>CM052798.1:27977099-28210296 GCA_028533885.1 Nasua narica
GTCGAGCCAGAGGTGATGAGGCGGTGCTGCTGGTTTCAAGTCCCCCATTTTGCTCAGCTTGGCTTCTAGAGCGCTCGCAGATGGGAGCATTCAGCCGTGTGTGCACCGAGTACTTCGTATCTTAATGTCGCCCCTGGTTTTTGTTCGGCTCACTGAACGGTCCCTCTGACCCGGGCAGGGACATTGTAGTTTGGAACTTAAGAATGAATGAATGAATGAATGAATGAATGAAAATAATTAGTGTTGTTTGTAACTGTTTTCCTAAAGTAAGTATTTCCATTTTTCAGATGCCAATTCTACAGAGTTTGACCCTAAGACCAACCATCCTGTGGTGAGTCCCGTGTTTGGGCCTCACCGGGGCTGAGAAGGGCGTGAGGGGTGGGGGGGGCCGTCCGCGGGAGCGCTCCATGCTCAGACGCAGGAAGGAGGCCGCTGGGTCTGTCCACGAGGACCCTCAGACCCACCGCGTGAGAAGAACCTTTATTTCTTTATTTTTAAAAGATTTTATTTATTTATTTGACAGAGAGATCACAAGTAGGCAGAGAGGCAGGCAGAGAGAGAGGGGGAAGCAGGCTCCCCGCTGAGCAGAGAGCCCCATGCGGGGCTTGATCCCAGACCCTGAGATCATGACCTGAGCCGAAGGCAGAGGCTTTAACCCACTGAGCCACCCAGGTGCCCCTGAACTTTTATTTTTCATTGTATAACTTCTCACTTCTCTTCCCAGTTTGCAACAGAAAATATTTAAGATAGGTCTCGCCCCGGCCAGCCAGGGTGGTTCCTGCATAGACCCATTGTCTCCTCTGGCTCCCCCCAGTCCCGGGGAGACCCTGACGTGGGCTCCTGCTGTGTGCCACGAGCTGTCCTCGCTACTTCACAGATGCCCGTTCCTTTCCTCCCCGACAGCCCGGGGACGCGGGCACGTCCTTCAGGGCACGTCCTTCAGGGCCCGTGGAGCACGGGTGTTGGACGAACGTGTCTAATGGTAACCGCAGCTTGTGGAGGCCCATGTCCCTCGTGTGAGGTCGCCTGCCAGAGGACTGGGGCTCCCGAGGAGGGCCGGCACCTTTGTTCATCTTCAGGTCTCCCGCCCGGGGCGACAGCTCTCTTCTCGATAGCAGAGAGGCAGCCATAAACAGGGTGGACCCCGCTCTTGATCTCAGGGCATTTAAACGGCATCGGTGTAAGCTCGGTGATGTGAAACGGAGCTTGGCTCAGGCGGAGAGCTCAGGAGGAGAGCGAAGGGTCTGAGGGGTGCCTCCTCGAGGCGGTGGGAAGGCAGGGCCCCGAGACAGTCCTCGAGCCCGGGGAGCTCAGAGGAGCCTGGGACTGAGCGGGGCGCTGGGCCGTCACGGCTTGGGGGCCTCGGCCCCCCTGCTGCCCACACGCTCGCCGGGCAGACCCCGAGAAGCAGCCGTGCCCTTTGAGCAGCCCCTCAGTGCGGTGGAGGCCACGTGTGCTCTAACCTGCCCCGTCTCGCAGCCACGCTGCCCCGTAGCCTCCAGAACGTGCCGGGGCCCAGCCGCCCTCGCGATCCGAAGCGCTGGGGCAGCTGTGCTCCTGCAGCTCAGGACGAGCCGAAGGCTCAAGTCCCTGCCCAGCACAGGTTCTAGACGACGAGAGGAAGGCCGTTCCCCGGCGGCGGCGAGCGTCTCCTCCGAGCGAGGGCCCGGGGGTCGGAGCTTCTCACGGGCCCTCGTCCTGCAGCGCGGTCAGTCCGCCCACGGAAGCAGTGTGGCAGCGCGTTTTTGTTTTCTGGACGCCTGCAGGTCATAGACATGCCGGAACACAACCCCGGGCAGATGGGCGGAACCATGAGGCTGGGCAAGAGGAGAACCCTGTTCCAGACCAAGAACTCGGTCATGAGTAAGGGCCGCTTCCCCCGCCCCCGCGGCGCGGCCCACCCCGACGCACGGTCCCGCTGCTCCCGGGGCTCCGGGAGCCGTGCTGGCTTTCTGGGCTTCGCTCTTGCTTTCGAGTTCCTTTTTTTTCTCTCCCTTCCTACTCATGTTCTTTCAGATGTGCTGGGCTAGTCCAAGAAGCAGTGTGGCTCTTGGAAAGTGCTCGGGGGGGCCCGGGGGCCTTGGGGGTGGGCGGCTCCCCGGGAGGAGGCCGGGAGGTGCCGTCTCCTGCGGCCTGGCCTTTCCCTAGGCCTCCCCTAGGCCGTTCAGGTGAACCGAATTAAACTGCCAGTGTTGGCAGTTGCTGTCCCCAGAAAGGCAGCTTTGTGCAGTCCAACCTAGGTAGGTTTTACTCTACAGGTACTAATAGGTGCTGAAGATTTAGGGAAAATTGGAGCAGGAAGATACTGAGGAGAACGACTGCAGTCGGTCTCATTCTCTTGCTCACCGGGAAAATTCTGTCTTTGTAGAAGCGGGGGGCCCCTTGTGTCTGTCCTTCTTTGAGTCAGTTGAGTAGGTGACTGCAGTGCTCTCAGTTCTGTGGACTTGGGGACCCCCCCCCAGCAGCGCCGGGGCCGCAGCGCTCTGCTGACCGTGACTTACCTGCACGGCTCCCCCCGTGGGCCGCCTCCCTAGCTCTGGAAGTGTCTTTCTCCGTCCATTTGTTCCACGCGTCCTGCTGTGTTCTCCAGGGCAGTTTCCAGCGGAAAGTGCTTTGTACCGCAGTGCTTGTGCCCTGGGGGGGCAGGATGGAAACGTCTGTCTCTGGGACGGTCTTTCCTGGCGTGGTCGGAAAAGTCCGAGCCCGGGACCGAGTGTGCAGGGCGCTGCTGCGGGCCAGTGCCCGTGGCCGGCAGGGGGACCCAGAGCCGGCCTTCAGCGGGCTGCGCCACGCCGGCGCTGGGAAGCACCCCGGGAAGCGGGTTGTGAGGAGGTTCTCTCGTGGATCAGAATTCTTTGCATCAGCCTGCTTCCTTGTGCCAGGGAAACTCTACGGAGATCCAGATTACCTGGAAGAGAGGCACCGCCACAGGTTTGAGGTGAGAGTTGAGCTCAGGGACCGTTCCCCATCTCCTTCCGGCGACTCTGGAACCGCAGCAGGCGGGGAGGTCAGCTGACCCACTCGGTGTGTCCGCAGGTGAATCCAGTCCTGAAGAAGTGTTTGGAGGAGCAGGGCCTGAAGTTTGTTGGCCAGGACGTTGGGGGCGAGAGGATGGAGATCGTGGAGCTAGAGGGTGAGTGCGGGGCGCCTGTGGGCGGGGGGGGTTGGGGGTTCGGAGGAAGCATCCCTGCCCTGCTGGGGATGCCCTTCGGGGACAGGGGCCCGGAGCCCCGGGGAGCCCCTTCTCCCACAGGCAGTGCTGCGCTTCAGGCCTTGGTCCTCATTCACCAGAATGGAGGCTCGCCCTTGGTCCTTGAGCCCCACTTCTGACCTGAGGAAGCCGGGGAGCAGGGCCAGCCGGGCGGGGACCCTGGAGGGGGCCCCGTCAGCCAGCTTGGCGACAGCCTGCAGGGCGAGGGCGTCCGCTGCCCCCAGCTTTGGGGCTGCCTTAACCCGGGTTCCAGTTAAGAGGATATTTTGAGAGACTTTTAGGGTCTGTAGAAACGTGAAACACCTGAGAGGGTCCTGCTGACCTCCTCTGTGTCACACGCGTGACGGAGGTGCTGCTCTTGGTTTGTGTTTCAGATCATCCGTTCTTTGTTGGGGTTCAGTACCACCCTGAGTTCCTGTCCAGGCCCATCAAGCCTTCGCCTCCGTACTTTGGCCTCCTGCTGGCCTCCGTGGGGAGGCTCCCGCATTATCTTCAGAAAGGCTGCAGGCTCTCGCCCAGGTGCGGTCGCTCTTCTCCAGTCCGGCGGGGGGGACACGGGGGGGTCCTGGCTCGTCATGGCAGGGGTGCTCTCCTCTCTGGGGTCCCCTCGGGCTGCCTGTGTGGGGGCCGCACTGTAGCACCTGACCCCCAGGCTCGTGTGTGGCGGTGGGGCCCTGGGTCTGTGGGATGCTGGCAGCCACGGGCCCGGTACGTCCTTGCGTCGCCGCTGCCTTCCTCTGGAGCCAGTTCTCGGAACTGGGGGTTAGAGTTCCAGCAGTGAAGGATAAAGCGAACCGATATCCTTTCTAACTAGAAGAAGAAAATCCCTTTATAAGGTAGCATAGTGTCTCTGACTCCTGCTGTGTGTGGACAAGGGTCCTGTGGTGATGGTGGCTAGGAACACAGAGAAGGAAAGTGGGCCTGTGGTGGGAGACAATGAATAAAGCATCTGAATTCCACAGGGACACCTACAGCGACAGGAGCGGAAGCAGCTCCCCGGATTCTGAAATCACCGAATTGAAGTTCCCGTCAATAAATCACGACTGATGGGAACGTAAGTGACATTTCTTAGCTCTAGTATTTTTGTTTGTTTTAATTTTGGTGGTGGTTATGCTACAATTGTAAGATATCAGGAAAGTCTGATGTTAAGGATTTTATCTGCCGGCGCGTGTAGGTGGTAAGGTTGGTGTGGGCCTCGGGCGGGCGAGGCCCCTCTGAGCTTACAGCGTCGGGGTCCCCTGGGCCTCGGGGCCTCCAGTGCGGGGTGGAGGAGACACCAGCCATGGGGCAGTTGTCTTGTCGCCGATTGCGACATTCAGGGGCCAGTCTGACCACCTCTGGGGGAACCGGGCTTTCAGACCCTATTATCTCATGTAGCCATAAACTTGAGATCTTGAAGGAGGTGACCAACGTGACAAAATGGTTATATTTGCAGAAACGCAGGCTTTCCTCAGAAAGTGCTTTAAAATTGACACCATGTATAGCTCTTGTGTTGATCGCTGCTTATTCTGGAAATCCCCTAAAATCTGAACGAGTCTCAGGCAAACTTGGAATGTCGGTCTTGACAGCGACAGTTTGTGTGTTTATGACACAGCGCGGGGCTGCGGGCACGGCCGTGAGTGACACTCAGCAGGCCGGTGATAACCGAGTGAACTGCGTTCGCCTCCTGCTGGTGGCAGTGTCAAGAGGGGCCTGGGGGTCGAACCCGTGGGGTCCGAAAGGAGACCTGGGGATGTGGTGTGATCCCGTAGGTGGGGGTCCCGGCACGGGTCGGGCAGCTCCCGCCGTGTGGCTCAGGCGGCTGGTCTCCTGAGCCCCGCGCACCTCGCGTTCACCGCACACGCCTCTGGGCTGCACGGCTGGTGGCCTCCTGCCCGACGCCTCCGCTGGGTTCCCGCCCGCAGGAGAGCCAGGGCGGTGCGCTGGCGCAGGTGGCCTCCTCCATCTCTCCCCTTGCTGCGGCTGCCGGCTCGTCCCAGCCAGGGTGGCCGGGGTGGTCGGGGAAGTCCGGCATCTCGCCCCGCCGGCGGCCCCGGGAGGACCCTGGGTGCCCTGACAAGAATGGGGCGGGGGAAGAAGCCTCGTAAGGTCTGAAGGTGTAGGATTGTGCAGGAATTACCAAGTTAGCTTCTAATCCTATTCGGCTCCTCCTCCTGGTCTGCACGGGGAAAGCGGGCGTCGTCGGCCGCCGACTGCACACCCTGACGTCCGTGCTTGCGTAGACACCCTGTAACCCCTCGGTGTTGTTTGCTTTATTAAACAGGGGCGACTCTTCGAGAGAGCCTTCGGACTTGAGAGTTTACAGCTTTGATTTTACACTCAGCTTTTGACACTTCCTTTAAATTATGTTTTTATTAAGATTATTTTATTATGGGGGAAAGGTATTTGGAAGACTTTGTGACTCGCATGTCCCATCCCGTGTGCCGGCCCCTGCCCGGTGCTACCCCGTGCCGACACCCCACGTGGTTTGTGTGGCGCCACGTGGGAGCGGGGGACACATGCGCCGGGGGAGCGCCCCTCGGTCACCTCGTTTCTCCAACTACCTCCCGTCGTCGTCGTCGTCGTCGTCGTGGATTCAAGCGCGCAGGCCTGGAGGAGGTGCGCCCCGCGGACCGGATGCGAGGAGGGGTTCCGTTAGCGAGTGCCGGCCACGCTTGGTGCTGGGGACCCGAGGGAGCTGCCTGCCACCAGGAGCCCTGAGACCAGCAGCAGCCTCGGCACGGGTCCACTCTGTGGGGCGGGGATGCGGTGGCCAAAGGGAACGGTTAGTTTGGTGTCCCGTGGACGGCGGGTAGACTGTCCCCGTGTGGTGTGGTTTCAGAACGCCTGTCCTCTGGCCGCGCGTCCCCCTCGGGCTGGGAAATACTCCTTGTATCAAGGGGTTGCTTAAAAGAACGAAACTTTTGGGGAAACTGCCTCTCGGAGCCTCTCTTGTATAGACAGCTTTGCTCGAGGGCAAAGAACGGTGTGACTGCAGTTGAAATGCAACCTGAAAAGCTATTTTCTTAACGTGGTGTCACCACAGGCACCGCCGCGTGCCCGCTGTCCTCTGGCTGAGATTCCGTGTATCCTCTAACTTAAATAAATAACGCAGAACGAGAAACGCTCGGTGTGTCGTGTTCTTGATGCCGCGGCTGGGTGGACAATGTCTGCGGTCCCAGGCATGCCTGTGTCACCTCAGCGACCAGTGCCCGGCTGTCCTCGGTGGGGTGGCCCTAAGTGCATGAGCCGGTCGTCTGCTCAGAACCTGAGAAGAGCCTTTCTTTTTCGTGGGAAACCAGAGTTTCCCCCAAAGGCTTCGAACTCAGGTTCCCAGCATAGAGATGCAAGGAAGCGTGGGGGCTCTTTGGTCTCCGGAAGGCGGGGGAGGGCCGTGGAACTCACGGGGCTCCCTCCCTCCGCCGGCCGGCCGTGGATGTGGCCCCTCACACGTGTGACCTGAGAGCGGTGGACCGACTGCTGTCAGTCAGCGGGACCGCTTTCTCCGCCGCGGGTCCTCCTGTCCCCTGTCCTTCTGTGTCCAGGGCGGCGTCCCGAGGGCTTTCTCCCCAGGGTGAGGTCGTTGCTGCCGTGGGGGCCCACCCACCCTCCGGCCGCCGGGCTCGCCCTCTCGTGAGCCGGCTCCGTCCTTTCCGAGGCAAAGGTTCAGGCCAGGTTGCCTGTCCGTGGTCCACCGCCTTTCCTCCCGATTATTCGAGAAAGCGGGGCGGGGAGAAAAATGTTTCCTTCTCAGCATTTAGCCCAGCTCCCCCGTCAGGAGATCCGGAGAAGCAGCGGGCTTCCCCTTGTGCCTGCGCTCCTGGCTCGAGGCCGCCATCCCCGCCGGGGCCCAGGAGCCGGGGTGCCCGCCCTGGCCAAGCAAGAGCAAGGGACCCCCTCTGTCTCCGCTTCTCGTGGACCGAAGGAAAATGGGTTCCTCACAGGGCTCTTCATGCCTGTCTTGCTGCTTGGAGTGTGGCCGACGGGGTGGGTTCTAACCACCGTTCCCGCTTGGAGGGCTCGTCACGCGGTCTGAATCGTTGCTGTAAGAGCCATTCCCCAAACTGAGGGCGCTGAGGAGCGCAGGGGTGATAGCTGCGCTCCCTGCAACGGCAAGGACTTGGTTTGTGGATGTTCCGGGGCCGCAGCTGACCTGTTGCTGAGTGCTGGCCACTTGGATGACCTTGTGGAGAAGGGACCCCGGCTGGCTCTCCAGGGCTGGTGAAGCCTGAGCGGCCCTGCCCCCCGGGCTGCGGCAGGGGGAACCGGAGCCCCTCAAGTCAGCTGGTCCGTGCTGGGGCTTTGCCACCTGGAGCAGCTCAGCGACACGGCTGCGCTTTGCTGCCACCGGCTGTGTCCCAGGAAGGGCACTTCCGAGGATGGCGCCGCCCGGACCAGCGTCTGGCCTGTGCTGGGCACACGGGAGGTGCCCACAGGTGCCCCCCTCTGACTTCCTCAGCAGCACATCCTCTGTGCAGTTCTCAGGGAGCCTCTGAAACTTGATTCGGGCCCTGTGTTTGGGTGACAGGGGACGAGGAACAGGACTTGGGCAGGTAACGTGTCACGAGACGGGCGTGTCGGGTGAGCGGGAAGAGCAAGTCCCGGAGCAGCGAGATGCGCAGTGGGGTCTCCTGGCTGACGGGCCAGGGGCCGCGGGGCCAGAGCTGCTCTGTCTACCCCATGGATGCGGCCAAGGACCACTAGACCAGCGAGGGAGCGGGGCCGCGCAGGTGTGTTCCGTGGGCCCCCCGGGAAATGCCGTTTAACCAGGTCGCATGGTTCTCTGGTGGCTCAGACCCGAAGTCAAGTATCCTTGTTTGTTTCCCCAGCAGTTAGCTGTTCGGCATCTGTGACCTGGCAACCACGTTGTAGGTTCTGAACGTCAGCAATGAACAAAATAGACCCAAATCCCTCCCCCTGGGAGGGTGCATTCTGCAGGGGAGGGGACAGCAAGGAAAGCTACGAGTGGGACTGATGAGTGGGCAGGGGAAGGAGGCCGGAAGCGGGGAAGTGGGGGAGGGAGGTGTCATGTGCAGTAGGGCGGGTAGGAAACTGGCTTTCCCCTCCACTTGAAGGTGGAGCCCAGGGGAAACCATCCTGCAGCTCTGGGGGAGTAGCCTTCCAGGCGGGGAGGCGACCAGTGCAAAGGCCCTGCGGCAGGTGTGTTCGGGAGACAGTGGGTGGCTGCAGTGGGACGCACCCGTGCAAGGGGCAGCGGGGGGCTGAGGTCGGATGGGCCAGGTTGTGCAGAATTGTGTGGCCCGCTGTTTGGACTTGGCCGCTGATGAAATGGGGAGCTCTTGCAGGGCTCTGAGCCGTAGCACGGCTCGATCAGACGTTGGCTCGAGAGTGCCTGACTCTGCTGGTGGACGTGACGGGGAGGTGGAAGTCCTTGCCAGTGGCTGGAGGGTGCTTGGCCGGGAGGTCACACCCTGTGCAGGTGCCGGTGGGTGCTGGGGAGACACAGGGTGTCGGGCTGATGACGACCAAGTGCCCTCGCTTCCTGTCCGTTTCACCGTCTTCTAGATGAAGAAGCTGAACGAAAAGGTAGCAGTTTGCCTCCAAGGGGCCCGGTCTTTAAGGCCGAGCTGGAACAGATTGCAACTGTCGGGGCCCCACAGCTCAGGGTGAGAGGATCCCCCGGCTGGCTCGGCCTTGTGGACAGAGAGGAGGGCGGGGCATGGGACTCAGCACTCAGCTGCGTCCGCTGGCTGACCGAGCGGCCTAGAAAGAACCATCCTTGCCCCAGGTGCATGCAATTTATTGACAGTTACAAGTTCCAGCAAGGCCCGGGTGAGGGCTGCAGGGTGGCCTGTGTGCCCCATAGGCACGGTGACCGAGTGTGCCCAGCCATCTGCAGAAGGGCTTTCCCAAGAGGACACGTTCCTTTCTGGCCGTCTCGCTTGCCGGAGTCAGAGACCCCAGCCTGGGCGAAATGAGCATCTGAGGAAGATCTCTGACAGCTCGGCCCTAGGCGGGCTCTGGCCGAGTGTTTGCCGGTTCTTTCCGGAAGTAAGGTTCCTGGGGGATCAGGCTGAGCGCAGTTTCTCAGCTCCAGGGACTGGGGTGTGCTCGGGCTCGAAGCCCTGGCACAGGCGGTCGTCGGGGCGAGGACGGACGCGCTCCCTTCCCCCTCGGGGCAGCTCAGCGGCTCTGAGCGGGAGGACTTGGGCTCAGAGAGGCAGTCCCGCGTCCGCCCGGTGCAGCCGGCCTCCTCCGCGCCGCCGGGCCGCCCGCCGGGCCCTCACAGGACGCAGCAGGTGCAGGAGGCGGGCGCGCGCTGCTGCAGCTGCTGCCGGAGCTGCTCCTTCTCCGCCGTCAGCGCCTTCAGCCGCTGCTCCAGCTTGTCCAGCTCGGCCGCCCACTTCTGCGGGCGCCACAGAGGCAGAGGTCCACGCCCGGGCCGGCCGCGCCCCCTCGCCCGGGGTGCAACCGACGGAGGAGGACGAGACCCAGGAGGGCCCGGGCTGGGGGTGAAGGGCTGCTCCAGGCCCCGGGAGCCAGGCCCTGGCCGTGCGGCCACCCCTGAGAAGTCAGCCCGGATCTCGAGGGAAGCCGCCCGCCCTGAGGCCTGCCAGCGCCCCAGAGCCCAGCTGACCCATCCTCTGGGGGCAGAGCCGGCTTGGCCGCCCCCTGCCCCCTGCCACGTCCTTCCCTCTCGCCGGCAGCCCCTGGCCCTGCTCTGTTTCTTAAACAGGCTTTTTCTTGGGACCAGATACAGTACTAACTGCCTCCGCGTGTAGGGGCTCCCCCCAAGCGCACTGCAGTCCTCGGGGTGGTCTTCCACCGTCTCCATACGCCACTCCCCCAGCTCGCCCAGGCACGGGGGGTGGGGACACACGGAGCCCCGCCAGCGACCGCGCAGTGAGCGGCCCCGCCCCGGGCGCTCACCTGCCTGCACCACTCCTGGATGGCGTGGCCGGACAGCGGGCCCTGGATGCTCCCGTCCCGCCGCAGGAACACCTCCCCCTGGTCGGTCTCGTAGAGCTGCGGCTCGGCCTGGGCCCTGGGGGCGTGCACGCTCAGGCGGATCACCTTGGTAAGGGCGACAGCGGCTCTGGCAGGCGGCGGGCCCCCACATCCCATGTCACTCGCTCCTCGGGGCTCCTGGGGTGGGGGCCTCCCGCCTCTCCTCCGGTCGGTCCCCCCACCCCACCCCCGCCCTTGGCCCTGGGCCCCGGGCCCCACCCAGCTCTGCTCGCGGAGTAGAGGTGGGCCCTCCCTCACTAAGTGCCGGGGACAAGACAGCCCCCGAGACCGTCCCAGCGGCCGCTCACCTTGAGGGGCGTGCTGGAGGCGGAGACGCTGACCACCGGGATGAAAGAGAGTGTGTAGGCGTCGGGGAAGACCTGGGGCTGGAAGCCCTGCAGGATGGAGTCCACCAGCAGGCGCACGCGGTCCTCGTCGCGGTGGCTGCAGCGGACGCCCTGCACCAGGCCGCTGTCCTCGACGCCCACGAGCAGGCTGCCGCCCTCGCTGTTGAGGAAGGCGCACGCGTAGCGCCGCAGGTGGTGCTTGAAGGCCAGGCTCAGGTACTCGCCGCCGCCACGCTTGAACTCCACGCTGCGTGTCTCGTTGCCCAGGAAGGCGCCCTGGAAGAGGCGCTCCTGGCCCGCGATCTCCTGGCGCACGATGGCGCTGTCGGAGCGCGTGCCGCCGGGCTGGCCCCGGGACCCCCGCGGCGCCCGAGCTGGGGTGCTGTTGGTGGGCCTGGGGTTGGGGCGGGGGCTTGGGCCGCTGTCCTCTTCCTGCTGGCGCGGGGGCTGGGAGTCAGGAGCCCCGGGGCGGCGAGAGGCACAGGACACCTCCCTCCACCTGGGGCCCAGCCGCTCAGGCACCCGATGTCCCCTCCCAGTGGAGGGGCCTAATTCTGCGCACGATCCTGCACCAGTGCAGGAAGCCCCCTGAGGCAAGGGCTCGAACCGCCTCTGCTCCCTGTTGCTGGCCGGAGGGATGCATGGTGGGTCCGACGTGCTCTCCTTCCCGGGCTGGGAGCTAGAGCTGCCGTGGCCAGTGTCTTCCCTCTTAGTCACAGGCAGGCCTCTGAGGCCCGGGGCCCGATGGCAACAGGAGATACCCCAGCCCCCTGAGGTCCCCTGTGACAGGTCTCTGGATTCTGAAGGGGGACCCCAGAAACCCATGCCCTTCCTGGTCTCCCTGAACTGCCTGCCCCCCACCCTCCCTGCTCTGCTTCGGTCTTGTGGCCCTTGGGGGCCCGGACCCTGCCCTCTGGCCCAGCTCTCTTCCCTAGCTCCTCGGCGGCAGGGGCACCAAATGGCTCGCCCCTCTGCAGATGGGCCATGCCCCCCTCACCGTGTCCGCCTGCCCAGAGCGTGCTTTCACTCCCTAAATCCCAGCTGCGGTTTCAGCTCTCCTGTGAAATTGTCCCCACAGCCCGCAGCTGAGTGGTCGCGCCCGGCTCCGCTCAGAGAGGAGGCCCCTGGAGGGCAGGGCCAAGCCTCTGCTGGCCGGCCCGGGGTGGACAGCGACGTTGGTCAGCTGCAGGAACGATGTGGGCCGAGGAGGAAAGGCCCGGGTGGCCCAGACCCCGAGGAGGGAATGCAGGGGGACCCGGGGAGGAGGCCCCACACTTCGGCCTTTGTCCCTGTGCTTCCAGGCTGGAGGCAAGCGACAGCTGCGTCTGGGAGCGAGCCGACAGTGCCGGCCTTGGGCGCTGTCCTCTCAGTAGCCGCCTGCCAGACTGCAGATCTGTCCCGACCCCTCAAAGACACACCTCTACCCCCCGGCGCCCCCCAGCACAGGCCGTGCTCGC
Source organism: Nasua narica (assembly GCA_028533885.1). NCBI lineage: Eukaryota > Metazoa > Chordata > Mammalia > Carnivora > Procyonidae > Nasua > Nasua narica. Next base: position 27,989,063 of record CM052798.1, read on the forward strand.
CACGTGAGGCTCTGGGCCTCGCCCGCCGGCCTGGGGGCTCCGGGCCAGCCTCGCTTACCTCCTTGCCGCTTGAGGGCCCTGGGCCCTCGCCCAGCACCAGCTCCTTCCCACGGGCCGCCAGCTCCTTGGGGATCTGGTGCTCCTCCAGGGCCGTTTGCAGGCGCCAGGGGAGGGTGGCCAGCGTGGCCTCGTGGGCGGTCACCTGCACCAGCGCATAGGCCTTCCGCGGGCGCCTCACCACCTCAATGTGCTCGCGTGCCACCGGCAGCTCCAAACGCTCCAGCGCGTCCCGGAGCAAGCAGGTGAGCACAGGCACCGAGAACTGGGGGTTCAGGTGGGCCACGTAGAGAATGTGCGTGCTGGGGGCGGCCTCCAGGCCTGCGTCCTCGGGCGGGGCCTCCTGTGGGGGCTGCTTGCCTGGGGTCTCCATGAGGGGCTCCTGCACCTGAGTTTGCCGGGAGCTCTTCCTGGGGGGTCTCTGGAGAGGTCTCCCTCAGAAGGGCTTCTGGGAGTCCTCACGGCCGGCTGCTCCTCCCGGAGCCTCCCAGGGGGCTCAGGGGGTGCCGAGGGGCCTGGGAGGTTCACAGATGGGCAGGGGCTGGGCAGGGCCAGAGAGAGGAAGGGAGGGTAGAGGGCCAGTCGAAGGGGCCTGCCACCCACCCAAGGCCTAGGACAGGAAAGAGGGGATGAGGTAGCGCTGAGGCAGACAGCAGAGTCTGGGGGCCTGCCCCTCCATTCCACGGAATGGAAGACCGAGGGGAATGTGCCTCAGGAGGGCAGAGGGGCCCAGAACTCAGGTCTGAGGGCCCCGCCACATCCCTTTATGGGCCCCAGGCCTCTTGTCTTCCCCCCTGACCAGTCCACAAGGGGGAAGAAACGCTTCAGATTTCCTGCTCATCAGAGATGACTGCTGCCTCCAGGCCTCAGGGAAACCTTTTCAAGGGGCCTTTGGAGAGGAAGCTGTCACCAAGGGCTCTGAGGACTGGCAGCGGCCACTCTGCTGCCTCTCCCGGCCCGGCCCGGAGTTGGTGTGAGCCTAGTGGACGCTGGGAACCAGTCAGGGCTGGGCCGGAGGGTTTTAGAGCAGCGGACCCTGACTGATCAGTGCTCGGCCCTCCTCCAGAAAAATGGCCGTCGCACGTCTACAGCTAATTTGAGGCCCATGGTCTGGTCTAGACAGAGTCCAGAGAGCAGAAACGAGGAGGGGCTGAGCTGGGGCCCGTTAGCACGCCCCCTCCCACCAGGCCGGGGCCTCACGCCTGAGCACCTTTGGCCCCCAGCGGCCCCTGCACTCACCCCCACACACCCGGCCTCCGCTCTGTGGGGCAGCGACCACCGGCCTGCATCTTTTCAGATTGGGTCCTTGAGGTAGTCAGGGCCTGGGGACCAGCACGGCCGGGGTGGGGGCCTTCAGGGCAAACAGGAGCAGGAGGAAAAGGGAGGCCTGTGACCCTCATGTCCTGATGGTTCTTGGGGGAGCGTGGGAGGTGCCACCCCTCAGCTCCCACGGACCCCTGACCCCTGGCCGGCAGCTCCCCCGGGGGTTCTCTTGGGGGCCCGGCAGGAGAACCGAAGCTGCGGGGCGGGGCCTGCGCAACCACCTCTGTGATCTCACGGGAGTCAACAATGCCTTCTTGGCCGGTCTGAGGCCCAGGGCTGGGAAGTCAATCAGGAACCCTCCCCCCATTCCTAACCCGGAGGTGGAGACACACACTACAGCTCGGCCGTGTGGCTCCCTCTGGGCTGCTCCCGGGGTCCGGCAGCCGAGGACACACTTCCTCCTCCTGTAATGTCTCTTCTGGGCCCCGTGCCCCCGCAGGGCCTCTGGTGCCACAAGTCTCCACCTTCCCCTTGGGTCCTCGAGCCCAGGCTCCGCTGAGCACCGACAGCCCGGCCACTCCCAGGATGAATCCGAGCGCACACCGCTGGTTCGGGGGCTGGCCCCGGGCAGCAGGCCGTGCTCTGTGCCGGCGCCGGAGAGCGCCGGCTGGAAGAGCCCTGAGCGCTCGGTGAGCTGCCATCCCTTTTCAAGGACAGGGCTGTCTGTCACCTACTGTTGGACGTGGGTGACACACAGCTTTTGTTACCGCAGAAATCCCTTCTTGGGTGGGGGAGGGGCTTGGAGAAATGCTCTCTTTACGCAGACGCAGGTAGCTCGCCCCCCTTCTCTGGGCCGCCATCTGGAAGAGGCTGAGTTCTGTTTCCCTTAGCGGGAGGCAGAGGCTGGGCCGGGGAAGCTCCGAACGGCGGTGTGCACTCTGGGCCCGCCGGCGAGGAGGAGGGCTGCGAGCTCTCCATGCACCCCTGGCCCCGCCTGCAGGCCTGTCTAGACCCGGCTTTCACGGGCCGCTCTCACGGCTACCCCACGGCTGGGGCTGGAGCTGCCCAGGAAGGCAGGCGGAGTGCGGTTGTGCTGAGTTGCCCCGAAATGGCCGGTGAGGAGAGGTGCCCCGACAGACCAAGCACGTAAGCACCCCCAGAGCCCCAGAGCACGGACTCCCTGCTGTCAGGCCGCCGTCTGCGCCAGGCTGTCCACGCCGGTCTCACCGCCCGCACTCCCCTCACTCCTGCGGGGGGTGTCCTCAAACCCCCGAATTGCATGTCTCCCTGGGACCTTTAGCCAGTGCGTGTGAAATGCACATCAGTGCCCCTCCTGCGGGGAGGGGTGCAGACGGTCGCTGGAAGGCACCAAATGCATTTACACGATAGTATTTCCAATACTGAAATGCACCACGGTGTAACCGGGTCATTTAGGGCGTCGGGCTTCTAACAGGCCGCCGGGCAGCGGCACACACGGGCTCAGTGTTACGGGCAAGCAGCCCCTTCATCCCCTCACTGGATGTCCGTGACCTCCCTGACAAACTCTGCTGTGAGCCAGAGGGAAACAACTCTCGAACTGAAAGTTAAGAATGTGAGGTGGACCCAAAGAGAAGGGAGGACAGGGTGGCCACAATCCCCGAAACCACGTCAAGGCCGGGTGTCTGTGCCCGTCGCCCCGGGAGGCCAGCCGGGGACAGAGTGCGGGGGCAGAGGTGGGCACTGGGCTCAGAGGTCGTGTGGGAGGGGCCGGGAGAGCCAACCCCGGACCTCGGGGGAGAGGTGGCGTGGACGCCGCCTTTGCCATCTGGGCCCCGTGGCGCTCCCGCCTGTCTTGAGCCCTCCCTTGGCCTACGGCCGTCTGCCCATCAGTCCCCACCGAGGTCTGACGGGGTCCAGCCCCGGCCACCCACACGTGTCTTGGGTCCAGCGTCTTTACACTGGGACCTGTCAGCTGTGGGCTCCTAGAAGCACCCGGAGTGGCTTTGGCGTCGCGGGCCGGGCACAAATGGAGTTGTGACCCTTGGCGGTCCTGGTCCCTGGGCTGGAGATTTCCAGCTGGGGAGGCTCCCCGATGAACGGGGTGACTGGGGTATTGGGGTAAGGAGGCTGCAGAAAGCTGAGGAATGCTGAGGAGAGGGGTGCTGGGCTCGCCAAGGCAAGAAGGGTCTCCAAGTTTTTAGCTTCGGTTGCAGGGAGGAGGCGGGGGCCATCTTCCAGCTCTTCCCGAGGAGGGATGGTGGCATCGGTGTGAGGACAGACGCCATGTCCACGTGGACCCTCAGAGCCACAGCCTGCAGAGATCGCAGGTGGTTTCACTAAGAGGCCACTGTGGAGGCTGTGGAGGCTCCAGCCTGACAAGGCGGAGGGGACAGAGACAGCATGGCCGGCAGCAGGGAGGGGGCCGCAGGTGGGGAGGGCACAGGTGGCGCCTAAGTAGAGCCCGGATCTTCTGTCTTCTCCTCAAGCACACGGGCTTCCTGATGTTCCTCAGCAGTGGAGTCAACGTCCTCTTCTTGTCACAGGATTGGGGGGCCTCTGTCCCCCAGTCCCAGGTGCCTTTCTGGTCTGTGGGGGTTCACGGAGTGGTCTCCCCTGCACCGCGGCTGCCAGAGGCCCCTTCGGCGGCTCCGGATGAGTGTGGGTCACCATTAGAAGGCTTGGCTCAGGAAATAATTTCAGGTTTTTTTCCCTCCTGGGAAGACATTCAGCTCTGACCCCAGGAGTTAGGGGAGTAAGAGGGAAGGGGTAACAAATCCTCTCTCCTCCCACAGAATCTGACATTGGCTTCCCTTTCTAGTTCTGTTTCCTTGGAAACCAGATGAAAGTGGGATGTCAACGGTTTCAAGGCAGTGTCGCTTGTGGTGAGGATGAGCCCGAATTGTGAATCATCAGGACCAGGAATGTAGCCTAAACGCCACAGCTCTGGGCCGCCTTAGTGCGGAGGCTCCACGGGCGTGTCGCTTGCAGGGACCTGGAAGCGACACCTACGGAGTCCTCATGCCTACGAACCGGGGAGTTACTGCCCCCTCAGGGCACGCTGCTGCAAAGCCAAGGTGAACTGCGCCGCTCCCTGTGTGTCCCATCCCGGTGCACCCGAGCTGTCCCCGGGGTGGCGGCGGGCTCTGCAGGGACTGCCCCACCGAAGAGGGCTGCTTCGTGCTGTCCAGCGGGCAGGGGTTTCCATCCGCAGCCGCGAAGGTGAATGCCACCCCCAGGGTAGCCGGTGGAAGTCTCGAGTCTGCACGGTGGGCGGGATCTGGGACCGCGGCCCCCTGCAGGGTGTCACAGGCCCCCCCCCCCCGTTAGCGATGGAGTTTGGCGCCAAGTACCTCAACTCTCTCCGAGCGTTCGTTTTCCCACTTGCAAAAGGCGGGGTGAGGCCCACCTGAGAGAAGTGCAGATGCGACTCGGCACGAGCAAGCCCGGAGACCGCACGCTCTTGGGGACGCAGGGGTGGGTGACGAGGCCGTGGGGGGTTGCCGACCGGCTCCGCAGGCGCAGCCTTGCCGTGCGTCTAGCCCGCCTCCACGTGCTGGTCCTCCAGTCCCCGCGTGCGTCTCTTGGGTAAGGACCACATCCAGAAGTTCGTCGTCGGGGTTCCGCGAGGCCCCCTTTGGGAGAACCGTGAACGGTCGGCACAGCCCGCCACACCCCAGTGTCCAGGGGTCTGTGGAGAACCGAGTCCTGCTCCGGCTCGGCAGCTCCGACCCAGACCGCACCACAGGGGCCACGCGCAAAGGACGTTATCCCTCCGTCTCCATGGTGGCACCAGCCAGGGTGAGAGCTGGGGGGCCCTCAGAAGTCTCCTCATCTGAGACCCTCAGAGCCACGTGGGCCCAGAGAAGGGAAGCGACTCACCCACAGCGTCACCGTGAATAGTCTGACTAGAACCTCCGCCTTGGCCTTGGTGTCCGAGCACCTGGCTTCAAACGCCTGCTCTGGTGCTTCCTGTGAGCTGACCTTACCTGTCCTCGGGCATCAGATGGGTTTGCTGTGAAGATCCAGTGAGCTCCTTCTAAGTCCCGTGGAGTCGTTCACGGGGCCACAGCGGCGCAGGAATGCCCACTCCTACAGATCAACCCGCATGGCGCTGCTGCCCCACCTCCTCCCGCAGCCACGGCAGCGACGAGGCCGGGGGCCCCTGGCCTGGCGTGTCTCGCCCCAGGTCGGTGCAAGCGGGGTGAGCCTGCGTCTCTCCTCATCCCATGACGGTGGTGACGAGGAGGAACCCAGCCACAGCGGCTCTCGGAGCTGCTGACCCCAAAACTGCTCTTCCTGCTCGGGCTTCGCGCAGCTTCTGCGCTCCCTGTCTCGCTGCAGCAGACGGCCGCCCTCTGAGGGCAGGGCACAGACTCCACACCGCCTTCCCAGCAGGCCTCTGCAGCCAGCCAGCTTTTTAGGGGCTGCTGGAATCCGAAGAACCCCTGGGGATCGCCCTGTCTGCACGCCTCCTTGAAGGATGAGGAAACTAGGACCGAGAAAGGGGCGTGGAGGTTCAGTGCTCTGGTGACTGAGGAAAACCACACTGGCATCTATATCGGTTTTTATTTATAAACAAATTGACATAAAAGAAGTCCGGATGGCAGCGGGGGCAGCCGTGCTGCTGACTTGCTTGTAAAGGAAGCATCTGGACAAGGGAGAGGGTACAACCAGATTCCAGCCTGCAAACCCTGCCCTCCCAGCCACCTGATGGCCTTCGTGGCAAGGAATCCCGGGGCCTCACCTTCTTCGGCAGCAGTTCCGGCCCGGGCAAGGGGCTGTGGTGGGGGACAGCGTGGGGCGGGGGACACCCATCTCCACAGGTGAGGCCTGGGGCGGCAAAGGGCCCAGCGGGGGAAGAGGGGAACGTGACAGGAACCCTCTCCTCCCCATGCTGAGGGACGTGGTCGAGGCTTGAAGGATCTGTCCGTCCCACAGAGAAAGTGCCCTCGGGTGACGTCCTTAAAAAGGGCCCACATGCCCTGGGACCAGGGCGGCGTAGACTCTCTCCTCCCGAAACCCAGTGTTTTGGACGGAGAGGAGTATGAACTGGGGGGCTTGCCCTAGTGCCAGCAACAATAAATTTAAACAATAAAAGATCTTTTTTTAAAAAAGGTAGAGGTTTGCACCACGAGTTTGGAGTCTAGAGCCCCTGTGAGGAGGTGCAGGCGCTGGGGGGCGGTGGCGGCCGCACTGGGCCCAGCAGGTGGCTGGGGGCCTGGGCCCCAATGTCAGTTCAGGGCCCCATCCTCTGAGGCCTCGGGTCGGCCCCTTCCTCGTCACCTGAGAGGTGTTCAGTCTCAACGCCCAGCGAGAGGCCAAGCAGGCTTGAGTAATAAATACAGGGGGACCTCAGGGCCGAGGCCGGGCTGAGGGGAAGAGCAGCGCCAGCCCCGGGCCCCCCTCTCTCCCCTCCTCAGTCCTTCATGGAAGGACGTATCTTGGCAGGAGGGGGAGCCGCGGTGGCTCCGCACAGCCTCCCGAGTCCTGAGGTGCCAGCCGTGGGCGGCTTGGCTCCCCGTTCCGGGGAGGAGGGTGCCGACCCCCTCTGGTGGGCCCCTCCGTGTCCAGGCTGCGTCTCCGGGTTCAGAACTTGCCCTGCTTCAGCCGGTCAATGTGGAAGGAGAGCTTGAGCGCGGGCCCCAGCTTCAGCCCCATGTACTTCATCATCGTGTCGCTGCGCAGCAGGAGCAGGGCCTTGCCGTCGATCTCCTGCGGGGGGACCGTCAGAGGCCTGGCTGGTCCGGCCCGCAGGTTCTGCGCCACTAAAGCCGACCCGCTCCCCCATAGCCACCGCTGAGCCCAGCAGGTGCTCCTCCCCGTCCCCACTGCCTGAGGTGGCGGCCGCACCCCCAAGTGCTGGGGCCCGGCCAGGTTCCATCTCTTCCAGTAAGCCCCCCGCCCCCACCCCATCCACTGTCACCCCGTGAGTCAGCTTCCTTCCTCAGTGGCCAGGGCCCCTCGGTGTGAGCTAGGCTCAGAGCAGCTGTGAGATCTTTAGGCTTGACCCACGAGCACCCCCAAACCCACCAGCGGCAGCACATCTGTTCTGAGCGCCCAAAGGGCAGAATAGTACCAAGCAGCAGGGGCTGCGGGGAAATGGGTTTGCACCCCAAATCAGGAGTACGGTCACCGCAGGCGGGCCGCAAGCAGTGCCTGGCCACCCAGCCAAACGGTCACTTGAAGAGATGTTGGGGGTTCACGGAAGAGCAAGGACAAGATGGGGGCTGACGCGGCTGGAGAGTGGGAGCCACCTGGCCGGGGACTCTCTGTGGGGCCGAGGCCCCTGAGGCTCAGGCCAAGGCAGGCAGATGGGAGAGCAAGCGCTTCTAGAAGAGGAGAGTCCTTCCCCTGGGCCTGAGCCCACCGGCCCTGCACCCAGCAGGCACGGACCGAGTCAGGCCTACACTACAGGAGTGGGCTGAGCTCGGTGCCTAATGACGCTGCTTGGGACCCAAGGTTCTGTTTCTGTTTTCAGGGTGTCCCCTGTGCTCAGTTTCAAGGGGCCTTTAAGAGTCTCCAAGTTGCAGAAGCAAGACTCCCAGTGGACACGGGAGAGGTCAGGCAGGGGCACTTACGTGTTTGCGAAAGAGGTCAGCGTGGGGTCCAAGCTGAGGGTCGGCTTCCCGCACAAACTGCATCACGTCCTCCACTGTCCACGAGGAGGGGTCCCGGCCACTCAGTCGAGAGGCATCCCGGCTTTCCAGGTAGCGGTCGGAGCCTGCAGGACAGGAGGGAACCTGCCATAACGGGTGGGGACTGGTCTGTCACACCTACCACTCTCCCTGGCGTGTCCCCAGGGCCCCAGGGGAGGCTGACCGCACTGCCGGGGCAGAGCGGAGAACTGGAGGTGGCCGAGGGAGGGAAGGGTTCTTCCGCAAAGGGATGCGGGTCTGAGACTGTTCTGAAGGCAAATCTTTGCCCAGAGTAGATCTGATCCTGGAGAGGATGAGAAGGGATTTTACAGGGAGGCCATGGCCCTGCCTGGGGCAGCGGGAACAGAGAGTAAGGGGATGACATGGGGTCGGTGGGGGCCTGCGCGGTAAGGCTGCTTCTGCCTTGGCTCTGGGGACCATTTCTGGAGAGACTTGGGGAGATGGCGAGATTAGAGCCAAATCCTTGGGGTCTAGGGAGAAAAGAAGTGGTGGGTGACAGCCTGTGCCTCATCCAAGGCCTGGGGACAAGTGAACCTTGGGACGGCCTGATGACGCCCAGAGGCAGAAAACGGTTTTGCCTGGGCTGCCAGGAATCTCGGTGTTAATTCGGGGCTCGGCTTTGAGCTTTCTATCTCAGTCCTGGCTCAGACACAGCTCCTCCCACTTCCTCTGTGCGGTCTGGACTCTGAAACCGGAACTCCTTACCGTGAATGCTCTAGAAGGTACTCCATCATCTGGCCCTGTCTACCTTTGACCGCATCTCGACCCCCTATCCCCATCCCCTTCTCGCCATGCTCCAGACACACTAGCTTTCTTTCTGCTTTTGGCCTTATTCTTTGACCTTCTTGATCTCCTTTGTTCTTTCCCCAGGGCTCTGCATATCTGATTCCTTCTCAATATTTATCTCAAATATCAATTCCTCAGAAACCTTCCCTGACCTCCTCGTAAAAGTACTCCCCACAGAGTGACTCTCAATCTACCTACTCTCCCCTTTGCCCAGCACATATCACTACCTAAAATAATTTCACGTATTTAAGCTTATTGTCTGTATTCTATTTTCTGCCCTGCCATTTCCTTGTAATATTATGGTTTCTGGTAAGAAACATACATGTGTGGTCTTTGTCCTGTTTGTGGCACAGAACTTCTAAAATTCTTGGAATTTCCTAAATGGTGAGAGAAATAAAGGGATCTTTTGTTATAATAAGCCCTTTTCAGCCACACCTGAGTATGTTCAGGAGGGGACTTCTGGAAAGCCCCTAAGGACGGAGGCTGGTTGCCAACCTTCCTGGGAAGGAGAGTCGCCAGTGACTTCATCAATCGTGCCTATGTAGTGAAGGTTCCGTGAGATAACCGAGAAGGATGGGGTTCGGAGAGCAGCGGGCTGGTGAGCACTCGGAGGTGCGGGGGGCGCGGCACCCCTGGACACGGCGCGGAAGGCCGCGCGCCCTCCCACAGACCCTGCCCTGGGCGGCTCTTCCACCCGGCCGTTCCTGGCTTGTGTCCTTTCATAAAAAGCTGGCGACCTAGTAAGTAACCATTTTCCTGAATGAACCTGAGGAGGGGATGGTGGGAACCCAGGTGACCGTCCCATCTGTGGGGGTGTGTGTGGGGGCAGGCTGGTGGGATGTGAGGCTGTCTCCAGAGGGGTCAGGCCCCCAGGAGCGAGGGGGAGTGCGGAGACAACCACGGGGCCCCGTTGGCTAGCATACCGGGAGTAGGGGACACACATGGGGAGGGGGCAGGCTTCTCCTTCAGGGTCCCCAACGCGCACAGGGTGCCCAGTCTGCCGTGGGAGATGCCCCAGCAGGTCTGCTCACTGAACGGAGGGCCACACATAAGAGTCTCGTGTGTACTCTGCTGTCTCCGGGCCGGACTACGGCCACCTCGAGGCAGGGATCCTGCCTTGCTCCTGCCGCTATGCTCCCCACTCGGGAGATGCCAGGCGCACAGCTGAGCAGTGAGCCGAGCCCACCCGCGAAAGCAGAAGGGCGTACTCTTCAACTGTCTCTTGCAAAAGCTAAAAATCTCCGTTTCCCTTCACTCTGGGTCCCAGCTCTAAAGGTCGAAGCACGCTTGGCCCGGCCCAGCCCTGCTCCCTGGGGAAGCGACCAGCACCTTACACCTCCGACTTCGAGCTGGGCCCTGACAGATAAGGGGGGAAGACGCTGGAGCAAGCACGGTGCTTACAGCCACAGGAATTTCGATGGCTTTGTAGAGGCGGTGGCAGACAGAAGTGGGAGAGGGGTCTGTGAGCCAGCCACTCCTCCCGGCCCTAACTGCCCGCCCTGACGCGGCCGGAGAAGCCAGTGCCAGGGGTGGTGGAGGTACACTCATGGGTGTCCTCGGCCCGTCCCAGCCACTTCCTCGACCCAGGGGAGCTAGGAATCAAGCACGTGCACCGTGATAAATATCTGCATCTACATATTACACGTCTAGATCTACGTCTATAGACCTATGTAGATGTATAAGTATATATATATTTATGTAAGTATATGTATTTGTATAAATATATATATATTTTTAACGAGTTTGTCAGCCTTCTTCTGTTGGAACACATACTCCAGGAGGGCAGGTGGCGGGTTGGGAGAGACATCGCTGAGATGGGGGCCCTTGAGCAAAGCCCGAGGCGGAAGAGTGACCGGCACGTGTACGGCGTCGCCGGGAGGCCGGGGGGCCGGAGGCAGCGAACGAGGAGAGGGGCGGGCGGAACACCCGAGAGGCGTGTGTGGCGGGCTAGGGGCGTGCCGGTGCGGGTAACGGAGGACCTCGTGGGCCGCGGAGAAACCACTGACTTTTCTGTGCAGCGGGTCGCGGACCAGAGGAGCAGACGGGGGCTTGAACCAGCTTACAAGGGAAAGCAGCACTCGCAGAGCCCGTGCTGGGAACGGACGTGGACCCTGGGCGAGGGCAGAAGGGAGACCAGTCCGCCGCCATCGCGGTCCCAGCGAGAGAGGCTGCGGCACGCACCCGGCGGCAGGGGCGCGTGTGGGGAAGGGGGGCCTGGCACGGGACGTTATGAAGGCACCCTCCCTCCATCAGCTTGTTTGCCCCTTAAAAGAGCATCACCTTCGCTTTAGAGGTGAGGGAACCGAGGCCCAGAGATGTGAAGTAACTATCCCAAGACCACACAGCTAGGAAGACGACAAGTTTAGTGCCCTGAGTCCGGCTTTTCCTAGCCCGGTTTCTGCACACAGTCTACACCACGACTCTCCCCTCTGCCTGATGAGTGCAGCTGGTGGCTGCTCCTCAAGGAAGGCGAGGGTCTCAGTCCGAGAACGACTAAGGCAGGTGAGGCGCCTCTACGGCAGGAGGCCAACTCACAACCTGATGCCTACTCATCCTCCGTGAATGAAATAGGAGGGGACAGACTCAACAGCCAGATACCTAGAGAGAAACGATTCTAGCGCCAGACGGAAGCCTTCGTAGCCTTATGAGGTTCTTCAGGATCACAGCCGATCTAGACGGTGACCCGGCCGACAGACTCACGCACTCCAGAGGGAGAGCGGAGGTGCCCCGGAGACAAGAGTAGCTCTGAGGCCAGTGCCCCACGAGGCAGCAGCCAAGATGCGCCTAACAGAGAGCACGGTAATGCCCTCACACTGGGGAACGGCTCGGTCCCCAAATGGTCCCACATCCCTGCTTCCATCTGAGCCTTGTCCCGCTCCTGTGAAAACACCAGGCCAATGTCACCATGTCCCCAGTGCACAAGGGGAATGGGGGGGCCTGAGAGGTGAGGGGACCCCCAAGACTCAGGGCAGGGAATCAACTCGCAGCTCTGCCTGGACTGCAGAGCTCCCTACGCCCCACGCTGCCTTGCTGGGGTGAGGGCCGGGGAGGGGTATCCCGGCCTCTTCCCGCCCCCTCCTCCTGCCCAGTCTCCCCGAAAACGGTCTCCTGAGGCCACCTCTCTCCACTGCAAGCTTGGTCAGTGGAATCTTCTTACCCTTCCATAGCCTGGGGCTGGGGAGGCCACAGTGGGGGTGTGGGGGTGGCATTCTCCTGTCTCTCCATGGCTGCTTTTAGGCCACTCTCCTGTGAAAGCTCATGTTCTTCAGAAGCCAAAGGGGCCCCCAGCCGTCTGCTCTTCCTGACCACTGCTGCCTCCAGCTCTCGGGGCGCCTCCCCCTTGTTAAATGAAGACCGTTTCGTAAGTTGGCCACTGCCCTGTGCTCCAGCCAGGTGTCGTCATCACCCTGACACCACTGAGCCACCTTGCCTCCAGTGACCTTCACCTCCACTCTACCTCAGGGACCTCCTGCCAAGATTGCTGTCTGCTTCTTGCCATCACTTGGAACAAATCCAGTTCAGAAATTTAAACATCCCTTTCTCTGACCCCAGCCTCCCATCTCTGCACCAGCCCTGTCAGTCCACCAGACTTGTCACCGCACAGAGAGATGGAGCACATCAGACTCGCCATCTCCCCCGCCCTTCAGCCTTGTCCCAGCCGTGCTTCCCGGGCCCGCCCGGCGCCCGGGCTGATGATCTGAATGGCCGTCCCCCCAGCTCCATCGCTCTCTCCCGTGCTCCCCCGCCCCGGCCCCCTTGCCCACCTAGCTCAACAGAAAACTCGAATTCTCAGTCTCTTCTCACCGCACATCTAGGTTTCTCAGAACCACATTCTCTTGCAAACCGGCAAACCAGGCTTCCAGCACAGCTGGGCCTTCGGTGTTTCCCGCAGACCATTCCCTTCTCCTCACTCCACTTCCCCATCTTCCCTGACCAGTCTGCTCTGGGAGCATCCCTCAGCCCTTCCCTACTTGGCCCTCTTTCCTTTCTCTCACGGCCACCATCAATCTTCCTTCCAGTCTCAGAGAACACGGCTTAAGACAGACCCATCTTGGTGCACCTGGGTGGCTCAGTGGATTAAAGCCTCTGCCTTCGGCTCGGGTCATGATCTCAGGGTCCTGGGATCGAGCCCCACATGGGGCTCTCTGCTGGGCAGGGAGCCTGCTTCCCCCTCCCCCCACTCTGCCTGCCTCTCTGCCTACTTGTGATCTCTCTCTGTCAAATAAATAAATAAATAAAATCCTTAAAAAAAAAAAAAAAAAAGACAGACCCATCTTTCTATGCCCTTGATTCCTAACCCTTCCCACCACAGCCACACGCTACTCTCTCCTCTCTCTGATATTCTTCTCTCTTCTTCCCAGAAGGCTCAACGTGTCTGCTGACACAGGCCCAGTGTGCTCCTGCTCTCGAAGGCCTTCTTTGGAAAGGTCGCTAGTTTTCTTTTTCTCAAACCCTCCCTAATACCCCGCCCTGCAATCTGTCCTCCTCGCCCTCCACCACCACTGAGGCTGCTCTGCTGGCGTCGTCAGTTACCCACTAAGAACCACATCCCAGAGAGCTGTCAGTCCGCGTTTTAACAAACCTCTGTTGTGCTGCCCTCTCCTTAAAATACTCTCTCTAATCCTGGCCGCCCCAAGATCAGATTCTGTTTTTCCTCACATTCGACTACTCCCTCATCTCCTTCTGGGATCCTCTTCCTGTTCCCGCCTCCTGAACTTTGCTGGTCCGTAGGACTCCATCTTTGGTCCGTTATTCTTCTCCTCCTATACATACACTCCCGGTCATTCACCCGACAGCCTCTACGCTACTACCGCCTGTACGCTGAGGCCGCCCAAATGTCTCCCGGCAGCTCAGTCCTCTTCCCTGAGAATCAGCCCTGCAGAGCCAGTCCGGCCTGCTGCAGATCACCTGGACGGCCCACGGCCTCCTTGCCCTTCTTTCTCTTCTAAGGTTGGTTCCCTCTCTCAGCGAATGGCACTACCATTTCCCCTGCCACCCCATCTAGAAGCTGATTCTTGCTCCCTTCTTTCTCACAATCCTCAAATCTGATTAAATCTACCTCGTGAATAGTTTTTAAATTGCTTCACTCTTCTACAGACCGTCTACCACTCTCCCAACCCAGGCCTTCATCTGTTCTGGTACGGCCCACTCCACACCCCCAACCCCACAACTGGTCTCTCGGGGCGGTCCTTCCTCAGATGCATCCTCTCCACGGCAATTAGCTACTCAAAACACGCACCTGTTTAGGTCTCACCTCTAACTAAAAGCCTTGAGCAGCTTCACGTTGCCTGCAGGATGCACTCCGAACTCTACCAGGGCATTCGGGTCCTCTGTGAAGTAGCCCCTGACCTTCGCAGGCTTTTCCCTTTGAGGCCCCACTCCGGCATCTGATGTCCAGCGATAGCGCAGTGCGCGCAGGTCCGCGCACGCCGTCCCTACCGGTTCTTCCCTGTGCCCTTGTTCCTGCTGCACTCTCCTCCTGGACAGCCCTCCCTCCCCGACCGCCCCTATCCCACCACTTATGCGGTCAAGCTCTTAAATCGCAGCCAGAGTGTCACTTTCTCAAGGAAGCTTCCCCTGGGCCCCAAGCTTGGGTTAGGTGTTCCTTCTTGCAGTTTTCGTACCACGCAAAGGATATCCCTGTATGTAAGATGATGGTTACAATTCCATGTTGAAGCGTTTCTCTCTCCCATAAGGCTGAGCTCCGTAAGGACAAGAAGTGATTGATTTTTGCTTCCTGTGCCAAATGCAGGTGGTGCTCAAACCAATGGCTCAGAAAGAATGGGTGTGTCCTTCCGTGTCCCTTTGGCTCTCAGCTTCCGCTATTCTCAAGCCAATCCCAGAGCTTCAGCTGCCTCCCGGGGACCTCGCCAGACACAAATGTAAGTCTCGGCCCCCGGCTAACTCCCACGTCCAGGAGCGGGGCACGCAGATCGCTGAGGAAGGAGGGAAAGGGTGAGGGAGGGTGGGAGAGCTCGGGTAAGCTTACCCCTGGAGCAGAGCCGGCGCACGGCGGAGGCAGTGCCCAGCGGGAGGCCGCAGGACGGAACCAGGGGCCGGTACCCATAGGTTCGAAGGTTTTGGGAGCTGTTGACAAGGTTGGTGGGATTCAAGGTAGAGTCCATTGAGTCTGAGTGTGGCTCCAAAGACCGGGTCAGACTCTTCCCCAGGACAAAGCTGTCACCTGGAAAACAGTAATACCAGACTCAGAGCAAGAACTAGCTGGAAGGACTGGCAGGGCCTCCCAGGTACCTGTCTGCATGGAGCAAGAGGCAGCGAGACCAAGAGCCCTGGGCTGTGTCTCAGGAGGCCCGGGCACTAGTCACGGTTCTGGCTCTCACTAGTGGTCAAGCCCGGTGCCACTCTCGGGGCTCGGACCTACTTAGAGACTCTTCCCTTTAGACCAGATGGTCTCTGGAATTTCTTCTGGCCTGGATGTCTTATGCTTTTTCTGGATAAGGCAAACCTTAAAACAAAGAGCTATTTTGGGAAGAGGCTGCTTCCCTATACACGAGATGCCAGCGCAGGGGACAGGGCTGCGTAGATGAGGGTGCTTTTGAAGGTGACCCTCTCAGCCAGCAGGACATTTCAGAAATGCCTTCGATGCCTGGCTAACAGCCTGTTTGTGAAGGGTCTGCTCCCATTGTTCTCTCTCTCCTTTCGTATTTGCCTTGTTCAACAGAAACGCGCCTAGGAAGCCGGGTTCGCACAGTGGTGAGAGCGGGGCCACGGAGACCAGAATCGGGTTAGAACTTGGCTCTGGCACTCAGCAGGCAAGCTGCTTCTCCAGGAACCACACTGTCCTCATTCAGAACCCGGGGGTCCCGTCTGGTGAGGCCCAGCACCAGGCCGCCCCAATGGAATACTCCAGCACCTGAAGCAGGCTCCCTGTCATGGCTGGGCTCTACCATCGGCTCAGTTCCTTAGCCCTGGTCGTGCGTCTGCCTGTGGAGCACGGCCTGGGCCGCACCACCATGCTTTGTGGTTTTTCTTAGAGGTCGGCTGGTTAGAACACGCTTGGGGCCTGTGATCAACACCACGGGCAGGCGCGTTGTCTGGCACACAGTAAGACCCCTGGCAAGATGGCTCTGGATTTTAGGACTACTTTCTAATACTCACCTGAACCTGCCTGGTAAGCAGGGGCATACAGGCAAGTCTAGCAGGAGACGGCCTTTGGCCCTCCTGTCAGGGAGTGGGACCGATGAAGCCCTTCCCCAGAAATGGTTCTGAAGGGGGAAGCTCTGGGCACCTGAACCACAGCCCTCCTCTTTTTGCAGAGAGCTTTCAGATTCCTGTTTTCCAGGAAAGACGACCACGGCAGCGTCCCACGTTTGACACAAGAACAGGCACAGCAGTGGTCTGCTGTCAAGCCAGCGGACGGGGGCCTGTGCTCCAGGCCTGGGCTCCTGCCTTTCACTGGTATTTGATCCCAGGCAAGTTGTGTATTTCCTCATCTGCAAAATGGGGGTAAAAATCACCCTCTGTCCTGCTGAGAAATCAGATGAGAAGATGGAATGGGACGGACTTAACCAAGGTGGGGAGTTGTCGTTTGCTTTCTTTTTCACTCAGAGTTAGAGGGCAAACCCAAGTCCTCTGCAATAATTCAAGAAAAAGCTGAAATCTAGTTTCTGCGTGTGCTGGCAGGGCGACCTCACCTTTTTAGACCTGGTTTTACCCGGCAAACACTGGGGATAGTGCCGCTTGCCTCACCGGAGCTCAAAGATGCGAAGAATCACTGTGCCAGTACCAGGGGCTCCCTGGCTGCTGATGCAAGTCAGCCTGTCTTCCTCTCAGGGACGCTAGGAAAGGCAGCTCACACCTGGGGTCTGAGTTGAGGGGCCCGGCAATCGGGACGGGTGGCACCTGGACCGGCAATGTCATCACATCTCTCCCACTGAGATGCAGCATCACGCCCACGGCTGCCTCCGTGACACAAGGGCAGTGGAGGAGACTGCACTGCCTTCACACTGTGCCCCACGGTGCCCCGAGGGCCTCCACAGGGAGGCAAAGTGAGTAGGGCTCTGGGCCTCATCTCAGTTGCTAGCACAAGAGCTCTGGTTTTAACTTTTATACTTTTATATATATTTAAATCTTACCTTTGCAACAAGGAGTTCTGCTGCTAAAACAAAAGAAACTTTGTAACCACTGGCCCAGGGGTCAGAACTTAGGGCTGAAAGACTCGAGTCTATTTCTGGCATGACCACTGGTCAGTGATCACTGCCTCTTTTCTGGGATTTAGTTTGGCTGTCTATAAAAAGACGCTTAACCTCACATTTAGACATTAATTTAAATGAAATTTGCTGTGAATGTGCTAGACACATGAGAACAGTCAGCATAAAAGGGAGCTCATTCCTTCACTGAACACACATTTGTGTACTAGCTCCTAGGCTAGGGAGGGGTATGCAGAAGTAGACAGGTAAAGTTCTTTCCTTACGCACTGATTTTCAGTGAGAAGCAGATTTTTCTCTATCACCTCGCAAGGCTACCTTAAAAACTAGAGTTCCCAGGGGAGGATGACAAGATTGGTGGGGAGAAGTCTAGAAATCATGCAAAGGAGAAAGAGCCTGGGAATGTACGGTCTGGAGAAAGTCAGGGGAGACAAAAACCCTAAGGGCAGTCATGGGAAAAGAAGAGAACTGGGCCATAGATTGGGTCTTTTGAAAGGCAGAGAGTAAGACAGAGGGCAGGAGTTATAAGAAGACAGATTTTGGCTCAAAAGGGAGGGCATTTTAACAATCAGAAGTGTCCATGAAAACACAATGTCTGAGAATACACTGAGATGTATTTTTTTTTTTTTTTAAGATTTTATTTATTTATTTAACAGAGAGAGAACACAAGCAGGCAGAGAGGCAGGCAGAGGCAGAGAGAGGAGCAGGCTTCCTGCGGAGCAAGGAGCCCGATGCGGGACTCGATCCCAGGACGCTGGGATCATGACCTGAGCCAAAGGCAGCTGCTCAACCAACTGAGCCACCCAGGCATCCCCTACACTGAGATGTATTAAGAGTAGATCAGACATTATAGAAGAAAAGATTAGCCAACTTAATCAAGGTAATTAATTAATTTAATTAACTAATCAATTATCTTAATTAACTAACTTAACCATAGCTATAGAATTTATCCAAAATAAAACATAGAAAAAAAGGCTAAAAATTTTTTAAAAAGCATCATTACACTGTGGGAAAACTTCAAGAAGATTTACATATATCTAACTGGAGTCTCCAAAGGAGAGGTGACAGAAAATATACATGGAGAAAGAACGGTAGAGATTTTTTCAAATTTGATAAAAAACTATAAACCCACATGTCCAAGAAGCTGAGTGGACTCCAAGCACAAGAGGCATGAAGAAAACCTTACCAAAGCATAGCATAATCAAATTGCTAAAACCCAATAATAAACAGAAGACCTTAAAAGCATCCAGGAAAAAAAAAAAAAAAAAAAAAAGACCACGTAATCAAAGAATGGCAGCAGATTTCTCATCAGAGACGGTGCAAATCAGAAAACAATGGAGTGACATCTTTTAAAGAAAGTGCTGAACAATAAAAAAAAGTCAATTTTGGGCGCCTGGGTGGCTCAGTGGTTTAAGCTTCTGCCTTTGGCTCAGGTCATGGTCTCAGGGTCCTGGGATTGAGCCCCGCATTGGGCTCTCTGCTCAGCAGGGAGCCTGCTCCCCCCTCTCCCTCTGCCTGCCTCTCTGCCTGCTTGTGCTCTCTCTCTCTGTATCAAATAAATAAATAAAACCTTTAAAAAAAAAAGTCAATTCTAAGCTCAGCAAAAGTAACTTTCAAAGCAAAGGTTAAAAAAAGACGTTTTCAAAGACACGAAATCTGAAAGACTTCTGTCCGGTAGAACCACACAAAGGAGAAATGTGAAGGGAAGTCCTTCAGGCGGGAAGAGAATCCGAAGCCCTGGCTCCACACTGAAAATATGAAGGGTACCAGAAACGGTAACTATGAAAGGATAAATAAAAAAGAATCTTTTCTTTTATATTAAAATAATGTTTTTTCTTCTATGTTAAAAAAGTCTTTAAAAGATAATTAATTACCTATTGGGGCATGTGGGTTACTTAGTTGGTTAGGTGACTGACTCTTGATTTCAGTCTGGGTTGTGGTCTTAGGGTTGTGAGATCGAGCCCTACACTGGGATTCTCTCTCTCCCTCTCTTCCCGCCCCCCTGCCCACCTCTCTCCTTCTTTAAGAGAGTATTTTAGTAAAGTATTTAGTATTTTACTTTACTATTTAAAGTAATATAATAACAATGTAGAATGGGATTTACAGTGTATGGAGCAGTAAAACGTACAGTGACCACTGCACAAGGGCCAAGAGGTGGGAAGTGAAAATACACTGGTGTAAGATTCTTACACAATATGTAAAGGGATATGACTATGGGTTTAAGGTAGATTGTGATATATAAAAATATATATAATATAAACTAAAGCAATCACTAAAATAAAACAAGGAGTTATAGCTAGTAAGCCAGCAAGGAAATAGAACAAAATCATAAAAACCTGGATTAATCCACAGGAAGGTAGAAAAAAAGAGAACACAGGAAAGATGGAATAAATCTCTCCACCAACAGCTTTTGTCTTTGTTCTCTGAGTTGCTGAAAGTATAGATCTGGGTGGGCTACGTGGTTCCTTCATTTATATAATTATATTGTTATATTTATATAATTTTGGTTATGAAAGATAAGGTCCAGGAAAGCTGAGACCAAAGGAAACAAAATTATTACACATGATAAAGTAATTTGGAATTGTCTGCTGGTAGCTGGAAAAGGAGGAGGTATGGGATGGAAGGAAGAGAGAACAGAGAAGAAAATCCCCCGAACCCAAGTAGGTTCCAGAAATGGCAGCCGACTGGAGCCTAAGGTGAAAGAGCCTGGTAAGATACATCCTGTGACCGCTGATAGACATTAACACAAATTTTTTTTAAAGAGAGAGAGAGAGAGTGAGCACAAGATGGGGTTGAGGGAAGAGGGAGAGGGAGAATCTCAAGCAGACTTCCTGCTCAGCGTTGAGCCTGATGCAGGGCTGGATCCCATGACCTGGGGATCAGGACTTGAGCTGAAATCAAGAGTCAGAAGCTTAACCGACTGAACCGCCCAGGCACCCCACCGATAAACATTAAGATAAAACAAAAGTGTTAAAATGCTTTCTGTTCTTTGTGACAATTCTTCCCCATGCCCCCCAAACTTCAGTATAAGTTTATTATAGTCAAAGCCTTGTATGCGTTTCTCCTTAGGCGAATGAAGGCCGAGGAGCCAGATCAAATGTTTGGGGCAGAGCAGCTCAGGGAGAGACTGTCAGCTAGGAGAGTGGTCGGGGAAAGAGGGGTAAGAACTGAGTCAGAGGAGGAAGCCTAGTCTGAATTACGTGGGCTGGGAGTTCATTTTATGTTATGTAGATGTGGATGCTGACGGTAAGGATTACCCCCCAATCTAAGGGGACTCACGGAGTCCCACACAAACCTCCAGCCGGTCTCCCTGCCTACTGGGTGGCTCTGCACCATCCATTCTCCCGCACGGGATCCTGAGCCCCCTCTCTGAAGCACAGGCCTGACTGTGGCCCTTCCCTGGGCCCTCACTGCTCAATGACACCAAGGCGCTCATGTGGTCAATTCGCCTTTCCCACGGGGCCGCTGCTTCCACTGCAGCCCCGTGTCCCACAAGCCTCCGGTTCCTCTGACCCGGGGTGCGCTCCCCTTCGTCCCTCACGGTCGCACAGGCTATTCAGTGGGCTGGAGCGTTCTTCATCACACCCCTCCTCCATCACCTTGGGTCTGTGGCATCTTCACCTGCTCCTTCAGGTCCAAGACTTTCTTCTGGAAAGCTTTCCCTGACATCTGGTTTGAACTTTGGAACTCTGACCTTCTCCTGTGAAAGTACGTATCACCCCAAATGAACTGTTTGCTTATCTGTTCCTCCTCTCTACCAGGCTGTAAACTCTGGGTCTAAGGACGTGGACTCTTAGTTTACTGTGGAACCCTCTGTGCCTAAACCGGAGCTTGGTGTCATGCAGCCAATAAATTCTGGGTTAACTGACTGAATAATGAACTCAATACAGGTTCAATTAATTACGAACATTTGGGTCATCTCAGAGCCCTGACGGTTCCACAGGGAAACCTAGCACGGGGATGAGGGGGCATCCTAACAGATCTCACCATTATTTGGCTTTAATCCTGTGAATTTTAGGATTGGGGCAGGAGAACCACTTTACAAGCCCAGAAGACCAGGCTGGCCATTAGAAAGACAGGCCCCAGGAACTCGCCGCCATGCGCTGAAGGGACCCGTTCCTCCCGCAGAGAGGAATGTGGGCAGCCCCGGCAGCGGACCTAGAGGTGAGTGCTGGGTGGTCTCGGTTACGGCTGAGAGAAGAGTCCCTCCCGGCTCCCCCTGTCGGTCCTGAGGGCCGGAAGGAGCGCACTCTCGCCTCACCTTCACAGGCCTCTCAGCTGACATGGCCGTGCGGGAACTTCTGAAGAAGCGACCGCAATCTGACACTGTACCCCCGCCTCAGGAACATGCTAGACCTCGCCTTTCATCTTGCTCATCATCACCCCTGGCTCACAGCGCACGCACGTCACCCTGCACCCCCCTCGCAGCGGCCACGCTCTCGGAGCGGGGATGGAGTCGGTTCCACCTCTGGCTCCCCGGAGGCCAGGACAGCAGCTGGCACAGAGTGTCAGACAACTGGCCTGCACTTTCCAAAATGCCCATGTCATGTCATGGAAGGCAGAAAACAAAGTCTGGAAAACTGCTGCGGATAAAAGGGAAGCAAAGAGAGAGAACAACTGCATGTAGTGGATGGTCCTTCACTGGACCTTGGATTAGGGGAAAAAACAGCTAAAATGACAACTAGGGAAACCTGATAAGGATTATATATCTATCAACTGGTAGGTTTTATTAATGTTAAATTTCTTTTTTTTTTTTTAAGAATTTATTCATTCATTTGACACAGAGAGAGAGAGCGAGAGAGCACAAGCAGGGGGAGCAGGCAGAGGGAGAGGGAGAAGCAGCCTCCCTGCTGAGCAGAGGGTCCGATGCGGGGCTCGATCCCAGGATGCTGGGATCATGACCTGAGCCGAAGGCAGACGCTTAACCCACTGAGCCCCCCAGGTGCCCCTACTTTTAAATTTCTTGAGTGAGAGAATTGTATTGGGTTCCCTGCTCCTAGGAGATTAATAGGAAAGTTTATTAAGGATCAAGTCTCTCTCTGCAGTTAACTCTCAAATGGTTCAGTAAATAAGAATACGCGGACTCAGAGAACAGGTATAGTAAATATTGCAAAAAGTGAAGTGGTAAATGCAGATGAAGAGTGCATGGCAGCTGACTACTCTTTGTACACCTTTTCTGTAGGTTTGAAGGTTTTCAAAATAAAATGCTGGAGGAAAAAAGTCAAGTCTCACCTTAGGTGAGGAGGTCTAACAGCCTCTGCCTTTGGCGACTATCCGCTATTACCGGAAGCGCCTGGTCAGGCCAAGACCCTAAGGGTCCGGGGAGTATGGAGACAGGCTGTGGGGCAGGGCAGAGGGAGGCTCTGGAAGTACCCAGGTAAGAGAAGTGGTAGCTTTGGATGCAGAACTAGCAGAAGCGTGTAGCCGGGCGGAAGGGTGGGAGTGAGAAACCCCAGATCCAAGGGCAAAGCAAAAGATGGCCTTGTGCAGATCAGGCTCTTTGGCAGAGGTGGGGGTAAGTCATCAGGAAAGCACAGGAATCCACAGATGATCAGAGCTGGAGCAAAGGGCCAGGAAGGCAGGCAGGCAGGTGGGAAAGATAGGCAAAGGAGTGGTGACGAGTGAGAAATCTAGGCAAAGCTCTGGCTTGTCTGGGCATAATTAGAACACTCACTTCAGGGAAGCAAACAGAAATGGGGGGAGCTGGGGGGAGAGCAGCCAAGTTGCTAGCACCCAGGATGGGACACAGAAGTTAGAGAGGGAGCACAGGAAGGCCCAGAAAGTTGGCTGAATTGGTCTGAAAAGGAGGGCAGGAAGAGGAGCAGCCAATGGTGGAATGGGATAACCTGGTCTTTGTCTCATAGTTGGCGAGGCAAGAGGGCAGAGTGGGTAAAGCTTGCTTCCTCCTATCTGGCAGCTGGATCAGAGAGATGCAAGCTGGAACAGAATTCCCAGGAAACCTTGGGCCTCAATTCCAAACTCCCTCCGTGACTGCAGGCCCAGAAGGTTCAATCCCCGCCGCTCTCGGCACACGGCTACCAGCACGATTCTTGGAGGTCTTAACGCTGCCACTGCACTGAGGAATTCGGGGTCCCTGGGTCTTGGAAAAACCTCTCTTTAGATCAGTGGCTAGCCTTAGTGTACCCTATCCCCTCTCGTGTATCCATTGTTCCAGAAGCTCAGGGAGGCCTCACTTTTACTCCTGAGTGCAGCTCAGAGTTCCTGAAGGCCAACAGCTGGGGACAGTTAGCCACCTGCGTTTGCCCCCACTGCCACCATGCCCCGCCCAGACCCCCAGTGCAACATGCTAAGAACGTTTTTTTCTGTTCTCAGATTCTGCTGATGAAGGCGAGCAGGAGAGCAGAGCAGGTTAGTGAAGTTCCCTCCCAAGAAATGGAGCAGCGAGGGGGGCACAGACATGTCTTCAGGGGCCACACTGGTGCGGCCCTCCCAAGGAGTATTTGAAATTCAGGTTATCTTTCTGCCCTGCACCAAGTCACAGGAGCAGTGCTCATCGGGGTGCAGAGGTCTAGACGGCGGCCAGGCTGGGGGGCTGGGTGAGCAGTCACTTCCCCAGGCACGTTCTCGAGAAGTGGCCCTTCTATCAGGAGTGAGTTAAGACAATGATAAAAAGATGCCGGGGGAGGCAGTGTGGGAACAAGACTCGGGCAGCTCAGAGAGGGCACTCTTCAGGCCTCGGCTCCCTCACCGATGGGCAGCGCGGCCCCGGCACTGAGCGCACCAGTGCCGCTCCGCTCCTCCACCCTGGATGAGGTCCGTGGGACTCGTCTCCAGGGCCTTTGCTCCCTCTCTCCACAACCACCTACCTCGCTATGTGTGGGGCCGAGCTCAGCTCCCCTCCCTGCCGTGCTGGGTCCCGGGACTCCGGATGAGCGATGCTTGGTTCCCTTCCCTCCGTACCCTCTCTCGGAAGTGCTTAGTCACTGATCTGGCCCCGGCCACGTGGCTGCCGCTTTCCCGCTGCGGGCCGCTCTGCTAACCGGGAGAGCTATTTTCCAGCTGGGGGGGGGGGGGTGATGGCAGGAACTTGAAATGACTTGCTAGACAGGCGGTGCTGGCAGAGCTGGGGCCTCGCGCCAAAGGAAAGAGCGGGCGGCCAATCATCGGGGAGCACATTTCTCAATCTGTAGCCTGAGACTAACCCTTCCTGTTGGCAAGGGGGAGCTCCCTCAGGCCTTGGCTGCCAGCTTCACACGGGGAGGGGCGCTGTGACTTCAGGGTGGCTCCGTGGGCCGCGGGGACTCAGAAAGGGAACTGCGGACCACTGTTTTCTAGGGACAAAAATCCAGAGGACAGAAGGTTCACCCTAGAGGAGACAGAACCCTGGAGAGAGCAGAGTCGGGGAGACACCGAGCAGTCCTGTGCTGGCAGGCGTGAGGGCCGGCCCCGGGGCCCTGGCTGGCGGCCCCATCCCAGCTCCTACCTGGCAGGTACCTGTCGAGGCTGTGGCCGTACTCGCCGGCGGGGAGCGGCAAGCGAGTCTGTGTAAAGGGCTGGTTGCCAAACAGACTGTCACTTCTAAGGTTGTGGCAGAGTTTCTCCAGGAAGCGCAGAACGTAGGTGATGCTGTTGACGGCGGGGAGGTTGAGAGTGTGCTGTTCACGGTCAAACACGGCTGTGGAATTAAGGAAACAGGGCTGAGCACGCCAGCCTGGCGGCTTGGGGCAGCAAGGGGCAGGAAGGGCCCAGCCAACCGCTCGCCTCGGGCTTCCCTCCTTACACAGAGTAATCGGTGCCCAGGTTGTTCCTCCCTCCCCTCCCCGCCCCTCCCCGCCCCTCCCTCCCTCCCTGGAGGGTTTGATTTTTGCCTCCAATTCCAAAGGGCTTGCTGTAATGGGAGTGGCCAGGCCAGGTCTGTGGCACTGGGGCTCTGAAGTGATTTTACTCAACTTGTGAAAACAACTGTGAACATAACTCTATCTGCTCCATCAGTTGGCTGGGCCTCCTCCAGGAAATCTGCTCATTTCAGGTTCTCTTTCCATAAGAACTGCCCAGGAACAGAGAAGCTGGGCGGATGAGGAGCATACAGCTGTTGCCAGCAATGCCACGATCTGATCTGCAGGAGGGCACTAGAGTTTCAGTAACACTTGGAACCATTCCATGCCTGGTTTTATTTTACTCCTTATCTATTCCTATTCAAGAAGTATCTGTATAATTCTTACAAAGCAGAAGGCCTTTGCATTCGTCTCTGGGGGCAGCAAGGAAATGGGGAGATAGGCCATTCCCAGGAACCAGTTTCGGGGCAGAAGAACCCTAGAGAAGGTGTGGGTGACAGCAACTCCACAGAGACAGCAAAGAAGGCCGGGTCCCCGCAGACTACTGCACAGAAGCCTTGGCCTCACAAGGAAAGGAAAGCTTAATTTCCCAGCAGCCTTCAGCCTCCTAGAACAATGCCTTCCATGACTGCCCTCATCCCCCACACAGCCACCTGCTCCCTCGCCTGGGCTCCCACACTACCCTGTACACATTTCTCACGCGTTAGAACACCTCTTGCCTGTCATCTCTCCTCTCCCTCCCCTGGCCAGGGTCTGGCAACAGCCTCTGACATAGAATAAAGTCTCACTAAAGGTGTGCTAACAAAATACAGTTATTTATGGGGTCTTCTACAAGAATCCGGGGCTCCTGGGGCCTTCCTTGTCAGCGGGGAGGGGTGGGAGACCATGCTGTATCGTGCAGTTGAGACTGAAGGGCTGCACGTCAAGTCTTCATAGGTTTGGTGGGTAAGGAGTGGGGTTCTGGACTGGGGGACATTGAAACAGGATCAGGGCACAGCAGGAAAAGTGAATATTCTCAGTGGAAACAAAAAAATCACAGTGCAGTTGAATCAGACAGAGTAGGAGAGACAGAGGGAATGGTTTTTCCCACTCTGCCCTGGGATTCAATTTCCTTGTACCAGGGCTGGCTTAGGACCAGGCAGCTAAGGAGTCCGAAGAACACAAGAGTCCTGTGGTCCCCCGAGGCCAGGTGGGAGGCTGTGGCAGTCTGGAGAAGCTCCTGTTGCCACAGTGCAGCCCCTCTGCATTCTCTCTTCTGGAATGCCTTTAGAGCAACACACGTCAACTGTCTGTATGCAGAGGCTGAGCCGGGAGATAGGACAGGAGTCTGCGTGGATATTCTACTTGGCAGCAGTGTGCGTAAGGCTCACAGGGGTTCTGGGAGTTGAAAAGGAGGACTCTTGGAGGAACGGAATCCCTTCCCGTCTCCGGAGCTATGGGCGTGAAGTGGGAACCAGGAGGCCTTAGCAGAAATCAGCCCCTGGAGAAGGCCTGCCCTCCTGGCCAGGAGGCTGCATCAGCCCCAGGGGGCTTACCTGAGATCACTTCACCGCCGTGGCCCTGTTTGAGGAAGCTGAAGACGGTCTTCTGGTGGTACGCACAGTCGATGCAAGCCTGGACGGCCTGCTGCAGCACCACGGAGGCACGGGCCGGCCCAAAATGGTCAGGGAGCAGCTGGACCTTCTTCTTATCTAAGTGGGGGCCTGGGCTGCCATTCTTGTTCAAGTAAATACAAACTGCAGGAGACAAAGAGTCAAAGCAGCTTAAAGAGCGCCCGGGGTACAGAAGTCACAGAACAGTGCTCTCTTCTGTCTTGCACACACTGGGCTCCGGTCCCTAGCAGGATTCCCAGCTGCTGGGCTGGCAAAACACTGGGACGGGGCAGAGGGCGGCTGAGTCCAGCTGTAACCAGCCCAAGTTGCATGACCAAAGGCTCTGGGAACACAGCCTGCTGGAAGGACAGCCCAGACCAAAAGCCACGGCACAGAACTTGTACTTTGTCTTCTGTGCACTGAGAAGGGCATCTAAACAATTCCCCAGATGTACGTCCTTTCATATTCGGGACTCGGTCACCTCACACATTCCTTGGGTCTCTTATGTTGTGTGTGTTTAAGGAGAGGTTGGGGCCATGGCGCTGTTAGCCAGAGCGTGCTGGTGTATTTGGCCTTGCACTTAGAACGGTCACACCACAGGTCACCTGTCTCGCTTTCCGTTCTGGGCCTTGGAGTTCCTTTGTTATCTTATTTATTTAACACTCAGGCCCAAAGAAAGTAGTAAAACAGACCAATATGGGAATGAAGAAAACCACAGGAAGGGCCCGAGGGGCCCAGCTAGACACTCTTGTCTGCTTCGGTAGTTTCTCCCGTCACGCCAGCTGGGCGCGCTCCTACTGCAGCCCTCTTCCCGGCACGGGGCTAGGGAGGGAACAGAGGGGGTTCAGGAGTGAGAGGCGGTCTGCCACAGAGCTGCTGCTTCGGTCTCTGGAGAGGACCCACGGCAGCCCGGCCGGCTAGGACCTTCTCTCTTCTGATGTGCCTTCCGGGCCCCACGCGAGCAGGGTACTCTGCTTTCTCACACTGCCGTGGACCACTAACTGAAAGAGGAACAGGTGGGCAAAAGGTCTTTCTTGCTACTAAAGGCAAAAAAGCTACGAGCGGGACCTGTGCTGGCGGTGGATGGACTGCTGTCCTCGTCCAGGGGGCCTCAGCTCTAGCCTCTGTAAAGTGAGGGGGCTGAGCCACATGCTGGCTGAGGACTCCTCACCTAATGCGAAGGGAAAGCAAGATGGAGAGAAGGAAATGGGAAATAGTAAGGGAAAGGTAGGACGTGGAAGGTGACAGGCGGAAAAGCAAGAAGGGAAACAGTAAAGGGTAAAAAGATGAGTTGAAATACACATTCAACTCTGTTCTCTCCTAAAGCCCTCCAAGATGAATCAGACAATAAAGGAGACAACTTAAAATTTTGGAAGCTAGAGAGCAGATAAGCAAAGTAGTAATTGGTCGAGCAGACCCAAGAAAGCCAAATCCTTAACCAAGAATGGCCAAAGATGAGGAATGAGCTGTTTCATCTTCTAATTCACAAAAGGCCCAAGAGTGGCCAGGTGCCTCTGGAGGTGGGTGTGAAGGCAGATCTAATGAAAGAAGGATTGGGTGACCTCTGTTAAGAAATAGCTAGGACCTGCCTATCATGATATGACTCCTTCACTGAAAACAAAACAAGTAAAAGTGTAGGAACTCAAAAGAGGTAAGAACAGTAGTTAAAATAAACAAAGACCTAGATCTATGAAAAGAATGTTCACAGCAGCTTAGTCCTAACAGCCTAAAACTAGAACCACCCCAAATGTCTGTCAGCAAGAGAATACATATACAAATTGTGGAATATTCACTTACTAAAACAGCACAGCAGTACAAAAGAATGAACTATTGATAGGGTGCTTCTCAAAAACATTAATTTTAGTGAAAGAAACCAGATACGAAAGGTACATATGATTCCATTTATATATTAAATTCAAGAACAAGAAAATCCAATCTATAGGTATAGAAATCAGAATAAAGGGAGGAGAGAAGGCTGATCATAAGTAGGCATGATGTAACTTCTAGGGGTGGTAGAAATGACTTTTATCTTGATTGGGGTTGTGGTTACATGGTGCTTACACAGATTAAAACTCATCTAATTGTACATTAAGATATGTACATTTCACTGCATGTAAATTTTACTTAATTAAAACACATGAAAAGGAAAAAAATATAACCAGTCCAGTGATAAATACAAAAAAAGAAATTCTACATCGATTAAAGGGTGAAATATAAAAGGTAAACTATAAAACTTTTATTTTTTTTAAAGATTTACTTGTTTATTTGAGAGAGAGAGTGAGTGAGCATGAGTGGGGGCAGGGGGCAGAGGGAGAGGGAGAATCTCCAACAGACTCCCCGCTGAGCAGGGAGCCTGACTTTTGTGGGGCTCAATCCCATGACTCCAAGATCATGACCTGAGCCGAAGGCAGATGCTTTAACAACCGAGCCACTCAGACACCCCTAAACTGTAAAACCTTTAGAAGACTGTGGCAGTTTAAAAATGTGGCTCTCCCCCCAGCAACAATAACAACAACAACAACTTAAAATAAATTAATAAATAAAAACATGGCTTCCAAACCTTTGACATCCCTTCCATCGATCTCTGTGCTACGTGACCAATAGACTATGTAGAGATGACGCTGTGCCAGTTCCTGGGCCCAGGGCTTACGGAAGAAGCTGATAGTTTCCATGTCCTCTTCCTTGGGACATTCAGTCTCATATCCCAACTACCATGTGTGAAGAGGCAAAGCCACCCTGTGGAGAGGTCTAAGTGGAGAGAACTCAATAGCCAAAACCAGCTTGTCAGCCATATGGTGGAAGGGGGTCCTCTGATCCTGGTCAAGCCACTTCGGTGACATGGCATGGAACAGACACAAGAGACTGCTACCTAGCCCTGCCCGCATTGTTGTTTTAGGCCCTGGAGCCTGGTGGTGGTTTGCTATGTAGCGAACGATTACTGGAAAGGACTGTGGGACCAGAAAAAGGGTGCTGCAGTAACACAAGCCCAACTTACATGGCACTGGCTTTGGGACCGGGAAGCATACGAAGCAAGAAAGGGTACGGGTGAAAGCGTAAAAGGGCTTGAAGAGAAGCCTGTAAAAGGTGGGAGGTCAAAGGATTCTTTTCATTTTGTACCATCTCTATCCCCATTAGCCCAACCTGACAATGCGTCCACCAGAATGATTCTCGCAGAAACCTGAAAATGGACGCCTACAGGTTTTGAGGAGGCTGCCAGTGAGAGCTTAAGGCAAGTGAGGAAAATCTTATTGGAAGACGGAGGACCGGAGACACTCGCTAGGTAGTGATGTGGAGTCTGACAACACTACAGGTTCCAGCAGTAACCTGGAACCAGGAAGTAAGTAGGTGGGGGGTGCAGTGAAACAGCTAGAGATTTCCAGACAAACTAAAGTGCCAGGTGGCTTCTGACTGCCTATGTTAAAAATGCAAAATGAGAGAGATGAGCTTAAAATTAAAAAAATATAAAAATTAAAAAAAAAAACACATAAAAATAAAAGTCCAGGACTCACAGAGCCCACAAATAAAGTGCTTCTAACTTCCGGTCCTTCCAGAAGACAAATTTTAAATTAAGAAAGGGTTAAATCCAGAATGGGGCAATAAAATATTTTAAGGGGCCAGAATGATTTAAGATTATGCTTCATACTCTTTCTGACCAAAAGGCCCTTTAAGAATCTTAAGGGACAGTTTTGTAGATTCTTTCCCTTAAACGATAAGTTTTTAAGAATCTTATTAAGGGCATTGTTTCATATGGACAGCCATATAGGAAGCCCAAAGTAGAGAAGGGCTTATCTTCAAAAGATTCAAGGTGTGGCTTTTGTCTAATGAGAGAAATCTCAGTAATATTCATAGAAAACCCCTCAAGTCTCTAAGAGAATCATTCTGGTGGAAGCACCCAGCTCAGACCAAAAGGGACAAAAATGATACAAAATGAAAAGAATCCTTTAAGACCCAAACCTTTTGCAGATGGGATGAAGACCAAGAAAGCAATCTCAGTTTTCTTATGGAAAAGGAAGGATGATTCAGAAGACAAAACCATGGAAAACCACCCCAGGAAAGCAGTATTGGATCTAGTTAAGGAACTGGCAACATGTGCCCAGCTGGATTTCAGAATTTTGATAGACCAGTGACTGCTCCCTATTAAACGGGTATATCTCTAAGTTATCCTATGCCTGTCCCACCATCGTATGTTGGGTATGTGGGGAGCAGACAATGTTTTTTGTTAGTTCACAGACCTTCAAATTGAGAAGAATTATACTCAAGGAGCTACTACACTTGAGAATCTGCACCTAACAGGTTTCATTTTCACCTGGATCTGATTTAGGTGATGCGATCCTAGGATCAAGAGCCCGATATTATAAAGGGATGGGAATTTTAATGAAGAATCTTGCAAGAAGAATAAATTTCCCAAGCAGGAAAAATGTAAATCATTTATGTCCAGAGAGTAGAGTTAAGTGGTTTATAAATATGGTCCGTAATTCTTTGACCCTCTTATTCATAGAGGAGTAGGGCCTATTCTTCCCTTGAATTTGAGCTCTATAACTGCTTAATCAGTAGAATATGGTGGAAATGATGCTATGCTAATTTGAGGGTTTAAGTCTTATAACTTAAATGGAAGCCTCCACTTCCTGTCTCTTGGGACACTTGCTCTTGGAACGCAGAAGCCCAAGTTACCCTTTGGAGAGGCCCACATAGAGAAGAACCAACAGCCAGCACCAATTTTGCTAACCATGTGAATGAATCTTGAAATTCCAGCCCCAACTGAGCCACCCCAAATGATGGCATGTGGAAGAGAGATGAGCTGTCTTAATGTTAAAATTAATAGTTGAATATATTGATATTACCCTTTTCTGGCATATAAAAGGCTATATTCCTTTTCTTTTATAGTTTATGCTTTTGTCTTTTTAAAAAAATTCTTCCTAATCTTAAGATTGTAAATATATTTATAACTTTCATGTTTCAGTTTTGTACTGCAGCCGTGAAATCAAAGGTTGTAAACAAAACAAAACAAAACATCGGAGAAGGGTTCAATATGTAAGGAGCTTGGAAATGGCCACTCCATCCTAATAACAAGAGAAAAGCTGAACAAACGGAAAGATTAGCAATTCTTTTTAGATCCATTGGAGAAGTGAGGTCACAGGGTAAACTGCTGCCACCCAAGTTTGGAGAGATAGGTGAATACAGAAAATCACATGTTACAAAGCAGAAACCCAGGAGCATAAACCTCCACAGTAACCAGTGCCAAGGTAGGAAAATTTAAACCGTAACTGATGAATGGCTGGAAGTTTAGTGTGACAAGTCTGAGAGTTAACAAGGGGGGATCCAGTCATGGAGGGGGTTGTCCCACACTTTGGCTCAACCAATGTTCTCATAGTGAATATTGGGAAAAAAAATCCCCTCATGCTTTCAGCAGTGAGTGCAGAAAAGGAACCATTTAAAAACATGGCAGAGTGTTCTACTCTTCTTAACAAGGCCTGCCCTCAGGAAAAACTATTTTACCACAGCTATTTTACCAAATCCTGCCAGGATTTGATCAGAGCCTAACCTATCTGGGATAAGAGAAATACCCAATTCCAGCTCCCTCTAGCCATCCTGTCCCACTTAAAGGCAGGGAGGATAGGAAATACTGGTGAAGTTCACAGTCTAGGGGCACAGGCCCCCCCAAAAGCCTAAGACCTAATCATAGGACTATGGAATATTTCTTCCCCCCCCAGCACCTTACCATCACATTACTAACGGCCTATTTCTAACAACTCCTTTCACCTAGTACATCACGTCTGGCTATCAAGAGAAAAATTACAAGGTATACTAAAAGGCAAAAAGTGCAGGGTTAAGAGACAGAGCCCAAGACTAAAGCACATGCATAAGAAACTAGCCTTAGACTAGAAAGCATAAGAACTAGATTCAGACATGGCAGAGATGTTGGACTTATTAGATTGGGAATTTAGAACTATGAATATGCTAAGGGCTCTAAAGGATAAAGTAGATAGCATGCAAAAAAGATGTGCGATGTAAGCAGATAGATGGAAATTCTGAGAATAAACAAGAAATGCTTGAGATCAAAAACACTGTAATAGAAATGAACACCTGTGGGAAAAAAAAAAAAAAAAGAAATGAACACCTTTGATGGACTCATTAGTAGACATGGCCGAGAAAAGAATCACTGAACTTGATGATATCTTAATAGAAATTTCCCAAACTGAAAAGCGAAGACAAAAATGACTGAAACAAATGCCAAAAGACTATCTAGGAACTGTGGGAACACTATACACAGTAGGAATACCAGAAGGAGAAGAAAGACACAAAAGAAAATTTTGAAGACACAATGACAGAGAATTTCCCCAAATTAATAATATCAGATCCCAGGAAGATCAGAGAACACAAAGAAGCCCCCTACAACTAATATTACATAAAAATACAGAAAATCAAAAATAAAGAAAAAATCTTGAAAGAAATCAGAGGCAAAAGCCCCCTTACCTGCATAGGAGCAACACTAAAAATTACATCCTTAGAAACCACATGAACAGGAAGAGACTGGAGTGAAATGCTTAAAATGTTGAAGGAAAACAACCACCAACATAGAATTCTGTACCTTGCAAAATTATCCTTCAAAAGTGAAGGAGAAATAAACACTTTCTCAGACAAAAAAAAAAAAAAAAAAAAAAGAGGGAGTTTGTTGCTAGTAGATTACCTTGCAAGAGAGGTTCAAGAAATTCCTTGGAGAGAAGGAAAAATAATATAAATCTGCCTAAAGAAAGGAAGAGCACTGGAGAAGGAACAGATGAAAGCAAAACAGAAACTTAATTTTCTTGTTCTTCTAACAGATGTTTCTTTCAAAATAAAAATAAGAGCAATGTATTTGATCGTATATGCTTATGTATATATACACATGCTTATTTACACTTATGTATAAGTGAAATGAATGACAGCAATCATATGAGGGATGGAAAGGAGGAATTAGGATTACTTGTTATTATTCTGTGAAGTACATACAGTGATCTTTGAAAGTAGACTTGGGTTAGTTATAAATGTATATTGTAAACTCTAGGGCAATTACTAAAAAATAAAAAAGTATACGCTAAAAAAGGAGAAAAACTGGAATCATATAAAATGCTCAATTAAAACTATATAAAATGCCCAATTAAAACCACCAAAGGCAGAGAAAAAGAAGAGAAAAATAGGCACAAAGAATAAAGGCAACAAATAGAAAACTGAACAAATATGGTAGATATTTATCTAACTATATCAATAATCACTTTAAATATCAATGGTCCAAATATACCAATTAAAAGACAGATTCTGGGGCGCCTGGGTGGCTCAGTTAGTTAAGCATCTGCCTTCAGCTGGGGTCATGATCCCAGGATTCTTGGATCAAGCCCTGCATTGTTCTCCCTCTCCCTCTGCCCCTGCCCCAACTCTATGTTCTTGCTTGCTCTGCTCTCTCCCTCAAATAAATAAATAAATAAATAAATAAATAAATAAATAAAGGGAGACTCTGAAAGTGGACCAAAAAAACAAGACCCATCTACATGTTGCCTACAAGAAACACACTTTAAATATAAAGAGACATATAGACTAAAAGTAAAGGGGTGGAGAAAGTTACTGCAGATAGAGGGGCATTACATAATGCTATAGACATCATTTAACTAAGGAGATATATCATTCTTACTGTATATGCACCTAACAACAGGCCATCAAATATGAGAAGTAAAAATTAATAGAACTCCAAGAATAAACAGATGGATCCACTATTATAATTCGGGACTTCATTACCCCTTCTCAGAAATGGACAGGTCCAGCAGGCAGAAAATCGGTAAGGATGTTGTTGAATACAATAGTATCATCGATCAATTGGATATAATTGATATCTACAGGTTACATCACTTAACAACAGAACACATAGTCTTCTCAAGCTCATATGAAACCTTCATGAAGACAAACCATATACTGGGCTATAAAACATACCTTAACAAATTTATAGGGAATAGAAATCATACAGTGTTTGCTCTTAGACCACAATGGAATTAAATAAAAAATCAGTAACAGAAAGGTGGAAGATCCTCCAATACCTGGAGGTTCTACAACGTATTTATAAATAACACATGGGAAAAAAAAATAAATAACACATGGGCCAAAGAATAAATCTCCAGTGAAATTTAAATATATTTTGAATTAAATGAAAATAAAAATACAGGGGCGCCTGGGTGGCTCAGTGGGTTAAAGCCTCTGCCTTTGGCTCAGGTCATGATCTCAGGGTCCTGGGATCGAGCCCCACATCGGGCTCTCTGCTCAGCAGGGAGCCTGCTTCTCCCTCTCTCTCTGCTTGCCTCTCTGCCTGCCTGTGATCTCTCTCCCTGTCAAATAAATAAATAAAATCTTAAAAAAAAAAGAAAATAAAAATACAACTTATCAAAATTTCTGGAATGCAGCAAAAGCCATGGATAGAGGGAAATATATAGCATCGAATGTACGTATTAGAAAAGAAGATCTGAAATCAACAATCTAAGCTTCTACTTTAGGAGACTAGAAAAAAAAGAGCCAATTAAATCTAAAGTAAGCATAAGAATAGAAATAATAAAATTAGAGCAGAAATCAATACACTTAAAACAGGTCAATAGAAGAAAAAAATATCAATGAAGTCAAAAGCTAGTTCTTTGAAAAGATTAACATCAATAAGCCTTTAGAAAGGCTAAATATTTTAAAAAGATGACACAAATTATTAATATCAGAAATAAAAGAGGGGACACCACAATGGATCCATGGTCATTAAAAGGATAACACAGGAATACTACGAGTAATTCTAGGCCCACAAATTTGATAATCTAGACGAAATGGACCAATCCATGAAATCCACAATCTGTCAAAACTCATACAAAAAGAAAAGTATAATCTGAGTAGTCTATTAAAGAAATTGAATCAGTAATTCATCATCTTCCAAAATAGAAAGCACCAGATTCAGATGGATTCACTGGTGAATTCTACTAAGCATTTAAGAAATAAATTTTACCAATTATTTAGAAACTCTTTTAGAAAATAGAAGCAGAGAGAATACTTCTTAACTCATTCTCGGAGGCTGGCATTATCCTAATACTAAAACCAGACAAAAACATTACAAGAAAACTGTAGACCAATCAATGTTTCTCATAAACATAGATGTAAAAATTCTCAACAAAATATTAGCAAATAAAATCCAATAATATATTAAAAGAATTATACACTACAATCAAATGAGATTTATCCCAGGTATGCAAGGCTGGTTCAAAACATTTAAAAATCAATTAATGCAATCTGTCACATAAGCAGGCTAAAGAAAAAACATGATCATATTAATAAATGCAGAAAAAACATCTGACAAAATCCAAGACCCACTCATGATAAAAACTCTCAGCAAACTAGGAATAGAGGGGAATGTCCTCAGCTTGATAAATATCTACAAAAAAAAAAACTTCAGCTAACATCACACTTAACGGTAGGAAACTAGAAGCTTTCCCCCTAAGATCAGGAACAAAGTAAGCATGTTCCCTCTCACAACTTTTCTTTCTTTTTTTTTATATTATATATATTATTGTATAATATATATATTGTATATATATTATATGTATATAATATATAATATTGTATATTTTGTATATATATTGTATATTGTATATACAATATATAATATTGTATATATTATAAACAAAATATATATTTTGTTTATATACTTATTTAAGACAGAGTGAACAGGGGGAGGAGTAAAGGGGGAGAGAGTTGGGGTGTGCGGCGGGAAAGAATCTCAAGCAGACTTCACGTTGAATGTGGAGCCCGATGCAGGGCTTGATCTTATGACCCTGAGATCATGACATGAGCTGAAACCAAGAGCTGGATGCTTAATTGACTGAGCCACCCAGGCATCCCACCACAACTTTTCATCATTATATTAGAAGTTCTGACTAATTAGTAAATAAGAAAAGGAAATAAAATGTATACAGATTGGGAAGGAAGAAATAGAACTCTTTGTTCGCAGATGACACAAATTTCTATGTAGAGGATGTGAAAAAATTGACCAAAAAATTCCTGGAACTAATAAGCAATTACAGTAAGGTTGTAGAATACAAGGTTAATACAAGGTTAATACAGAGAAGTCAATTGCTTTTCTATATAACAGCAAGGAATGAGTGAAATTTGAAATTAAAGACACAATACTATTTACATTAGTACTTCCAAAAATGAAATACTTAGGTATAACTCTAACAAAATATGTATAGGACTTATATAAGGAGAACTACAAACTCTGATGAATGAAATAATAATTAAAAAAACCTCTTAACATATAGACTATAACTATAGAGAACAAACTGAGTTTGGTTCCAGAGAGGAGGGGGACGGGGGGGTGGGTGAAATAGGTGATGGGGATTAAAGAGTACACTTATGATAAAATAAAATAAAACAAAATAAAAAGAGAAAACTAAATAAATGGAGAGACAGCTCATGTTCATGGACAGGAATATTGTCAAGATGTCAGTTTTTCCAACTTAATCTACAGATTCAATTCAATTTCAATCACCCAGCAGGTTATTTTGAGGCTACTGACAAACTGATTCTAAAGTTTATATGGAGAGGCCAAAACAAACAAACAAACAAAAAAAAACAAAAAACCCTCTAAATAGTCACACAATATTGAAGGAGAAGAACAAGTTTGGAGGACTGATACTACACAATTTCAAGACTCACTATAAAGCTATAGTAATCAAGAGAGTATGAAAGAATAGACAAATCAATAGCACAGATAGAAAGTTGAGAAGCAGTCCCACATAGATATAGCTATCTGATCTTTAACAAAGAAACAAAAGCAAAACAATAGAGAAAAACAGTCATTTCAACAAGTGGTGCTAAAACAACTGGCCAATGGTGCTAAAGCAACAGCCAAATGTAAAAGAAAAAAAAAAAGGGGGATCTAAACAAAGATTGTACACCCTTCACAAAAATTAACTCAAAACAGTTCACAGACCTAACTGTAAAATTCAAAACTATAAGACTCCTAGAAAATAAAATAGGAGAAAAACAAGATGACCTTGGGTTGTCAATGACTTTTTAGATATAACACCAAAGGCGCGATCCATGAAAGAAATAATTGATAAGCTGGACTCATTAAAATCTTCTGCTCTGTGAAAAGCACAATCCCCATAATGAGAAGAAAAACCACAGAGTGGGAGGAAATATCTGCAACAGGTACACATGATAAAGAACTGTTTTCTGAAATATACAAAGAATTGGAAAAAACTCAACAATAAGAAAATGAACAACCCAGTTAAAAACTGGGCCCATTCTGTTAAATAGACACCTTGGCAAAGAAGATACACAAAGAGCAAATAAACACTATGACAAGATGCTTTTCCCTGTATGTCTTTAGGGATATGCAGATTAAAACAATGAAATACCACTACCCACCTACTAGAATGGCCAAAATCCAGAACACTAACATCATCAAATGATGGTGAGGATGTGGAAAAAGGAACTCTCATTCATTGTCGGTGGGAGTGCAAGATGGTATAGCTACTTTGGAAGACAATTTGACAGTACCTTAAAAACCTAACACACTCGGGGCTCCTGGGTGGCTCAGTGGGTTAAAGCCTCTGCCTTCGGCTCAGATCATGACCTCAGGGTCCTGGGATCGAGCCCCACGTGGGGCTCTCTGCTCAGCAGGGAGCCTGCTTCCCCCTCTCTCTCTGCCTGCCTCTGCCTACTTGTGACTCTCTCTTTCTCTCTGTCAAATAAATAAATAAAATATTAAAAACAAAACAAAACAAAAAAACCTAACACACTCTTACCATATGATCCAGCAATCTCATTCCTTGGTATTTACCCAAAGGAATTTAAAATTTATGTTCACACAAAAACCTATACATGGATGTTTATAGCCACTTAATTCATAATTACCCAAACTTGGAAGGAACCAAGATGTCCTTCAGTAGGTGAATAGATAAACTGCAGTATAGCCAGACAATGGTATATCATTCAGCCCCCAAAAGAAATGAGCATGAAAAAGACATGAAGAAAATTTAAATGCATATTACTAAGTAAAAAGGCCAATGTGAAAAGGCTACACACTGCATGGTTTCAACTACATGATATTCTGGAAAAGGCAAAATTAAAGACATAGTAAAAAGATGAGTGGTTGCCAGGAGTTGGGGGGAAGGATGGATGAAAAGGCAGAGCGCATGGAGGATTTTTAGGGCAGTTAAACTATTTTGTATTATCTGCTAATGGTGGATACATGTCATTATACATTTGTGAAAACCTATAGAATGTACAACCCCAAGAGAGAATCCTAATGTAAACTATGGACCTTGGGCACTAATGATATTTCGATGGAGGCTCATCACTTGAAACAAATAAATGTACTTCCTACTCTGGTAGGGGATGTTGATAATGGAGAAGCCCATACACGTATGGAGGCAGGGGTATATGGAAAATCTCTGGACCCTATGCTTGATTTTGCTGTGAACCTAAAAAAAAAACAGTCTAGTAAAAA
Organism: Nasua narica; assembly: GCA_028533885.1. NCBI lineage: Eukaryota > Metazoa > Chordata > Mammalia > Carnivora > Procyonidae > Nasua > Nasua narica. Next base: position 28,027,871 of record CM052798.1, read on the forward strand.
ATTCAGAAAACAAAAAAGAGCTCTTCATAACAGACGCAAATATCCAAGAGTGGGGAAGTATAGTATAAGCCTTTCCTAAATGTATGTGCCAAGTTTCCCAAATGTATGTAAAATTCTTCTATGCTGATCATTTTGCAGGACTGGTTTTCCACCAAATACCCTTTGGGAAATGCTACTGGAATAATGAATAATGACACTTTACAAGCAAGATGCTAGACAGGAGAAGCTCAATACAAAGTCTGGAAGATACACTTGAGGAAAGCTTTGAAGAAAGTTGAACAAAAAGTCAACAAGGATAGAGAGAAGAATAAAGAGGCTTAAGAATATAACAGGATGAGCTCAAGAGGTTCGACATCTGAATAATGTGTGCCAGAAGGAGTGCAGAGAGACAAAGAAGTGGGAGAAAATCACTGAGGAAGGAATTTAAGAAACTTTCCAGAAACTAAAGAATGGATGGGCACACACAGGGTCCAACATGGCAGCGTCTCATCCTAGGTGAGACTGCAGAACAGTAGGGATGAAGAGAAGCTTCAGAGAAAACAAACAGGTTTCATATAAAATTAAACATGCAATCTATGATTTACATGGGAAGATGAAGACAGGGGAAGGAACAAACTGGGAATAATACAAAAAGAAGGTGAAGAAGATGTCAAGGAACTCAGAAGGCTTCAGAAGACTTCTTTCTGAGAGTTTGGAATGGATAGAATATATTGTACTTGAACACAGAGATGTACGTAGTAGTAAGAGAACTTACTTAGATTGAATTATTAAGCTAGCAAAATAAACACATAAAGAAGTCAACAAGATTTACTCTGAAAATGAACCGCGCAACAAAGTAAAAGTAATCATAACACACTACTTGGCTCAACTGAAAAGAGCATTCTACAAATTTCAATGACAAAATACTAAATTTCAATCTAATCAAAATGATAATATGGTATTTAAGATAGGGAAGTATCTGTGGGTGGGTAAGAGAGACAAGGAGATTAAGAAGAGTTAAATCTCCAACTTGTAATGTGGGTTGTCAGTTTAAAAATGCCTGAAGCATAAAAACAATACGCATAAAATGTAAGCATAAAAACAACGTATGGAGGTAAATAAGAGAATCGGATGAATTAAAAGGGATTGCATTTGGTGAGAAGTAAATGACGGGGAAAATGGGGCCAGGTCGTTTTGTTTTTGTCATAATTCTTAAAAACCTGTCGTTCCTTTAAATTATGAGCATGTATATAACTCTGATAAAAATAAAAATAACTCTTAAAAAGTGGTGTGCAGGTAAAAAAAATGAAAGGGAGGTATAAAGGATACAGTGTGGCATGCAGCTTTCAATCCGTGATAGCTTTTACTGTTATCATTTGAAGAGTCTGTAAAAGGCAATTTCAACTAATCCTTCCATTGCATTAAGTGTGGAAACTGAGGCTCAGAAAGGGAAGTGAGGTCAAAGTCACACAGAATGAGCCAAGACCCAGGCAGAGGTTGGCCTCACAATAAAAAGTTAAAACTGCTATTAGTCTGGCCAGGAGCAGGAAACAGAGACTCAAAGTAAGTTTCCACTTTTTCTAGGCTCTGAGATTCAGGCTGAGGGGCAGCCAGATTTAAATGGGATCTACATCTTTTAAACGGAATGGTGTGGCGCAGGCATGAAGCCCCCACTGCTGTGGGACTTCTAGGTACTGCTGAAAAGGCACACAGGCACCTCAGTGGCACCTAGAATGATGTGGGAAACCTGAGAAAATATACAGGCATCTAGGGGGCATGCCATGAGCTGGGAAAACAGACAGAATATTTCTACCAAGGTGTTTATCTGTTTTTTTTCTTCCTCATCCACAGAGCTTTGGGGCAAAGGCCACTGTTCATTAATCTAATGACACTCTTAGACTAAGCAAACCCAGTAATTGGCTGGAGCTAGATGCAGATGGTATATTTGGAGAAATCACGTAGTTGGACCCTTACTAGAGCTGGACATAAATACCAAAGGCAGGCTATATGTGGTCTTCCAAAGGTTATGTGGAGAAGACACTAGAGTTGGCCTTCCCTTCAAGCTCTAACGTTCTAGGATTTGGGTGGAGACAGACTTAACGCCTATGAAAAAGACTATGCTAATTTCCCTGGGGACCATTCCAATACCTCAAACTTCTCTAAACAAGGTGGCCGATCTGCAGAGTAACCAGAGTAAGGTTTCACACATGTATCTCTGCACATAAGAAACGAGCATTGTTCTTTCTAGTATACCCTTGGGAGCCTGTATATCTATTCCAGTGGCGTAGCTTTTTTCAAGTTATCTTCCCAGATGGCTGGTTGATGAAGTGGGAGCAGATATGTGCGGCCCTGGTTGACTACCTGCTCACTGCAGCCACCACATTGTACCTTGAATCAAATGTTCGTTGGCTGGTCTCCAAAATCAAGTTCACTCTCATAGTCCCAAGGTTTGCCACCACGTTAAAAAAAATCAGCCAGGGCTTTTGTTTGGGATTTTATAGGTTAGGTTTTGCTCTTGTCAATCTCCAGCTATAGAGAAGAAGGCACTCCCTGGAAATTAATGGTAGCTCTGGATTTCGGTTTTGGTGGACGTTCTCTCCAGCTTTCAACAGACCTGGCTGAATCCCATTCTACAATGTCAGCCAGCACTCGGCACCTTACTGTCCCATGACTTCTTCAGGAATGACTTTCTAGAAGTTGTGAATTTCTTGAAAAGTTTAACACTGAAGAGTAAAGATGAAAAAACTGAAATCTTCAAATTTCAGCTGCTCGTGAGAGGACTTAATAGCATCATGGGTGGTGCCTCTGCTGCTTAATCAGTTGCTGTGTGCAGGGCCTGGTAGCCTTTGAGAGTTTTCTTCCTCATCTGCTGGGCCCCATGAAAACAACGCCCAGGGAGAAACCCAGAAGCCCTTACGTGCTCTCGCCGGCCCTGTTCCGGTCATGTGCCACTCGAGCTGTTTGAGGTTCACAGCGAGCACGCGGGGAAGGCGCTGCTGTCTCACCTCCAGGCCTCCATGGAGCACTGCATTCAGGAGCAGCTGAAGAAAGTCACCTTGCCACAGGCACCCCCAGGCCGACGCGATACCAGTGATTCCATTGTGGCATTTACTCTTCACAGCCTAGGACTGCTGGTCTCTCTCCCTGGACCAGAGGTGATGGTGGGAGGAGAAAGAACCAACAGCTTCAAACGCACTGCCTCAAGTTCTACGAAAACTACTGACCTTTCCTCAGAAGGTGATTGATTTTCTCAACTTATTAAATTTCCCATGAATGGAATCTCAGATGTAAAAGGTACCTCAGAAGACAGTGCGAACTTTCCATCAAGGTCTAAAAAGGCCTGAAAAGGGCGACCTTACTAGCCAAAGGGGTCTGCAACCCAAACCGTCAACGTACCTATTTGTCCTCCAGAACCCTATGCTGCTGTCAAGGCCTGGATCACTAACTGATGCGGAGGAAGAGACGTGGGATGACTTTAAGCCCCGCAGCTAAACTACTGAGATAAACCCTGGAGGTGGAACCCCGGCTGTAGGACCTGTCACGTCAGGGGAGCAAAAGGCCATTCCTACTCCGCTTCCACTCAAGAGTCCAAGCCTCTGAAATCACGCTGACCTCAAAAGACCAGTCTTGCACAAAGTGGGGATGAGCCAGACCAAACCAAGCCACCAAAAGTGTCACAAAGAAGGAGGCTTAAGGTTCCGCCAGAACTGGGTTTAGGAGAGTTTACCAATTCAATTGCAAAAGAAGCCACTACAAGATGCTGAGTTGGCCTGGCTTGTTGATATGATCCCAGAAATGAAGCCTGTAGCTATCTTTATTTTACCTGAACTGAGGGCAGAGATGATGGTTCCCAAGGATGATGTCTCGCCATTGATGCAGTTTTCCTCAAAATCTGCTGCAGCAGGAATTACTGAGGGAGAGTCTGAAGGCTGGGAAGGGGAAGGGGGTTCGAGCTAGGAAGACAATGACTGGTGACAATGGGGGGCAGTTACACTATAGGAAAAAGGATGCCTTTAAGGAAAAAACACATCAAACTAATACCTCAAAAGCAGGCCCTGCGGACGAAACTCCCAGAGCATCCTGTTTTCGCCAAGGCAGGAGCTCCTTTCCCAGGCTGCGCTAACTGAAGTGCGCGCCCCTGAGCGCCGGCTGAGGGCCCCAGGCGGTGCAGAGGCTCACAGCTCTGGTTTCCCTGAGAGCTGTGTGCCTTTGACTAAGAGCTCCGTGAAACTCAAGTGGCTATGGAAAGGCTGAATTTACTGCTCCCCCCACCCCAGGAAAGAAAGAAAATAAATACAAAAAGCCAAGCTGATTAGCTTAATTTTGTGCCGATTCTTTGTCAGAAGAGTAAGCTCTACTGTGAAATAGGACTTAGAGAAAAAAATTTTAGCTACAAAGTATCTAAATGATTTTAAATTGCTAAGGTTTTCCTCGGCAGCTTATTGGTTTATAGTTGTGCTGAAGTGAACAGCCCTGCGGGAAGGTTCTTAAGGAGAAATAACTGACAATCCTGTTTCCTAAATATACAGTAAAGACTATTTGCACTAGAAAAAAAAAAATCAGAGCAGTTGCACACGTATTTGAGTGATGGCAGGATTATTCTAACACTGGAAGGATTCTGGAAGGGATCAGTAAAAAGGGAGCACTGGGAACTGAAAAGGATGCATATTAATACAAACTGGGGGGGGGGTGGAGTTCCTGGTCCTGGCCCCACTTCCACCCCACCCCCATGCCCCAGCTCCCCAACTCTGAGTTCATAGGACATCTACCCAAGTTTCTTCCCTTGTTTTGAAAGGATGAAGGTTTCTCTGAAACTATTTCAAATGCCAAAGATAAAACATTTGTTTAAAGATTTGATTTAGGTTTACAAATGGACGGGGCTGGGGGGTTGCTAACTGCTGGCGCAAGACAAGAGAAAGGAGATGGGGGCGTGCTGGGGCTTGTGGCAGCTAATACATGATCTGCTCTTACCTGTGGGGGCCTGCATGGCTGAGCTGGGGATGGTGGCAGCATCTTGGGGTACAGTGCTGGTATCCGGTTCAGGGGTGCTGGTTGTTGGTGAGGTGGGTGGTGGGTTCAGCAAAGTCCGAGGCTTCCTCTGTCAAAATGGATGGGAAGAAGTTTGCTACCTGTGACAGGTAACTTGTCTTCTGATTCCTCTCTTCCCAGCCCTCACTTCACCCATGAGATGGCAATATCTCCGTGGATGGGGCTGCGGTATATTTGTTTTCCACACAGAATCTTGCCTAGAGCTTTACCTATAGTAGATGCTTAGGAAATATTTTCTGAGTCTGTGTATAAGATTCTGGGCTCCTATTGAGCTGGAGCTTAACTCACAGTCTTTTATACTTGATTCAATATTATCATTTAAAATTCCAGGTTCTTTATCAGCTGGGCAGACAAAAGCAAAAAAGGAAAAAATAATGCTGAGGCTTAAGTCTACTTTGACATTATTTTTACTTTGCTTCTCTCTTAAAAAATGGAAATGTCCCTCCCCTAACTGCAGACTTGTTCTTCTACCTACCTCTTCAGCTCATCAACTGCCATTTCTTATCTTAAACTTTATACTCTAAGGTCTAAATCTCTAACTAAATTGCTTCTCTAAAAACCCTGCAGCTTTACCTGGGCCATGCCTTTATAGTAATAAACTGTCCCTTCTGCCTGGAATGCCCCTTCTTTCCTTTTTTTTTTACTTTATTAATATCTGTTTATCCAGGAAACTTTTCTAGATTTCCTCCAGTTACTGTCTCTTTTGTGCTATCGCTGTACTTTGTGTTGCATCTGCCACAATGTATTGTCATATATATTTACATACTGGTGTCCTCTATTAGCCTGGAGCTCTTTAAGGGTCTGATTCTGAGTACCTCTCCTAGCATGGCAATTGCCATATGATAAGTCTCCATAAATATTTCCAATGAAGCATGAAGTATAGAATACCGATAATGAGGGAAGTAATAAAAATGATTTGAGAAAAATCTATTATCTTCTCTATGTTGTTCAGGGCAGTCTCTAGGGGAGAAAGATCTCAGAAGGTTCTTTTCAAAAAGAAAGTTTTCTAAAAGCCATTCTGAAAGCAAGGAAAACGTAATTATCACTGAGATCCAGAAATCCCTTTTTTACTGAATGTCCCATGTAGGGGCCGCTTCTGGGAGTTATATAAACCTGTCTGCCCTCTAGGAGTGTATTATCTAAAGCAATAGCACCAGTGACAGCAGGCATCTATACGATGGCCTGGTCTGTGGAAGTTATCATACGAACACTTATGAAACATTCAAAGCAAGCATGGACACTTCCTCATTTTTTGGGGGGGCGGATACCACTAAAAGTCAAAGTCTAAATAAGCAAGGAGTTGGGGAAGAGAGGAAATAGCAGGTGAACTTCACAGAGTTGGTGGTGGGATTCCATGGGGTCCCTGAAGGAATAAGTTGGGTGAGTTCGGTGCCCAAATATTGTAGTAGGAAGCACAGAGATGGAAGGCATTTCTGTTTGAGATAGGTGCATTTACATGTATGATATTTCTTCATATATTACCTCATCTCTATTTTATTGGTGAGAAAACTGAGGCTCAGAACCTTATTCAAAGTTTCCCATAGTCACACAAGTGGTAACAAATGAAGATGAGATATAAACCTGTTTGTCTAGCTTTGAAGCCTCTGCTCTCATCAGGAGACAACTTTACTTCAGAAAGGAATGGAAGGGTCATGGGTTAAGTGGAAGGCACAGACATTTATAGAAGTGGGCAAAAGTACAGGAGGGGGGATTAGTGAGCCAAATGCCAGCCCATAAAATATAGGATAAGATGAGAATTATTGTTTTCAAGAGGGTTGGAAAGAAAGAAAGGGGACTTTGGTCATTGCTATGTTTAGGTCTGCCTGAGGAAGCAGAGTGCAGGCAATCATAGAATCATAGTGTTTAGGTTTTGAAAGATCTTAAAGGCCACTTAATCCAACCATCCCTCTCCTACTTCCCTCTTCCTGAAAACATCCATCCCATATGAGTCATCTAGTCCCTGATAAAATGCCTCTAGTGATGGTGACTGCAGATGTTTCTTTTGGCAGATCACTACATCTGTTTTGGGGTAGATTTAACTGTTCCTTTTATGTTGAGACAAAGCCTGTCTCCTTGAGTTTCTACTTTTTGGTTCTGGTTTTGTCTTTGAAACCTTACAAGTTTTTTCCCTCTTTAATTAGATGTGTTCAAAATGTCTTCACATCATCAAAAGCATGGCTTCTCTGGCCTTGGAAACTTTAGAGCCTTCAGTCTCTCTCCATAGCAGAAGAATAAGAAGAGAGTAGTGGAGATAAAAATGAACCGGGACCGGGGTTACCGGTTAGTGGTAGAATGACCAGGAGCATATGTGTTATGTAGAAAGATCAGGATGTGACACCAAGAATTCAAAGCCAATAAACAAGAGATAATCTCAATTAGAACATCATTAACTGAAATCATCCATCCATCCTGCATTTATTGAACATCTCTGAAGAGACTGAGATGGAAGGCACTACAGGAGAAAAAAAGAACAAGATTAGGTTCTTGACCTCGAGGAGCTTATATTCTAGAAGAACTGAAGTCAGCTGAAGTTAATAAAAGAACAATACCAATTAACCAACCAACCAACCAACCAACCAAACTTACAGAAGAACTCATGGGATTAGAGAGGGGTGTCCAGGGAGAACTAGGTATCATTTCCACATGGAAACTCAGGTAGTCTAGTTCAGGAAGGAGCTGGAAAGAAATCCCTTAACAAAAAGTGAGTGGAGAAGGTGATGCTGAAGGAAGCCATAGGGAAACAGCTGAGGAGATTTTTATCAATGGTTTCCCTAGGGAAGACATGCATGAAGAATTGGTCATGACTAAAAGGTGGTACTTGCAGTGAAGCTTGACTCAGCAGTCTTTTCCTGCATGAGAGGTAAGTGTTATCTCCTTCAGAAAAGGTGGGAGAGTGCCTCTGGTACCCATGGCAAGGCTATAGTGACCTTGGAACTAGAACATCTGGAGCTCCATCTCTGGAGCCTTTGCTATTTATTAGCTATGTGACTTTAGGGAATTCATTTAACATCTCTAAGTCTCAAATTACTTAACTATTAGATAACATTAACACTACTCATCTCCTACGGTTTTGTGATCATCATGTGTATGTAATGGTGTCTGATACAGAGCCTGATACTAGGTACTCAATAATTTTCTTTCTTTCTTTTTAAAAGAAGGGGCAGGGATAGAAAAAGAAATACATTTATAGAGTCAATTTTCTCTTTCTGTTCCTGTGCCTGGGCGTCTCCTCTGGGTAGGTTACCAATTAGGAGCAGGGTCTTCCATCTAGGGAAGACATTAGACCAGAATTCCCTCAAATGTGAGTAGCTTTCAAAGTCAAAATTTGTTTTTTATCCACACCATCCTATCTCTAATATTACCAACTCCCAGTTAAGTAGCTAAGCAAGGATGACAATCTAGGAGATTCCTGTTAAAAGCATACACAAGGTGGAATATAGGGCCAGACATGCCCCTTTCCAAGATGGATGGATATGGGTGCATTACCCCTTTATAACCCTTTATCCCTTTCTAGGAAACCCACATTTTTACCTACCTTACTGCCAGGTTTGGGACCCCTCTTCTTTGGGAATTTCAAAGGTTCAGCTGACTTGGATGGGGTAGAGATGGGGTGGGGAATTAGGGGCTTGGGTGTCCGGCCCCGCTTCTTTCCTGGTTTACGCCCCCTCTGCCCTGGTTGATGGTCCAAGACAGTTTTGGTGCTGCTGTGGATGCTGGGCTTCTCAGTGTTCACATCAGATGCAGGATAGGGATTCTTTGGAATCACAACTGCAAGAAAAAGACTCATTCTATCACCCCCTCCTCCCACCTGCATTCCCATCCCAAACGGCGGGGGAAAAAAAAAAAGACTTGTTACTTCTGCTTGGATAGTTTTATCCCAAGAAGCTGGTTTCCTGGCATCTGACCTAAATGTTAGAAAATCTCAGAGGAGAACTGAATTTAGATTGGTTAGAATTGGAAGTTGCAATTATTTCTGGCAGATGCAGAGAAAATATTAAATTTTTCACCCCCAGGCATCTAGTTAAAGCATATAAACAGAATCATAGGCTGAGACAGAATGACTTCAGAAGCCTACAATCCCTTCCTGCTAAGAATGAAGATCCAAGGCTCAGCAGAGGAAATGATGCCTTCCCCAGGTTATACAGTGAACTGGGATAAGGACTTACATTTTGAAACTGGGCCCTGACAACCAACCTAGGCATTTTCTACACCAACCTACTTAAAGTTTTCATGCAATTATTGCAATGAGTAGTGAAACACATGGAAATACATATATCTGACAGCATCTCTCCTTATTTTAAAAATCTTTGCTCCGTATTACCTTTAATATAAAGTCCAAATGCTTTATCCTGATATCCAAGGACTTTTGTGACTTTATCCCTGCTTTACTCTCCAGTTATGCCTGATGTCATATCCTGACACACATCCCCACTGTGTTCTAGCCCACTTGTTTTCTGAACACCAATTCATTCATATATATTGAGTTCCCTATTCTTAGTCAAGTAAACATCAAACTCAGATTCTAACACTCAGCTCCAGGGTCATCTCCTTACTGAGGCCTTGTCTGACCATTCCCCAAGTCAGTGCCACTCTACTTCCAAAGCATTCTGGAGACATCTACGTTAGGGTACTTTCAATCTTACTCCCAACCATTCATCTTCTCTTTAAATCGAGAATGCTTCAAGGTAAGCACATCTAATCCATTCCACAAATAGTTACTGAGTAATTACTACAGGTTAACAAAACACAGTTTCCACTCTCATGGAGCTTACCTCCTAGTTGGAGAGACAGAAAATAGACAAATAAATATATAGTATAATGCCAGGTAAGTGCTATAATGAAAACTAAAGGAGGGTAAAGAGAGAGAGGGGTGAGGAAAGTTCTTTTTCAGGAGGTGACATTTACACAGAGCTCCCAAATGAAATAAAGGCAAAGCCTAATGAAAATCTGAGAAAAGCACCTCCCAAGTAGAGGGTACATAACATAACAAGTGTGAAGATTCTGAGATGGGAACATGTTAGGGTGTTTGAGAAATGGTAAGGAGGTCAGTATAGCTAGAATTGAGTGAGCAAAGGGGAGTGGCAGGGGATCAAGTTAGAAAAGGAGTAGCAATAAGATTGTAGGACTTTGCAGATGGTGAAAATGCATCTGAACTTATTCTAAGTATGAAGGGAAGCTGCATGAGAAGAACTAGAGAGATTAGCTCATCAACTAACCACAGTGGGCAGGTAGAGGGTAATAATGCTTACGCATCTAGGCAGGATGTAATAGATTATGGCAATGCGGTGTTGCTGATGCAACAATTAGGAAAAGTCAGATACATTCTTTGAAGAGATACTGCAGTGTTGTAGAAATCACAAGGACTGGATGAACTGAAATTCCAGACATGAGTGGGGAGGACTTCTGAGGTAGTTGACACTGTTTTTGTTCCTGAGGACATCTGCCAATTTGGGGCATGAACTGAGGATCAGGTGTGGCCTGTGCAGAGGACCTCTACTGGAGGAAAGAGAAACTCAACAGGTTGCTGTGACAGATTGGAACTTGAGCTCTATGTGTGTGGCCAATTTTCCCCATGGGACATTTGCTAAGTTCTGAGCCTGCACATTGGACATGTGAAGCTAGGCTGAGAGCTTCTATAAGGCAGAATGAAATCTCCTATAATCTTGTGGTGTTAGGGGATAAATAAGGTCCCACTAGAAGGAGGAGGTCTATCTCAAACACATATCTCCTCTTCAAGATAAATGCCATATTTTGAAATTGTAAGCAGTAAGAGGTTAAGGAACTAAAACCCTAACCTCCAAAGGTAGGACAATTTCTTGCAATTTTTCAGGACTGAGAAAATAGAGAGACCTATTAGGTTCTTGGTCAAGAGCTCAGGGGGGCCCATACCCAAGAAACAGGTATAAACCACAGATATAATCCAGACCTGGACTAGACCAATCCATGATAAGATTGGGAGGATCAGGCCCTTATCCTATTGGCTTAACAGAGGAAAGGAAGAATTCTTTCTAATGGAAGATACTAGCTGGAGTCTCAACAGTTCTTTTATATAAAATATCCAGTACACCACAAAAAAATATTAGATGTAAAAAGAGGCAGAAAAAAGTGATAGGTAATCAAGAGAAAAAACAGACAATAGAAGGAGATTCATATATGATCCAGATAATGGAACAGAGACTTTAAAATAATCATAGTTAATATGTTAAATAATGCAGAGGAAAAGATAAAATGTAAGAGAAGATAACACCCACAGAAAACTGGAATCTATATAAAAAATTAAATGAACATCTTGGAATTCAAAATGTAACATGAGAAATTAAGAACTCATTAGATGGATTTAAGGGAAGACAAGATCCAGCAGAAGAAAAGATTAATGAAGTTGAAGAAAAAATCAATAGAAAACATCCAAAGTGAAGCAAAAAATATGGGAAAAAAATCCAGATTAGAGCATTAGAGACATGTGGGCATAGTCAATGGATCCAAAATATGAGTAACTATAATAATCTCAGGAGAAGACAACAGAATTAGGCAAATGTAATATTTAGAAACCAATGAAGGAAGAGCTCGGCAATCTACAAGCAGCAAAAATCCCCCCTCCAAAAAAGTCCCTCAAACGAAACCAAGACACATAACCATTAAACAGCTGAAAATAAAAGATAAAATACAAATGAAATGAAAAACAGAGATAAATTTTTAAGAGGAGTCAGAGAAAAGAAGCATTCCTTTTATAGGGGCATCAGTAAGACTGATGGCCAATATCTTAACAGGAACTATAGAAGTTGGAAACAGCAGAATGCTATATTTAAAGGGCTAAGGTATACAAACTGCCAACCTGGAGTTCTATACCCAGTGGAAAAAAATACCCTTCAAAAACGAAGGTGAAATAATATTTTCAGACAAATCGAAGCTGAGAGAATTTGTCACTAGCAGACCTAAACTACAGGAAATAAAAAGGAAGTTCTTCAGGCTGAAGGAAAGTAAGCCCAGACAGAAAGATGGAACTGAAAGACATGAAGAGCATAAGAAAGGGCAAATATGTGCTAGATACAAAACAATTTAGAACAAGAACTGACTCGAACAAAAACTTGTAAAATGATTTTTAGAGTTTATAATGTATGTATTAGTAAATTATATGAAAGCGACAGCACAAAGGATGGAAGGAGGGAATAAATGGAGCCAAACTTTGTTAAGAAATTTGCATTACTTGGGGAGCGGTTACAACTTATTCTAAGTATGAAGGGAAGCTGCATGAGAAGAACTAGGGAGACTAGCTCATCAACTAACCACAGTGTGCAGGTAGAGGGTAATAATGCTTATGCATCTAGGCAGGATGTAATAGATTATGGCAATGCGGTGTTGCTGATGCAACAATTAGGAAAAGTCAGATACATTCTTTGAAGAGATACTGCAGTGTTATAGAAATCACAAGGACTGGATGAACTGGAATTTAAAGAAGACTTTGGTAAGAAGACTTTGGTAAGCCCAGGATACATATTTGCACAGGATAACTAGTTAAAGAATTACATAAGAATGTATCACTAAAAGCTAAGGAGAGAGAAATGGAGTAATAAATACACTTGACGAGTCCAAAAGGCAAGAAAGGAAGAATAAAGAAATGAGGAAGAATTCAGACGAGAAAACAAAAAGCAAAATGCAAAATGGTAAACTTAAATCCAAATTAATAATTCTATTAAATATAAGTGGATTAAGTGAAACAATAGGAAAAAGTTAACATACTGCCCCCCAGGACTCAATTATATCTGCTGATAGGAGGGCCTTAAAATATAAGGACACTTGAAATATAACACAGATAAAAAGATGAAAAACAAACAGATGGAAAAATATATACCCTGTAAACATTAACCAAAATAAAGCTCATGTGGCTATATATTAATATCAGACAAATCAATCTTTAAGGCAAGAAGTATGACTAGACTAAAAAGGAATACTTCATCAAGATTAAATAGTTAAATTTATATAGACCTAATAACACAAAACATAAAGCAAAAGTTTAGAGAACAAAAAGGACAAACAGACAAATTCAAATTATGAGTTGGAGATTTTAACATATCTCTTCTCAGTAACTGATAGGTTAAGAAGTTGAAAAAAAAATCAGTAAGGGTAAGAAAGATTTGAATAACTCAATTAATTGACTAATAACATAAATAACCAATTAACCAACTACCTTAATTGACATCTATAGGACACTACACTCAATAAGTATAGAATGCATTTTCTTTTCAAATGCTTATGCAATATGCTGGGTGAAAAAGCAATCCTGAATAAAGTTCAAAGAACTAAAGTCATACAGAACATGTTCTCTAACCACAGTGAAAGTTATTTATTTATTTAGTCTTGGCCACAATCTTTGACATTTATTTTTTAGAAAATTCTATTGCTTTGGTGTTTTAGGAAAACTTTTATAATCACTCTATATTTATAAATTCTAATGCAGCAGGAAGATTAACAAGCTAATGTGTTCAGCTCTAATACCAATAACACAGAAATATTTATAGCTCTAAAAACAAAGACCTGCAGGTAGGAACTTAAGAATTTGAAGATTCTTTTGTGCCAGCTGATTCAATTTATACATCTGCATTCATTTGCTTATTCTAATCACTGCTTAATAACTTTATGTTAATACAGTTAAGCATAAACTATGTGTCTTCTTTAAAAAAAGATTTTATTTATTTATTTGACAGAGACACAGCAAGAGAGGGAACACAAGCAGAGGGAGTGGGAGAGAGAGAAGCAGGCTTCCCACCGAGCAGGGAGCCTGACGCAGGGCTCGATCCCAGAACTCTGGGATCATGACCTGAGCCGAACTCTGGGATCATGACCTGAGCCGAAGGCAGACACTTAACTACTGAGCCACCCAGGTGCCCCACTATGGGTCTGTCTTATTAAAAAAAATGCTAAGTATCAAAAGGAAGAATCTTAACATTTTTTGCTTTGATATCTTGAGCCTTTTTTTTTAATTTTAAGTTTTTGAGTATAGTTGGCACACAGTATTACATTGGTTTCAGATGTACAACACAGTAATTCAACATCTCTATATGTTATGCTATACTCCCAAAAAGTGTAGCTAACATCTGTCAGCATACAACACTATTATAATATCATTGATTATATTATATTCCCTCTATAATTATATTATATTATATTCCCTATGCAGTAGCTTTTATTCTCATGATTTATTCATTCCATAAATGGAAGACTGTACCTTTCACTCCCACTTACCCAACCACAATGGAATTTAAATAGGAATCAGTACCAGAATATTAGTTAGAAAAACCCCAAATCGTAAGAAATTAAGTAACATATACTTGTAAATAACTCAAATACCAGAGAAATGAAAATAGAAATAAGAAAATTCTTGGAACTTAAAATTCAGGAAAATATGACAGATCCAAATGTGTGAGATTTAGTTAAAGCAGTGCTCAGAGGAAAATGTATAGCCTTATTTATTTATTATTATTTTTAAAGATTTTATTTATTTATTTAACAGAGAGAGAGAGAGATCACAAGTAGGCAGAGAGACAGGCAGAGAGAGAAGGGGAAGCAGGCTCCTTACTGAGCAGAGAGCCCCATGTGGGGCTTGATCCCAGGACCCTGAGATCATGACCTGAGCCGAAGGCAGAGGCTTTAACCCACTGAGCCACCCAGGTGCCCCTGAAAATATATAGCTTTAAATGTTTGTATTAGAAGAGGAGAAAGGTTAAATATCAATGCTCTAAGCTTCTATTTCAAAAAGCTAGGAAAAGAACAGCAAACTAAACAAAAAAAGAGTAAGGAAATTATAGAGATGAGTGGGTAAGTCAATGGAAAAAAGAAAGCAGACATACTACAGAGAAAATCAACAGTCAAAGGTCGGTTCTTTGAAAAGATAACCCTCTATCTTTGAAAAGGTAACAAGCCTGATTAAGAAATATAAAAAGAAAAGGCAAATATCAAGAAGGAAAGAGTGGATTTCATTATAGATAATCCAGGTATTAAAAAGATAACAGGACATCATATATAACTTTATGCAACTACATTTGAAAATTTAGATGGAATGGGCAACTTCCTTGAAAAAATGGCTTATTAAAATGGACAGAAGACTAAACAAAATATGAAGAGCTGTATACATAATAAAGAAATTGCAATTGCAATGAAAAACTTTTCTGCAAAAAAAATTCCAGGCCCAGATGCCTGATTATACAAAACCTGTTCAGATAAATGGAAGAGGGAACATTCCCTAACTCATTTTATGAGGCCAACATAATCTGCATGCCAAAACATGACAAAGACATTATAAAGAAAGCTGGGGCGCCTGGGTGGCTCAGTCGTTAAGTGTCTGCTTTCGGCTCAGGTCATGATCCCAGGGTCCTGGGATCGAGTCCCACATCAAGCCCCGCATCAGGCCCCACATCAGGCTCCCTGCTCAGCAGGAAGCCTGCTTCTCCCTCTTCCACTCCCCCTGCTTGTGTTCCTTCTCTCGCTGTGTCTCTCTCGGTCAAATAAATAAATAAAATTAAAAAAAAAAAGACATACGAGAAAGCAAAACTATAGACTAATATCCCTCATGAACACATATGCATGATATTTAGCAAAATATTAGCAAATTGAATCTGGCAATTTATAAAAAGGATAACATATCATGACTAAATGGAATTTATCCCAGAAATAAAAAGATTGTTTAACAATAGAAAAAAAATCAGCTGAACTTACCACATAAACAAAATAAAAAAAATCAACAGATACAGAAAAAAGCATTCTAAGAGAAATTTAAAAAGATCTAGATACCACATTTCATCCCATTCATGGATCAGAAGACTCAAGCTGTACTCTCAATTCTCATCAAACTGACTTAGAGTCAATGCAATTCCTATCAAAATCCCAGCAGTTTTTCTTTAATGTGCCTATGTCCAAATTGACAAGTTAACTCTAAATTTTTTTTTAATTCTAAATTTTATTAGGAAATGCAAAGGATCTAGAATAGCCAAGTCAATCTTGATAAATAACAGCAAAGCTGGAGGAAGTATTTGCAGCATTAGATATCAAGGCTCATTATAACGTCAGAGTACTTAAGACGTGTGATATTCGCGGGCAGGGTAGTCAGATGGATCAAGAGATAAAACAGAGTCCAGAGCTAGACCTGTATATACACAGTCATCTTTTTTATAATAAAGGTGCCCCTATTATTCTGTGGTGGTGGTCGAGGAGGGAAACACTTCTACAATAAAACTGTGGTGAGTCAGATATCCATACGGAAAAAAATGAGACTTGAACCCTACATTTCATATCAGATACAAAAATTAACACGAAGTCTAAAACATCCAACTTTTCCAAGAACACAGAGGGGACTATCTTCAAACCTCTGGGGTAAGCAAGATTAAACAGGACAAACAGGACACACAAAGCATTAATCATAAAATGACTGACATATATGACATCATTAAAATAAAAAAAAATTCTGTTCATCAAGAGACGACATTAGGAAAGTGAAAAAGAAAAAGAAATCTAGAAAGTGGGAAATGATACCTAAAACATAGGTCAGAAAAGCAATATCCAGAAAATACAAAAAATTCCTAAAATACATAATAAAAAGACTGACAATCCAATTTTCAAAAGATGAGACTTGAAGAACCAGGTCACAAAGCTGAATATACAAATAGCAGACAAGGATATGAAAAGTTGCCGCACATTACTAGTTATCAGTAAAATGCAAATTAAAACTACAAGACGCTCTATCTCCACCAAAACTGCGAACATTAAAGGACTGACAGTGCCTATGGTGGTGAGGAATACGAAGCAACTAGAACTCTTGTGCATTGCTGATGGGAATGTAAATCACTTTGAAAAACCTCTTAGCTTTTTACTCTTACCCAGTCATTCCACACCTTGGCATATACCTAAGAGGAATGAGGGGCATGACCACCAAAAGACATGTACTAGAATGTTCACAGCAGCATTTTTCAGAAGACTCCCTGGGAGGCACTGCAGGCATTATCCACAAGTCTGAAGCTGTACATACTCTATGATTCTGCAATTCTAACCTTAGGTATAAACCCCAGAGCAATTCTTGAACATGTACACCTGAGGATGTGTAAATGTATGCTCATACGTGTCACTTACAGTAACCGAAAACTTGAAATGATCTAATGTTCATTATTAGTAAAATGCACTTAAAAAGCATAGTTTTCAAAGTATGATCTGGGAACCTCTTCGGGTCCTTGAAATCCTTTTGTGGGTCTGTAAGATGAAAATTATTTTCATGATAATAACCATTATCTCCCCTTTCCACTTTCATTCTCTCACAGTGGAGTTTTCCAGAGGCTATATATGTGATATCATCATTCTAACAGCTAATGGAATGTGTACTTGTATATTCTTATGTTTTAAAAAATTCTAAGTTTTTATTTCTAATATAGTGATGTGGATAACCCCCATAAATAAAAGGTTTTTGGGGTCTCTAAGGATACCAAAGTTTCCTGATACCGAAGGGTTTGCCAACCACTGACCTGTAATTATAATCACTTCCCTGCCCTTCTTTTCCTAACATACGTTAGGTTTTTCCTAGGAAAAAAACCAATCTAATTCTCTACCTATTCCACACCCAAATACGAGTAACTGAATATGCCAAATATTTAAACTGATTACTCTAAACCCTAAGACTGCCCCCTGTATCTCTAGTAAAAGCAAGAGTCTGAGATGGGCAGGGGTGGGAAAGGGATTTACTTTGGGGTTGCTGCCTTCACATGACAACGTGCCAAGTTCCTAGCAGAGACCCAGCACATGTTTGTAGAATAAAAAAAGAAAACAGATAGAAGAGATGAGCTGAACAGGTCTTTATGTGGCCTTCTAACAGTCAGCAAATAGTTTTTCCTCCCTCTTCTCTTTTCTCTTAAAGCTAGACATAAATGTCCAGGGTGCCAACTATCGGACAGGTTGACCTCTCTGGCCTGAAAGATCTGGGCAGAAGAAACTCACCAATTACATTTAACAATTCAGAAAAATCAGAGCATGCAGGTCATGTGTGAGAAGTTAGCACTGAGATTAAAGCTTCATACTAATTTAAAAGCTTCTTAATAATGGATTTCTTAAGCTATCCTGAGGGATTCCAGGATTTGGAAGTTCTTCCCACCAGGAAGTCCTATTTTGCCACATTCTAACTTAATTATCCTAGTTGGGGAAACAAAAAATTGGAGTGATGTCAAGGGACTGGGGATCTAATTCTAGCTCTGTCCCTTATGGTGTGACCTTGAGTTTGTCATTTAAACATAATCTTTTCTTAGTTTTCCAAATATAAATAATTAAATAATTTAATGACTGTCCTACTTCAGAAAGAAATGAAAGGTCAGAATATTCTCCAACACATTTTGATGCTACTAAGTGCGACAGAATTACACTCTTAATCAACAAGCCTTTGATAAAATTCTTGCACATTCATGTGGCCTTCATAACAAACCTGTGAGGTGACATATCATCTTCCTTTGACAAAGAGAGAGAGCAAGCCTCAGAGAAGTGATGGTGGCAGAGCCAGGGAAGATTCTAGTCTCTGTTGTCTTCAGTGGACACATGCTGCTATGTAGCCCAGGAGGAAGGAAGCAATCTCTTCCTTCAGGAGCCCAGGAAGGGGTGATTCTTATGTTAATTTGTTCGGCCATGAGGTGAAAATTAAGTAAATGCTAAGTATCAAGGTTTGCCAGTTATCTATGTGAAAACCCAACACCACTGTTGTTCTAGAAAAGCACAATGTTGCGAAGGTTAGTAACCTTCACACAATTAATCACAATTCAGTGGGTGTGGACTCAGGCAGGGAAGGTACAAGATGAACCTGGAACATATTAGTCAGAAAGTAATGGAGATGCTCAAGGAGTGATGGGGACATGTCAAGAGGACACAGGAGTCAACTTTAAGGGGCTTCCACTGGCCAAATCTGGGACAGTTTGAGCATCAAAACAAACAATAATAAGAAATCATTACTGAATCAAAAAAGTGTGGGACCCTCCTGACGTAACTAATGCATAAATTAAAAAAACACAGAGAAGGGAAAGTTGTTGCTAAAAGTAGAACCCCAACTAATAAACGTGGAAGAAGCGAGGGTCTAGAAAGTAGCCATTTGGCTATTGATTCAGGTGACACTTATCAATAGAGGCTAAAACTACTGGGTGAAAATTTGGTGAGATGCAAGATATTTATAGTCTCAAAATATTTTTCTACAAGATAATTAATTAATTACAAAAGAACGAGGTGAAGAAACTTGGTAAATACTGCCTGGACCAAGTAACCAAAGTTACTGTAGTAATGGGACAAACAGATATCATGTGTCTCCAAATGTGATGCTTTGAGAAGAAAGTCACTTCCAGAACATTCATATCAAAAACGTATACCTGAATCTAATCATGAGGTAACATCAGACAAACCCAATTGAGACCCAGTCTATAAGATAACTGAACAAATATTTATTAAGAAATATTGAGGTTATGAGAGACAAGGAAGAATGATGGAAAAACTGTTCTAGATAGAGACTAAGAAGACATGACAATTGAGTACAACTCATGAACCTGAATTTTCTTATCCCAAAAGGACATTAGTGGGACAACTGGCAAAATATGACTAAGGTTTATAGATTAGCTACTGGTATTGTATTGATATTAATTTTCTGGTTTTAATAACATTAGAAGGTCTACAGATTAGCTCTAAATAATATATCAATATTAATTTTCTGATTTTTAAAAAGATATATTAAGTAATCCCTATATCTAATGCAGGGCTGGAACTCACAACCTGGAGATCAAGAGTCCCACGTTCCACCAACTGAGTCAGCCAGGTGCCCCTAATTTTCTGATTTTCATAATGGTACTATCCTTACAGAAGAGCATGTCCTTGTTTTTGGAAAATATACACTAAAGTCTTTAATAGTAAAGGGACATTATGTATACAAGTCATGTGTCATATGGTTCAGAAAACATATGTATTTATTGAGAGAGATTACTAATGCAAATGTGATAAATGTTAATATTTAGAGAATTCTTTGTATCCCTATTATAATTTTTCTGTAAGGCTGCAATTATGTCAAAATAAAATTTTACAAGAGATTCATAAGTGTGGTACCAAAATGTACACATACACAGGGGTTATAAGAACCTGGAGGAAGGAGTGACTAACTGCAAGGAAGGAAGAGGGTACAAGGGAGACAGGCAGGTGAGACTTGTCAAGCAAGATTTCAAGGTGAATTTTAACAAATCTTTGAAGAATGAATAGATCTTGCATTAGGAAAGGGGCAAAGGTAGAGGATCAGCAAGGTAACAGAGGAGACGGTACGGAGAAAGGCACAGAGCGGTAAAAAAGCATGGTTACACAAAGACCCGTGGGCAGTTGTGTGTGGCTTGAGTCCAGAAGGAGAAACAGATACAGTTAGAGAGAGGCACTGAAGCCAGCTGGAGAAGAGTCCATACGACATTTAAGGAGGTCTAATATACAAAGACTCTGCCAACAGACGCAGCGTGGGTCCCATGGCCCTCCATGTGGAGAAGGCCAAAGCACATCTAAGGCAGGATGGCAGTACGTAAAGTTGTGTAGAACTGGTCTCCCCTCCTTGATAAACTTCATCTGATCTGTGTGCACGTGCGTGTATCTAATCCTTATTCCTTTGGCTATAATCACTACTAATTACGTGGCTAAAAGGCAGACACACTGTTAAGACCAAGAATGGAGAAAAGTAGTTTACAAATGGGTGTCCCCTAATGATGGAGTAAAATCTGCTGAAAAGTAACTGGCATTTATTTATCGGGCACTTACTGTGAAAGAGGCAGTATGGCAATGCAGATAACCATCATCTTCCATAACATTTACTAAAGTGTATATGACCTAGTACATACTAGCAGTTAAAACGATGGGCTGCGAAGACTTGCCTATGAATAATTTCTTCTTCTTCTTCTTCTTCTTCTTCTTCTTCTTCTTCTTCTTCTTCTTCTTCTTCTTCTTTCTTCTCCTTCTCCTTCTCCTTCTTCCTCTTCTTCCTCTTCCTCTTCTTCTTCTTCAATGCACGAGGCTACTGAAACTTGAGTAACTTGGCCAAGGCCACGTAAGTAATGAGGCAAGGCTGGAATTCAAGTCCAGAATGTCTAACTCTAAAATCCTTCCTCTTTCCATCATATCATACAGCTTTCCGTCATACCACTCACTCATCCAGCAAACATTCAGTATCAAGAATAGATTATGTGGTAGGCTCCACAGCATGAACCAGGAGTGTAAGTGCACAAGTTAAACTCAGGTGGTGGTGAGTGTTATGAAGAAAAAACAATGTGACAGAACATGACAGAGAATGACAGAGAGATAGTCAAGAAAAGCTCTTGAGAGGTGACATTTGACCTGAGACCGGCAATGACAAGAAGGAATCAGGCGTGTGAGGATCTAGGGCAGAGTGTTCCAGCAGAGGAGACAGTAGGTGTGAAGGCCCTATGAAAATAATGAGCTTGACTCGTTTAGAAACAAAAAGAAGGCCAGAGAGACTCTGGCAGGGTGAATAGAGGAAATAATGGCACAAGAGGATTTCAGAAAACAGATGAGGTCAGACCATGCAGGACCTTATGGGTCACGGTAAGAACAGTATCTAATTTACTTCTGAGAAAGATCTCCCTGGATGCTCTGTGGAGAATGGATTATGGGAAGGCAAATATGGAAGCAGAGACATCAGTTAGGATGTTGACTGTAGAAGTCCATGCAAGAGGTTAACAGTGGAGGAGATTAATGTGATAACTGTGAAGGTACAAAAAAGTGGATAATACAAGATAGGTTTTGTAAGCAGACCTGACAGATGGAATAGGGTGAGGGAAAGAATGACTCAGGATAAATTTTAAGTCTTTGATCATTTGCCATAAGGGAAGACTAAAGGAGTTGGGAGGTTTGGGAGGCAGACTGGGACTTGAGAATCTGTTCTGGCCATATCTTGTGCTAAATGACTTAAGATAGTAAAGATAACAAGTAGGTAGTCAAAAAAATGAGTCTGGAGTTCTACAGAAAGGTCAAGGGTAGAGATAATTTTGGTACTAATTAGCATATAGACAGTATATAAAGACAGGGGACTGACTGAAATCACTTGGGAGGAGATACTATATAGAATAAACAGAGTATATAGAAGAGTACAGGAGAGGGCCTAGGACTGAGCCCTGGAGCCCTTCACCATCTAGAGGCTGAAAAGTGGAAAAGGCCAGCCAAAGAAGACTGACAAGGCATAGTGAGTGAGAGAGAAACTGAAAATCTAGAGAGTGTAATATACTAGGAGCCTAGAGAAGGTAGTGGTTCAAGAAGGAGGAGTCTTTTTATCAATTAAAAAAAATTTTTTTTTTTTTAAGATTCCATCCATTTATTTGACAGAGAGAGAGAGAGAGATCACAAGTGGGCAGAGAGGCAGGCAGAGAGGAGAGAGGGGGAAGCAGGCTCCCTGCCTGATGCGGGGCTCAATCCCAGGACTCCGGGATCATGACCTGAGCTGAAGGCAGAGGCTTTAACCCACTGAGCCACCCAGGCGCCCCTAAAAAAATTTTTTTTGGGAAGATTTTATTTATTCATTTGAGAGGAGAGAGAGAGCATGAGCAAGGGGGAGAGTCAGAGGGAGAAGAAGTAGGGAGCCTGATTCAGGGCTTGGTCCCAGGACTCTGAGATCATGACCTGAGCTGAAGGCAGAGGCTTAACCGACTCAGTCACCCAGGTGCCCCCAAGAAAAAGGGAGTGATCAGTTGTGCTGGAAGTTACAGAGACACTGTGCAAAATGAGGTCAGAGAAGGCTTTCTCAACATGGAGGTCAACGAGTTCGTGGCAAGAGCAGTTCACTAGAACAGTGGGGTCTGAAGAGCAATCGGAAAGGGCTGAGAAGCTAATGGGAGATAGAAAGAGTGATTATAGATCTGTTTTCTTTTCTTTTTTTAGAAATTTTACTGTGTGTAGTAGGCAGAATGACCCTCCAACTAAGTCCATACCTTAATTTTGGAACCTGTAAATATGTTACATGGCAAAAGAAATTGTACAGGTATAATTAAGGTTGAACTCTTAAAATAGGGAGATTATCATAAATTATTCAAGTGGGCCCAATCTTATCACATGAAGAATTCTTACAAGTTGAGGACATTCTCCAGCTAGAAACAGGGAGATGAAGCAGAAGGGGGAGATCAGAGTGATTCAAAGTGTGCAAAGGACTCAAAACTCTGTTTTGACTTTGAAGATGAAAGGGGCTACAAACCAGGGTATGTAAGAAGCTTCTAGAAGCTAAGATTCTCAACCCTCCGAGCAACTGAACAAACATATACATGTTCTCATTAATTTTCTCTTGAGGTCCTGGACTTCTGATGAAAATCAAGTTGGCGTTTTGTTTTTTGTTTTTTCTTTTAAATTGCTAGTACTAGGCATTTCCTCTAGGAGGAGGGAAGAATGGCAGAAGTAGGTAATTCAGGTCTCTTGATTCCTTATCCAATACTCTTTTGCCACTCACATGTGGGCAGACACAACACACACACACACACACACACACACACACACACAATTTCTTCTTTGGTATATTGGGTCTAAATACACTCTATTGCTTTTTTTTAAATTTTATTTTAACTTCCCAGCTCCGTTTCTTAATCAAACTTTTAACTATTCCAAACTTTAATTTGCATGATGGCCTCATTAATCTGATAGTGTTTTGGCTAAATACTACATTAACATAACTTCACATCTTGGGGGAATAGGAGGAGAGCTGTTCATTATCTAATTGCCTTCACTATTGTAAGTCTTCTCTCTCCAACTAGCTAACTAATTTAAGCAGAGCATACCGTTTTTGTGCTAGGAGCACCCCTACCCGTTTCAGATCTGCGACAGCAGGACCACTGGACCCACAGCAGAAGTATCATATCATCTGGACTTCCTCCAGGTTTTATGTATTCTTTGAAACTTGTCATCAGCCCTTGGATTCTAGGCCTTGCTGACGCTTGATTCATGCACTTGGCTTGCTTTCTGACCGACTCTTCAACACGGCGTTGGTGACCGGCCTAGAGTTCCTAGGGTCTGATTTTGGCCTGTATTTTGTCTTTGGTTGTACCACTCTCTTGGCTCTGTTGATATCCCAAAGGACCCTATGGCCAAAGTTACATGGCATGTATCCTAGCACTCTGAATTATGCCAAGCACATATTAGTAGCTCATTAAAATGTATCAAATTGGTGGTGATGGGGAGGAAGAGAAGGTGTATGCATTAAAGTGGAGGTTGCCCAACCTCTCAGCAATAGGACAATGTGTAAAGTCAGACTGTGAATCAGCCTAAAACTGGTCTAAAAACTGGAAAACTAATCACAAACACTTGCCTGAGGAATAAGACACAAGGAATGAAAGCTTATAGCTGTTTCCATGGAAACATGTGATGGCTCTCTTTAGTATTATATAACCAACATATTAAATAAAGCCAAATTTTTGGAGAAAAAGACCAAGAGAGCTGGGATCTAAGGAAAACTATTCCATAAAGCCACTAATCTGGAAGATCCCAAACCAAAAGATGAAAAGAAATCAGGGCAGGAAGGAATAAAATAAATCCCCAGCATTCACATTCCAATGAATTGTGGGACAATAAAAAGAACAATGGTCCAGGACACAGCAAACATAATTCTGTTTCTGAAACTAATGTGTTCTACCATTTTGGCAAATTTCGCTGTGCTCCATTTTTATGGTTTGCTATTCCTTTAACATGTATCTCTTCAGGATAAAGGAACGGTACTATTCTACATAAGCATAATAAACTTGTCACACTGAGTTATAAATATTTCTATACCCCCGCCAAAATAGTGAGGAGAAACTATAGGAAATGCAAGGAGAGACAGAGTAGCACTAATAATAAAATACTTTAACACACCATTTTCAGAACAAGACAGGTCAAGAGGACAAATATATGTAAGGATAAAGAAGATCTAAACAACATAATCACCTGAAAACCTATTAGTCATTTGGAACATATGTCCATAGCTAAGCTCCTGATTCTCCCACCTCCTGCCTTCAAACTGTTCCTCTCATTTTCCACCTCATTCCATCTTCTCAAATGGGTCAGGCTAAAACCCTTACCGTTATCCTTGACTCCTCTCTCTATCTCATATTCCATGTCCCATTAGCAGCAAATTCTATTGGCCATAACGTCAAAATACGTCCAAATTTGGGCCATTGCTCACCACTCCCTCTCCTACTTCCTCCGTCTAAGTCACCATCACCTCTACCCTGGGTTACTGCAATAGCCTCCTAACTGGTCTGTTACTGCCCCTCTAGTCTAATTTCAAAACAGGTTCCAAAGTGAGCCTTTTAAAACATATCTCCGGTATCAGCATTCCTGCGCTCAAAACCTCCAGTAGCTCCCTGTCTTACCCAGAGTTAAAGCCAAGTCCTTATGCAAACCTACTGAACCCGACATGACCTGATTCCTCATTACTTCTCTGACCTAATTTCCTACCCCCCTCCCTCAATTACTCTACTCTAAGCTAGAGATTTGCAAACTGTTCATTGGTCTTGGGACCAACATGCTTAAAATTTGGGGACTTGCAAGGTACTTTTGCTTATGTGGGTTATATCTATCATATAGGAAATTAAAACGGAGACATTCTAAACATATTAATTTTAACTTAATAAAACACGTTTACACAATATATTTTTATGAAAATTAATGTCTTCCAAAAGAAAAGAATTCAGTGAGAATGGCATTGTTTCACATTTTTGAAAATCTCTTTAATTTCTGACCTAATATGGAAGCCAGCTGGATTCTCCACTTCTGCATTGATTTTTGCTGTGTATCCTTTTGGCTGAAGTACGTGAAGTATATGAAGAAAATATAGATTCACAGAGATGTGTAGTTGGAAAAGGGTTTGATTTTTTTTATTTTATTTTTTTTAGAATTTTCAGGTAATTGTGGATATTCTCCTTTAATATTATACCAAAACCCAACAAGTGGTAGTTTCTTCAATGTTAGTTGAAACATGGAATCTGAAACCTTACTGATGAATTTTTCATATTCTGGAAATGTTAAAATCCATTGGTCAACCTTATACTTTGAATGGGTCTTCCATCTGAAGTATGCGTGCATCATTTTGTAACATCATGCATTGGTCATTTGGAAAATATTGTTTCACTGAGTTATGCAGATTTGCCAATGTTGGCACATTTATTATGCAAATCAAAAATTCACAATACTTGACATCATCATAATTCTATCAGAAAAATCCGTATTAAGTACTGGGACTCCGTAAAGTTCATGGTGGCAGGCACATGTTTCCCAAAATTCAAATTTACATTTGAAAGTTTGAGTTTTATCACTGTCAACACATGCTATTAGTCATCTGAAGTGGCAGGCTCTCCTAGTTCATTTTTGAGAAAATGTCTGCCAAATACCAAATCTTAATAAGCACAGTTTGCCTGTTGGTCATTCTTTCAAGGAAAAAAGGTGCTCTGTAAAAACAGTAAATAATTCAGTTGACAGCTCAATTTTGTAAGTGCTTTTCCCAGAGGCAACCAAGTATTTTGGTGTGCAGTGCAGCTGCTTTCTTCCCACTCCTCATTTCCCCATTCAGAGTATTAAAAAGATATGTACTCACAGACTAGAACTTGATAAAATTAACAAATTTTACTGCTGCATTGAGAACACTCTTAGTGAGCCTGGCTTCTCCACCCTGACCCCACGGGTGGCCATTGCCCTAATTTGTGCCAAGGTGCCAGCAGCTGAACTGTCACTCACCATTGTGTTTGCACCATCAATGCAAATATCAACCCAGTGACAAAGGCAAATAGTGTCAGTATTACTATGAAAATACTTCTGAGCTCAGATGCTAAGGCTCCGAGGACCATAGTTTGAGAACTGTGGCACTAAACTCTCTATTGCTTTTGTGCAATTACATTTACAGCTCTCTTGGCCTGGAAAGAATTTCTTTTGCACAGTTTTCCACAGGGTACCTTCCAGTGAGGTTTTCCCTGATCATCCTATATAAAATAATACCTCCGCTCACCCTCTGCCTCTCCGTGCGCCCCCACCCCCCCCGACCCACACACTCCATTTCCCTCCTTCTCTTTTCTCAATCTTTCTACAGGGAAATTATCACTTGCTATTGATTTTCCGTACCCCCGTCCCCAACTAGCACAGAAATTTCTAAGGGCAATGCTGTTATTGCCACCTCCTAGAATCGTCCTTTACACTTGGTAGGTGCTCAATAAATCTTAGCTGAGGAATTAATGTAACTCATAATCCAGCATTTGATTCTAGGATTTTGGTTTGCTTAGATTGCTTTTTTAGTGGTTCATATCTTATTTCCCTAGCAGAAAACAAACTCCAAGAACAGAGTTTTCCATTCCCCAAAGCTTTTGGCACTTGTCTTTGACATACTATGTGTATATTCTCTCTCCTTGGGAATATCTATAATCCCATTGTCAACTCTGGGTATAGCCAGTATACATGTGGAATAGAAAATTGGCAAAAATTTTACCTAGCGCTTTCTGATTTGCAACAATTTCTATTGTGGAAACACTGTAATTGGTATATAGCAATAATGACCTCAGCTCACTGGCTCTGTTTCCTACTCCAAAACATGTGGGAAGCAGAAAAAAATTGCTACTCTGAAGCTGTTTTCTGGTTGGTGTTAAGCAGAAGGTTCTTGGTTTAACATGCAAAGGTTTATTTTTAAAATGAGCACACTTGACTCTGTGCAGCCAAGATCCTTAAACATAGATTAATTCTTTGATTTAATCTTGCATTTCTGGGAAGCTGACTTAAGGATATATTCTATAACACTGAAAAAAAATGCTTACATGTTTATCAAAGCATTATTATAAAAGAAAATTTGGACCATCAAACTAGGGGAATAATTTTTTTAAAAATTTTATTTATTTATTTGACAGAGAGAGAGATCGCAAGTAGGCAGAGAGGCAGGCAGAGGGAGAGGGGGAAGTAGCTCCCCGCTGAGCAGAGAGCCAGGTGCGGGGCTCGATCCCAGGACCCTGAGATCATGACCTGAGCCGAAGGCAGAGGCTTTAACCCACTGAGCCACCCAGGTGCCCCTAAACTAGGGGAATAATCAAGCAAACAGCTCCATATCCATTCAAATTATGTAATCACTAAAAAATGACGGCTATAAAGACTGTGTAATAACACAGAACCAGGCAGATGACATGTTAAGTGAAAAACTCAAATTTAATATTCAATGTGATTGAACTGTATTTCAAAACTTATTTATAAAGAATAAAAATCAGAATAAAATATACAAGTTGTTAACAAATGCAAAAGATAGGAGGAAGCTGGGAGACCAGGTCCAATAACAAACACAACTGTATGAACAAATAGGTACTAACCTATTAGGCCTTATTCCAATTCCTAACTGGATGATTTACCCAAAACAGAGTCTTAGAGTATTTAGAATTGGTAGGGACTTTACATATCATGTAGTTTAATCTTTTTTTTTTTTTTTTTTTTTTTAAGAAGGAGAAACTAAAGGTTATAGAGAAAAAATACTTGCTTAAAATCTCCAAAGAAGTTAATGGCAACGCTGGAGTCGAACCAGGGACATGTGAACACCATGTGCGATTCTGAGGAAGTCACTTCACTTCTTTGCATTGTGGTTTCCTCATTTTGTAAAAAAGATAGTAGTACTCACCTAAGGGGCTACTGTCGTGGTAATGTGAAATAACGTAGGATAGGACCACTGTAGCGCTGGCTACGTGGTGTTCAATAAACGTTAGCCTCTTTCCCTTCTGATTCTAGGGAAGCAGTTTGTTATTATGCGGCTACACAGGAGGTAGGTTGGGGAGCGCTGTGGAGAGAAAGGAAAAGAGGAAGGCATCCACCTTCCTCTGGCACAATGGTACTTGTGATCCTGACAGTTCTGGGACCCTGCATCACTGTTTGGCAGAAGATACAGCCAAGGGAGTCCCGTCCTGAGACCAAAGTGGGCCCACTCAAGGCTGAAGAGGATGAGATGGGCCAGTGTCCTGTCTCCCTCTCCTCTGCTTTTTGTGCTCATTCCCCTTATGCTGATAATTCGTACGAAACCATTCTAATGCTTTCTACTTCACAGAGAGTAATTTGGGCAGTATCTGGGACCGGCTGCTTTACGGGACGCACACATTAGCAGCAATTTCCACTTTTTAACCTGGTCCAAAGAAATGCCATTTCTTCACATGTTAATTTTTAATCACTCTGAGAACCTTCAATTCTGCTCCAACTCTGGCAATGTGTAGTATGTCTAAGTGTAGGAAAGGGCAAGTATACCTTACCTAAAACAATGGATGTACAGTCGTTAGTTTAGTGTCTTTGACATAAAAAGTATGTCTAGAAATCAAGTTAGCCTGTCAGGAGCTGGCTGAGAGTGCTGTGCCTTTAAGGTTAGGAGAAATTGTATCTTTCATCCAAATTCATCTGAACAACTGGTCTTCTTGATTTGCAACTGCTGACTGATTGCAGTTTTCTAGTTTTTCTATCTGCCTATGCTTAGATCTGGCATATTCTGCTGATAACATGGTCTAACTCAGGATTTATCCTATTTACTTAGTTTGACATCAAGTCCATG
Source organism: Nasua narica (assembly GCA_028533885.1). Classification (NCBI taxonomy): domain Eukaryota; kingdom Metazoa; phylum Chordata; class Mammalia; order Carnivora; family Procyonidae; genus Nasua; species Nasua narica. The sequence goes on from CM052798.1 coordinate 28,057,446, forward strand.
ATTTCCCAGCATCTTATCTTAGACTGCTTCCAGTTCTAAGATTCTGTAGCACTGAGAGAGTAAAGGAATGTGGCTCAAGAAGAGCATGGCTTTTCCCAGAGAAACTGTCCCCTGAATGTTTCAAATGCATTTCTGAATTTCACTGCAATCCCATCTGACACTACCTGAGATCAGATTCTCATCATCTCTTGTCTTAACCACTGAAAAAGCCAGCTCGCTGGTTTCCCTGCTTCTAACTCATGTGCACCCATCATTATCTCTGTCCCTTACATGACGGGTCAGAGAGAGTGGTCTACAGCACAAATAGGATCATGTCACTCCTTTGGTTAAAATCCTCCAATGGTCTCTTCTTACTTTCCGGGTCAAGTCCCTTTGAGCAGGCCCTGATTATCATCTTATCTCATCAGATTTTAGTTTTCTGACATACGCCCTTCTTAGCTTGCGCCTTATACATGTGAGTTCACCTCAAATGCGCCTCCCAAGAGCTTCCGTAGGTGGCTGTCAATTCTAGGTGTCCTTCAGCAAATGGTACAAATCCCAAGAGGCCCTTCCCAACTTCCTTCTTTTCACCAACTCAATCTGAATGATATGATTTTGAACTTTGTCTATTTCTGGGTAACTTAAATATTTCATTCTATTTTTGTCAACTATTTTACAAGTGCTTATGCAACATGTAACTTACAAGTATTTACATAAGACACATAAACTGAGCCTTTTTCTTAAACTGAACATTTTTAATATGACCCATGAAAGACTCACCTTATTTGTCATCATAGGAAAACACATATCATCGTGTAGTTAACCCAAATAAAACCCAACGAAGTGACTGACTCTTACGAGGCCTCAATGTCCTTGTTAATAAAATAACAGCATTAGACTAGAATGACTAATAATTCACATTTTTTGGAGAGCTTCATACGTGCCAGCCATTGTTCTAATATATGAGCTCATTTAACTCCTTACAACAATGCTGTGAGTAGGAACTATTACTGCCTCCAATTTATAGATGAAGAAACTAAGAGAGGTTAAATAACTTGTTCAAAGTCACACGCCAAGTAAATCTCTAAAAAGGCCCTTCCATTTTGAAAGTTTGAGGAGAATTCCATGGTTCTAAAAAATACTCAAGTCTAAACTGAATGCAGAGATGCCTGGGTGGCTCAGTCAGTTAAATGTCTACCTTTGGCTAAGGTCGTGATCCCAGGGTCCTGGGATCGAGTCCCACATTGGGCTCCTTGCTCAGCTGAGAGCCTGCTTCTCCCTCTGACTGCCACTTCCCCTGCCTGTGTGCTCTTTCTTTCTCTGACAAATGAATAAAATCTTAAAAAAAAGAAAAAGAAAAAAGAAACTGAATGCAGAAGAAAGTCAAATCAGCAACAATTGTTTCTACTTCATATTCAATTTATCTATATCTCATCTCCCCTAATGAAATTATATTCCCTATCATACCTAGTATACTGGCCAAAACACAGTAGGAACTCAATAAGTATTTTTGGATTACTGAATTTCCTACCGTGCAGTATACTAAAAGCCATGTACAAGTCAACAGACTTTACTGGGAAAGATAAGATAAAGAAAATCCAATAACTCCTCAATGTTAATGTGGAAAATAAAATTAACACTTTTTAAAGATTTCCATGGGGTTGGGGGTTAGCTCCTGCCAAGTTAAGCAAGATGAGAATATTATTTTATTTGAGATATGTTAACATAATTCTGAAAACAAAGACACGCATAAATAAATGAAAGCAAAAAGAAGCGGAACTGTGATACACTGCCACTAAAAAGTACAAGTAACTAGACAGGCACCACCAGCCCCTCTCCAAACAGGCTTCCGGGTGGTAGGAAGCAGACACAGGCTACCGACAGCTACAGCAAGAGTAGGAAAAGGAAACAGAGACACTTGCACGTACTCAAAATATCCTTGGGGGATCCTCCCCAGTGTCCCTCTATATGACTTTCTCCTTCCCTTTTACTTCCATGAACGTTAAATTTCCTAGGACTATCTCAACTGGCATGGTTGACTGCACAACTATATCATATATACAGGTGGCTCTACTCAAAAATGAATGACTTCCCCTGTGAGAGCTACTGTATTTCATTTTCTACGGCTGAGTAGATGCTCATGACTGGCCTGGAAAATGGACTTCTCTCGTCCAGATGCACAGTAACTAGCTGTTGATGCTTTGAAGGGTCCTAGCTCCCCCACTCTTGATCCCTCTCATTCTACCCTCAACACACATTTCGAACTCATCCCTACCCCAGCTGCTGGGGTGAAAAAGGGCCCTGGAGTTTCTGGTTGATTACACCACACATTTCCCAAATCACTGATGGAAACCTCTCCCAGCAGAATCACAGTTTACAATTCTCAAATTACTGTAATATTCATTAACTCAATCTTATTCACAATAATCTCAGACTTATTTACCTGAAAGGCTTATCTAACCCCTGTTTGAGGCATAAAGAGGTGAGGTGCAGTAGAAAGCACATGGATTTTGAAGTTAGAAACCCATGGAACTAGGCCCAGGTCCTTGCAAATCACTTAACCCCTTTGAGCTCTGGGTTATTATGAAGTTTAACTGAGATAAAGCTTGAGGACATGGATACGATAGGCACTGAGTCTGAGATGACCTAGGGACTTAACAAATTTCACTTCTTCCTGCTGGTAAACTTTCTGAGGCTCAGTTTCTTCATATGTAAAACAAGGTTAAATAGAGTAGCTCCCTTTTATCCAGGGTTTGGCTTTAAAAGCTACCCACACAGTCTGGAAGCAAATGATTCTCCCGAGGTACCTTCAGAAAGTCAACGACCTAACACTACCTCATTCCCCTCACTTCACCTCATCGTGTAGGCATTTTATCATCTCACATCATGAGCAGGGTGAGTACAGAATAATATACTTAGAGACACCACATTCACATAACTTTTATTATAGTATAGTGTTATAGTTATTTCATTAATAGTGACTGTTAATTTATTACTGTGTTTAACTTATAAACTTTACCACAGATATGTATGTACAGGAAAAAGCATTATATACAGGGTTCGGTATCCCCTGAGGTTTCAGGCATCCACCGGGAGTCTTGGAACATATTCCTTGTGGACAAGGAGGGGACTATCGTACTATACAAACCCTGCAAAGGGAGAGGATTTGGGGGATTTACCGAGATAATGTAGCAAAGTGCTGGCTGTACGGGGACCTTGTATGGGGCACTGAAAAGGTTAATTTCCTTTCTTATTAAAATGGTGCTCACTAAATATTCTTCCAAGCAACATTATACAAAGTGGTTAGTTTATGTAGTACTAAAAGAGTAGATACACAAAAAGTTAAGCATTTTTGTGATCTACATTCTTTTCCATAGAAAGTTACAAATACGATTGCTTTAAAGCATATTCTACTGGCCATGGGTACCCGGGCAAATTCAGCTCTAAGGCCGGCTTCCATGTTTCTGCACAGCTGATACTGTATCCCTACTGGTTTGAATGAAGAAGAGTTCTTGGGAAAGAAGTGGAATCTTTTTATCTGATGAAAACTTTTCCTGAGGAAAATACTCAGGTTTATCACAACCTGGATAGTGTGATAAAAAAGAATTGTAAAAGCATGGTCCAAATCTTGTATTTACCATCCTTATCCTTTAGTGGCAAAGAACAAAACAAAACACCAAACTACCAGAAAATCCCCTTCTGCAAGATGACCATTGTGTCCTGAAGTTTGCTTCAACTTGTGCTGAGACTAGATAAGGGGTTAAGCACTGACTATAGCCATTTTAAGTATGTAAAAAGAGAGACAATGCAAGCCCTTATCTTCAAGAAGCTAGACAGTATAGTTCTCCTTTAAGGGAAGTGAGAGTGCCACTCCATTCTGCACTCGTCAGACCATCCCTGATGTGTGGAGTTGGCTCTGGGCACAACAATGTAAGCTGAAATGGGTCTAGAAGGAAGTCCAAGCTGATGAGGGGCTTAGAAACCATCCAATTTCAGAGATATCTGGAGAAAAAAAGGCCTGGAGGAACAAGAGTGTCAAGAGCTCTCTGAAAAAGGTTTCAGGTGAAATAAGAAAGAAAATTAGGGCCAATAGATAGGTATTGTGGAAAAGCAGATTTCAGTTCAAAATTAAAAAAGAAGATGTTTTTGGTCATGAGAACTATCACAAATGGCAAAGGTCCCTCTCTGGGAGGTTACAATCTCCCGGTACGTGGAAGAACTGAAGTAAGGGTTAGACACGTAGTCACAGGGCACGCTCACAAGAGTCCTGAATCAGGTGGAAGTTGAATGATGACTTCTGAATTCCCTCTAACCCTGAGAGCCTCAGCTTCTATGCCTTTTTACCTCCCTGACCCCTCATATTTAATATTAACCAAAGCAACTTCTAGATGGAAGAGAACATGCCAAAGAGTGACTCTGAAGTCTTCACATGTTGGGCAGATAAGCTCATGTTGGTGGGTACAAGATTCCTCCAAATCTGATTTTCACTTGAAAGTTGAAATTTCTCATTTACAGCAAATGCTCATAGGTTGTCTTCCTTGAAGTGACCAGCTCACTTAGTTTTGGAGAAAGAGTCCGTCAAATACACAAGTCAGCTATTCTTTTAGTTAAAGATGATGTTCCATGAAAAAGTGGCTACTTGAGCTTGCAACTCAAGCTCATGAGTGCCTTTTCCGGAGACAACCATTATACCTGGATATCTTAAAGAGGGAGAAACTGAACTCACAGAAGTTGCCAGAACAGACGCAGCTAAAGCTACTAAAATTTGAGTGTAGATCTTTTGGTTTTTAAAGTTCATGGTCTTTCCACTATTATACCCTGGAACCAATAAACAAAACAAGAGTGTATCCTCAAATAAAGGACAGAGGATAATGAACAAAAACATGCCTAGTTATAATAATGAAGGGCATCAGGGTATTGCTGATTTCTAGATTTCTCCAATGCTCCTTAGTTAGGAGTCTTAGCTGCCCAAAAGAATTCATTATTAGATCTCTCCTCCCTCCAGCAACAATGCACTATATGGAATTGGAAACTGATTTGTAAAACATAAGTTCAGCCTGTGTGTGTGTGTGTGTGTGTGTGTGTGTGTGTGTGTGTGTGTGTATGGGTATATGTGTGTCTACATGACATAGGACATGAACAACTGAAAAGAAAAAAGGTAGAGGGGGAAACCCATTTGGTTTATCAGCTTCCTGGACTGGGATATTGTTTTCATTCACAGCAGTCTATCATTGGCCTTGGCATAGTTACTTAGAGGATGTGTTCTTTATTAGCTTTGCTCAACTTGGCTGGGTTCATCTGTGTGCTGCCAGCTGGGCTGATGCCAAGACTAAAACTCCACTTCTCTAAATTCAAGTTCACTTAATAAAGCATGGGTTGCCTCTTGCTCTATCTAGCTCAGTTAACGCTTTCAGTTCTACAGATCCAGCTCCTTCTCTCCCTCCTGACTCTAATTCCTACAGCATGGAGAGAAGCCTCTGCAACTGTAACAACTTTTCATGTTTTCCTAGGGAACTTTTGGGCTGATAAATCTACAGAGAGTGGGGAAAAGAGAGGATAACAAAATCACACATGACGGGACCACGAGCCACATTTAAGAACCTTCTACTACTGACATGCAAAGGAGTGACTGACCTTGTCTGTACAGGGCAATAGGTAAGAGGACTCGGGAGCAGTTTCTGTAAGTGGAGGGCTGTGTGTTTCGAGAAGATGACCTGCAAACGGGTCTGGGAAACCCAGGGCCCTCCGGAAGGCACATCATGAGAGTGCGCCATGATGAAGTAGACACCACTCAGCCACGCAGTTGCATGAGCATGTTCCAGCTGCTCTTAGTGTGAGACAATGAGTCCCAAGGGCTGATTGTCAAGCTCCTGCCTTCTTGCTGGCGCACCCTCAAAATCTTGTTTTTTCTTTGCTCTGTTTAAGAGTTTGCCAAGTTTTTCCCCCTCATCTTCCTGATATACGTGAATGTTTATGTTTTTCTACTTAGTAAGTCTTTATTGAGATAAGTATATTTCCTCAAAAATCATCCCTTTAATTAAGGGAGAGTATGTAATTATAGAGAGTTCATATTACTGGTTTCTAGTACGGCTTTCCTAAAAACCACATACACTTTTAAAAGAGGGGATTCTTGGGGCGCCTGGGTGGCTCAGTGGGTTAGAGCCTCTGCCTTCGGCTCAGGTCATGATCTCAGGGTCCTGGGATCGAGCCGCGCATCAGGCTTTCTGCTCAGTGGGGAGCCTGCTTCCCCTTCTCTCTCTGCCTGCCTTTCTGCCTACTTGTGATCTCTCTGTCTTTGTCAAATAAATAATTTAAAAAATAAAAATAAAAGAGGGGATTCTGCAAACTGATATGTGCTGCTGCTGGCACACAGTAGGTGCTGTAATAAAAGCCTGCCAGAGAAAACTACGTGGGTCTAGGAATTCTGAAGACAACAGCAGGTGTGGTCAAACCTATGAACTGCTTAAGCCACATCTCACTATTTCCAGGAGTTTGAGGGATTCCAGCTGTTTCATTACATGTACCAAAAAACTGCTACCATTCCCAGGCATCTGTGGCTGGTGAAGGCCAGGGAAGTGGGCGGAGCCAAGGGGCAGCTCTGGGAAGCTGGAAGAGGGGCATGGGACAGGACTTTTCTGTCCCTTAGGGAGATATAATTAGGATCACACGGAGAACGCAGATCCCCGCTTCCTACTCTAGTGTCACTCACATCATTTCCCCCTTTCCCTATTTCTATTTGTGTGCCGTAAACATATAATTACGAGAAAGCCAGTTTCGGGAGCATTAGTTCACTGCACAAACCTCATCTCCTAAGTATGTGTATTTTTTCTGACCCAAAATAGAGCATTTGAATGCTTCTGTGCATAGCTCCCTTTTCTCGGGATGTCCAGCATCTCAATTCAGACAGAACTAACATACAGTGGGCATCCCCACGTGCTGCTTGGCGCTGCGCATGTGCACGCCCATTCTCTCATTTCAATTGCTCCAGCAACCTGGGAAGTGGGCGCTTCTCTATAACCTGCACCGAGCCTCACGCTACTGAGAGGAGGCCGCCTGACAACTGTCGGACGCATGGATGGACACAGGCCAGAGCCCCGTGTGAGACGAGCACCAGGCCAAAGCTAGAATAATGACAGAGATTATTGTGTGCGTGTATGTGTAGGAGGAAATGGTATACTAAAGAAAGGCAAGGCCTGGAGCTAGGATATCTGAGAGGTAAAAAGGAAAATGGCCAAAGAACCAAGAGGCTGTTCTCATTAAAGGTATCAAAGAATTTGTTTCGCTTATTAATCTGTGTGCCTGACACGGTTAGTGAACCTGACATGGTTAGTGAACACACCTTCTCAGGGGACAAGCAGGGCATATTAGTTGCCAGAAGTTTCTTAGAGAGAGGACATTCTCCCGTTTGCTGTGGCTTAGTAGCAAAAGAAGTTGGGTGGAAGGGCAGGTATAGAGCTGTACAAATGTTTCTGGAGACAAGTGCCCTTTGCCATTCTTACTTCTTTTTTTTCTTTTTTTAGAGAGAGAGAGGGAGAGAGTGAGCAAGTGGGGGCAGGGAGGGAGACAGGGAGAGAGAGAATCTTAAGCAGACTCCTCGCCCAGCACAGAGCCCAACATGGGGCTCCTGAGATCATGACCTGAGCTGATATCAAGAGCTGGTCGCTTAACTGACTGAGCCACTCAGGCACCCCTTGCCACTCTTACTTTTGGTCCTAAAGTTTCCCAAATATAAAAAACAGAACATTAGTTTAAATAGATTTTAATCTGCTGTTAAAATGAGTACTGCTCTCATTTTAACTTTAATTAACAAAAGTAATTAACAAATGACTTTTGTAATTAAGTGAAAGTAGCTTTGATGTTGATGAATAGAAATGGAATCAGAAAACATAGCATGATCTACTTCACTCAACAAATTATTATTGAGTCAAGTGCTGGGGGTATAAGGATGAAATCATAAATTAGTTCCATATAACGACTCCAAGCAGTAATGAATCCTAACTTCCTAGACAAAACAAAAAGAAGAATCTTAGCTCTCTTACTAATGCTTATACTGAAAAACCAGTGATAGTCTACATGTTGCTGGGGTAACTATTTGTTACATAAATAAAATAGGTGTTGAACTGTAAGAACTCATATTTTGGCTTCTTTATTCAAATAATATGCCCCCCAATCTTTTTGTCCTTTTCACTATAATGTCACTCCCTCGATTCTTTCACTGGAATATTATAACAGCTTGTTAATGGACACCTCTGCCTCCAGCTTCTGGAAGCCACCTGTCCTCTCACTGCCACCAGAATGGCTCTTCTAGAACACAAATCTGGCCTATAACTCTACTAATGAAAGCCCATTCAGTGGCTTTCATTACTTTCAGGACAAAGACTCCGATCTTTAAAACAGTCTAAAAGGGGAGCTGTGCATTTCCTATGTTACTTGCCCAGCCTTTTCTTTTTCTAGTCCTCCCTTTACACTCTGCAATCTAGTTGTTTCAACATTTTTTAGGTCCTCAACACATTATTTATTTATTTTTATTATTACTATTTACAGTTTTTTTTTTTCAGTCTTGGGCCTCCACTCCTCTGTTCCCACTGCTAGCTAGAATTTTTCCTCCATCTCCCCATTCTTCCAGTTTCAGCTTAGATGTCACTTCCTTTGGAAGCCTCTTCTGGCCTCCACTTTCCATCCTCCACACTAGGTTATGGGCCCTTTTGCACTTTATTACTTAAAATCTATAATTCTCTATTTGTCGTTATGCTCCCCAAACTGTAAACCCTAAAATGAGAAGCTCCATCAGTTAGGCCAGGGACTAGCACTCAGCTGTGACTCGACAGAGCCCGAATGAATAGATGGATCGCTGAAGAAAATCAGTCTATCAGCTGGCCTACGCCCTGTGACCGACAGTGAAGCCTGGGTTTGCTTTATTCTTGCCTCTATCCTAGGTTTTCCCTGCATAGTTTAGGATCACAATTTAACCAAACCTTTTTCTGACCCAGAATCCCAAAGTGACTATAGCATAGATTCCTACATAGTTTTACAAGAGGAAGAGGCCATCCATAAGGCATGGGAAACACTTTTTAAATGTTTCACAGAAATAATTGGAAGACACATCCTGAAAGTTTTGTTTGTAAGCATCAAATTCTTACTCTCTAGACCAGAGTAATACTCCTGCACCTGGACCCAGGCACTGAGTCAGCTTCTGAAGCGCTCTCTTCGTATGACGCCACAGGTAGAAAGGGTGGAATGAAAGGGCAGGAGACGCCTGGCTGACCTCTGACTCCAACAGCTGTGCTCAAGTGCAGCACCTCCCCCGGACCCCCATATTTGTATCGGCCCACAGAGAACAGCGGATCCCGTTTACAACCTGTGAAGTCACGACAGACTGAAGTATAATCCAGAGAGCAATATGTTAATTCATAATAAAAATGTAAAGATGCGGGACGCCTGGGTGGCTCAGTTGGTTAAGGAACTGCCTTTGGCTCAGGTCATGATCCCAGAGTCCTGGGATTGAGTCCCGCATCGGGCTCCTTGCTCCGCGGGGAGCCTGCTCCTCTCTCTGCCTCTGCCTGCCTCTCTGCCTGCTTGTGTTCTCTCTCTGTTAAATGAATAAATAAAATCTTTAAAAAAAAATGTAAAGACGCAATAGCTCGTATCTCGTGTCTCTTCCTACTGTAAAACTGCATAGGAAGCTAACCTAGAATCTAAAATGGGCTCGTCCAGCTTGAAATCAGTGTAAGGCGGAGTTAGGTGGATGGTTATGATGGTGAAAAGCCTAACTGAGCACTATAGCAATGCCAAGTGGACTGCACTCTTTATTTTTTAAAACTTAAAAAGTAAAGCTTACCTTTATTGCAGTTTTATGTTAAGTCACACACACACAAAAGCGAGGAGTTAAAAAAAAAGTTTCTACCTTTTATAACCAAGTACCCTGGGTTAGTTGCAAGTTTGGTATTTGCTACTTAAGAGAGTTGGCCGGACCCCAGGAGTTCAGGAGCTCTACTCCCTAGCTCTGCTACTTCTTAGCAAAAGAGAAACAGCCGGCACACAGGAGTCTGAGAGAGAAAGAGCCCTACGCAGGTGGGGGGCAGAGCAAGGTGGGAGGTGAGCTAGACCTGGAATCAAGCCGGAGACAGTCACAGGAGTCCCCTGTTACCCATCCCCAAGAGCAGGAACACACAGTTATCACTGAGTAGGAGGGCCCTCAGGAGTCACGTAGTTCAACCTCTCACATGAGGAATCACCTCCTCAAAGACATTAGACAAGTTTGTAGCCCAGTTGTGACGAGATCCCATTTCAAAGCTCTCATTGTACAAAACATGGCTGCTTTCCTATTTCCTATCAGGATCCAGAAGCCGAAATCCAGGGTCCCAAATGAAGCTTTGAAGAAAGCCTGAAGGAGAATGGGGAGAGTACAGGGGAGACACACGAAGGCAATATGGCTCGAAATGGCCCTGACAGCTGGCCCTACTGGAAGATCTCCATGACTTCTCCCTCTAGACTCAGATATCAAGAGAACTAAGTCACTTGATCCTCTGGACTTCACTTTTCTCATAAATAAAATGTACCCAAGAATAATTATACCTAGTTCAGAGTTACCAGGAATATAAAATGAAATAAACGCATGTAAAAGGATGTTAAATAAAATCGGCACTTTTTTCCCTACTCATTAGGAGCAAGAAACTATCTCATGTTACTCTGAGTTTTTTAACATTTGCACATACTGATCAGAAGGTAGGAAGGGGGGAGGAGACAGTGTGATTAGCCAGAGAACAGGCTTACACAGAGAGAACATCTTGTTTTGAGAAATGAATTGAGTAACCGCATTTTTTCCACATTGGATCACTTGCTCCCTAGCCAGGACCCTGAGGTGGCGGACGTTCTGCTGTAACTGAGAGCTGCCCTGCAGAACCTACTGAGGGTGTGGGAGGGGGCCGAGGGAGTCACTGGAGCAGCCCGGGCTGCTGGAAAGATGACCCAACGGCCTGCTGCGGAAATGCCAGCTGGAAGAAGGTCCTTCTGGTCACCTTCTGTTACAAATCCAAGCTATCCACGGACACACAGAAGAGGATGAAAAACAGTGAGCAGACACCCCTGGAAGAACCACAGAGTGAGTCATATTTCCTATCAGCAGGGTGCACAGTCAGAGAGGAATGCTCGCCCTGCGACTCCTGGGCGCGAAGACTCCCAGCTCTCTGGGCTCCAGAACGGCCTAACGGCTCTAAGAGATCAGCCAATCAAAATAAAACAATCCTCTAGGCGAGAAAGTTGAGAAAATCAGCCTACTCCCGGGCCACAGCCTGGAGCACCGAGGGTTACCCTGTTTGTCTCAAGCAAACAAAAATGACTCCTCTCCCACCTCCGAGGCACATCTCTTCCTGCGGCCTCCGAGGAGACCCTGCCTCACGGGGCTCCCAGACGGACGGACAGCGGTGCTTCTCCCACAGCAGCTGCCCGGCGGCACTTGTCTCCTGAAGCATAGAGAGGAGGAGCACTTTTCCTCCTGTGTGTCTCCACGTGTGTCTCCCCGCTGCTCTGCCCCCATCTCAAGGGCTCTCCACCTCAGGGCCACCCACCTAACCCCAGCAACCCCTCCCTCTTCCTCGTCCAGTTACCACGGCGCCACCCATTCTCTGTAAGCAGGCCGAGTGATTTTTTAAAGAACAGCTTTATCGATAGGTACTTCACATACCATAAGATTCACCCTTTTAAAGCGCACAATTCAGTATTTTTAGTAGCTACACAGAATGGCAAACATCACCGCTGTCTAATTTTAGAGCATATTTATCATCCCTGCACTCACCAAAGGCACTTCCCATTTCCCCTCCCCCACCAAGCCGCTGGCAGCCACCAACTTACTTTTGTCTCTGTGTTTCTGCCTCTCCTGGACATCCCATACAAATGCAGTCCTGCTGTGTGTGGTCTTTTGTGATTGGCTTTTTTTCTCTTAGAGTAAGGTTTTTCAAGGTCCACCTGTGGTGCAGCATATTTCAGGACTTCATTCCTTTTTACTGCTAAACCGTATTTCATATGGAGATACCACATCTTATTCGTCTGTTGGGCACATGGTGGACACTTGGGCTACTTAACTTTTTGGCTACTATGAATAATGTTGCCATGAACATTCATGATACGGTTTTCTGCGGAAAGGTTTTCTACTCTCTTGGGTGTATGCCCACAAGGGGTATTGCTAGGTCACAGCTAATTCCACATTTAACGTTTTGAGAAACTTCCAAACTGTTTCCAAAGGGGCTGCACCATTTCACCATCTCACTAGCAATGTCTGAGAGCTCCAATTCCTCCACATTGTCACCAACACTTGTTACTGCCTTTTGATGATATACTCACGGTGTGAATGGTATTTCCTTGTGGCTTCTATTTGAATTTCCCTAATGGCTAATGATGAAGAGTATCTTTTCAAGTGCTTATTGGCCTTTTCTATATCTTCTTTGGAGAAATGTCTATTCAAACTCTTTGCCCATTTTTTAACTGGGTGTCTTTTTCATTGTTGAACTGAATTCTGGATACAAGTCCAAGTGACTTTTTAAAAGTAAACCAGATCTTGTCACTCCCCTACAGAGTGCCCTCTAATGATTCCCCACTATGTTTAGAATAAAATCCAAATTTTCACTCTGGCTTTCGGGGTCCTAGCAGGTTTTGCCACTTTCTTCCTCGCACCAGTGCGTTACAGTAGGAGCAGGCTTCTCTCTGCTCCTGAAACACACACACGCTCATTCATGTCTCAGCCCCAGGATATGTAGGTCTCCTCCCTGCTTGGAATTCTCTTTCTTGTCATTCAATTCAAATGTCACCCTTTCAGACAAATTTTCCTGAAAAGAAGCTGTATCTAAAGAATCTCCCCACTCCGCCAAGAGGAACAAGGAAATTTGGGGGCAGGATGGAGATGTTCACTATCTCGACTGTGCTGTGGTTTCCCGGATGTACATGTGTCAAACTTTCCAAATGGCATAATTTAAATATGTGCCATTTGTTTCACTTCAGTTACACTTCAATAAAGCTGTTAAACAAAAACTCCCTTCACGATCACTCCTCCACTGCCACTGCCTCATCACACTTTATTCCTGAGGAGAAACTGACAATCTGAAGCCACTGTGTTTATTTCTTGATTTCAGTGCTTATCAACCATCTCATCCCACTAGAACAGAAGTTCCAGGAGGGCAGCAATGTTTTTCTTTGTGACTGCTGTAGCCTCAGCTTGGCTCATGATTAAGTGCTCAATAAATATCAGGTGCCCTGAATGAGTGAAATTGATGGAGGTTTAGAAGAGAGACTGACAGACAATAGGAACGGTAGCTTTCTATTCCCTCAGATTAACTAGGACTTTTAGACTTCAGGGATGAGATGCAGCTATCTCAAACTCTATCCTGGATGATGTCCAAGATCATCATCATTAGAAGTATACTTTACTGTTCAACTGCTCTGTGGTACTCTTCCAGTATTTTATATATATGCTCCCATCAGGAGTGGTTATTTTTTATAATAATAGCATAATAATAATAATGTGGCATAATGTAACACATATTATATAGTAATTGTAACAAATACAATACCATATAATAACTATAATAATAGCACCAGTAATATAATAAAAACACTTGTTTAGCGCCGGCTAGTTGCCAGATACTGTGTAAGCATTTAACCCACGTCATCTCATTTATTCCTTACAATACCTTTATGAAGCAGGTATTCTCTTATGATGAGGAGTCTGGGGTTAGAAAGGTGAACTAACTGCCCAAAGCCACGCGGCTGGTAAAAAAAGGCAGAGCTGGGCCTCAAACCTATGTCTGTCTCGTGGCAGAGCTCATGCCTTTCCCATTGTGCTACAGTACTCTGACGACACGGCACTCTCCGGCTCATGTACAAAGCCCTGGGTCCCGAGACAGAGGGGCACCCGCCACGATACCTCTCAAACTCTGAAACAGGTCAGGAACCAAAGTGACAGAGAGGAGAGGCTAGGTTCCTGAGAATAAACCAGGATATTTAGAGCGAGGAAGTTTTACTTTATCCCTAACTCCACATCTAGCTTTCTTTGACATTTAATTCTTATTGGTTCTGATTACTCTCAGGCAGACCTTGGTTTTCACCTCAGTTGCCTACTAGTGAGGTTTAATGAGGAGACGCCGCCCATGGGAGATCCAGGCAATCCCCCTTCCCGACTTGGGCCCTCATTTCAAGAGCTCACAGATGAGTCTTTACCTTTTGTGCCAGGCGGCTGTAGGTTGTCTCCAGTCAAGGAACACCAGCCCACAGGGAAGATGTCCCGGGAGTCGAAGCGGCACCAGTAGTCAAAGGCCCCTCGCCACCCATCAAAGGTGACAAGCACCTCTGAGCCTCGCACCTCCCCAATAGTGGCTGGGCAAATGAAATGAGGGTTCTTCCTGTCCACAGCTTCTAGCTTCATTCCCATTTTGAAGAAGTTGTGGGAAGGCGATGGTGGTTCCTGGATGAGAAACAGAAATATGCAGACCTAGATGCAAAGACAGAGGCTTGTGTGCGCCAAAAGACCACTACCAAATTTGGATGATGACAAAGTGACCAGCTGCTCTATAAGATTTATAACAAAGGTTTACTCTTTGTTTTAAATGAATTTCAAAGGGTACCAAAGTATTACTTCCTAAGTCCTAACATTTTACCACTTTTGATTCAGACTTTTTTTTTTTAAGAAATAAAAGGTAACAGATAAAGGTGAATCCCTTTTGTGCCCATTTCTCATGCATGTTTTCCTATTTTACTATACATACACACATCCACTTGCATACTTCAAAATTTTATATAAATGGTATCCTGTACATATTCTACAACTTTTTTGTCATTAACATTGCGTTCCTGAAATTTACCTATGTTGATAAATCTAGCTCCAATCCATTTCAAGTGCTAATAGTATTCCATTATATGTGTATATCACTACTTATTCATTCTCTTTTGACGGACATTTAAGATTGTTTCTAACTGTTCACTATTTCAGGAGTTTTAATGACCATTCTTGCATTTGTTCCTTTGCACACATGTGGGAGAGTTACTTTAGGATACATATGCCGGGGCAAAATTTCTGGGTTATAGGAGAGACATATGCATCTTGTGCTTTATTAAATATTGTCAAATTGCCCTCCTAAATGGTTGTAGCATTGCACGCTCTCTCCAACAGTGTGGATTTGCAATGTAGTTGCAAAGAGAAAGTTCCCAAAAAGTGTTGTACACTCTGTTCTTTCCCTGGTCTTATACTCTGATCCTGCACCAATAACACCATCCTATTAAATGGATATCTGGTAGAAAAAGTCCCCTACTTTGTCATTTCTTAGTATGGCTTTGAGTATTCTTTCTTCTTGATCCTTCACATGAATTTCATATGATCTTTCATATTAAAACTGATTTCATAGAATCAGCTTTTCAAGTCCACAGAAAACCCCTATTTGGATTTTGACTGGAATCCCAATGAATTTATAGATTAATTTAGGAAGAAATAACCTTTGTATAAATGATATTTAGCCTTCTGATCCATGAACATGATAGTATTTTCCATTTATTAAGCATTCTTTAATGTAGATTCCTCCTTTAATATGAATTTTTAAATTTTCTCTATAAATATCTCATGTTTTTTACTAACACTTTTCTAGTCATATTATAATTTTGTTATAGTGAGTGCCATCTTTTAAAATTTTATTTTCAAGCCACTTGTTGCTATTAAGAAATGCAACTGATTTTTAAAAACTGATCAGCTGATTTAATACTGAGTAGCTTATGCTGATTCATATGTCAATTTTCTTGCCTGTCTGATTTATCCATTACTGAGAGACATGTACCAAAATATTCTGTAGCAATTGTGGATTTTCCAATTTGTCCAAATTCTGTCAAATTTTGCTTTCATATCTGAGGCACTGTTTTTCACGAACATGTACTCTTTTATCATTAGATAGTGGGCTAATCTTTAGAATGTCTTTCAGCAACAAAGTCTCCTTGCCTAATGTCAGTATGGTTAGCACTGGCTTCATTCTGATGAAGATTTGCCTAGTGTTATCTTTGCTTTTTCTCACACAACATTTTAGTGTCATATTTTAGTAGTATCTCTTGTAAACAACACGTAGTCAGATTTTAAAACAATCTAATTGTATGTCTGAACTGATGAGTTGAAGCTCATTTTTGTGATAACTGGTATATTTAAATTTATTACAACTATCATATTGCCCACTTTCTATGTAACTTGGTTTTTTCAGGTTCCTTTTCCTCCTTTACAATCAATTGAATTTTCTTCCCTTCCAACTGCTCCATTGTTTCAGATGTTAACCATTCTCTATAATCTTTCAGTGGATCATCCCTTAAGATTGTAACTATAGAGGGTTCCTGGGTGGCGCAGTTGGTTAAGCGACTGCCTTCGGCTCAGGCCATGATCCCGGAGTCCTGAGATCGAGTCCCACATCGGGCTCCCAGCTCCATGGGGAGTCCGTGTCTCACTCTGACCTTCTCCCTTCTCATGCTCTCTCTCACTCTCTCTCTTTCCTAATAAATAAATAAATAAAATCTTTTAAAAAAAAAAAAAGATTGTAACTGTAGAACCGCCATAATTAAATCTAAACTCATCTTTATGTACAGTCCCAAGCAATATAAGGACCTTAGACTATTTTACATACTCTTGAGTTAATAGGTGTTTCATAATTCACTTCCACATTATTATACTTAGTTTATATAGTTATAGGCACTGCTTGATTAGCTTTAGCCCCATGTTAAACAATCTTCCTCATCACTATTTTTTCTGTTCCTACTTTCTGGATTCAATTTTCTTCTTCCTGAAATATATTTTCAGTTGTTCTTTCAGTGTCTATGTTAGTACTACTTGTATAGTTTGTTTGGGAATGTCTTGATGTTACATTCATTCTGAAGTAATAATATGGCTAGATATAAACTTGTAAGTGGATAACAATTTTTTTCTCAGTACTTGGAAGATACTGTTCTATTCTCTTTTGGGTTGTACTGCTGCTGGCTGGAAATGTGCTGCCAGCCTACCTGTAATCCTTTGGGAGGTGTTCTGGGTGATTACTTTGTCCAGATCTCTCCTTTGGACTTCAGTCGTATCGTGACGTTTTAAGGTTATGTATTCGTCTTTATTATACACTCTGGAAAATTCTGTTAATATCTTCCTGAATACCCTTATTCTCTATTCTTTCTAATGAATCTTTCTGAAGTTCATGATCAGCATATATTGGGCCTTCTAATATTAGTCTCGTCTCTTCTCTTTAATATTTTCTATCTCTTTATCTCTCTGCACTGTGTTCTGGGGACAGTCCTTATACATGTCTTTCAGTTAATTCTATAAGTCCTAGTTTCTTATATACCTACCCATTAATTTGTTCTTTTAATCATTAAGTTTCATTTCTAGATGTTCAGTTTATTTTCGTCAAATATTTTTAGAGATAGGGTTTTGTACTCCTCTCAATTTTTAAAGTCCTTCTTCTCTCATTTTTAAATAATTTATAATCTCTATCTGGTGTTTCTGTTATCTGAAAGCCCTTGGGGTATAGCCTTACTGTTTATTGGGTCTACCGATGTCCCATCATGTTGGATTTGTTTCAGGAGTTTTCGAGGGCTCTGGAATTCTTAAATGAACACTCATCTTCGGTGGGGCTTCACTTTTGGGACGTCTATGACATTGGGTTGAAAGGAATTAAACCATCTACAGAGGCTTTGAGTTTGCCTCTGCAGGCACTCAGAAATATCTCCATATAGCTCTGAAGTTCCCACACAACCCAGGCACTATATCGGAACCTGAACTTGCATGGGCGAAGACCGCTTTATTGGAGGAAGTGACTCCATTTTCACCCCTCCCTGGAGCCCATGCAGTGAAACCCATTCGTCACCAGTGTTAATAGTCTCTCCACGAAGGAGTAACACTGAGGGACCTGGTCTGGTTGTCTACGTGGCAGTCTCAGGCCCGTTTCCCTGCCTTGCATGGGCCCAAGTGCTCATCTACCCTGACTGTTAAGACAAGATCCTCAGAAAGACTGGCAACACCCCTTAAGGCATCTACGGGTGCACCACATACACTTGACTCTGGTTCTCCTTCCTCATTCTGGCCTCTGGAGAGTTTTCTAACTTTCTGGTAGCTTGGTGAAGCATGTAAGAGAGTGTTTGTTGGTCTCTCTCCCCCACCACCCCGCCATTTTGATATATGCTGTAGTAAAAGGGTTTTTAAGTTGCCCAGTACACGATATTCCGGGAACCACATAGTGCTCTTCAGGTTTGGACTTAACTAGCAGCAAAGGCAAAACTAATTCAGTCCCCTTTACCTCATTGAAGAATTCAGCTGAGTGCAGACTGATTGCTTCATGCCTTAAGAAACAAGCAAGAATAGATATAGGTTTTATATCCCTCTTCCACCACTTACTAGCCATGTGATCTTGGGCAAGTTCTTTATTGAAAAGTATTTGTTTCCTTAACTATGAAATAGAAATTGTAATTCTTGCTTCAGAAAGTCAACTGTGGATATTAAATGAGATGGTGTATAGCAACTCCAAACATACTGGAGACATTAAAAAACGAGCCTTGTTCCTTTCTCTTTGTCTAGCATATGGACCTTAGGTAATTCCAAGATCTAGGACGAGAACAGCTCCTTTAGATTTATATTCTATTTTATGAGTTTTACTGATAAACACACTTTAACTTCCTAACAAACCTGTGAGACAGAATCCCACTTATAGATGAGGACAAAAGGACACTGCTTATTATCACACCCAGGAATCTGGACTTATAGTGAAATTTCCTCCAGGGACAGGTGCTGCTTCTTAAGGTACTAAAAAATCCTCCCTTTGAACTAGTTTCTCAGAAGGCACCCTTAGGCCATAAATATAAAGTAGACACCAGGGGCTTAGTGAATGAAAGAATGTGAGCATTTGACCTTAGACAAGTGGTGCTATCTCAAGGACACCATACCTTGTGGAAAATCCTGATGGGAGCCATCTCTGCTCCATTTAGTGTCTTCAAAAGGAACATGGGCCAAGAGGAGGCATTCAGCCGAAATCCTGCAGCAAACATAATGGGCAACAGATAAAAAACGTGTTTCAAAAGGGAGTGGTGATATCAAGTTTTCCCTTGGGAATCCAGCTACTCCTGCCACAACCTATATGCTGTGGTAGTTATAGAACCACAGGCTGTTAGGAAAGGACTTAAAGGTGAAATAGAAGAAATGCCTCATTAGACAGCCGAGGAAATGAGGCAAGGGAGAGGGCACAGAACTTGCCCAAGGTAATGTTGCAGAGTAAGCAGTGGAACAAAGTCCCCAACCAACTTTTCTGACTCTGTGACAAGTATTAGAAAATATATATTATAATGTCTAAAAAGCTTTCCTTGAAAAGTCCAAAATAGATGTGTGATAGGATTAACCAATACTTAGAAATGATCTAGACAGCAGAGTATGAAAGGGGATAGGATAATCTCTTAAGAAGAAACCAAATATGTCAACTGATACACCCAATATACACATAAATCTTTTTGGTTTCTTTCCATATAAACTCACTATTTCTCTCTCTCTCTTTGTGTCTCACTTTCTCTTCCTTTCATACACACACACACACACACACACACACAGTACAAAACACTTTCTGATACTCATTTTTACTTAAACAATTAAGGATGAGACAATGATGAAGATGGAAGGGATAATCCTATCCCAAAATACACATTTTCCAAAAGAGTAAAAAGAAGCCTAGAGAGATTAATTGTCCATTGTCGTTCAGCAAGTAAAAGCAGCAAGAATGTACCACTGAATTAATAAATTGTAAAAATAAGATTGTTATCATCCAAATAGAGCTCCAAATGCTTCCTTTTATCTGGCTTCAACTCTCTGTCCTGAGATACTCAAAACTGGTGCTTTTTGATAGTCTCCCTATCAACCTCAGCTTTCCCAGGCCTGACAAAACAACAGGCTGCATCGAAGCTGCAGAGCTGGAAATAACAACTATTATTATTGAGAACTTTATTGTGTATGTGACACTGTGCTGATTGCTTCCCACAGACCATCTACTCCTCCTCAAGACAACCCAGGGAGGTAGATGTTATCTCCATTTTATAGATGAGAAGAGAGCTATAAAGTAAACTTAAGATCTCGAAGTGAGCAAATGAGAAAGAACTGAAACCCAGGCAACAGGACCCTTCAGTCCACACGGGGGACTACGTACGCTAAACTATCAATGTGCAGGTAAAATGACAAAGGAAGAATCAATTTTGGGGATTAAGTATAATTAATAACTACAGTTAAGGAGGAGGACAGGAAAAGAGAGAAGTACATGGAAACGAGAGAGCTGCCACCCCATATGATGCGAACGTTTCGTCTCAAAGCTGGCGAGGCTAAGCCAAGCTCCCCCAGGTCAGGAGAGGTCCTGAGCCAGCTCACTTATATCAGCAGTGGTGACAGCGAGGTGGATGTTCCTATCACTTCATCCAGAACTGCTATTTTTACTTTTTTGCTTGCCTAGTCTTTTTCCCTTCTGGAAAAATTCTGTGTGATCTGGTGGGGATGTCTATCGCATGACTGAACCAACCTGGCCAAGGAACAGAAAATAATGCCATGTGAAGGCATCAGACTCCCCCCACTGAGAGTGGGTATGTATGTCCCCAGTTGGGTCAACTGTTTTCTCACATGATAGGCATGCTGGAGGACAGTCTTTCTTTCCCTGAGATCGTGGCTATAAGGATGTCTGTAGGTTTGGCACTGCTACATGGAGAACATAACTAAGAGTAAAGCCGTGGTAGAGCAAGAGATGGGGAGCCATGAGAGCGTTTAAAACCCTGTGTCCAAACACACTCAGCAGCAGGTCTCAACTTCTTGGTCATGCAGAGTTGGTTAATTCCTACTTCCTCCTTTCCCCTCCTTTAACCTGGTTTGCGTTGAGTTTTTGTATTCATAGCCAAAGGAACCTTGACTACCACTTTTCCTTTGATCAGGGTAAAAAAAAAAATCTTTAAATTTCTTCAGAAATTCCGGCCTGGTCTGTGTGTGAGGAAAACAACTCTTCTCAGGTCAGGCAAAGGCTGAGGCAAGTCAAACCTAGAGCAGATGTGCCCTGAACCATTCACCACACCTCCGGGCAAGGCGAGGCAAGGCACAACTGTTCTAGAGAAATGCTTGCTATAACCTGATAAAAGAGAGGGGTAGGAGGAATGACTGCACGATCAGAACACTCAGATTCATATCCTCAGTTCCCAACAAGTGTCTTGTCATGTAATTACCAATACCATTTTTTTAAGGAATGGATCACTCCAGAGCTTCTAGCTCACCTGGAACTTGAAAAGTTGAAAAAAAAAAAAAAGTCCTCTCTGCTCTGGGAACACTTATAATAATATTATAATAGCTAATTCATATTGACTGCTTATTATGTATGAAATTCTTCACATGCAATTTCTTTCTGGATATCTGAAATAATATCATGAGGTATGTACTGTTATTATCCTTAGTCTGCAGAAGATGAAATGGAAACTCAAGATAAATATCTTGTCCAGGGTAGTAAGTGATGAAGATTGCCATATAAGATGGTTTCCCCACCTCCTAGCAAGCTCTTACAAGAGTAGCATGGCAACACAGAAATGTTACCAACCCAAGGAATTACTGAGGTACATTATTCCCCAACCCTTAAGGTGATGTGGGACTCCCCTCCAAATTCAAAGGTATCCATAATCTGTCTTGGGCAGTCACAGATAGCATTTTAACACGGAAAGGGCCCTCAGAGACCATATAGGATAAAGATTTTATGTTGCAGTTTACAAAACTGAAGTCCAGAGAGGCTAAGAAACTTATTTGTGGTCATATAAATTGCTCTTGTAGAATCAGGATGGAGCCCTAGGACCCTTTGTCTGGTTCTCTTTCACTATACTATGCTGCCTTCCAAAGAAAACATTAATTGCGCACATAGGATACGCTAGGCTCCAAGTGCTATGCACTCTAAGTGCGTTCCCTTATTTAATCACTACAACTCTGTGAACTAGATATGAGAAAAGTAGCATTGGTTTAGGAACCAGGCTGCCTTGATTCAAATCTAGCTCTGCCACTTACCTGATCCGTAACTTAACGGCAAATTACAAAAATTCTTTCTGGCTTTAGTTTCTTTAACGATAAAGTGGGACAAAAATGGTAACTTCCTCAATGGGTTGTTCTAAGGATTAAAATGGGTTAAGACACATGAATGACTTAAAACACAGCCCAGTATATAATAAGCATTAGATAAATGCTGACCATTACAGATGGAAAGACTGAGCTTAGAGAAATGAAGCACACTATCCAAGGTTACTATGCTAGTAAATAGCAGAGGCAGGACTTAAGCCCAATTCCTCTGTCTCCAGAACCTTCATTATCAATCAGCACATTAATGTCTTCAAATATTTCATCACTCAGTGATGTTTTTACTGGTAAAAGGAGTTTAGGTCATAAATTTGTGTAAGAGGGAAGAGAAGAACAAAAATAGTAATTTGGGGATCTCCTCAAATTAAACAATGGGGTGCTTGTGAGGAAAAGAACAGGTGGGTCACAAATCCCGAACTCTGAAAGTGGGAGCACCTTAGTGCTTGGCCACTCATTCTCTTCTCCTTGGTCTCCAGTCTCCTCCTGGAGGAGGAGGAGCCGCTTTATATCCCCAGTTCAAACCTCTGCCCTGAGTTTCATGCTCATATTTCCAACTGTCTTGTTCTATAAGTCTACTTGGATGCTAAGAGGTCTCAGAATGAGTAAGTTTCAAGCAGAACTCTGGATTTGCCCCCAACTTGTCCAGGCACCTCAGCTCACTTAATGGCACCATTTACTTAAATGCAGGTGGCTCAGACCAAAAGGCCTGAAAGTCACCTCTGATTCTGTCCTTTTAGCACCCGTCAAATAATTTAGTCAGCAAGCCTTGATAGCATGTGGATCTTCAAACCATTTCTCGCCATTCAAGATTTCTCACCCACCAATGACCACCCCTGATTTAATGGCCAGTCGCACTCAGCCTAGAATGCTCCACCAGCCTTCTACCTGGACTCTCTGCCTCTACTTTGGCCTCCCTACTGTCTGTGCTCCATGTAACAGCCAGAATGATATGTTTGTGTGTGTGTGTTTAAGTATAAATCAGATCGTATCACTGTTATGCTTACCTCCCATAACACAAAATAAATTTATGGTCTTCAGGTATGTTAACAAGGCTTACATGGTCTGGAACTTGCTTACTTCTCATAACTCATCTCCTGTCACTCCTCTGCCCCCCTTTCACTGATCTTTCTGTTTCTCAAACACACCCAAGCTGTATCCTCCTGCCTCAAACACCCTTCCCTTTCTCAAATCTTTGTTAGTTCTTTGCTGAACTATCATCTCCTCAGAGAAGCATTCCTAGCCCATCTTATTTAAAACAGCTTCCTAAATCCTGCTTCTTTTTGTCCTGAGCCCTTACCATTGTCTGAATTTTCTTTTTTCCTTGTAATGTGTATGTCTTTTCCAACTAGAATATAAACTCCATGAGAGTTTTTATTGAACAAAGGAAAAATCTCCACTTAGTAAATAGGTACCAAGAACTGAAGGATACTTTATCATGTTTTTCCATTTAATACTCATGAAAACCAGGCATGACCGAGTTTATGAATGATATGGCAGGTGAGGCAACTGAAATTCAAAGTTAAGAGTCAAGGAAGAGCAACTCACCAGTGGTCACATAACTAAACCTGTAAGTGGCTGAGCTAATATGACAAAGCCAGGTCTCTTTAATTCTAAACACAGGCATGCTGTAAGTGTTCTGTGCTTACCTAGGATTTCTTTTAAAAAATATTTACAAAGAACCAGTTGTAAGCAGCTTCCAGATATTCCCAAGACAGTGGGGCTACGGAATAAGTTAGGATCCAGCTGTTTAAACTAACCTCGACCAGCAGGTCTAGGATTTAATCAAAGTTCATGCCCTCTGGTGGCGAGTAACAGAACCGCACTCACACCAGGAGTCACCTGGTTGTGGGCTCCACTTCCTACCCTGCCATTGTCCCATTGATAATTCCAAGCTTTGTGAAGTTATTAGACTCTATGGCTGTCAGTGCGATTCCCAACTCATTTTCTTCTCTCAGAGGAGTTTTACATACATGTACATCTACAAATTCATGTACAGAAATACGCCACTAACTCAATGTACAACGCCAGACAACTTACTCCCCTTTCCCTGTTTCTGTATTGGTCAGATGATGACACGGAACCAAAGCCGTGCTTCCAAACTGAGTGAAGTGGACGGTCTCAAGTTTACCCCACGCATGAATGAAAGGAGAAGTGAAACTGGCAGAGAAATGCCAACCACGCTTTCTTCCCTGAGGAAGAAGTGAATATCCGGCCTGACTATTTGGGAAGACTGGATTCCTTTTAGTTCTGATAGGACTCTATCCCCATATCGCTGTTACACTCCCATCTACACTCACAAACACAAGTTACTTCAGATTGATTTGACTGGGGGGATCGTGACTAATCCTGAGATGGGTATGTGTATACACGGGTCTGGCAGGGTCCGTGCTGTAGAGAAGAGGGAGTTGAGTGAATATTTTTAAGACACCATGGTTAAAGTAACTTCCAAATCTAGGGGCTGACCACCCCCAGAGGTTTTTATAGAGTTCAAATTCTGTGATCACAAAATGAGATGTGTATCTTTTTAAAACCCCCTTTCTATTGACAGGCCCTGGAGGCTACCCAGCAAGTGGATAGACTGATCAGTGACAGGAATACACAAGGGGTTCCTTTCAAGTCAAGGTGCCCACGTATACCCCAACATGTGACCAAGTTTGCTGACTTGGGACGTTGTACTGGGATCCTGACGCACTTGACTAGGGGCCTCGCCAGAAGCCAGCTTCTGTTTTAGATCAGGGACTCTCAAAAGTGGACATTGGAATCCCCTGAGGGAGCATTGAAGACTACACTGGTCCCACCCAGAATCAGAAATTCTGATTTAACCAATCTGAGGTAAGGCCTAGGCACTGAAATTTTTAAGAGCTCTTTGGGTGATTCTAACTGGCAGCCACGTTTGAGAACTAGTGATCCAAACAGTCCTGTTTATAAGAAATAATCACAGTCCTGAGTAATAGAACAGCTCAGTGAAACAAAAGGAGGGTGAGGAAGAGGCTGACAGCACTGAGTTAATAACGTCACCCGAGGGTCATTCTACCTTTCCACCTTTTTCCCCTGGAGGACTCTGCAAGGGAGTATGAATGTTCCCTTTGTGAGCAGGACACACACACATACACACACAAATCATACAAGAGTTTACAGGACCAGAATGCTCTTCTAGAGCAGTGTTTCCCAAATATAGAGCAATTTCGTTAGAGTCTCGGGAGAGTCATTTTACCATGCAGAATCCCAAGCCCCATTACCTAGAGATTCTGATTCAGCAACTCTGGGGAGAGGTCCAGAGGAGGCCTGGGGAACATGAACACACACACATATATATGTATAATTATATACATAATTTAAACTTTTTATTTTGAAAAATCTTAAACCTAGATTAAAGTAGCAAAAACAGTACATGAACAACTATGTACCCTTGGGCTAGATTCAACAATGGGCTAGGACCATTTCACCATATTTGCTTTCCGTCTATCTACACATACTTTTTCCTCTGAACTATGAGAAAGCCAGAGACACAGTGACACTTCACCCCTAAATAATCAGTACATTTGTCCTCAGAACAAGGACAGTGTCCTTTAAAATTGTAATACTGCCATGCCCCAAAAATGTAATTAAAAATATCAATCGTTCCCAAAATGTCCTTTATAACTGTTTAGTGTTTTAAATACAAGAACTGACCGAGAATTACATATTGCATTTGGTTGTCATGTTCTTTAGTCTCCTTTAATCTAGAACAGT
Source organism: Nasua narica (assembly GCA_028533885.1). Classification (NCBI taxonomy): domain Eukaryota; kingdom Metazoa; phylum Chordata; class Mammalia; order Carnivora; family Procyonidae; genus Nasua; species Nasua narica. Next base: position 28,083,271 of record CM052798.1, read on the forward strand.
CCTACTGTCTTTTGTTTTTCATGAAACTGATATTTTTGAAGAGTGTGGGCTAGCTGTTTAAAAGACTATCCCACAACTTGAATTTCTGATTGTTTCCTTATGATTACATTCATACTAAACAGTTTTGATAAAAATACAAGTGATGTTCAATACTTCTTACTTCATTACTTTAAGAAGCACATAATGTCAGTTTATCTAATTATTGATATTAAATTTGATCACTTGTTAAGGAGTGACTGACAGACTTCTTCATTATAATTTCCCTTTGTAATTAATAGGTAATCAGTGGGGAAAAAAACACTGAGAATAGTGAATATCCTATTCTCTAATAAGCTTTTTTAACCCAATGGTTTTAGCATTCATTGATTATCCCTGCCTGAAACAATTAAAATGGTGGTTGCAAAATGGTGATTTTCTATCATTCTTTCTATATTTATTAGCTGGAATTCTGTAATTAGACCTTTTCCTGCAACTCTAAAATTTTTTTGTTTTTGTACACTAGGGACCCATGGATGCCAATACCATTGTTCTTTTGTTTTCATTATTCTTTCTGATATTCATATTGTTCCAATTTTGGCAGGTCAGAGCCCCTTCAAGCTGGCACCTATGTCCTTCTGATATGTCCCCATCACTCTTTGAGAATTCTTTTCTTCCTGGAATAACAGAATGTTCCAAATTCAACTTATATTTTCTCTTCTGCTCAGCCTTGAAATTAGCCATTTCTCCAAGGAGCCATGATTCCTTCTAGTGCAGAGTGGGATTTAGAAACCACATAGCTACTGAGGTGTCATTACGTCTAGACCTTTTCAATGAACAGAGCTTATAGAATTATAGTACAAGTATATACAAGTACCTCCAATTCAAATTCTACACTACAGAGTTCTTCATCATCCCCCATCCCATATCTGTATCTTATTTACTCATCTGCTCTATCTTCGATGCATGCAAAAGAGCTTCAGATGATTAAGGTAAAACCACTAAGATTAAGAAAATGTCAGACTTTATTTGAAGTTCCATTTTTTCTTTGAAATATGTCCCATTAAGGGTATACTGTGAAGGTTCTGTGTTCAAGTTATTGGAATTCTTCAATTTTTTTTCAATGTTGTTATGATACCCATTTGATATACAGTTTATTTCTGCTTACAATCAATTTAAAGTTATGATTTGTTCTTCTTTTCTGGTTTCGTTTTATTTTTTGAGTAAAATAGTTCCATAACACAAAAGTTAAGAGAATATAAAAGGGTATTCTCAGAGAAGTCTCATTCTCATTGCTATACTTCCTACCCTATTCTCAAATATTTCCAACAGGTGACCTTTTCATTATTTTCTGATTTAACATTCTCGTGTTTCTTCTTATAAAAGTAAACAAAATAAGTAATTTTGTGCATGGAATGTGCACGTGTGTGTATACATATTTCCCCTTCTCTTTCTCAAAAGGAAGTGGCATTAAGAACATTCACACTGTTGTGCAACCGTCAGCACCATGGATCTCCAGAGCTTCATCTTCCTCAAGGGAACTCGGTACCCATTAAATGATAATTTGCCATTCCTTCCTCCCCACCAGCTCCTAGCAACCACCAGTCTATTTTCTGTCTCTATGAATTTACCTAAATTAGGTATCTCGTATAAGTGGGATTATATGTCTGTCCTTTTGTGACTGGCTTATTTCACTTAGCACAATGCCTTCAAGATTCATCTACATTATAGCATGGGTCAGAAATCTCCTTCCTTTTAAGGTTCAACAATACTCCATTGCCTGCATATGCCACATTTTATTTAGCCATTCTTCCACTGATAGACATTTGGGTTTCTTCAACCTTTTGGCTGTTGTGAATAATGCTTCTAAACACAGGTATACAAATATCTGCTTGAGTTCCTGCTTTTAATTCTTTTATCTATATACCCAATAAGTGGAAATGCTAAATCATTTGGTAATTCTGTTTTTCAATTTTTGAAGAAACAGCATACCATTTTCCATAGTGGCTGCACCATTTTATATCCTCATCAGTAGTGTACAAAGATTCTTACCAATACTTCTTATTTTCTATTTGATAACAGGCATCTTAATGGGTGTGAAATAGTATCTCAGTGTGGTTTTGATTTGTATTCTCCTGAATGAGTAGTGATGCTGAGCATCTTTTCATGAGCTTATTGGCCATTTAGAGAAACGTCTATTCAAGTCCTTTGCTCGTTTTTAAATTGGGTTGTTGGTTTTTTATTTTTGTTGAGTTGAAGGAATTTTTTAAATATTCTGAGTATTAACCTCTTATCAGATACATGATATGTTCTCCCATCCTGTGAGTTCCCTTTTCCACTCAGCTGATATTGTTCATTGATGAACAAAAGTTTTTAATATGACGTAGTCCAATTTCACTATTTTTTTTCTTTTTGTTGCCTTTGCCTTTGGTGTCATTTCCAAGAAATCACTGCCAATTCCAGTGTCATGAAGCTTTCCCCCTATATTTTCTCCTAGTAGTTTTATAGTTACAGCTTCTACATTTAGGACTGTCATCCAGTTGGAGTTAATTTTTGTATCTAGTATGGAGGTAAGGTCCAGTGTCACTCTTCTGTATGTGCATATCCAGTTGGCCCTGCACCCGCTGTTGAGAATCCACTGAACTGTCTCGGTACTGCTGCTGAAAATCAACTGAGCATAAACGTATGAGTTATTTCTGGACTCTCAAACCTAATCCACTGATCTATGTCTATCTTTATAACAGGACCACATGTCTAGAGTATTGTTGCTTTGTAATAAGTTGTAAAATCAGAAAATGTGAGTCCTAGGTAGAATGCTAATTTCTGTCAAAGGTCAGATGGCTTTCTTCCCTATCTTAATATGGTGAATTTCACTAATGATTTTCCTAAAGTTAAATCTTCTTCTTTTCATTCCCAGGGAAAAAAAAAAAACACATTGCTTTGACAAATTATTTTAAAAATGTTGAATTCTGATTCCTAATATTTAAAAATTTTATAACAATATTCATACATGAAAAAAAACAATATTCATACATGAAATTGTGTGTATGTAATATAAATCAGGCTTAGGTATCAAAATTCTACCTGCTTCGTAAAAAGAACCTGCATGTTTTCTTACTTTTCTAGGATCTAGAACTGCACGGTTCAGTAGAGTAGCCACGAGCCACACAGGCTTTTTAACTTTAAACTACAATTAAGCAAAATTAAAAATCTAGGTCTTTAGTTGCAGAAGCCACATTTCAAGTGTTCCGTAGCCACATGCGACTGGTGACTACCACACTGGACAGCACAGATGTAAAACATTTCCATCATCACAGAAAGCTCTTTTGGGTATCACTGACTTACAACAACTTAAGTAGAAGAAGAAAGTTTGGTCTTAAAGGTTTTATAGGATTCCTGTTAAATAACCTGCACATACTGCTTTGCTGTAGGTACAATTTTTTGACAACTTTTATATGTTTTCTATGTATCTGTTTAAATATTATAATGCTCTTGGGGTCAATTTTGACAAATAGTATTTTCCTATTTCATATCGCTTTTCTATATATTTTATTTACATGGAGTTATTTCCTCCCTTTGTCATCTCTATGTTTGTGTATCTGTGCTTATTTTTTTTCTTTCATAAGCTAACTAGTGGTTTGTGTATTTTGTGTACTTCCCCCCCACAAGACCAGTATTTTGATTTGTTGCCTTTTTGCATTCTACCTCATTAACTTCAGTTTTATCTTTATTTTTCTTCTTCCTTTTTATTTTCTTTGTATTGTGACTCTTTTTCTAGTCTTTTGAATTGGGAATTTAAATTCTTAATTTTTATCCTTTCATTTTTGTTGATATCAAGCAGTTAAGGCTATCAGTTTTCTTCCAATCACTGCTTTATCTCAAAATTCTGATATGTGATGTTTATTATCATTACTTTTTAGAAATTTTGCAATTTTAGTTTATATTTCCCTTTTCAAACAAGAGTTGTTTAGAGTTTTAGATTTCAATGTAGAAGGGCATTTAGCAGGGTATAAAGTTTGATATGCATACACGTATAGGATCTACCTTATTCATTAAAGTCTTTTTATTTTTTTGTACCAAATTACTTTATTTGAAGGAATGGTACAAATGAACGAAGCAGATGTTTTGGTACGATTTATAGAAAAGAAAGTCTTTCATACCTTTACTTTTTGTCCTCTTGGCCTGCCTTGCCTTGAGAGGTATGTTACATCTGTTAGTGTGTCTGTCTCTCTGCCTCTTTGTACCTACCATAATTTCTATTTTGTGAAGACAGATGCTTTGTGATTTGGTTCTGAAATATTTTTAACTATTATATTTTCATTGTGAATTGTGTCACCATTAAGCATTATAAAGTAGCTTCTTTATCGTGTATAATGCATCTTGGTCTGAATTCTACCTTGTCTAATACTAGAACTGCAATCTCTGCTATTATATTGCTTGACTTTTCTTTGTATACCCCTGTCCATCCTTTTATTTTTGGTCTTTCTCCTTCACTTTACTATAGGTATGTCTCCTGTATACAGTATAAAGTTGGGCTTCACTTTGAGCACCAATCTAAAAATTTTTTTCTTTCAGTAGGTGAGTGAAAACCATTTACATTTATTAATGTAAATTATATATTTGGTCTCAAATCTCTCACATTGTTTTATTTACAGTGCTTTGCTTATTTAGTTCATCTCTTTCTCTGTATGGTCTGTTCCTTGATCTTTTTGTTCCTTTGTTATGCAGGAAATTTTGGAATTTTGTTTTAGGGGTTACCTTTATACTAACATATTTTCTAATGTCCTTAATTTACCTTTTCCTCATGTAGGTTCCTACTATTTGGTTTATCAGTTTCAGCTGATATCCTCTGATCCCATCTACGGATATTCAGAAGGAAGGGGGTGTGCTTCCCGGTTCCAGGGTGTTTGCATGGCCAGCTCCTGCAGCATGCCCACCTTTTCCACGGCCCATGTGCTGCAGTGCCCGACAGCCGGCAGCGTCAGTAGCCAGCAGTGCCACCACCCTCCTCCACCTGGGTGGTTTTGTAGCACTCCGGAGAGACAGCTCTCCATGAACCGCTTTCCTTAGATGTATCCTAGAAGGCAAATTTCTAGCAAGTTCCACTCCTGTGGCTCCACAGTGACTTCGCTCATCCAGTGAGCCACAGCTGGGCCCCCTCCAACAAGATCTACACCTCTGCCCTGAGGGTGGGGATGGGGAGGTCTTTGCGCGGGGTGCCTATCTCAGCTCCAGCGTCGTGGCTTCTCCTTATGTCTGCTCTTATATTCTTTAGAGTTCTCTTGCCTTTTGACTAGCCAATCCCTCAATATCCCAAGCCTGTGTTCCAGTGAACAATTATATTACACTTTCTGTGTTCAAATTACTGCGTGGGTTCTCGCTCTTCACTGGATACAGACCGATACCATACTATTCTACTCTTGTCTCCAACTTTGCTTTCGTCTTAGATTGAGCATTCCCTGTTTGGATGAAGCTCTTTCTGTAACTGGTTCCCCAGGTAGGGCGTGGGGTTATAGTACTTCCAGCATTCCTGCATGCTGAACACTGTTTCAGTATAAGCTCAATACCTGAAAAACAGCTTGTATAGATATAAACCACCCTGTTCTTATTTTCTTTCTTTGTATTTTGCTGTAGAGAAGTATGATGCAAAGTTCACTTTCTTTCCCTTGTAAATAACTTGGCCTTTTTTTCTGGAGGCTTAGAAGGATTTTTCTTTATTCTTAGAGTGTAATAGTTTTACCAGAATACATCTTAGAGTAACCAATCTGAATCAATCTTTCCAGGAAAAGACCCTTTCAATATGTAGGTTCAGGTCTTCTTTAATTTTTGGAAAACTTTCTTATATTATAATTTTAAGTATCAATTGTTTCATTATTTTGTTCATCTTCTTCAGGGACTCCAATTATATATGCATACATATATTTACATATACACACTGAATCTTTATTGATTATGTTCTATATCTAACGGTTCCTTTCTGATACTTTTTAACCTTTCCTAATATTTATTTTTATTCTCCTGGCTGTTTTCTCTTCTCAATATCCCTTATTATACTTTCAGTTAAACTTATCCATTGGGCACCCTGGAATTGAGTCTGCAATTGAGATTATTCTGTTTTTCTTCAATTTTTTTCTTGAGTTTGGACAATTCTATTTTCATATCTTCCTGTCTATTGTGCATTTCTAGTCTGACTCTTAAAATTTATGATTCATGGGTTTTTTTTTCATATCTGTCAATACTTGTTTAATCCAAGTTGTGTTATTGTGCAATAGTTTTCTTCTGGTTAGTCACTGATTTGGGCAGAATTTCCAGTAATTAAAATGGTTTTATCCTCATCTTTGGTTTTTCATCATATAGAAGTTTTTATAGATATTGACTGCTATTTCTTAATCATGTGAAATATCTTATACTTTCCTGGACCAGCAAAAACGGGAAGTTCTATTTTGGCAGGAATCTCGGGTTATGAATTTTCTGTTGACAGAGTGAAACAGTTTCTTTAGTAGATGAGCCTGTTGGGATGGAATGGGAAGACTGGTGTGTCTTTTGACTGATTCCCTTCTGTTTCTATATAATTCTGAATTACAACACCCCTACTTCTTTATTTTCCTTCAACATATGTCTACCCTCCCCCAAACGTAGTTATCTTCTCAAGAGTGCTATCTCTGATCCACTTTCAATCTACTCTCTTCCTTTGGATTCCCCAGTAGCCAATGTTCTAATCAAGTAGGCCTTAGCTCTGTTCTCAGTATTTCCCCACTCTAAATTGAACTATCTTTTCTTGGAGGTGATTTTGACTGTGTTAGGCCCCCACTGCCCTCACCTTTCTAAATGCCATTTCTACCTACATAAAACTATTCATTCTGGTATGGGTCAGGGGGTCAGGTACTAGCTCTAATGACTTCAGATCTTTATATCTGCACATGTAGACAATATGTAATTGAAATATGTGGTATTCTTAACTCCCAGTAATGTTTAAACATGAATTATGGGTGGTTTGGTTTGGTTTCCTTTTTGATCCATATGTTTCTAGAGAATTTATTGAAAGACAGTGATTTAAATTGTCACCATTATCCTTGGGACCTTATATAGTTGGCTCTTGAATGATGCAGAGGTTGGGGGTACCAATCCCCACTCACCCCATGCACTCAAAAATCATGTATAACTTTCGACTCCCCGAAAACTTAACTACTAATAGCCTATTGTTGACCTGAGGCCTTAATGATAATGTAAAGAGGTGATTAACACATATTTTATATGTTATATTATATAAAGTATTCTTAAAATAGGCTAGAGAAAATAAAATGTTATTAAGGGGCACCTGGGTGGCTCAGTTGGTTAAACATCTGCCTTCGACTCAGGTCATGATCCCAGGGTCTCAGGAGCAAGTCCCACATCAGGCTCTCTGCTCAGCGGGGAGCCTGGCTCTCCTCTCCCTCTGCCTGTCCCTCTGTCTGCTGCTCTGTCTACTTGTGCTCTATCAAATAAATATATAAAATCTTAAAAGAAACCAGAAAATGTTATTAAGAAAATAATAAGGGAGGGAAAATACATTTATAGTAGTGTACTTCTGTATTTATCAAAATAAATCTGTGTATAATGGAACTATGCAGTTCAAACCTTGGTTGTTCAAGGGTCAATTGTGCTTTTTAATACCTTATCAAGATGTTTCTAAATAGTGATTCATAAAGCAGGTTGAGAATTATACAGTTTAATGCAGCTATAAAAAGGAACGAGAAATATCTCCATACTACTAAGAAATCAACTTTAGGATATTTCATTAAATGGAAAAAAGCAAGGTTAAGACAACTATGTATAGTATGCTGTCATTTATATAAGAAAGTGGGAAATACATATGTATATATGTACATACACAGACACAGACACACACACACATACACAAATATACTCGTATTTTTAAAAAATGAAGTACAAACTATAAAATTAAAAGAAAGCAGCTGTCTATGGCAGAAGAAAGCAATAAGGTGAAGGGGATTTCTCTGAATATACTTTGTCCTATAAATTTGACTTTAAGAATGGTGTGTATCACATATATACTTATAAAGGTGTATCACATATATACTTATAAAGGAACATTTCTAAAAAGCAATCTCTAAAAATAAAAAAAAAATACAGGGGTGCCTGGTGGCTCAGTCAATTGAGCATTTGACTCCAGATTTTGGCTCAGGCTGTGATCTCAGGGTCCTGGGATTGAGCCCCGTACTGGGCTCCATGCTCAGCAGGTTGTCTGCTTGAGGATTCTCTCCCTCTCCCCCTACCCCCCCATTCATGTGTGCTCTCTCTCTCTAAAATAAGTAAATAAATCTTTAAAAATACAACAAATGAACCTAAGTTTATATCAAGTTGGTGGCACTGCCACCCAGAGAGAAACTAATCCAAACAACCTTATAACATATTATTGACTATACTTCACTTGAGGGTAAGAAAAAAAGAAATGCAAGAACTCAAATGCTGTCAGTATGATAATGGTGGTAAAGTGTTACTGTGATTCTTGGACTATCGTATGTGTACTATACAATAGAACAAATGAGTCATTTGTTAGTGATATGGAGAAATAGGGTTTTGTTGTAGTACAAAGGAGATACAGATTTAAGATAGCAAAGATAAAGTAAATAAAAATACCATTTGTCCTGAATTTTAGTAGGAAGTATCAATATGAACTATTTTATCTTTAATAATAATATTAATAATATATTATGTGATATTTATTAATTAAAACTAATTAATAAATATTTTATAATATATATTATATAATAATAAAATAACTATTTTATCTTGACCATTTTATCTTTAATAATAATAATAAGGCAGTTCCTATCTATGCCAAAAAGACATAGAAAGAACAACCAACCCAGCAGCACTGAGCACTCTAGTGTTCAGATTATAGTCTCTAAATATCGTTTCCCACTAAAAGGAACCCAGGCACCTAAAAGAAATAGCTGAAGTCATATTTGGGGCAGATAATATATAAGATGAACCTGGAACATTTTGAAATTTCAAAAATCAAAGAGCGCTATCAAGCAATAGAGTCAGGAGACCATTTGACGAGGCTCCTATACAGCCAGTGATGGGACAAATTAAGAATCAATAAGGATAATCAGTGCAATGGAATGAAACATGTCAAATATGTATGAATTCTTGGGTTTATGATACTAAACAACAGTAACAAAAAAATCCTTAAATATTTTTGGAGTAAACCAATTCATCATTTTGAAAATTGTTAAATAAGGAATCAAGCATTTAAGCTTTCTTCCATGAGTGATATCCTCACAATAGCCAAATAATTGATGTTTATTTTAATAGATATATTCCATTTAATTTATGTGGATGGAATTATAAGATTAAAGTTTCCCATTCTGCAACCATAATGAATTGATTGATCTAAATCAGGGGTCAGCAAATTTTAGCCGGCAAGCTGGTCATGTTTTTATAAATGTAAGATTTTATTGGCGTACAGCCTTGCTCATTTGTTTATGTATTGTCTCTGGCTGCTTTTGTATTACAATGACAAAGCTGACTAGTTGCAACAGAGAATGTATGGCCAATAAGCCTGAAAGTTTTACTGTCTAACCCTTTAAGAAAATCTGTCAATCTTTGATCTAGACCACAAGCAGTAATGGCTGCTACATTATAAAATGAGAGACAACGAGACCATATATGCTTCCTAACAGAAGTAAACACCACCACCTATGAAATATTCTTATAACAAAACTGAACCTGAACAGGATCGAGCCTCTAGACCTAGCTACCAATTTCCAGGAAAGAGAGAACAGAGAAATCTGTCAAATGATACCACAGAGATACAATTGGCAAAATCTAATTGTGGGGAATATTAAAGACAAATCATTTAGGTTTTTCAACGAATAAATTATGAAACAAAAATAAGAGAGAAGGAGAACCCATAGATTAAGAGACTTAAAGGACATATCAACCAACTGCAATATGTGAATATTTGGATCCTGAATCAAAGAAACTAATAGAGAGAGAGAAAGAGACAGACAGACAACAGGGAAAATTTAAACACTGAGTATTTGTTGATATTAATGAATTATCATTAGTTTATCTACATATGATAATGTTATTATGATTATGTTTTAAAAATATTATCTATGAGACACAGGTACTAAATATTCAATGATAGAATGATATGTTTGGGCAATTGGGCAGGAGGGGGCAGGGAGTATGTGCAGATAACAAATAAAACAAGATTGAGTATGTGTTGGTAATTATCAAGGATAAAGAATACATGCACCTTCACTGTACTATTCCTTCTACTTTGGTATATGTTTGGAATTTTACATTACAAATAAATTTTTTAATTGGGGGATAATATTCAGTAACCACCGTTGGATCTCTTGCAAATGATACTGGTCCTCTAATGCTCAATTTAGTATTTTCCGAGGGGAACACAGCCCATAGCTCAAAACCTCTCTCTCTCTCTCTTCTCTGTTGAGACTCACTGCAATAGTGATTGACGGTAATTGATGAGCTGGGTTAAATCACTGAGGTATACTGAGGGGGTAAAAAAGATAAGTCTGATCTTGAGAAGAAAAATATAATGGGGTTATTAGTTTAGATAAAATAATGCAAATTGATTCAAAGGGAGAAAATTACGAGAACCAAGTGAGAATTTAGGGGAAAGGAAATATGGAATCCCTGTAACAGTCATCCTTTTACTGGGAAAATTTCCTCATCTCTTGTTATCATTGTAGGATTTGGTAAAAGCTCTGTGGTTTTTTGAGGCAGGTTAAATGGTAACATCTCCTTCCATTCTCTCTCTCAGGGTAAATGAGAACTGACAAAGAAGGATGAAAGGTGTGGTTTCTGGTTAGAAAAAAGAGACCTTAAGAGAAGCTTGGATGTTATGTTAATGTAGAGACAGATCTGTTCAGATTTTATAGCTCGTTTCATTTTGGGTGGGCCTTTTCTTTTGGCCATATGAAAAAGGAATAGGCAGGGGACCTTAGACTTTCCCACAATGGGACGTACAATTTTGGAAAGATACCTAATGGCTACGGAGAGCTTAGGTCTAGTTACTCACCCAGAGGGGGCTGCAGCATACCCCCATTCTTCTCACAGTTCCCAATAGGCTGGATTTCAGCTGAGTCAACCAGCCGCCAGAAGTCATTCTTGTTGTCGCTGCCATCAAGGCGAAGGCGGAGGCGGGCACCAGTCAGTCCAACGACTGTGGCAATACACGTGGATGTGGTGTTCCTGGGGTCCTGCGCTTCCAATTTCATGCTGATCTTGAACTCGTTGCTTGGAGGTGTGTAGGACTGAGAAAAACAAGCCATGGGGGATTAGGAAGACTAAGAGTAAATGGTATTTTTAGTAAGGATGTTGAGCTGGAACCTGATTATTTATGCTTTGAACTGAAACTGGCTATAGCTGGGCCTGAGACAACTGCCTTGAACTACTCCCTAATTCTTAGGAAGGGTTTCATGTAAAAGAAACGCTGAAAGGTAAGATGAGGGGAACAAATTACTTTCCACAGAAGCATCAAATATTGACTCACACCAGTAAGAAAAGCACAGCAGTGTCTCAAATCATCCTGATTTAAGTGCTTTCTCATCCTATCTTCTCCAACATCCTACATCTCCAGGTATTCCTAACATTTTCTTCTCAGAAACCATCCTATTAAACTTACATAACCTTAGTGACTCTTCACAGAGCATCTTAGTGTACTGGTTTGTATATTCACCACACACACTATTGGGGGTTAAAAGTTTTCTTATTTTGACATTAACTTACAAATCAATTCATATTTAAAAACAATTTTAAGTTAAATTGACATACCATAAACTATACATTTTGTTAAATCTTGACATATGTATATACCTATAACACCATACACATCACATACATCCTAGAAGCCATCCCCACAATCGAGATAATGCACATGGACGCACTCCCAAGTTTTCTCATGTCCCTTTAGAATCCCTCTGTCTAGCCCTACCTAGAACAGACCCCTGGTTCCCGGGTAAACACTGATCACCTTCTATCACTGTAGACTGTTTGGTTTGCATTTTCCAGTCTTAAATGGAATCACGGAGAATAAACTCTTTTTTGTGTGTGTCTAGCTTCTTTCACTCAGCATAATTATTCTGATATTCATCCATATTGTTGGATATATCGATAATTCACTTGTTTTTTCTAAAGATCTTATTTTTTTACAGCAGTTTTAGGTTCAGAAGAAGACTGACAGGAAGGTGAAGAGATCTCCCATATACACCCTGCCCCAACACATGCGGAGTCTCCCCTACCAACACCCCCCCACCACAGCAGTACATTTGTTACAACTGAAGAACCTATCTTGACACACAATAATTACCCAAAGTCCACACTTTACATTAGGGTTCTCTCTTGGTGTTGTACATTCTGTGGCCTTGGTCGAATGTATAATGACAGGTATTTGTGATTACAGGATCTCACAAAATAGTTTAACTGCCTTAAAAATCCTCTGTGCTCTGCCTATTCATCCCTCACCCACTCAACCACAGGCAACCACTGACCTTTTGAGGATCTCCATAGTTTTGCCTTTTCCAGGACGTCATATAGGTGGAATCATATAGTATGCAGCCTTTTCAGACTGGCTTCTCCCCCTTAGGATATGCAGTTAAGTTTCCTCCGTGTCTGTTCATGGCTCAATAGCTCATTTCTTTTTAGGGCTGAATTATGATACATTTATTGGCTATACTACAGTTTTTTCATTTACCTACTGAAGGGCACCTTTGTTGCTTCCAAGTTTTGGCAGTTATGAATAAAAGTACAATAAACATCTATGTGCAGGTTTTTGTGCAGTAAGTTTTAAAATCCTTTGGATAAATACCAAGGAATATGACTGCTAGATTGTATAGAAAGAGTATGTTTTGTAAGAAATCAACAAACTACCTTACAAAATGGCTGTACAATTTTGCACTCCCACCAGTAATGAATGAGTTCCTCTTGTTCTACATCCTCGTCAGCTTTTGGTTGTGTTACTCTTCTGGATTTTGGCCATTCTGTTAGGTGTGTTGTGGTATCTCACGACTATTAATTTATATTTCTCTGATGATATACGATGTGGGACATCTTTTCACATGCTTTTTTGTCATCTGTATGTCTTCTTTGGTGAGGTATCTATTAAGATCTTTGGCCCATTTTTTAAATCAAGTTGTTTCCTTTCTTATTTTTGAGACTGTTGTGTTCTTTGTATATTTTGGATAACATTCTTTTATCAGATAATGCCTTTTAAAATATTTTCTCCCAGTCTGTGGCTTTTTTTTTTTTAAGATTTTATTCATTTATTTGACACAGAGAGAGATCACAAGCAGGCAGAGAGGCAGGCAGAGAGAGGGGGGAAGCAGGCTCCCCACTGAGCAGAGAGCCCGATGCGGGACTCTCTCGATCCCAGGACCCTGAGATCAGGACCCAGGTTGAAGGCAGAGGCTTTAACCCACTGAGCCACACAGGTGCCCCTGTGGCTTGTCTTCTTATTCTTCTGACAGTGTCATTCACAGAGCAGGTTTTAATCTTAATGAAGACCAGCTTCTCAATTATTTCTTTCATGGATCGTGCCTTTGGTGTTATATCTAAACAGTCATCACCACACCCAAGGTAATCTTGTTTTTCTTCTATGTTATCTGCTAGGAGTTTATAGTTTTAAGTTATACATTTAGTCCTTGGTATGCTTTGGGTTAATTTTTGTGAAGGGTATAAGATTTCTGTCTAGATTCTTTTTTTTTTTTTGCTTGTGGCTGTCCAGTTTTTTAAGCACTATGAGTTGAAAAAACTATGTTAGCTCCATTGTATTGCTTTTGCTCCTTTCTCAAAGATCAGTTGCCTTTTACTTTTATGGGACTATTTCTTGGCTCCCTATTCCGTTTCATTGATTCATCTGGCTCTTCTTTTTTTTTTTTTTTAAGATTTTATTTATTTATTTGACAGAGAGAGAGATCACAAGTAGGCAGAGAGGCAGGCAGAGAGAGAAAGAGGGGGAAGCAGGCTCCCCGCTGAGCAGAGAGACTGATGCGGGGCTCGATCCCAGAACTCTGGAATCATGACCCAAGCCGAAGGTAGAGGCTTAACCCTCTGAGCCACCCAGGTGCCCCTCATCTGGCTCTTCTTTTGCAAATACCACACTGTCTTGACTCCTGTTTCTTTACAGTGAGCCTTTAACTTGGGTAGTGTCAATCTTCCAACTTTGTTCTCCTTCAATATTATGTTCGCTATTCTAGATCTCTTGTCTTGCCATATAAACTCTAGAATCAAAATTTCCACAAAATAACCTGTTGTAATTTTGATTAGGCTTGCATTGAATCTATAGATCACATTGGGAAGAACTGACACCTTGATAATATTGAGTCTTCCCATCCTTTTTTTTTTTAAGATTTAATTTATTTGTTTGAGACAGAGCACATGCAAGCAGGAGGATGGGCAGATGGAGAGAGAGAGAATCTCAAGCAGACTCCGCACTGAGCCATGGAGCCTAATGTGGGGCTCGATCCCAGGACCTTGAGATCATGACGTGAGCCCAAATCAAGAGCTGGTTGCTTAACTGACTGAGCCACCCAGGCACCCCGAATCTTCCTATTCTTGAACATCACTATCACTCCATTTTTTTTTCAGTTCTTTGATTTCATTTACCAGAGTTTTATAGTTTTCCTCATACAAATCTTGTATATATTCTGTTATATACATATCTAAGTATTTCATTTTTGGAGGTGCTAAATGGAATTGTGTTTTTAATTGCAAATTCCACTTGTTCATTACAGTATAAAGGAAAGTGACTGACTTTTATATATTAATCTTGTATCTTGCAAATTTGCTATAATTACTAATTAGTTCTAGGAGGGTTTTTTTGTCAATTCAGTTTTCCTACAAAGATAATTATGTCATCTGAAAACAAAGTTTTATTTTTTCCTTCCCAATCTGTATATCTTTAATTTTCTTTTCTTGTCTTATGACAGTATCTAAAACTTCCACTATGATATTGAAAAGGAGTGATGAGAGGAGACTTTGCCTTGTTCCTGATCTTAGTGGGAAAGCTTCTCATTTCTCACCATTTAAGTATGATGTTGGTTATAGGATTTTTGTAGAAATTATCACCCTGCATAACTATTCTGATATTTATCCATATTGTTGAATTCATCAATAATTCATTTCTTTTTATTGCTGAGTTCATGTTGATAAACATCTGGTGTGTTTCCAGTTTTTGATTATTACAAATAAATCAATGAACACCCATGTATGAATCTTTGTATGCAAAATATACATATATTGCTGCTATTGTAAATGAGAGTTTCTCTTCCATTTTGTCTTCTATTGAGTTACTTTTAACCATAGTACTGAGATATAAAAATTTTTTCCAAGTTAAAGATGTATTATTCAATTCCTAATTTAGTGATTTTTGGGGGGGGGGGGCTCGGTAGTTTGTTGAAGTTTTTTGCCAAACTCTATTTTAAAGTAATTTGAATCATTTTATGGTTTCACCAGTAGCTTACAAAAGTTTCATTTACTCAGCATCCTTGCCACTATTAGGTATGGTGAGTCCTTTTTACCAGAGACATTTAAATAAATGTATAGCGATATCTCATTATGATTTTACTTTGTATTTCCCTAATGAAAAAATGTTAACCATCATTTCACGTATTTATTTGCCACCCACATATTTTCTTTGGTGGTTGGTCTAATCTTTCACTCAGAGTCCTTTTCCTTCTTCTCTCCCTAAAGCCTCCCTTCCTCCTTTTTTTTTTTTTTTTTTTTGCCTGGTCACATTGGTAGTACAATGTTGAATGGAAGTGGCAAGAGCAGACATCCTTGTCTTGTTCCTGACATTAAGGGAAAAGCATTTAAATTTTTACCATTAAGTATGATAGCTTTAAGATTTACATAGATGCCCTTTAGGGCTTAGGATTTAGGAAATGCCCTTCTATTTCTTTCTTTTCTTTTCCTTTCTTTGCTTTCTTTCTTTTTCTTTTTAAAGATTTTATTTATTTGACAGAGAAAGACACAGAGAGAGGGGAAGTGGGAGAGGGAGTGGGAGACGGAGAAGCAGGCTTCCTGCCGACCAGGGAACCCAATGCAGGGCTTGACCCCAGGACCCTGGGGTCATGACCTGAGCTGAAGGCAGATGCTTAATGACTGAGCCACCCAAGCACCCAAATACCCTTCTATTTCTTGTTTGTTGAGAGTTTTTATTAATAATGGACACGGGATTTTGTCAGTGCTTTTTTGCATCTACTGAGATGATCACACTTTTTCATTAGTGTGTTCATATGGTGAAACACAGATTGACTTTTGAATGTTTAATCCAACTAGCATTCTTGGAATTAAGCTCCACCTGATCATGAATACATATTGTTAGAATCAATTTCCTAGAATTTTCTTTAGAATTTTTACAAGTATTTTCATGTGAGATGTTGCTTTGTAGTTCTTTTCTTGCAGAATCTTTACCTGATTTTGGTATCAGAGTTAATACTTGCCTCATAGAATGAGCTGGAATATATTCCCTTTCCTTAAACTTTCTGGAAAAGTCTGTGTAGAACTTGCATTACCTTTTCCTTAAATGTTTGCAATAATTCACCAGTGAAGTCATCTAGGCCTGACATTTTCTTTGTGGGAAATTTCTTAACTATGAATTCAACTTCTGTAACAGAAACAGTGTTATTCAGAACTTTGGTAATTTGTGTTATTCATGAAAATTATCCATTTCAATGAAGTTGTCAAATTTAAAGGCATAAATTTGTTCATGGTATTCTTTTATTATTCTTAAATATTTGTGCAATCGATAGTGATGTTACCCCTTCCAATTCTGACATTAGTAATCTGTGTCCTCTTTTATTATCGATTAATATGGCTAGAGGTTTATAATTTCTATTGATATTTGCAAAGAATCAGCTTTTGGCTTCAATGATTTTCTCTATTATTTTTCTGTTTCTTCTATTATTGGTTTATGCTCTGATCTTTATTTCCTTTCCTCTGCTTACTTTAGGGTTAACTTGCTCTTCTTCTCCCCCTTATTATTTAGAATGGAAGCTGAGGTCACTAGATGAAACTCTTCTTTTTAGTATCAGCGTTAGGTGCTGTAAGTTCCTCATAAGGACTGCTTAACAGCAATCCACAATTTTAAAATTTTCATTTCCATTTAGTTGAAAATATTTTCTAATATCCCTTTTTATTTCTTCATACCCAAGAGGTATTTAGAAATGTGTTACTTATTTTCCAAATATTTGGAGGTATTATTTTCCAGATAACTTTTTAAAAAATTTTTAAATTTTTAAAAAATTTTTTCTGTGTTCCCAGATTCATTGTTTATGCACCACATTCAGTGCTCCATACAATACATGCCCTCCTACAATACCCACCACCAAGCTCACCCATCTTCCCACCCCATCCCCTCTAAAACCCTCAGTTTGTTTCTCAGAGTCCACAGTCTCTCATGGTTCATCTCCCCCTCCGATTTCCCCCAATTCACTTTTCCTTTTCTTCACCTAATGTCCTCCATATTATTCCTTATGTTCCACAAGTAAGTGAAACCATACAATAATTGACTGTCTCTGCCTGACTTAGTTTACTTCACATAATCTCCTCCGGTCCCATCCATGTTGATACAAAACTTGGGTATTCATCCTTTCTGATGGCTGAGTAATATTTCATTGTATATATGGACCACGTATTCTTTATCCATTCATCTGTTGAAGGGCATCTTGGCTCTTTCCACAGTTTGGCGATTGTGGACATTGCTGCTATGAACATTGGGGTACATGTGGCCCTTCTTTTCACTCCATCTGTATCTTTGGGATAAATACCCAGCACTGCAATTGCAGGGTCATAGAGTAGCTCTATTTTTAATTTTTCTAGATAACTTTTTGGTACTAATTTTTAATTTATATTCAATGTAACCCAAGAACAGACTTTTTATTACTTACATCCTTTTAAATTTGTCAAAACTTACTTTATGGCCCAGAAAATGGTCTAACTTGGTAAATATTCTGTGTGCACTTGAAAAGAATGTACATTCTATTGTTGCTGAGGGTGCTCTATACATGTCAGTTAGTTGACAGTGTTGTTAATATCTACTATTCATTTGCTAATTTCCTACTATGTGTTCTTTAATCATAGAGGGGATTATTAGAACTCCATTCATAGATAAATTTAGGTTTATTAATTTCTCCTTACATTTCTATCATTTCGTGCTTCATGTAAACATGTCTGACCCTTTTTCATGATGAAATTACCTTTATATCTGACAGTATTCTCCACTTTGAAATATACTTTGATATTAACATTGTCATTTTACTTTATCGTGGCTAATGTCAGCAAGGTATACCATGTTTTATCCTTTTACTTTTTTTTAAGATTTTTTTAAAGATTTTATTTATTTATTTGACATAGAGAGAGAGATCACAAGTAGGCAGAGAGGCAGGAAGAGAGAGAGAGAGAGAGGGAGAAGCAGGCTCCCTGCTGAGCAGAGAGCCCAATGCGGGTCTCGACCCCAGGAGCTTGAGATCATGACCTGAGCTGAAGGTTCAACCCACTGAGCCACCCAGGCACCCCTATCCTTTTACTTTTAACTTGTTTGTGTCTTTATATTTAAAGCATAATTTCTTGCAAGAAATTGAATTTTGTTTTTTTATTCAAGACAATCTCAACCTTTTAACTAGCGCATTTAGACCATTTATAATTAATCTGATTACTGATATGTTTGGATTTAAGTCTCCCATCTGTTATTTACTTTCTATTATTTTAGTGGTTGCTCTGCTGTTTATGGTAAACATGTTTAACTTATTAGTGTATCTTCAAATAATATTATACTACTTCATGTTGTATAATAAGAATCTTACAAGAATCTTACAACAGTATCTTTAAGATTTCTCCTCTCCTGAGCATTTATGTTATCCATTTTACTTTCACATCTGTTATCACCTCTACAATACAATATTATTACTATTTACATGATTATCTTTTGTAGAGATTTAAATAATAAGGAAAAACAACAATATTATTACTATTTACATGATTATCTTTTGTAGAGATTTAAATAATAAGGAAAAACAAAAATAAGGAAAATAATACCAGGGACTTTCATTCATTTTCACAGATCTGTAATTTCCACCTGGTATTGTTTTTGGAAGGTCTTTTTGCTGGGTATAGAATTTTAGGTTGACAGTTTTTGCTTTTGGTACTTTCAACACGTTACTCAACTTTCTTGTTTGCATTTTTTTTTTTTTTTTGCATTATTTCTGACAAGAAAATATAATGTTGTTCTTATCTTAGTTAACCTGTATGTAAAGTGTCTTCTTTCTCTGGCTGCTTTTAAGATGTTCTCTATTGCTAACTTTGAGCATTTATGATATGCATTAATGTAGTTTTCTTCTTGTCTTTTATTTGGGGGGGATTCATAGAGCTTCTTCAATCTGTGGATTTACAGTTTTCCTCAATTTTGGAAATTTTTTAGCCATTATACCTTCAAATATTTTTTCCATCCCTCATCTCTTCTTTGGGCACTCTAATTACACGGCCTATAAAGTTATCCCAAGGAAACTGAAGCTATCCTTTGGCTCACTGATGCTCTTTTTCATCTTTTTAAGATTCTTTTCTCTCTTAGTGTTTCATTTTGGATAGTTTCTACTGCTCTGTTTTCAAGTGTACTGACCTCTTCTGCCATTAATCCCGTCCAGTGTATTTTTCATCTTGTACTTAGTAGTTCAATATGAGTCTTTTTATCTTTCATGTCTCTGCTTAACTTTCAAACACGTGGAATACAATTAAAATACATGTTTTAATGTTTCTGTCTGTTATTCTAAGATCTATATAGCTTCTGAGTCTGTTTCAATTGGTTGATTATTCTGCTCATGACTGATTATATTTTCCTGCCTCTCTATATGCCTGGTTCTCTTCGACATACATTTGACTTTTACCTGTTGGTTGCTGGTTATTTTTGCATTCCTTCTTGTGCTCTGTTCTTAGATGCACTTAAGTTACTTGAAAACAGTTTGATCATTTTGAGTCTTGCTTTTATGATTTGTTAGGCAGGTCCAGAGAAGTGCTCATTCTCAGGCTAATTATTTCCCACTGCTGAGTAAGATCATCCCAAGTTTTCCAACCTATACCACATGAATCATGAGATTTTCCAGTCTAGCTGGTGGAATCAGGCATTTTCCCCAGTCCTGTGGGAGTGTGAGGCTCTATTCCTTCCAATCCTGTCTGATGGTTTTTCTCTTGGCTTTGGGTAGTTTCCTCATCTGCATACATGAAACAACACCACTTTACTGAACACCCAAGGAGGGTTTTTTGCAGATCTCTGTGATTTTCTGTGCACCTCTCTCCTCTTAGGCACTCTGTCCTCTAAATTCTAGCCATCTTGGTCTCTTCTCTCAGCTCTGTCTCTTGAAATTAGGGAGCCGCTGGCTCACCCCGGGCTCCTCTTCTATGGGCCACAGTCTCAAAACTCTCTTAAGCCCATAAGCTGGGAGGTCATAAGGGGCTCAACTCATTGTTTTTCATCGCTCAGATATCACTATACTTGGCTGCCTGATCTTTAGTAACTTGAAAACTGTTTAATATACTGTCTTTTATTATTATTTCTGGTGGAAATATGAATTTAGTCCCTATTATTTAAAATGAGCAGAAGTCCTGGATTTGTATTTTTATTTAGGACACAGACACAATTCAAGGTGAAATGTTGACAATTTGAGGAAATAAATACTTGAATAATAAAGGAAAGAAGGTATAAATAACTTCCTGATGTTTAGTTCTGTTTAGCAGCAGTATCCTTCTTTGTTTACCAGCCTTATCATGTGCTGATATAGTCAACATTATCTATGCATTGTGTGGGACACTTAACCCTATATGGGAAGCTCTAAGGAACCTCTAATAAGGTCCTAACATACTCTCCAGTGGAACTTGGTGCCAGTATTCTTATGGAAAGGGAAGACTGTGGCTAGCGTGTTGCATAAAGAGAAATGAATATTGCTCCACTTTCAAGTGCTGTCTAGAGGCTACAACTCTGTTTCCTATCCGTCTGAATTAATAAGAGCTCTCATAAAAATTGGGTACTGTTCCCAGTAACAAAACATAGCCTCAAAGAGGTTAAGAAAGGAAAAGGTGTTACTTGGGATGAAGTTGGAAAGACTGCTGCCAAAATTCATGAATTTTGAGCCTTGAGCTGTATTCTTCCTACAGAAGTTAATTCTGGGGCCTTCAGGTGAGAAATCCAAGGGCTTGTTTTGCTTTTATCAGGATCAGAACAAACCTACTTGCCTCCCACCTACTAAAGATGTTGAGAATCAATTACCTGCTTGAAGCAATGGACAGGCGCTGGGACTGAACATGTTTCTTTTAGGTATTTGTCCCAGGTAAAATGACCTGTAAAGGAAATAGAAATCTCTATCACAGTCAACTTCCTAAAAAGTGCTTTGGGATGTAATCTACACTAAACATTAGGCCATTTTTGGACTTGTTCTGAGTGTAAGAAAAAACTTATTTTTCCCTATTGGGCTCAAGAGTATTAGGGGTAGAAATCTAGGGGACCTGAGTGGATCATTTTGGATCAATGTTTTAAAATCATGGTCTGAAGATGACCTTTACATGCTTTTCATGTTAGTCCCTAAAGTGATCCAAAATGCCAGAGTGAGATGTACCAATATCTCGCAGAAGTGTCCAGGAAGCTTTGGACAGCAGAACAGAAGACGTAGACAGTGGGTAAGGAGAATCCTTCTGAACACCCCGACTCCTACTAAAGAGATTCCCTTAATACCATCAAATGATAGCTTTTAACACCCAATACGGTTGGATCCCACCCTCTCAGCTCGGAAAGAATGAAGGAGAGACACAGGGTTAAGATGGTTTGATGGCAGCAAAAACCGGAATGAGTAAGAGTATACTTGAATCCTTGTTCTCTCTCACCCACCCCTTACCCACTCCCATTCCTGAGATAGCTGCGTTGCTCTGAGGTGCAAAATGACAAAGATCTGGTTATTT
This sequence comes from Nasua narica, assembly GCA_028533885.1. NCBI lineage: Eukaryota > Metazoa > Chordata > Mammalia > Carnivora > Procyonidae > Nasua > Nasua narica. The sequence goes on from CM052798.1 coordinate 28,105,228, forward strand.
ACAGAAAAGTAGGTCCTTGGTAGCATTTCTGATAAGAGTAACTAAGAATAAGTTAGGGAGTCTACAGGATCTTTTAGCCTCTTAAAATGGGCTTTAGAGCCTCTTAAAGTTTGAGGAACACTAATACCCACCTAGAGGTGACCCCATGATGGTGCAGGGAAGATCCCAGAGACTCTCACAAGCTAAAACACTGTAGCAAACCAACATTTCTTGAAGTTTCCTCTGCAGTGGAGCAGCACAGGGCCACTTTGGACCATGAAAAAGCACTAGATGCTGGGAATAAAAATGATTCACTGAATGATGAAATCTAAATCACTTCAAAGATGATGCCAAGACTTTATACTCTATTGACTTAATAGATTCTACTTTACAACTGGTCACTTTCCCACCATCCTTAAGCAAGCCAAATAGATTTGGCTGGATCACAGTCAGTTCTGAACCACTTCAGGAACTGGCCAGTGATTAACCATGTTGAATACGGAGTCCATAGGGTAAATGAGATGGGTATTTCCTGGAATTAAGATTTAAGGCGCTTATCAGAATGTAATAAAGAATTTGCTCTTAGCTGAAACATCCGTAAAGCAAGGAATGAATACAGTTCATCACTATTTGCTGTTAGAAAAAGAAAACATTACAAATTACTATCCCATTCTTACAAATAAAGGATTAAGTCAAACGGCAAGTCTGGGATTTGAGTGAACTGCAACTCTTGAAAGTCCAGCATCTATGGCAACACTGTCCACTAAAACTTTCCATAATGATAGAAATGTTTTGTGTCTTTATTGTCCAGTAAGGCAGCCACTAGACTAGCCATGTGTAACTACTGAACACTTGAACTATGTGAATGAGGAATTTAAATTTAAGTTTAAATTAATTTGATTTAATTAAAATTCCTATATCTGGGTAACAGCTACCTAGACCTACATTAGTGCAGGTCTAGGGGTTTGGTCAGTCCTGGGTAATTGCTTGTAGTAGCTTGAGCTTTGACCACCAGCACCCAAGAGACTTTCGTTTTAAAAATTATGGCAGCATCAGGGGTACCGATATAATTAGGATATTAATTACAGTTCCCTAGTACACATCGATTATAGTAATCAATCTCTGTTACATAGGCAAGACACCTCACATCCTTATCCATTTAGAGAACTCCCTATTACCAACTGAATGAAAAGGAATCTCCTTGTTAAAAGCAGTTCACCTGCTGTGATTGAACCATACCTACGTTAGTATTTTTCTTAAATTTTATGCTTCGACATCCTAAGGTTTAGTCTCTTAATTTCAGGCAAATTGCATATAAGTTAATTTTTCTGGCCCAGTAAGAATGTCTAAGCCTGCCACAATGTCCATGATGGAGCTAACATCACATCTGCTACGTCTCCAGCCGCACGCACACACACAGGACAGGCAGCAAGGTGCAGATCGGGAGGGGGCTGGCAAACTTTCTGTAAAGGACCAGAGAGGAAAAATTTTACCCTTGTTGGGCCACATAGTCTCTCATAAATACTCAACTGTACACTGTATCCTGAAAGCAGTCACAGACAGTATGTATATGAATGAATAGGGCTGTGTTCGCTAAAACTTTATTTATAAAAATAGGCAGTGAGCTGGATTCGCCAACCCCTGGCATATGATCATTGATTCCCAAATGTTACGTATCATCAGACTCTCCTAAATAATTTTTCTCATTTATGCAATTAGAACTCTGGGCTCCAGCTTCAGAAGTTCTCATTCAGGAGGCTCTGAGTGTGGTCTAAAAATCTGTATTTTCAAAGGTTCCCTAAGTAATTCTGATTCACATCTGTGTCTAGAAATTATTGGTGTAGCTAAAAGTATGTAATATTCAGAGTCAGAAGATGCTGGATAAAGTCTTATTTGTTTGTTTATTTTTTTAAAGACTTTATTTATTTACAGGTGAGAGAGAGAGACAGAACATAAGCAGGGAGGAGGGGCAGAGAAAGAGGGAGAAGCAGACCCCCTGCTGAGCAGGGAGCCCAATGCAAGGCTAGACCCTAGGACCCTGGGATCATGACCTGAGCTGAAGACAGACACTTAACTACTGAGCCACCCAGGTGCCTCTAAAGTCTTGTTTCTATAACTATCTTGGATAAGTTATTTAATCCTTTCAAGCATTAGTTTACTCATCAGAAGGATGGAGATACTATCTATTATGCAAAATTGTACACACACTCATTCATTCAAAAAGTATTTATTAAACTTCCAAGTACAAAAGCACGGTGTTAAATATAAGAGGAACAAGATACATGGCTCCTAAATTCACGAAGCTTGCAGTTTAAAAATAAGCAGTGATATTAAATAAATAATAACACAAAAATAATCTGGTACAATTATGACTAATTTAAGTTAATGCGGTAGTACAGGTTGCCTTGAAAATGCAGAATGGGAAAAATCTAATCTGTTACTGGGGTCAAGAATTACCGTGAAGATTAACATTATTAACTCATCTAAGTATAATGTTTTATAACTTACAGAGTGATTTCAATTATTCATTCAACTGATGTTTGAATATTCCTCTATGTGCCAGGCAGCATTCTCAGTGCTGGGATAAGACAGGAGGTCCAGGCCCTCACGGAATTTACATTCTGGTGCGTGATAAGGCACAATTAACATATAACCAAATAAAGTAATGAGTGATAAGTATTTGAAAGAATGTACTAACATACTTACATATACATACATAGTACATAAAATAATGTACTAACCAGAGGCTGGGAACTATCTTAGATGGTGAAGTTATGGACAGATGCTCTACAGAGGAAACACTGGAACTGAGACTTTACAGCTAAGAAAAAGCCAGTCATCTTATTTATATTACCGAACAATGTTTATGGAAGTTTTTTTTTTAAACTCTAACGCATACCACTTGATAGTTATATTTATTGTTAGGAAGTAAAATCCCTGCCCTGAAGAGAATTACACACTACATAGAAATACCTTTAAAAAATTAAAACTCCCAAAAATGTAAAGCACAAGGATCCACCAAGTTGAACGCATCAATCCTTTTCTCTAACATTCATTCAACAAATACTTATTGCACACCTACCATGTACCAACCCTAGTTCCAGGCACTGGTGATATATAGCAAAGAATAAAATAGCCAAAGTCTCTGTCCACATGGAGCTTACTTTCTAAGGGGGAAAAAAAACAATAAATAAACAAATAAATATATGTCAATTGGTTTAGAGGGCAACAGAAACACTTTTTATTTGGCCTTTTTCAAATAAAGAAGAAAGCAACGTAAGCAGAAAAGAGTGCCAATGGTATGTGTGTACTATTTCAGGCAGATGGTTAAGAAAGGCATCTTGATGAGGTGATATAAAAGGTGAGACCTGAAGCTCCCTCCAGTCTTTGCTTGAATACTTCCAAGGCTGAAAAATTCCTTATTCAGTTATTATTCAATAGTACAAATGGATAGACTTTACCCTTTATAGTTGGCCAAAGTCCGCCTTCTTCTAACCTCTGCCCATTGGTCCCAGACATAATATGTACAATCTCTCCTTCTAAGGATGTCCCAAATCCCTCAAATGCTGCTAATTTGATCTGGTTACATGAGGCACCTTCACCCACGCTGGCTACTATTTCTCTACAATAACTCTACCCCATTGCACCTTAAGTGTAGAACCCAAATTCCTAAAAGAAATAAAGACAACCATAGTTTTCAGATCAGAAATTCTACTCTAAGATTACTGTCTGAAAACTGTTCCATTCTTTATATGTGCCATAACTTACATTAGTTAACAAAAGTATTTGTTAAATAATCCCAATGGTTTTGTTTAAGTATTTTCTAATTTTTGATGAGTATTTTTGCGCACACATCAACACTTTTAAGATGATTACTTTAGGGCAAATTCCTCAGAGGGGATGATTAATAAGCAAAGAGCAAACATATTTCATATTTTGATACAACATAATTCCTACCAGTAGTGCAGAAGAATATGTTTCTTATATTCTTTTTCTTTTCTTTCTCCCTTTTTTTATTTACTTGACAGAGAGAGCACAAGTAGGCAGAGAGGCAGGCAGATGGAGAAAGAGAAGCAGACTCCCTGCCGAGCAGGGAGCGGATGTGGGGCTCGATCCCAGGGGCCTGGGATCACGACCTGAGCCAAAGGCAGATGCTAACCGACTAAGACACTCAGGTGCCCCTGTTTCTTATATTTTTGCTAAAACTGCTTTAACAATCTCTATACTTGTATTAAATCTTACCAGAGAAGGAAAAAAAAAATACCGTTATACTTCTGTATGCAATTCTTTGATTACTAATAAAGTTGAAGATCTTTTTAGGCTTATTAGTCTATTTGTATTTTATTTTTCTCATTTTTCACTGAGGTACTCTTTTGTTTTCTCAGGTTCTAAGAGTTCCATGCAGATTAAAGATATTAGCCCTTTGCCTATCATGTATGTTGCAGACATTTGTCTCAGTCTGCTAGTAATTGCCTTTCAATTTCTCAGTCTTCTTCTTTACGACTTCTGGCTTTCACATCATGCTTTCTTCACTTCAATATCATAAGAAATATTAACCCATGTTTTCTCCTAGGATTTCTCAGGTTTCATTTTTTTACATTTAAACGTTTGATCTATTTTGAATTTATTTTGTGAGACAGATAAGGCAAAGATGTTACTTTCCTTTTCACCTTTATTCAATAAATGTGTTCACCACCATTTATTGAATAAATCACCTTCCCACTGATCTGAAATGTCACTTTAATCACATATTAATTTCTTGTATACATTTATGTTTTCTTCTCATCAGTCTATTCCAGCACGAGCAACACTTTGTTTCATGTAATTTCAAAACCAATCTAAATAGAGCAAGTACTTTTCATAAGGCCTACCCTCAACCATGTTTTCTTGGCACTTTCAAATGATTAAGAAGTTATGGCATATCCAGCACTAATAAAACCCAGTTATTTTTAAATGTCCAAAGCTTAAGTTTATGAGATACACAGTGTGGTTCATTCTCAAAAGTGTCCATAAGCCTTTGAGGTCAGGAATTTGATAATTTTTAATGAATCAACTAAAGATAAAATACCAACCCCCCGCAAAAAAAAGTCTGACTCTCCCTGTTTCTCCGAACAAATCCCCCCATCTCCCAGCTCCCGTAACATCCTATTCACACCTTTATTTTCATGCTCTTCACATCATATCATCATCATTATTTATTTAAGCTCTTTACAGATAGCGGCTATCTTTATTTTTTTTTAAGATTTTATTTATTTATTTGATAGAGAGAGAGAGAGAGAAAGAAATCACAAGTAGGCAGAGAGGCAGGCAGAGAGAGAGGGGGAAGCAGGCTCCCCGCCGAGCAGAGAGCCCGACGTGGGGCTCGATCCCAGGACCCTGAGATCACGACCTGAGCCAAAGGCAGAGGCTGTAACCCACTGAGCCACCCAGGCGCCCCTTTATTATTATTTTTTTAATCTTCACTGTTTAACATAGTGCCTGAAACTTAACACAGGCACCAGAGAAGTACAGTCAATGAAAGTGAGTGAAAAGAAGAAGCAAGTATGCAACAGTGCTACTCTGCTCTGGGCTAATGAAATCACACCTGGGATATTAAATTTAGTCTGGGAGCTGTACTTTGAGAGGGACAGAACAAACCAAAGCCTAAATGGTGACCTAAGTGGTGAAGGGACACAAAACCACATCACCTGCAGAGCAGCTCAAAGAATAACGAACATTCATATTGCATGGAGATATTGCATATTGCATGCACATACTGCATGGAGCACTGGGTGTGGTGCATGATCAACTAATCTTGTAACACTGAAAAAATAAAATAAACATATTTGAGAAAAAAAATAATGAACATTCAACATGAAGAAAAAAAGCAAAGTCTTGGAGCCATTTTTCCATCGAGCCAGCCAGTGAATATATTTATCGTGTCTATCAAAGCTTTGTGCTGGGCGCTAGAGATACAACTGTGATCAAAATATTGTTCTTGCCCTCACAGAGCTTCAGTGACGGCCAGAAATTAAATAGCCAACTGTAATCAATTATAGTAAGTGCTATGCTCAGCTAGGAGGAGGAAGACTAGAGGAGGACTGTGGAAGGATTCCCAGAGGAGGTAACCTCTACACTTCTAAGTTAAAGTGTAGAAGGATAAGCAGGAAGTCAGTCAAGGAAAAAGAAAATTCTTTTTTTTTTTTTTAAAGATTTATTTATTTACTTATTTGAGAGAGAGAGAGAGAGCACAAGCAGGGGGTAGGGGCAGAGGGAGAAGCAGACTCCTGGTTGAGCACGGAGCTTGCTGTGGGACTCAATCCCTGGGATCATCACCTCAGCCGAAGGTAGATGCTTAACTGACTGAGCCACCCAGGCGCCCCAACTTATCACTGACTGAACCACCCAGGCACCCCAAGGGAAAATTCTTTTAAGAATTTTTTTTTTTCAGACTGAAAGAAAAGCATGTTTTATAAAGGGCCAGAAGTGAGAAAAGGTACTTCTAAAAACTGAATATTTTGGTATGGTTAATGGGTAGAGTTTTAAAAAAACAGTAGTTTAGAAAAGAGGTTTTAGATCAAAGTGGTGTTCAGGGACCAGAGAACCTCCTACACCACATTAATGAGAAGAGGAAGCACTGAAGGTTCTGGGGGAGGAGGCATTCTGTCTGTAGCGTGAAGGACAGATTAGAGGGAGACAAGGCTGGAGGCAGGAAGACTAGTTAGGAAGCTATTCTAATAACCTAGGTACGAGATGGTGGTGCTTCAACTAGGAAGTTAAGAGTGGCAGTGAGAAGGCAGTCCCTAGCACTTTCTAATAACTAGAGGGTAGTGAGTGAAAAATTGGCTAAACTATTCTATATTGCCCTAAAAGTTGTAAGTATGTCAGATAGAGCTTACGAAGAAACAGATTTTGGCCCAATAAATATCTGTCTGAATATGAAGTGAGTTCTTCAGGAGGCTATAAGTCCCCAACAACTTTGAGGAGTTCAAGACAAGGCATTTTATAAGATACTCAAAATGTTGAATTTTGAAATGCTGAGCCAAGTAAGATTATTTTAAGGCCTCTTCCAATCTTCGAGATTCTAGAAATCTACTGAATTTCATTTCAATTTGATATTTGGGATTGCTCTCTATGCTTGATGGGGAGCTGAAATATGCAGGATTGACTCGGCAGCGGCTATGGCTTGTTATGCCCATGCTGTTAGCGCAGCCTCTACTCCTTGCACGAGGAAAAAAATACTTTCAAATTTTAACGTCACTTTATGTACTTTATGCAAAATTGAGTATCCACTTTTCACAATCCCCTATCAACAAAATAGACTGTTCACAGCATTCCCTGTTGGGGAATCATATGTAAGTGCTACCATTCATATTAGCAATGAAAACCAAACCAGTGGCAGCTCTCACTGATTACCTTCCATTTGTCCACACCAAGCCATAAAGTGTTTGTTCACTATCTCCCACGTTCATTATAACCTGAAAAGTAGGTTTTATTCCCAGTTTAAAGATGAAGAAATAAGCTCAGAAAGATTAATTTTCCCAAAGTCACAAGGCTGCTAAGTGGGGAATAGGAATTTGAACCAAGGCCTATCTGATTCTCATGTCCGTGCTTTTTCTACCATGCACCGGTGAGTGCCGTAGAAAGCTCGGAGCAAGTTTTAGGTCATTAAAAAACGACTCTGATTTATTGCCTATCGAGTGCTAAGCCCTTTACCTGCATTATTTCATTTCATTCATTTCTTCAGCTCACATTCATAGAATGCTTCACTTCAAAGAATGTTCCAAGATTTGACTTAAGAGTTATGTCTGAGGATAGTCCCTCAACAAAATGAAAATAATAATCCTCCAAAGTTGAAAAGTATTTGAGAGGTTTTAAGATGCTTTCACATCCATTAGCTCGTGTAATCTTCTTAAAAACCCTATGAGGTAGGGAGAATGGGATTATTATCCCCATTTTCCAAGCTAGAAAACTAAGGATCAGCATCACAAAGTTCCTAAGTGCAGCTGGCTTTCAAAGGATCCAGGAGTTCTGACTCCTAGTCTAGTGTTGTATGCTATCTTCTTTGTCAGTGGGCAATAAAAGTAATGTTTTTGGAAGAAAAGGCAAGACGGAGCATAAAGACACCAATAATAATAGAGCTGAACACGTGAAGTCGCAGTAACAATATATATATATAAATATCTGAACAAAAATTGATAAAGGCATTAGGATATTAATATTTATGTAACATATAGAAAGACTTTAAAGGACTAAGAAGACTGACGTTTGTTTATGTAGAAGTCCTGAAGGCAGATTAAGAATGATTAACATTAGTTCTCCAATCCTAGTCCTGAAGTACACTCTGTACAGATGAAAATTAAACATAGAAGCAGTTTGACTCTTGTTATTTCAACTGTTACTATTTCTGATTGTATTTAGTTAAAAAATTTAGAAAACCTTTAGGTTAAACTTCAGTTCAATATGTCTCATGAATAATTTCTTTTGGGGAAATGCCACCAAATTCTAATTTATAGACAGTCAGGGTTTGCATTAGGTCTGGATTGGGAGAAAGACGAGTAGCTTCCCGTCTGGGTCAGCCCCGGGCCTCCTTGGACTCTGGGTAATTAACCGCTCTCCCCTCCCCATCTTTGTTAGCTTGGTCTGCGCCTCCTGATAAGGAGGGTTTGGGCTGACAGCTGGGAGGACTGGCTGCGTGGGCTCCCGGGGCAGCCGCGCACGGGACTCGCTAGTCCTGAGACAGATAGCACGGCAGTCTTTTCCTAGTCACACTCTATAATCTCTGGTTTGGTTAGTAGCCATATTTAACAGAAATGCAAGAAAGAAATCTTACCTAGTTCCAGGATGTCAGTAGCTTCTATTAAGGAAAAAAATGTTACAGCATAAGTCACCGTGACAAACATACCAAAATGACAGAAAGGTGACATTCTGCGGTAAAATGAAGACTTGAGAGTTTGTGTAATCCAACCTTCTCATTTTAAAAGATACTGTGTGTTATTACTGTGTTACTAGTAGTTGTGGAATATACCACTTAACTCTGCCTCACTCCCAAGGCTAAAGTCTTAGATAATTTTGAATTATCTGTACTCAGACGCTAAGTTTCCTGATTTCTGGTTCAAAACACAGCAAACTGCTTTTGATAGATACCTCTACAAATTATAATATTTGCTTGTGCTTTAGGCAGTGAGTTCTTTGTACTACAGACCTCTAAGAACAAAGGTTTCATGGTAAGAGATGTCAAATTAAATTTTTCCAGGCTGCACAGAGGTTTTTGTTTCCTTACCTTGATATTGGGATGCAGACTCTGAAAGGTGACCGTATTTGTGTTTTCTAACATCATTCCAGTCTATTTCTGCAGGAAGAGAGAAGATAATCATGTGAAAAGGAAATGTAAAATAATTCTCTAAGTTAGTAGTAGGTATTCATAGTTTTTTTAAAAAAATTTTATTTATTTATTTGACAGACAGAGAGAGATCACAAGTAGGCAGAGAGAGAGAGAGGGGGAAGCAGGCTCTCTGCTGAGCAGAGAGCCTGATGCGGGGCTCGATCCCAGGACCCTGAGATCATGACCTGAGCCGAAGGCAGAGGCTTTAACCCACTGAGTCACCCAGGCGCCCCCCCACTTTTTTTTTTTTTGGTATTCATAGTTTTTGATAAAGTAACCCACTTCTGAGATTGTATACTAAGGAAATGCTCCAAAATACAGAAAAAATGTTTTATTTAAAAAGCTTTGCTTTTTTTTTTTAAATAATAACAAAAACGGGGGGGCACCTAAATGTTAAGAAGACTGATTAAGATATCACAGTATATCCATCACATGACAAAACATTTTGCAGCTATTAAATTTTTACAAAGGCTACACAACGAAACAGGAAACTGTTTAAGATATGAGGTTATTTGGTAAAATATCAGATCAAAAATTATATTCATGAAATAATCAAAATCATGAAAACAAAGAACACCCCCTGGTATGGACTGAATTGTGTCCAACTCCCCCTGCCCCCGCATTCTAATGTGATTGTATTTGGAGACAGGGCCTACAAAGAAGTAATTACATTAAAATGAGATCATTAGGGTGAGCCCTAATCTAGTAAGACTGGTGTCCCTATAAGAAGAGGAAATTTGGACACATACAGGGACAAAGAAAAGATCATGTGAAGACAGGGAGAAGACGGACATCTACAAACCAAGGAGAGAGGCCTCAGAAAAAACAAACTTGTCTATACCTTGATCTCTGACTTCTAGTCTCCAGAATCATGAGAAAATAAATTTCTGTTTAAATCACCAGGTCTGTAATCTTTGCAGCCCTACAAACTAATACGACCCTACAAAGTTATCACTAGGGAAAAAAAAGAAGCAAACATAACAAATATAAACATCTGGTTATCATTAGGTGATGCTCCTATTTTCCCCCCATCTTCTGATCTCATACATTTTTAAATTTTCTATAAAGAGGATAAGTTACTTACATAAGATAAATACATTTTCGTTGTTTGAAACTTTACTCTACTGACCCCACCACTTTCTCACCATCAATTACCCATCATGTTTTTATTTCCCTTCTTACCGAACTCAGATTCCATTGTCTGTCATTAAAAACACTCCTGGGCAAACACTCTTAACTCCCTTCCACTTCCTTTTTGTCAAATTTGCTTAGCAATGCCTCGGTCTTAACTCTGATTAAAGCCACTTATCCACCTACATACCATGTCTACCCCAACTGCTCAGAAGTACTAAAGAGGGGCCCCTGGGTGGCGCAGTTGGTTGAGCGACTGCCTTCGGCTCAGGTCATGATCCCGGAGTCCCGGGATCGAGTCCCACATCGGGCTCCCAGCTCCACGGGGAGTCCGCTTCTCACTCTGACCTGCTCTCTCTCACTCTCTCTCTTTCCTAATAAATAAATAAATAAATAAATAAAATCTTAAAAAAAAAAAAAAAAAAAGAAGTACTAAAGAAAAACAAACACAAGCTTACTGGTGTCACTTTAAACTCATGGCCCTAATTCTCAAATGCCACTTAACACCATCTAGAAATCATACCACATTTTGCTACTGTGTTTGCTTTTCCGCCTTAAAAAAAATTCATATATTTTCCCCTCTCCTCATACTCCAAATATTCCCTCCCTCGCCTTGACTCTTAGGGATGATGTTAATTCAGTGTTCAATGAGAAAAGAGAAATGAGGGATAGGAACCTTCTATATGCCACTCATTTGAGGAAGGTACAGACCTGGTCATGTTTAGTCCTATATCCCCCGTGTACCGCATAGTAGCAGGTCCTCAGTTAATGGTTAGGGAATGAATGAATCTACTCCCTCATCATTCTGTCTGACTGCTTTCCTATTTCTGTGGATGAAGGGTCTGTTTTTATGAAGGGATGAAGGGTCCAGTTTTGCTCCAGACCCCATTTCCTCTCATCCTCTCAAGGACTTTGCAAGTATTCCTTGTCTAGCTGACCGTTTGTATCCGCATCCTTACTGCTCCACCCTCTCCTATCAAAACAGACAAACTAGAGGGGATTATGCTGAGTGAAATAAGTCAAGCAGAAAAAGACAATTACCATATGGTTTTGCTCATATGTGGAATATAAGGAATAGTGCAGAGGATCATAGGGGAAGGGAGGGAAGGCTGAATGGGAAGGATTCAGAGAGGGAGACAAATCATGAGAGACTCTGGACTCCAGGAAACAAACTGAAGATTACAGAAGGGAGGGGGGTAGGGAGGATGGGGTAACCAGGTGATGGGTATTAAGGAGGGCACATGATGTGATGAGCACTGGGTGTTATGTGCAACTAATGAATCATTGAACACTACGTCAAAAACTAATGATGTCCATCTATATAATGAAATATTACGCAGCCATCAGAAAGGATGAATACCCAACTTTTCTATCAACGTGGATGGGACTGGAGGAGATTATGCTGAGTGAAATAAGTCAAGCAGAGAAAGTCAATTATTACATGGTTTTACTTACTTGTGGAACATAAGGAATAACATGGAGGGCATTAGGAGAAGGAAAGGAAAAGTGAATTGGGGGAAATTGGAGAGGGAGACAAAGCATGAGAGACTGTGGACTCTGAGAAACAAACTCATGGTTTTAGAAGGAAGGGGGGTAGGGGGAGGGTGAGCCTGGTGGTGGGTAATAAGGAGGGCACATATTACATAGAGCACTGGGTGTGGTGCATGAACAATGAATCTTGGAATACTGAAAAAAAACTAATGATGTACTCTATGTTGGCTAATTGAACATAATAAAAAATAAAAACAAAACAAAACAAAAAACCAGATAAACACACAAAACAAATACCTCCCCTCTCTTAATTCCACACATATCCCTCCTGCTATATCCTTCTATTTCTCCAGGAAATTTATTTTAAGAATTGTCTATATTCATTGCCTCCTCATTTCTTCACATTATCTCCTCATTCAAACAGGGTTTTTCAGTTTACTACTCCACTGAGATCATTCATATTTCTAGCACTGGCATCCTCTTGGAATGCCAGGCTTACATATCTAACTACCCAGAGGCCGTCTCTACAAGGTTATCAAATCGGACACTTCAAGCTTAACATGGCTAAAACAGAATGCCACCTCTTGCCAATCTGTTTCTTTTTTTAAGTTTTTATTTAAGTTCCAGTTAGCATACAGTGTAATATTAATTTCAGGTGTGCAGTACAGTGATTCAAACTTCCATACATCACCCAGTGCTTAGCACAAGTGTCCCCCTTAATCCCCATCATCTTTTTCACCCATCCCCCGCCCACCTCCCCTCTGGTAACCATCGCCTTGTTCTCTACAGTTAAGAGTCTGTTTCTTGGCTTGTCACTCTCTTTTTCCCTTTGCTTATTTGTTTTGTTTCTTAAATTCCACAAACGAGTGAAATCATATGTGATGGAGATGCCATTTACTGGTTTGGGGAAGACAATCTGTTCCTCTTTTTGTCTTCTCCAAACCAGTAAATAGCATCTCCATCACCAAGTTGCTCAAGCCAAAGATCCCTGAGGTCATCCTTGATGCTCTATTTCCTTCACACTCACGTCCACTCAGTAAGCTGCTGGACCATGTCCCATCCATCACTCTCATCCGATGGCTCACGTTCTGATTCCAATCACTATCCCTCTTACCTGGACCATTACAACAGCCTGCTAACTAGAATCCCTGCTTCCACTCTTGGCCTACTCCAACCTACTCACCATACAGGGCTCAGAGTGAGCATTTTATTTATTTTTAAAGATTTATTTATTTATTTTAGAGAGTGAAGGGAGGGGGAGAAGGAGGGGGAGAGAACCTCAAGCAGACTCCCCACTGAGTGTGGAATCTGATTGGAAGGGGGAGGGAAGGCTCGATCTCAGGACCCTGAGATAATGACAAGCCAAAATCAAGAGTCAGATGCTTAATGGACTGAGTCAACAAGGCACCCCCAGAGTAAGCATTTTAAAACACAAAACAGATAATGTCATTCGTCTGCTTAAGGATGGCTTCCCAATAGCTTCCCAACGAGTTAAGGGTGCCTTGCCCAGCTATGCAGGATTTGGCTGATCTTGCCCCGTATGACTTTTCCCTTTTCCACTACACTCCAGTCACACTGGCCAGTATCCCCACTAAGTGTTTGCCTTCTCTCCTGGCTGGATGTCCCCTGTCTTTCTAGTACCTGCCACATTTGTTCTCTAAATCATTAATAAAGATTGCAAACTTGATCAGGCTAAAAAATTGCTGACAGGGACAAAAGATATTAGGATATAACTGAATTTATATTTAAAAGTTTTTGCAATTTTTAAAAAATTATTTTTATAATTAGAACGCAGTCTTAAAAATTACATATACAATATATAGTCCACTTATGTTCAAGTTTTCACTCTTCTACTGCTTACGTAAAGACGAGCTAGCAGTATACGCAAAACAGATTCAGGAAGCTACAATACATAGAAAGCAGGCTATAAGATCACTAATAAAACAATTAAGAAGCAATCGATACAATTTAGGAAAAAATATTGTAGTAAAGAGGAAAAACAAAAGCCAGACTCCATGATGAAGCAAAATGAACAGAATAATTAACACACTTAACTGAGCAGAAAGGCATCAAATAAGGCCCCACAAGACAATGAAAAAGGAACTTCTGAGAAGAAATATTCGAAACTCCTGGCACAAACAAGTGGAACCTGGAAAGCAGTCCCCAAAGAAGAAAAGGAGACAACAACTATATTCATTATGAACTGCTTAATTTTTAAGCATCACCATAAATTACTCAGTAGGTTAGAGAATCATTCCTGTATCATTCTTAGATGAACAGAATGCAGCCTCTGGTAGAATTCCTCACCTCATTATTTTTCAAAACATTCTAAGATTAATGGCCATGTTTCAAAATACATCATGACACGCAGCTACTATTTTTAAATAACCAGTTTCATTTTATTCTCTCCTCAGGCACTCTCTCACCTCAGCTATATCCTCTTTCCAATTTCTTCTCTAGTCGTCTCTCTCCCAGTTAACAGCGACAAAACAGAAACCTGGAGTCCTCCTTAATTGTCCTCTCTCGTCCTCCAGATCCAACCAGCGATCAAAAATCTATCAGTTCTCCCTCTGAAATGGCCATCTCCTCCGCCCCTATTTGGAGTTTAAGATTCATTCTCTTTCACAGGCCTGACAGAAACAATGACTTTAGTCCCAGGTGGGACTCTATCCCTCTCCAATCTATACTCACTCATTTTCTAAAATACAGATTAAACTTGTCACTACTCCTTTAAAAGTCTTCAAAGATCAAAACCTAAACTGTCTCCATAATAAATGTGCCATACCGCTTTCTGCATCTGGACTCCCCCTCCCCCCCACTTCTCTACTTGGGAGGTTCCTATTTATTCACCATGGTCCAGGACAAATGTTACTTCATAATAGCTTTCTGGCAATATCCCTAAGCAGAGCACTATCTCTACCTCTCACTTCTAGACCTGCTCCACAGTGTCAGAGCTAAATGCTACTAACCTAGTCAGTATTCCTGGGGCTTGGCACACAGCACGCACTCAAAAAAAGAAAAAGGGGGGAAAAAAAACCAACAGGAAAAAACCAGTTTGTTTTTTTACCAAACTCAGAAACAGTTCTGCAATGTGAGAAAATCACACACGTTAAGAAGTCAATGTTTAAATGCAAGCTTCCATCAAAATAATTTTGACACATGAATGGATACTTACAGAATCCATTATAATTAGATATCAATTATTCATGCTAAATAAAGAATAATTAAAAATAGATCACTGAAAACTTCAGATAATAGAGTAGTCATTTATATATTGATTTTGGAATTTTTCCATACAGATTTACTATTTCAATACCTAGGCTAATATTAACAATGTACTTGCTTTCATTAAATGAGTACAGAGTTTCGGTTCCAGTTTTGCAGGATGAAAGAAGTTCCGCAGATAGATGGTGGAAGTGGCTGCACAACTATGTGAATGTACTCAATTCCACTACAATTAAAAGTGGTTAAAATGGTAAATTTCAAGTTTATGTCCTTTATCACAATTTTTAAAAGATTTTATTTATTTGAGAGAGAGCAAGAGAGAGCAAGAGAGCAAGAGAGAGAGAGCATGAGTGGTGGGGAGGGACAGAGGGAGAGGGACAAGTAGACCCCCACACCCACTGAGCAGGGAGCCTGAAGCAAAGCGGGGCTCGATCCCAGGACCCCGGGGTCATGATCTGAACCAAAGGCAGACGCTTAACGGACTGAGCCACTCAGGTGCCCCTTTTATCACAGTTTTAAAAATTCGATTAATAAAAAAATGGACTTGCTTTTCTGGGATGTCAGGAGGCTCAGAGGTTGCATACCAAATCCATTTCAGATTCAACTAACAGCTATTATTACCATATGCGAGGCGCAGCACCAGGCATTTTCATATAGATCATCTCAGGTACTACCAACATCTATTTGCAGGTGAAGAAGAGTAAGACTTTGGGGCTCAAAAAGTTTAGCAGTGCCACGGAGGCCAATGGTTGGTTAGGCAACAGCAATGAAAGATATGCAATAATAGTTTACAGATAAAAAGCTGAATTGAATTAATGCCTGAATCCTGTTTCTATAGACTTATTAATTTAACAAACATATATTATCTGCTATTTGTCAGGCACTATTCTAGGCACTGAAGATAGATCACTAAACAGATAAAAAATCCTCTTTTTCATGAAGGTGACATTCTAAACCAGAGGTTCCACAAAATGTGATCTTTTGACTGGAGGCATCTGAAACAGCATTCATTGCAGGGAAGCAGATTTCAGAATGAGACTTCCTGGCACTGAGAACTATCCTGCAGAGGATGGGTAATTCATTCCCTAAAGAGTACAAGCAGAAAGGCTGGATGACCACTTATCACCAAAGATGCTGAAACTTTTCCAAGCTGAGAAGGAATTTATGGGTTGGAAAGGGATTAATTATATAAACTTCTAAAAGATCCTATTCAATCTGGGAGTTCTATTTCACTAAGCAACAAACAATATTATGAGACGGCAACGCATTCACATCTTGTGTGCATTTGAGCACATGCAAATATCCCAATTATGAACTATTTAGCAGTATAAATCACGTCTTATTCTCCTTTACATCGCGAGTGTTTAAGCCCATGAAATGAATGAATATGTCATAGGCTTAAAAGACAGTGAGTTTTTCCAATTAAATCTTATTCAATTTGACATTTAAATTTTATTTCTAATTTACTATTTTTTAAAAAAGATTTCATTTATTTATGAGAGAGAGAGAGAACACAAGCAGGGGAGAGGTCTGGCTCCCTGCTGAGCAGGGAGCCTGACAATGCAGGGCTTGATCCCAGGACCCTGGGATCATGACCTGAGCCAAAGGCATATGCTTAACCGACTGAGCCACCCAGGTGCCCCGTCAATTTGCTATTTTCAAAATAACCCTCTAAAGCCTTTCCTATTTCCAGATTGAAATTATATTCATTCACTCTTTAAACAAAAACTCTTTGACTACATATAGGTTCCAGCCCTATGCCAGGTAATGGGGGATTCAAAAAATAACAAGGTACTCTCCCTTCAGTCTAGAAGAGGGAGAAAGATACCTAAGTAAGTGTGATGAAGTATTTTAGGTGCTACATTAAAAGTATACAGGGGCTGAGAAGGTAGAGGAGAGGGGAGTAGCCAGTTCTATCTGGGGAGAGGGTGGGAGAAGAAATTAAGACCATGGAAAAGGAACTGAGTCTTAGGGATGGAGTAATAAGAAAAGTATATCACAGCGAGGGAATAATGTAAAGAAAGAAATGGTGTAATGAAGCATTATGTTAGATCTGTTCTGTCCAATATGGTAGCCACTAGCCATATGCAGCACCTGAGTGTGGCTAGTATGACTAAGTAAGTATTTAATTTTTTTATCAATTTAAATTCATAACTGACATTCAGTACAGTTATGGGGAAAACTTTTTACTAGTTTCATAGGTAGAATTTAGTGATTCATCAGTTGCATACAACACCCAGTGCTCATTATATCGCGTGCCCTCCTTAATGCCCACCACCCAGTTACCCCATCCCCCTACCTTGTTTGGAATAAAACTGGGTATGAGAATCTACTTTTTCAACTGAGAATTGTTGAAATCTAAATGCAGATCAAGTATTTCTGACAAAACTTGGTGTCCAAATTGAGATGTGCTGTAACTACAAAACATACACTGGATTCTGAAGACCGAGTATGAAAAAAAGGAATGTAGAATAGCTCATTATGTATTTTTATATTGGTTATGTGTCAAAATAATATTTTAGATACACTAAGTTAAATAAAGTATATTATTAAAATTAATTCTTCTGTTTCTTCTTTACCTTTTTTAATGTGGCTACTAGAAAACTTAAAATTACATGTGTGACTTGCATTCTATTTCTTTTGGACAGTGCCATTTGGGCAACTCTAGTCCAATGTGGCTGGAGCAGGAGGCAATGTTAGGGGGCATGCTAAGAGAAGTAAAATGTGGTCAATGTCAGTGACTATATTTTTTTACTATCATAGAGAAAGCAGATCTACAATGAGCAAAAAGAAGCCAACAGGCAGAGAAGTAGAGGTGAGTGACAGAGGAGAGAATATACTAATGGCTTATGGGACCTTGGCTCTGAAGGCTCATTACAGTCTTGCTTTTCACATGGCTTAGTTGTTCAACCTCCCTAGTAATTAAAGGAATCTTATCTATTTAGATGTAGAGATAGAAGAAAAAGCTTTAGAGAAACTCTCAAGATTTTAGTGGGGAGTAGAAGAGCAAGCTTAACAATCTCAGATAAGACAAATCATCCCACCTAAGAAAATCCCAAGCAAAGGATAAAAAAGGGATAAGACATAATAAACTAGAAACCTATGCTTAAAATAGAGATTTTATGTTTAAAGATTCTTGATAAGGTTCTTAGTTTCTACAAAGCTAAAATTTTCTTTAGAATCTAAACTCTGAAACTTATGAGATGTTTTTATTAAATTCAACTAATACTATTAAAACTATTGCTATAAAAATAGCAAGAATACATACCTTCCGGAAATGGCTCTAAGTTTTAATGACATTTAAATAATATTTAAATGCTAGACAAAGCATCTAACATGGTGCCTAATGTAGAGAACAAATTCATTAAATAATAGGTTTTTCTTTCTTTTCCTAAGAATAATCTCATGTGTGGCTGAACTATTACAGAAATATCTTTAAGAATTTAAAAAATGAAACTTCAATTCCTTCCATGACCTGAAAAATTGATGACAAAATAACAAAAAAGACATCATGGCTAAAAGAAATGGATAATGAATGATATAATTAGTAATGAGGAATTCCTTAGAATCAGTCCTTAATCCCTCTTAATTCCAGAATAGGGTAAAAAGATACTTACCACTAGGCTGCATAGTCAATGGACTTAAAACTGGTCAAGGAATTAAGAAGTTTGGGATTTATCCCTGGATCCACCAATACCTTACTCTGACCTCTGACAAGTCAGTTTCTCTGTATGTTAATTTCTCCATCTGTAAAATGGGGTGGGAGGAAGGAGGACATTCATTACCCCTGAAAGTACTGGGACTTAAGTGTTAACAAATTGGCTACATTATTTAAAAAGTAGGACCTTTAGATAAATCTTTTTTGCTTATTAGAGTATCTCAGGGTCGGAGAGTACCTTATAGCAAGTACCACTGGTTTAATTTAACTAGGCCCCAATATTCACAGAAATCAAGAATACAGGTATTTGCTACATTTGGTCTCATGCAAATACTGCATATAAATATAATTTCCAACTAACCAGGTTAAGCCAAAAACTCAAAAGATACTAAAAACAAATTAACATGGACTGAATGTGCTCCCCCACAGTTCCTATGTTAAAGTCCTAACTCCCAACGAGACTGTATTTGGAGATAGGACTCCTTAACTGAGATAACCTTAGTTAACCTCATTAACTAATGTTAAATGAGGTCATAAGGGTGGGGCCCTAATCTGTCCTTATAAGATGAGAAAGAGCCATCAGAGATCTCTCCCTCCATAACCACAGAGTAAAAGGCCAGGTGAGGATGTGGCCGAAAAAGTGCTCGTCTGTAAGCTGAGAAGAGGCCTGACCAGAAACAAACCCGGCTAGCATCTTGATCTTCGATTTCCAGATTAAAAACTGTGAGAAAATTAATTTCTGTTGTTTAAGCTACCCAGCCCTAACACACATGGTCATAGGACAAATGAGACTGTAGTCATTCTTCTAGAGCACCCGCCTCACGCCACACCATTCAGTTTCCAACTTGCCCTAAAGAATCTTTACTCTTTCTTTTACCATAGTCTGACTGGTAGTAAAATAAAGCAAAACAAAACAAAACAAATATCAAATTGGAAGTTAAAATTCTATCCTGTTTTGAATGTCAACTGTATTTTCCCTTAAAGACTATTTTCCCTTAAAGAGTTTAGGCAACTAACTTAATTGCACCGAGCTTCAGTTTTTGTTTTGTTTTTTTTTAATCAGTAAAATGGGGATGATAATTCCAGCACTACTTGCTTTATTAGGTTTTTGTGAAGAACGAATTAAAAAAAAGGCTTTTAAGCACATAATACCGTTAATAGGGATTATTAAGGAAAAACTTGCTGTGTGCTACCTTTCTCAGAGGGAAAACTGAGATGCTGATGTCATACAATGTGTTTACAAATAGGACACAGGGTATTAGAGCCTCCTAGTACTAGTTAGCCCCTAAGGATTCAAATACTCAGTTTTTGAGTAATGACTCTAAGGAATATTCGCTAGAATTACTTCTACCTTTCCTCTTCTCCCTCTGGCTCCCCCTTACTGTGGACTAGAACCTTTAAAAAATTATCATAATGCAATCTTCTTGGGGGAAGTACAAGTGCTTCCCCCAAGCACTTCTTTATTTATTCCAAAAGACTGTAATGACACTAAGAGGCTCTGGAATAAGAAGAGTAACCTGAATCCTCAAAATGCATGTCTGAAGCCCCGAAACATTAAGAGAGAAATCTGTGGAACATCCTAGAAAATATAGCCTCTTTGATTTCTGAGAAAAGAGCACAAGATAATAGACCAGTAAAATAAAGCGGCGCTGTCCTGTAGAACTTTCTTTGATGCCAGAAATGTTCTGGATCATCTACTGGGCAGCCATTAGCCACATGTGGCTCTTCTGCACTTTGAATGTGGCCAGTGTGACTGAAGACCTCCATTTTGTTTGTATTTAATTTTTATTAAATTTAAGTAGACACAGGCGGCCGGTAGTGATTCTATAGGATAGTGCAAGATCTAGAAGATGTAAAGATTCTGGTATTTCTGGAAACCCTTGAGAGAAAAATAGTATGTAGCAGAAAATTTACAGGTCTATAGAAGCATCCTTTCTATACGTGGCAAAACAATCATAACAGGCCATCCCCTGAAGCAAGGAAAAGTAAAAGAAATTCTTCATATATTAAGTAAAAAATTTAGTTATAAATTATCACTTATATAGTAACAATAATTATTATTAACATTATGAAGCTATTATTTTTAAGTGTTTACTATCGCCAGATATTGTGCTAATTATTTGAATAAAACTATCTTATTAAATCATCACCAGTGTGATCCCACTTACTATGGGATCATTATCCCTTTTTACCTAATGAGGAAATAATACCCAGAGAGGTTGAGTAACTTTCTAAAAGGTTATAGTCAGCAGAAAAGCCAGTATCTGAAACCAAACTATGCTCTTAACTACACTGCCTCTCTCCAAAACAAACAAATAAACAAACAAACAAATAGATGAAATACAAGAAAGAAATCTTACAAATGCTTCTAACATAAAATAGCCCAACTTAGATATTCTACCCACTTTACTACAGTAAAAACTGAAGCACTGAGGCTTATTGGCTTGATCTGGACACTGAATTAATATTAAGCACAGTCTGGGATTTAATGAGGTAAAACTAGATTAAATGGAGGATGTCCAAAGGTACCATGTTTTAAATATTCATAGAGCTTGGAAAACACAAAAGAAGTAACAGGCTTACATGCGTTATCATATCAATGAGAGAGAGAGAGGGAGGGTAGGGAGGAAGGGAAGAAGAGACAGAAGAGAAGGGATGTTTATTTCAGAAACAGAAACTGGAAAACAGAAAAAAAGACACATCAAATGTACTTCTGAAAACCCACTAAGACAGAACTCTTTCAATGTTAGATAGCAGTTGTGATTTTAATAAACCATAATCCTATGCCGATAAGCACAGAGATCAAAAAGGAAAAGCCGGGAGCAGAACACCTGCCCCACACTGTGGCCATGGAGGACAACCTACAGAGGCGGCAGGAGACAGACAAGGGACTGATCTGGGATGTACCACCGATTAGCCACTCTCTCTTATTAGCAACTATTCCTAGTGCCTTTTAGCTGATTCTCTGCCTCCAGCTCTCCTTCATTGACTTTTACCTTGTTCAGAGAGAAGTGTGATGAGATGGTAATATTCCTCTGGGATGATCTGCCAGAAAAGGGGGAAGGGGAAGCAAGCGAGGCAATCCCCTCCTCGCAGAGAGCAATAAATCCTGTCTTGTGCATGTAGCAGATGTGAACAAAGAAGATGGAACAGATCTCTCCTTGGCAATCATCCCTCCCCACTCCCTCTGTAGGAATTACACATCTCTGCACGTGCGTGCAGAGAGAAGAATCCCACAGAACATCAGTATTTCCTTTAACAAGCAAAGCAGTTAGCAATAAATGGCTAACAAAAATGCAGAGGGGCCATAACTCCTTTTGTCTTGCAGGTAGTCCCAGCCGACTTCAACTATGTATAATGTGTACCTTTTACGGAGGTGGGATCCAGAGCATAAGGGAGGCTAATGCTTTCTACAAATCTTCTGGCTCATGTTTCCTGAACAGGGAAGACGTTTAGTGGACCAGTGGAGCCACATCATACTTCCTGGCAGACATATGTGGATCCGATGTCATGAACTAAGTAATGTACCAGTACCGCCATCATCATTCCCGTCAGTAGCCAGGAAAAAGGACCTAACAGTACTGTATGATCTACTGTGCCAGTCAGAACACTTTGGAGGTGGAGTTTTATGTTCGAATCTAGACCCTATACTCTGAATGAGATACAGGCACACAATCTATTCAAAGGAAAGCAACAAGAAGAGTAAAGGTTTAAGAAACTTTGGAGGCTTAACCTGGAGAAGAGAAGACTCGGGAAACAGGAGAGCTGTGTGCGAATACCTGGCATGTTCTCATGTAGAGGAGAGATGAGATTCGCTGTACTTGCTCAATATACCCCAAGAGACAGAACGAGGACTAGTGGCTGGAAGCTACAGGTAGACAGGCTTTAGCTCATTACTAGGAAGAACCTTCTGGCAGTCAGAGGTATCCAACCATCAGATAAACTCTGAGAAGGAAAGGTATAAATCCGCCATCGTGGACAGTATGGAACCAAAGGTAAGTTAACTTCTTGGTGCAAGTATTAAATCATGAAAAGGAAGAGGATGCTTGGACTAGGTAACCTTAAAAGGCCTTTCCAAATCTGAGATCCCACAATTTTATCAGGGTATGGACCTCCCGATTTCATCATTTCAACACTGCACAACTGCAGGCTTGCAGCATGGACGGCATATATTTCTACAATAACAACTTTTCCACTGAAGGCTTACAGAAGTGTGATGTGGGCAGAAGAAATAACAGCATCATCTTCTTTCCCTTCTATTTCAGCATCTACCGTGTACTGGCACCATGGAAGGCACTTTACACACCTTCTCATTAGTCTTGGGAGGCGAGTTCCAGCTAGGCTACCGTGAGACTGAGCCAGGAACACACCACCTTTGGTTTTTACTTTCCTCATTTGTAAAATAAAGGGGCTGAACTTCCGTCATGATCTGTAAGATCCCTTTTAAGTTCTATCACATTGTGAGTCTATGGGAAGCAGCATCAAGGTACCAGCTCGATTATTTCCTCCTTATCCGTTACAACTCAAAACCAGGCGGGATAACCTGAAATACATTCTTTCTTTGAAATAATGAACAATGTGTGATGCTTTTATTTTATGCAATAAATACAAAATTTAGTGTAAATGGAATTTTTAATAAAAAAATGAAGTCTTAAAAAAAATGAAGTCTATTTTGAGCATACCAAGACGGTTAAAGAAACCTTTATTAAAATAAGTTCAGTGTTTTATTACAAAGTAACTTGTTCTATAAATTTGGATTTTATACACTGGATTTTTCTCTTATATGATTTTGTTGTCCACTCAAGTCATCCATGCCAGTCACATGGGCATCTTCTCCTCTGCGTTTGGTAATTGCTCAGATGTTATAACACAGAACTACAGGTTTGGAAGGAACAGCAACAGCCGTTTAGTTCAATGCCTCCTCCTTCCCTGCCTCCAAGTCCACCATCCCCAGCCAGTGTCTGAATCTTCTTTCTAGCATCCCAAAGAGTCCCTTCTTATACCTCCACTGATGAAGAACCTGCATCTCCCTAGGAAGTTCCCTCCATTCTTAGCTGTGGATCTTGGCTTTAGGAAAGTGATTCTCAGTATTTTTTCTATTTTAATAACCACGAGGTAATCCCATCATACTTCTGTTAGTAACAACAGTTTTATCTACAATTGAACTTTTAAAAGAGGTATCTCAAGACAGCAAGACACTTTCCCTCTTTATTCAGTAGACTTCTGTTGCCAAATTTTTCATAGTGCATATAAATAATTTTAACACATACATACATTAAAAAGAAAGTGGTCGAAGGGGGGTAGATGTTTGTCACAGCAGTGGTAGGGAGTTAGACAGGAACAAGGCCCCTTAGGGAAACAAAACAGGAAGGGAGAGAATGGCACGGATATGATATGACACCTCCACTGACTCTAATACACTTGGGGGTGGGGGGTTGATGCTGAACGTCACCTAGCTCCTTGAAAATCATTGCTCTTCTCTATCTCAATTGAGTATGCCCACTCTTTAGGCATTTTGGGGCAGCTTTCATGTGTGCAGGGAAAGTTAACTGCTTTCCAGTCTTATCAAGGTGAAACTCAATAACTAACTATATAACATGTCTCACTGTAAAATGTATCTGCTGCTTATCCTCTCCCATTCCACCTAATCCATAGTATACTATTCTGACTGGACACTCTGCCTTCCAACATTACACCTCTATGGTCTGGTTATTTTCTCTTTACTGTGATGGGTCAGCACATGTCCTAATTATTCAGAATAATTATCTTAGTATCCGAGCTCAAGGGTATTTTTACCAAATATTCCTAGATTTCCCTCTTCTATTATGAAGATCCTGCAGCAATACTGCCAGGGTTCAGATCTGGTTCTATCACTTACTAGTTGTATAACGTTGGCCAAGTAACTTAACCCCCTTTGCCCTGGTTTTCTCATCTGCAAAATAAAGATAATAACGGCAATTAGCTCACTGAGGTACGAGGAGAATAAAGAGGATACATAGAAAGCACTTAGACCAGTACCTGGCCATTGTAGACAATCAATGTTAACATGCTTTGTTGCTTCCTTCTTCTCTGTCATCATCATCTTCATGTCCTGCTATTAATTAGGAAACTGTCTTACTACAGACCCAAAGTGGGTTTTTTTAAATATTTTTTTAAAGATTTTATTTATTTATTTGACAGAGAGAGAGACCACAAGTAGGCAGAAAGGCAGACAGAGAGAGAGGGGGAAGCAGGCTCAATCCAGGACCCTGGATCATGACCTGAGCCGAAGGCAGAGGCTTTAACCCACTGAGCCACCCAGGCGCCCCCCAAAGTGTTTTTCTTTCTATTGAATTTCTATGTTCCCTCTTCATCAATCCGAAACATTCTTGGCACTTCAACATAGCTCTCTCTGACAAACCTGATTAAAGTGAAACTTACTCACTTAGCACACCCACTACTACAGCCTGTTTTCATTACATTATGATACACACTCATTCTTCACCAATTCACGTTCCTTTTTTTTTTCATACCTCTATTCAAAATCCACCTCTTAAAGTAGGGTTTGGAAAACTTCTATAAAGAGACAGAGAGTATAAATAATCTCAGTTTTATTGGACATATAGTTTCTGTTGCAACTTCTCAACTCCACCACTGTAGCATGAAAGCAGCCATAGGTAACACATTAACAATAAACTTGGCTATGTTCCAAAACATCTTTATTTACAAAACAGGAGCCAACAGTATTTGACCTACCAGCCAGTTTGTTAATCCCTGATCTAGAGGAATTCTTCCCTAAATAATTCTGCTTGGCTATGATCATCCCTCTGTTCTACTTCGAGAATGTACCATATTTATTTAAAAGCTTCTAAGTATTTGAATGTGGTCAGTCTCCTACTAAGATCCCTGTACATATCCTTTAAGGAGAGCTAGTCTTTAATTCTGTAAACAAATGTATCCAAGCCTAAGAGTAACGGGGGGCATTAAGGACACAAAGACAACGTCCTAGCCTATGCTCACAAAGGACTCATAGATTAGTACGATAGATAGCAATTCAAATACAAAATCATAACATAATGTGATTTTTGCTCTCATAGAGATTTCCTATACAAAGTGCTCTGGGAAAACAGAAAGGAATGATTAACTTTGCTTGGGGAAGTGAGGAAAGCTTCACAGAGATGAAGTTGAGCTAGGATTGTCAGAAGAAAGATGAACAGGCATTTTAGGCAAAGGGAATATAGTACAAAGGTACTAAGATATGAAAATGGACAGTGCATTTGGACAACAGTCAGCAGTTTACTATAGATAGAAAAGGGTAGGGTAAGCTACAGAGATAAAGGGAGATGAGAGCAGAAACGTAGGTAGGCTGCAACTAAAGAGCCTCATTTGCCACACCAAGACAATAGTATATTACATATTGAGGCATCTGGTATCATCTCAAAGATTATGTTAGACATTCAATATCGAGATCTGACTTATTAACATTTTACATCCATAAAGGGATTTTAACTTTTTTCACAGACTTTTACATACATTTCCAATGTTCATATAGCTGCCATATTTAATATTTACAGGCCTTCTAAATTCTGATACTGATCCTCAACTTGTGATACAGTGAGAAGAAAAGATTTAAAGGCAAAAGAATTAGAATTAAATCGTACAGCACATAGTATGTGATTTTGAGTAAGTCTCTTAACCCCTCATTGTTTCCATAAAACAGGAGTAGCAACTGTACCTACTTCACAAGATTACTGTAAAGACTATGTAAGACAATTATGTGAAGAGTACTTTGCAAACTATAATGAGCCATACAAATGACACGCAGGATTTGTTAAAATTGCAGGGTTAAGTTGCCAAGAAAGGGTGAGATTCTTTTATTCATTCTTTTTTTTTTTTTAAGATTTTATTTATTTATTTGACAGAGAGAGAGAGAGAGATCACAAGTAGGCAGAGAGGCAGGCAGAGAGAGAGGGGGAAGCAGGCTCCCAGATGAGCAGAGAGCTCGATGCAGGGCTCGATCCCAGGACCCCGAGATCATGACCTGAGCCAAAGGCAGGGGCTCAACTCACTGAGCCATCCAGGCAATCCTCTTTTGTTCATTCTAATTGCTAATTCATTCTAATTCTAATTTCTAATTGCTTTTTTTTATTCAACATGGCACACAGATTCATATACAACCTAACAGAGGAAAATTCTCTATTTCTATTACACATAAATACAGGTTCTGACCTTTTCGAGGATCCGATTTTTGCATGGTACCATCAGCTATATCAAATAAGAAAGTGTTCCTCCTTAGCAAGATGGAGAAATCTGGAAGCAAAAGACAGAAAAAATTAGAAATGTGAACTACTGTAGATCAAAGAAGACATGCAGTGAAATTAGGTTTTTATCAGAGGAAACCAACAGGCTGGACACCCAGACAGGGCTTCTCAAAGGCAGCAATTTAGAGAAGTTTTCAATTTCTAGGATCCTTCCCTCAGCTTTGTGGGTTCAGAATGCTGATTCTGTAAAAAATAGAATATATTCTTGACGGCAGTTCTACAGATCATTAAACAATGATGGGTAAATAAGAACGTTAACTTATTAATTTATTGTGAGAAATATAACAGTTATATGACATAATATACTATATGCTGAAAACTACAAAACACTGCTGAAAAAAATTTAAAAAAAACATAAATGGAAAAGACATTCTGTGTTCATGAATTGGAAGACAAATATTGTTAAAAGGACAATACTACCCAAAGTGATTTACAGACTCCATGCAATCCCTCTCAAAATCCCAATGATGTTTTTTGCAGAAATACAAAAAGTCATCCTAAAATGCATGTGGAATTTCAAAGGACCCCAAAAAACTTAGACAATCTTGAAAATGAAGAATAAAGTTGGAAGATTCACACTTCCTGATTTCAAAACTTACTACAAAGCTAGAGTAATCAGAACAGTGTGGTACTGGCATAAGGACAGACACACACACCAATGGAACAGAATTGAGGGCCCAGAAACAAACCCTACTATATACAGTCAGATGATTTTCGGGAAAGGTGCCAAGACCATTCATGGGAAAAGGATATTCTTTTCAACAAGTGATGTTGGGAAAACTGGATACCCATATATGCAAAAGAATGAAGTTGAACTTTTACCTTAAACTGTATACAAAAATTAGCTCAAAATGCATCAAAGACCTAAACACAAGAACTAAGATTATAAAACTCTTACAAGAAAATACAAGGGAAAATCTTCATGACATTGGATTTGACAATACTTCTTGCATATAACATCTAGACCACAGACAATGAAAGAAAAACAGATAAGTTAGATTTCATCAATATGAAAAACATTTGTGCATCAGAGGATACTATCTGAGTGTGAAAGACAACCTACACAGAGTAGGAGAAAATACTGCCAAATTATACATCCAATAAGGGATTGATATCTAGAATATATAAAGAACTCCTACAATTCAACAACAAAAACCCCTCAAACAACCCAATTAAAAAACAGGCAAGGGACTTGAATAGACGTTTCTCTGTTTACCTATACAGATACCCAACAAGCACATGAAAAGCTACTCAGCATCATTAATCAATAACAAAAGCAAATCAATATCAGAATGAGACATCACTTCACACCCATTCAAATAGCTATCATAAAAAAAGAAAACAAAAATAACAAGTGTTGCCAGAATGTGGAGAAATTAGAATCCTTGCGAACAGCTAATAGGAATGAAAAGTGATGCAGCTGCTGTGGAAAATCTCAAAATCGTAAACATAAAATTACCATATGATCCAGCAACTCCACTCCTGGGTATATATCCAAAAGAACTGAAAGCAGGGACTAAAACAGATACTTGTACACTAATTTTCATTGCAATATCATTCACAATAGCCAAAGGAGAGGAACAATCCAAGTGTCCATCAGTAAATGAATGGATAAATAAATGTCCTTTATATACACAATGGAATATTTATTCCATAAAAAGGAATACAATTCTGATACTTGCTACAACAGAAACACATCTTGAAAACATTATTCTAAATGAAATAAGCCAAACACAAAAGGACAAATATTGCATGATTCCACTTATACTTGGTAACTAGAATAAGCAAATTTACAGAGATGGAAAGTAGAAGTACTAGGGACAGGGCAGAGGAGGGAATGGAGAGTTATGATTTAATAGGTACAGAGTTTCTGCTTGGGATGATGAAAAAGTTCTGGAGATAGTAGTAGGCTACACAACACCATAAATGTACTTACTGCCTTTAAGTGGTTAAAAAGGTAAATTTTATGTTACATATATTTTAACACACACACACACACACACACACAAAAGAAAGAAAGAAAAGAGCAGGTAACAGGTGGGTCTGCATTACAGTCCCATTCAACCATCCTACAAGAGAAACATACAAAGCTTCATAGGGATTTAAAAGAAACGAAGTTCTGGAGTCACAGCATTCTCTTTCCTGAGTAATCCTAGATGAAACCAGTTATCCATTTTCTTTACGACGTCCTATTCTGCAGGCTTCCAAGCCTCTGACAAATACATCCTTTCTTTGGATAACATTACTATCTATATAAAGCATGTGGTAGAGATGGGCTTTGAGTCTGAATAACAATTCTATCACTAGCTTTGTAAACTTGGACAAGTTACTAAATGTCGCAGAGCCATAATTTCTGCATTTTTTAAAAAGATTTTTTTTTTTTTGTCAGAGGAAGAGAGAGCACAAGCATGGGGAGCGTCAGGCAGAGGGAGAAGCAGACCCCCCCTTTGAGCAAGGAGCCCGATATGGGACTTGATCCCAGGACCCTGGGATCATGACCTGAGCCAAAAGCAGATGCTTAACTGATTGAGCCATCCAGGCATCCCCAATTTCTGCATCTTTTTTTTTTCAATTTCTGCATCTTTAATGTGGGAATAATAGTGTCTACTCCAAAGGGTTTGTGGGGATTGAATAGCATTATCTATTTTAATGAATGGGTATAAGTAAGTATGTGATAGGTAGGGGGTCCTCCTCCCACCTTCTCAGCTTTTTGTCACATTACTAATCCCTAACAAAGTCAGTCAGGTCCTTGCCTCTTCGCTCCATTGGCATCACCACAGCTCTCTGTGGGTTAAAGGTCCTTGCTAGTATCTCTGTCAGAAACCTTCTCTTTGAAAGTCCAAGTCCAAGTCTCTCCAAAACCAACATCCAAAAGACCAAAAGTAAATGTAGACAAATTCATTTTCCATCTATATCACAAACCTCTCCTACAGGAAATCTATCCTCCCTGAGGACAGAGACTGTTGTAGGCTTACTTTATATCCCACACATTGCCTATATTGGAAAAAATAACTTTCTGAGTTTTTTTTAAATTGACTTTTCAACAATTCTAAGTTTTTTATAACAGGACCTTGCATAAATTTCCAAGTATCTAAGTACTGTTTCTATACTTGCAGTACAAAGCAAATAAGGTAAAAACAATACTGACAGTTTTCTTTCAGTGATAGGAACCGAAGCAAAATATATGAGGTGCTACAGGGTACAACTGTGACTACTTCAAAGCCTGCTATACTAACATTGGCTTGTATCACAAGCGCCAGAAATAAGAGAAAAAGTCCAATGTCCCACCATAAAAAAACCTCAATAATGAAGTTGATCTGATATCAGGCAAAATTTAAAAACCCATTTAATCTCCACTTAAAAAGCAAAACATCAAATCAAGTAATCAGAGAATAACATCAAATCAGAATTCATATTGCTGCTTTACTCCTAAATCAGTGGCAAGACATTCAATTTTACGTTATCTGACTGATCTAAACTCCTTCAGCTACACCAATTGGGATTACCACCATATATATTTATTAAACATGCCTAGGTATAAGACTGGAATCAGGAGACAGAGAACCACAAAAGAAAAAAGAAACTAAGAGGTTACAAGGAAAAGAGGCTAGGACCATTTTGTTAGATAGACTTTCATACTGTTAACTTATGGAACCATGACAGGGGAAGGGAATCAACTTTGTGCAAGTTTCTGTGCTATGCACTTTAAAAATGACTTTTTAATAAAGTATTACATACTGAAAAGTACACAAATCCTAAGTATAAAACTCAATGAGCTTTTACAACGTGTCTCCAAACCAAGAAAGAGATTGTTACTAGCACCCAAAGAAGTACTCCTTTGTGTCCTCTCCCAGTCATTACTCCACCCAAGAGTAAACACTGTCTTGACTTCTGTCACTGTAGAATAGTTTTGCTTGTCTTGAACTTTATATAAACAAAATATACCACACGTGCTTTTTCATGTCTGCTTCCTTCCACTCAACATTTTGTTTGTGAGGTTCATCCATGTTGGCCCTAGCAGGCACTACTACTTTCATTACTTGATTTAAAGAACCCAACAATTCTGGTATTTCCCATTTAGTTAAAAAAAAAAAAAAAAGCGAAAAAGCTGAGTTTCTGAAGTTAACTGAGATTAATTAAGGCATTCGAGGTCACATAGCTACTAAATGGAAAGGCCAAAGTTAAAGACTGTCTAATTTGAAAGTCCATGCTCTTTCTGGTTCCATTATGCTTGCTTACTATATTTTAAAACAACAAAAATTAATCTCTTTCCTGATTTACTTATCATAGGCCATATATATGTGTAGAGGCCTGGCAAACAGTCAAGGACTATGCAAATTAAGAAAGTATTGTTAGCAAGAGGAAGGAGTTACCTAGTGCAATGGCTTTTAAGCCTTTATGATTGTGGCCCACAGACTTAACTCCATGCATTTATATACAAGGATATGCATTCCTGAAAACTTTGCACTTTGTAAAAATTATGCACTAAAACCGGTCTTGTGGGAAAAACAGAGTTAGGAATAGACTAAAAAGCTCATGGAACTTTGTATCCTTTACACACACACACACACACACACAGACACACACACACAGACACACACACACCATAAGGACCTGAGTCATTGAGAAAAGGTTAAATTAGGCTCAACAAACTAAATTAAAAAGCAGAATGGCAGCACCATTCATTTTAGAATAATTTCCAACTAAAACGATTTTTAAAAATAAAGATTTAACATATAATCAAACAAACCTGTTAGGTACCCAGAACATTAAGCTTCTAAGAGTGACTTATTTCCCCAAGGTTTCCTGGAGCGAAGCTTTGAATGCATGTCACCATCTGCAGACAGGAACCACTTAATAAAAGCTTTTCATGGTGACAGAATTAAAATCTGAGGTCAGACTCATGTGGCTCTGGGGACCAGTAAGAGACCATTAATCCATTTACCACCTTTTATCTGTTCACACTGCCCAAGCAGACCTTTGAAAAATGTCTATGCTACCAGGTACCAGAGATTGCAAGATCA
The DNA here is from genome assembly GCA_028533885.1 of Nasua narica. Lineage (NCBI taxonomy): Eukaryota > Metazoa > Chordata > Mammalia > Carnivora > Procyonidae > Nasua > Nasua narica. The sequence goes on from CM052798.1 coordinate 28,137,400, forward strand.
GCTTAGAATCAAGTTAGTAAAATCAGAGTCTTATTAAGAAGATAGAATCCTGTATAGAAAACTACCTCCTTAGACATAGAGCCCTGAGAGTAGATTAAATCCTCACCCACTTAGGTCACTAAGACAGGTATATAAAGTAATTTGGGCTGATTGACAGAGTGACATCTAGAAACCATTCTATAAATCCCCCTAAAGTCTCAGGTTCTTAGCCTAAAAGAAGTGAGTTATGACTCCCTGGCATTATCCAGGGTCCTGTATGAATCTTACAGAATTACAAACTTGGGGCAATTATGGTTTCTTTGGAAGAAGAAACTGAGCTGCAACTTAGGCCTAAACTTGGCCTGGTTCATTCCAGGTCACCAAGGAGTCACTTCCTCAGGACTTCAAATTCTTCCCCAGAAAACTAGGAGGTGAGAACTCTATAGAGCATTCCCAGGCAGGTCCCATATTTATCACAAACAAGCTGCATGCCTGTTTCCTCACCATCCACCTCCACAAGTGTCTGGTTTTATGGCTTCATAGAAAATCCTACTGTTACTGAAATACGGGAACTTTATCAAGTGATGTCAGTTGTCTTCTTGCAAGCTGCTCAGGCAATTGCCCTGACATCCATTTCCGATTGGGAGTCTTTGAGACTACTACCTCTTTCTTCTTTGCACTGGGAAGGCCAGAGACTACCGAGGGGCTTCCAGCAAAATGTGTCCTGTGTGGGCCTGAAACAGTACAGCCATCTCACGAAAGGGCTCTCTTCTCTAGGAGATGACTTGACTGATTGACTGAGAGGGCACGGATAATCTCTGAGATGTGGTATTAAGCTTAGGCATATCACAGAGTTTTAAAAATTATTTGCATATGATAAAGAATATAAACATTCTGAACAGTGAGGGCAGAAGAGTGGTGCCAGTTGCTAACATTCCATATTTACTGGGAACCTTCTTCACGCTAACAAGTCAAAAAACCTTTCTATAGAATCACAGAGCCAGCAGGAACCAAAAGGCATGAGAAGAAAAAAATATACGTCCAGTTTCCCTTCAGAGATAAGTTTCTGCTTGCTTAGCTTTTTTTTTTTTTTTTTTTTAAATCCTGGAAATTTAGCTTCTGGGACACAAGATGCTTTTTTCAACTTCCTCAGCTTTTGACCCAGCAATTCATTCCTTAATTAAAATCTACTTTAATTTTTCTTCATTCTAAGTCTCTGGGGTTCACTGGGCCAGGATTTGTGGTGGATTTTATTTCCGAGAACAATCTTATATGGTGATACTAGTTCAGAGAACTCCAGAAATTTATTTCATCAAAATCACTGATGGGTGTAAAACCTGTGCAATACTCTAACACAGAGCAGTGATTCATAACTTTTTTTCTCATTCTGACACACCTGAAGAATACAAAACACTATCAGTGACAGCAGGCTCATTAAACACACTGGTTTTCCAGAACAGGGTAGGAGGGAGGACTTATTTGATAGGGAGAGAGGCTCCACTGATGAAGGTGTTTTGGAATCTCTAAGGGTATTTGTGTAATTAGGAAAAGTCCCTCCCTCAGTCCATATGCTTCTTCCACCACCCTGCCCTCTGACAGAGTCTAGAGCAGTGTGGCCCAAAAGAAACATAATTCAAGGTGGCTGGGTGGCTCAGTTGGCTAAGAGTCGAACTCTTGATTTCAGCTCAAGTCATGATGTCAGGATTGTGAGATCAAGTCCCACACTGGGCTCCACGCTGAGTGTGGAGTCTGCGTAAGATTCTCTTTTTCCCTCTCCCTTTCCCCCCACACTCACTCACTCTCTCTCTCAAAAAAAAAATTACACATAATTAAAATTAATTAAAATTTATAATTCAGTACTTCAGTCCCATTAAACACCCATATCTAGAAGAAAATTATAAACTTAAATATTAAGTACTTAATATGTGCTGACCACCTGCATTAAGTTGTTCAATGCTCACAGCCCAGTAAGGAGGTACTATTATTTTATTTAGTATTTTATTTATTTATTTATTGAGAGAAAGAGAACACGTGAGCAGGAGGGAGGGGGGAGAGGGAGAGAGAGAATCTCAAACAGGCTTATACTCAGCTCATGCTGGGCTCGATAACATGACCCTAAGATCATGACCTAAGCCAAAATCAAGAGTCAGATGCCTAACCAACTGAGCCACCCAGGCACCCCAGGTGGGTACTATTATTATCTTCACATAAAGGAGAAAATCCATATAGGGAGGTGTCTTAGAATTTGCCCAAAATTACAGTTAGTAAATGGTGGAACTGGTATTCAGAGCAAGATAAATTGGCCAATCTCTTGTCTCTGAGGCTTGGGTTTCTTTCCAGTAAAACTAGGCTATTTAGTATGCCCTAGGAGTAAATGCAATCTTTTGCCTCTCATTAGAGGCTCTCAGCACAGAGTGATTTTCTCCATCATATGGCCCTATCCTGGTTATTTGTTAATGTAAGTTAGATCATGTCCCTCCCCTGCTTAAAATCTCCCAAAGGCTCCCATGTCTCTTAAAATTAAATCCAAGTCTTTTATTAACCTGACCCACATCGTCCTATGGGATCTCACCCCTCCTCTCCTATAGCCCCTCATCATTCCCGCTGCTCTAGCCATGCTTCCTCTCTTGCTCCAGATGCAGGCCAAACTCCTCATTACCTGAGGGCACTGGTACTGCCTGGAATGTTCCACCCTATATTCATATGGCTCACTTTTTATCATTTGGGTCCAAGCTTACATATCGCCTCCCCTAGACAGAGAATCTCGCCTTTCCTGACCACTCTATCTAAAGTAGTCACCCAGACTCCCTCTACCATACTGTCCGGAATTTTCCCCAACAGTTAGCAACATGTACAATCGCCCTTGTCTATTTATTTGTCTGCTCCACTGGGACTTTGTCTGTGTTGTTCATTCGGCACTATATCCTAGCACTTGGAATAGTGCCTGGTATGGAAAAGACACTCAATAAGTATTTTTGAATGCAATGAATGAATCCTAATCATTAAGGGGAAAAAAAAGGCATAAAATTTTAAAATTACATAAGCAGAACACGGTGACTACTTTCTGAATTTAAAAAATATATGGGTGGTTTGTAAGCAGAACTTATAGGTGATTTATGAGAAACAGTTTAAAACAAATCTCTCAAAATGGAATAAAACAAGCTGGGTCCTTTAGTATCTGTAAGTCAGTCTGAAATCTGACAGAATCATTACAAACAAGTAATGAGAGGATGAAAGGAGTTGAGAGACATAATTATGAATACAACTTAGCTTTTCAAAGACTTTTCTGAATACAGTCCTCACGGCTCATGAAGGAAATCCATCTAACACTTGGCAGCACTAGAACATAGGGAAGAGTACCATCAGAGAATCAGAAACTTTGAGGAGTTTCTGTCATATATAATCTAAATACAGCTATATAATGGAGAAAATCAATTAATGCTGAGAGCCTATAACGAAATATAGGTAAAGGGTATTTCCTGGTAGGGCATACTAAATAGACCAACTGTCCTGGGAAAAAGCCCACACTTCGAAACAAAATGTTCGACGGGAAGTGCTGAGATACCTGAACTCTGACGACCTGTACAGGCACCCCACTCCATGCAAACAAAGTTTCTAGAGGCACTGAAGGCACACTATTGTTTCTTACTAATTTTTAAAGATACTTTCAAAAGATAAAGAGACAACAAGGAGGACTATAAAGAGCCTACTCTAAATGTGACACTGAAAAAAAGATTGACTAAAGGCACTCCTGGAAAATGCCATGGGACGATTTTCCCATGGTTGGAAACGATAATGTAGGAGCATAAATAATACAGAGAGGTTCAAATAATGAATAACTCAGTAAATAATATTCTTCACAGGGGCAAAACAAGAAGAAATTATTGTAATAATTCTTATTACAAATAATAAAACTGTAATTTAATTACAAATATCTGAAATATATTTATACTCCTGGCTGCCAAATTAGTTAAAATACCTCATTTAAAAAACCTCCTTCAGAAAAGTCCTAAAGAATCACCAGAGAAATTTCAATATAGCCAGGTGGGTGGAGGGACAGATAAATAGATATGTGACATTTACTAGTAATGGTAAAAGTTAGGTGGTGGACATAAGGTTTTTCACTGCAAAATCTTTTTGATTTTGTTGTATGTTTGAAATTTTTCATAAGTAAAAATAAACTTGAAAATATCCCAAAGAAACTGTCTCAAAGCTTAACAACAGGCAATAGTGAAAAGATGGGTAGTGTAATGGAAGGAATGAACATTGTTTTTTTTAGCTCTCTTACATATAATGAGCATTCATCACAACAAACCTGAGAGGTACGTGAAATTATCTCCCTTACACACACTACACACACACACACACACACACACACACACGCCCGAGGCTCAAAGAGTACTTTAACAAAGTTACTTGGATATCAGTGAAAATTAAGCCTGGGCTCAAAATATATATATACGCTTAAAAACCTACCTAAAATCTTAATCATCCTTATCATTTACTTTCCACAAGTTTCCAAGAAAGTGACTCTATTTCATCTTTGCTTGGAGAAGCACTTTACAAATAGTGAGAACATATAAAATGCACTTTATAAAACAATACTTTTTATAATGTATTATATAAAATATAAATGACTTCTCGTTTCAAAATCCTTTATGATGTTCAATGCTAACCGACTTACATATTATCTTCTTTGTATTAAAGTTATTTGTAAATATCTTTTGGAGCCCTTTTAATGTAGTAATTCCCTTGAAATTAGGATCCATATCTGATTCATTTCTGCATTCTTTGTAATAACGTCTTGAACAGTAGTTAGTGAATGTTTACTTAGGGAAAGGAAGTAAATATGATCCTCACAATAGATATACAAGGTAGCTAGGACACCTGTTCACATATTAAGTACTTAAGGAAACAGGGGCAGAGTAAACTCTGATACTATTTCTTTGTGAAAAGCTCACTTGTTGAACGAGGGCTCCAGTCGTTTCCTATTGCACCGCTGACTCAAAAAGTACATTAAGCCTGATTCTCCAACTTAGGGTCTGGCAGACTGTCCAAAGGAAAAGGCTTTAGTTACGTAATTTTTTAAAATGCTTGAGAAATCCTGAAAGATGGATCCTAATGTAAATAAAAAGATTTGTAAACCTCTTGACTTTTTTCTATTAGGAGAGTGACAGAAAAACAAAGTGCTTCTTAAAAATCCTAAATTTCGTTACAGGTTACCTAAAACCTAACAAAACCAGAAGCTGATCCATAACAGCTAACATTCATACTCAGCTCTTTGAACCAATTCCATGTATACATGTTATTTCATATGATTTTCCATAATACCCAGTGAGAGATTTCTATTACTCTCATTTCACTGATGAGGAACTTTCAGAGTTGGGAGACTTGGTAGGTGGTTGAAGTGGGATTTAAAACAATCTCAGTCACGCTCTTTGCAGTTTACCATGTTGTTATTTGTTTGCAAAAAACTAGTCAATAGCCTTCGAAATGCTTTCTCTCTGCTTCCATTCTATCATGTGTATGGCAACTGGAATAATCCTTCTAAAATAAAAATTCCATCATGTTGCTTCTCTGCTTAAAATCCTTTAATGGATCCATGTAGCCTGTGGTATGAAATCTACCAAAGTCCTTGGCATTGCGTACGTAGCCGCTCAAAGCCAAAATTCTTTAAGATTTGGGCCCTGACTACTTTTCTAGCCTCATCTACCCATCTTCTTTTCTTTAGCCTCTTTCCTTAACTTATTCTAAATGATCTGTACACCCTCAACTCATCCGCAAGTTCCTCTTCCCATAATGCACTCAACTTGTCAACAACTCGGCCTCCAAAATTTAACTCAGAAATCAATGAATCTCCTCTTCCTCACCTCTCTTAGCTCTTTCCCCTAGATAATAATTTCCTATTCTGCTTATACTTATATCTGCTTATACTTATTCTGCTTATTCCTTATATCTGCTTCATACTTACAGCATTTCAATACTGTATTAAATTATTTGTTTACATACCTCTCCTGCCTGTTTGACAGCAAAGCCCTAAGGGATGTCTTAGTCATCTTTACTTCTTTACCCTTCCTTAGGGTCTAATACAGTGCCTGACTGTATTAGGCATCAGATACATATAAGTTTGTTGAGCTGAATTCAAATAAACTCACTTAGAAAGTTCAAAAGTGTTAAAACAGGATTTGGATTTTGCAAAATATAAATGTTTCAAAGGAAAAAAAGACCCTGAAACTCTTTAACAAAATTGTGTATAATAATGGCAATTGCCCTGAAGGTCCCTGCTAGCACTCTGTGCCCCAGCTGGGCCTCCAGAAGGTTCATTGCTTTCATATTATCACTGTGGCAATTTATTAATGAGTTCAACACTAGCAAGACAGATTGAAATGACAGCCCTGGCAGCTAACATCTCTTATTTATCACTAGAGCTAGTTTCTCAGTAGCAGTGCCATGGATAGACCTTCTTCAATGCAAAACAATTACTTACAGAGTATCTTCTAAGAAATCTACAAACACTGTGATTGGCCCAGGGGAATCCAAAAAAAGTATCGGTCCTCATATCGGAACACATAGGCAAAGAATGTGTTCTTGAAAAATAACTCAAAACTGAAAAAACACGGATGCCCATTAGAGGTGATGGTAAAGGACTCATTGTGCAATTCATCACTTAAGGGTCAATTACCTATCCAAGGGCTAACTGAAACACCACTGGAGTTCCTCTTTCTTCACGCTGATGGAGGCAGTGTGCATGAGAGCCAAGAACTGGTACTAGGCACTCTGGCAGAAGGAAGGTCTGTAAAACTAAAGCTACCACTCCTCCAAAAGTTTGAAGGCTTCTTGGTATCACAGCATTCTTACCAATGATTTGAAGTTGCCCTCCTGAGGTAAAACAAAGGCAAATCATAAGCCATTAACAAACAAAAGTGCAACTTTAAGTGCAACTAGACATAAATATGGTTTAAAAAAGAGAGGGAAATAGCAAAAAATCCTGTAGATACAGGCAGATACTACATATTCATTGTCTTTCACTCATGACTATGATACCTCCAAGTAATGCCCCTGTTTTGGCTTCTTAGCCTGCCATAACAAAGTACCAATAACTGGATGTAATAAACAAAGGAAATTTATTCTCTCATAGTTCTAGAGGCTAGATGTCTGAAATTGGGGTTTTGGCAGAGTCAATGCTCTCTCTGAACCTTGCAGGGGAAGATACCTTCCTGCCTCTTTCAGATTCTGGTAGCCTCAGGAAACCAATAGATTTTGGTACTGATGGGAGTGGGGTGCTGCTCTAACAAATAGTTAAAAATGGGGAAGTGCCTTTGGAATTGGATAATGGGTAGAGGCTTAAACCTAGATTGCCTTGAAGAGATGTTTGATACAAATATGAACCTTAAAGATGCTTCCGGTGAAGTATTAGAAAGAAACAATGAACACATTTTTGGACACTGGAGGAAAAGCAATTCTTGTTATAAAGTGGCAGAAAACTTGTCTGAATTGTGTTCGGTCATTGGGTGAACTTGTGATAAACTTGGATATTTAGCTGAAAAAACTTCCAAAGTGTTGAAGTCTGGCCTAGTTTCTCCTTGGTGCTTACGGTAAATTTTGAGCAGAGATAAATTGAGGAATGAACTTTTAAGCAAGAAGGGATCAGCACTTGATGATTTGGAAAATTCTCTGCCTAACCAGACTACGTGCTCTGGAAATCGGGCCAAGGGTGCGGCTGGACAATCGTTTGCCTGTGACTCATGGATACAGTCAACCATCTCAGAAGCTAGGAATAGAGATACGGTTATCCAGGAAAGATTTGGAGCCTCTTGTCAGAAGGTCTGGATCCCCAAGAATGAAAGACTGATGAGGTTTTTGAGAATTTTATAACAGCAGAAGTGCTGCTGGTCTGGACTGAAGGGAACAAAGATGGAATAAAAGGAAGGAAGAGTAACTCTAAGGGCAAAGCCACATGTGCAGAGGCCTGGCCAACGGGCCACTCTAGGTGTAAAAGGGTGGAGGTGTCCTATCAGGCCAGAGGACAGAGCATCAAGTCACAGAGAATTACTCTCAGGCCTTGAGATCTTGTGAATGTGCTTCAGACTGAAGACCTTTTTATTCCCTCCATTTTCCCTTTGTAATGGAAATGTCTTTCCTAAGCCTGTCCTACCTTGTATCTTGGAAGCAGATAACTTGTTTTCTAGGTTTCACAGGTCCACAGATGGAGAATTTTGTACCAGGATGGACCATACCACGGTCTCCACCCATACTTGATTTAGAAAATGAGATGTGACTCAACACTCAAAAACAGATAATCATGGCAAAAAATGGGCAGAAGACATGAACAGAAACTTCTCCAAAGAAGATATATAAATGGCTAACAGACACATGAAAAAATGTTCATCATCATTAGCCATCAGGGAGATTCAAATCAAAACCACATTGAGATACCACTTTACACGAGTTAGAATGGCCCAAATCAACAAGACAGTAAACAACAAGTGTTGGAGAGAATGTGGAGAAAGTGGAACCCTCTTACACTGTTGGTGGGAATGCAAGTTAGTGTAGCCACTTTGGAAAACAGTGTGGAGATTCCTTTAGAAATTAAAAATAGAGCTAGACCCTGCAATTGTACAACTGGGAATTTACCCGAAAGATACAGATAAAGTGAAAAGAAGGGCCACATGTACCCCAATGATCATAGCAGCAATGGCCACAATCGCCAAACTGTGGAAAGAGCCAAGATGCTCTTCAACAGACGGATGGATAAAGAAGATATGGTCTATATATACAATGGAATATTATGCCTCCATCAGAAAGGATGAAGATCCAACTTTTGTATCAACATGGATGTATCAACTCCTCTGTATCAAACAGAGGAGATTATGCTGAGTGAAATAAGTCAAGCAGAGAAAGTCAATTATCATATGGTTTTACTTATTTGTGGAGCATAAAGGAATAACAAGGAGGACATTAAGGAAAGGAAAGGAAAAATGAATTGGGGGAAATCGGAGGGGGAGGTGAAGCATGAGAGACTGTGGACTCTGAGAAACAAACTGAGGGTTTTGGAAGGGAGGTGGGTTAGGGGATGGGAGAGCCTGGTGGTGGGTAATAACGGGGGGCATGTATTGCACGGAGCACTGGGTGTGGTGTATAAACAATGAATCTTGGAACACTGAAAAAATTAAATTAAATTAAAAAAAAAGAAAATGAGATCTGAGACTTTTTGAGCTGATTATATTTGGATGAGATTCTGGACTTAAGAGTTGATGCTGGAATGGGTTAGGATGTTAGGGGGATGTTGGAACGGGGTACATGTATTCTGCACAATGGAAGTTCATAAATTTCGGGGGCCAGAGGGTGGACTGTTATGTGTTGAATTCACTATTCATCACGTTATGGGTTGTGTTCACCAAAATTACATACTCCTGGTACCTCTGAATGTGATCCTCTTTGGAAACTGGTTTTTGCAGATTTAATCAAACTAAATAAGGTCACGGGGTGAGCTTTCATCCAATCTGTCTGGTGTCCTGAGAAGAAGAGGAAAACACGTGGAGACAAACACAAACAGGGAGAACACCACAAGATGACAGGCAGAGACTGTGGAGTGATGCAGCTGTAAGCCAAGGAATGTCAAGCAAGGACTGACAGCCACCACAAGCCAGGAAGAGATTCTATTCAACCTCAGAGGGAGCATGGGCCAGCTGACACCTTGATCTGAGAATTCTGCCCTTCACACTGTGAGAGAATAAATTTCCATTGTTCTAAACCACCCATGTGTGGTACTTTGTTACAGCAGTCCTAGGAAACTAAAATACTCCTTGATAATAATATATATTCAAGATTTACTAAGTACCAGGTACTGTGTTAAGTGCCTTACACCTTGTGAGGAAAAGAAATAAAATAACTTTCCATTACACTACTTCTAACCACTATACTTTCTCCCATGTACCATATGCTGTATAATAATCTGTCTGGCTTTGTCCCAGGTACCTGGCATAGAGCTTCTAAACCCTCGGAATTTTCCAAGTGACAGGAATATTGTTGTAAGTTCCATGGATCACCCATGAGTTTTGCTAATAAGATGGCTCAGGATGGGGGCCAGTTGCCAGAAAGACCAATCATGTGATTAGACGATTGGGGCTTTGGGTCAGCCCACCTTCAGGGCCTATCTAATAAAGGCCCAATCAATACTCTAGACACAGAAGTTCTGTGCAGCTTCCTAATTGGGAAGCACATCAATGTGCCAGGAGGATGCCCTGATTCCACGGAAGGAAGACATGGAAGCTCTGTGTTTGGGACTCATCCAGACCGTACCTTATATGTCTCTCCATTTGGCTGTACCTGATTTGTATCTATCATAATAAACCTGTAATCGTAAATATGGCGCCTTCCTGAGTTCTGAGTTGTTCTAGTGCAGTACTGAACCAGGAAGGGAGGTCACAGGAACCATCAGATTTGCAGCCAGTTGGACAGAAGTGTAGATGGCCTGAGGACCTCACTTGAGGCCGGCATCTGAAGTGGGGGCAGTCTTGTTGGGAACCATGTTCCCTTAAACCTATGCAATCTGACACTAACGCCGGGTGGCTAGTGTCAGAATTGAATTGGATTATACCAGCTGGTGTCAGAGAACTGGGTTAAAACAGAATACCATAACTAAGTCCTATAGTGGCCTGATATACCCAACAGTAACCAGTGACAGAAAAGAGAAAATACGCTACACAAGAAAAAAGTCCACTTGGTCTCTCAACTATTTGACTTTCATATATCCTTCCTTCATATTAATCAATACTCTTAAACTTTTTCTCATATGCAGAATTGGGCTTTTCATTATTTCTCTTAAGAAATAATGGTTTTGAGCTAATGCATAGTGGAATGTACACCAGGGAAGAGTTGGGGCATTTGCTAGGTATGTGGGGATTGTAGCTCATGTGCTCATGCAACACAAGGACATAATCCTCAGCTGGAAGACCCCTTGCCTGACTCAGTCACTCCTCACTGACCCCACAGAATGGCAAGCACCACTGGATTGTGGGTAGGCAGCAGCTGGCAGAATTCCACCAGGGGATATGTACATGTATTTGGAGGAACTGCTTCCAACTCCTTAACTCATGAAGTAATGATCATTTATTCCCCCAAAACGTTTTTTATATGAACTAAGTCTTATAAGTAACTGAAACACATGACTTTGTTTTTTTTAATGAGCCATTTAAAGTCAGCATGTGTAATAACTGATTTTAATAAGAATCTATTTTGGTAATGGTAATTTTTTATATGTGTCATTTCCAACTAGACTAAGCTCCTTGAAAGCAGGAACTATATTTATAGCTGTCTCTATCTCAGATACCAACTTACTTGAATAGGAAAGGAGGTGCAGGACGAGAGTATACAATTTGTTAGCATACGTTCTTGTGACTACTAAATGCCAAGCCTACGTTAGATGCTAGGAATATAAGAAAAGATACGGCTCTTTTGGATAATCTAAAGCAATCCAACATAAAAGTTCATGCCTTCTTAACCAAAATGCCCTTCAACAGATGAGTGGATAAGGAAGATGTGGTACATCTATACAATGGAATATTATGCTTCCATCAGAAAGGATGAATAACCAACTTTTGTATCAACGTGGACAGGACTAGAAGAGATTCTCTGGAGTGAAATAAGTCAAGCGGAGAAAGTCAACTATCTTATGGTCTCATGTGTGGAGCATAAAGAAAATCATGAAGAGCATTGTGAGAAGGAAGGGAAGGGTGAATGGGGGGAAATCAGAGGGGGCGATGAACCATGAGACACTGTGGACTCTGAGCAACAAATTGAGGGGTTTGGAGGGGAAGGGTTGGGGGTGGGTGTGGAGAGGGGCACGTATTGCATGGAGCACTGGGTGTGGTGCATGAACGATCAATCTTGTAACACTGAAAAAATAAAATAAACATATTTGGGGAAAAAATAAATAAATAAAAAATAAATAAATAAAATTAAAACAAAAGTTCATGCCTTCTTACTGGAACTTTCTTTGCACTATTTTTTAGAACCCTGAACAAGGTAAACTGGTATGTAAGAAGAAAAGGAGGCCATGAAACATAGTTATGCCCTTTCCGATGCTGTCTCAATGTGGGCTGGAGTCAGGCCTAATTCAACTTTTGGTGTAGCAGACCTAGCAGGAGCCTTAGTCAGGAAAACACTGAATAATTTCTGCTTCTGATGCTTCACATAACTGTGACCTGAGATAAATGATTTAATCTCCCTAGCCTCATCTTCTTCAACTGTCAAAAGAGGATGGATAGGTCATTTGTTGGCCAACAGTACAAAGATTAAGTCAGCAATGTGCCTGCCCACCCCCCAAAGTAAACAGTAATCATGAGAATTATCATTATAATTAGCATCATTAATACTGTACTTTAAAATTCAAAAGGGCATGCAGTTGCAAAAGAACAAATATTGCTTGATTCCTCTTATCTGAAGTTCCCAGAGGTCAAATTCATAGAGTAGAATGGTTGTTGCCAGAGTTGGGAAGGGAGGTATGGGGAGTTTTTGTTGCTGGGGACAGAATGTCAGCTGGGGAAGATGGAAAAGTTCTGTAGTTGATGGTGGCGATGGCTGCAAGACGAGTGAATGAACTCAAGGCCACAGAACTACGTACTTTTTATGAATGTCTTAATTCTCACAACAAACCTAATGACAGAGGTATTTTTATTCCCATTGTATAGGGGAATAAGCTGAGGTACAAAGACTTTAACTTCTCTGAAGTCAAGAAGCCTGATAACAAACAGCACGTGCTGGGGTTTACCTGCACTTTCATACTGTCTGCTTCATTTGGTCTTTAAAAGCTTACGAGGTGCAAACGGCAAATGCTAGTACCTGTGCATTAGAAATGAAATCAAGACTTGGAGAGTTTAAATAACTGGTAACAGTTACACAGCTAGTAATTGCAAGATCCAGGGTTAGACTATCTAGGTCACGTGACTTCAAATCTTGTACTTTTTCACAGGCCAGTCTTTCTTGCCAGTAAGAGATCACTTAAAGGTCACTCATAAAACTGTAAGAACAGACAAATGCAATTAAGATAAAACAAAACAAGAGTGCTATTTAAAAAGTTAGATTCCAAACTTTTCAATTAAACCAATTTCAAGGCTAATTCAGTTTTAACCTCCTCCTCTGTACACTTCCCACCCTGTGCCCTGGGGCTTTAAGCCATATTCATATAGGATATCTGGCCAGGAGGTTTTTATTTGTATCTTTTCCTTTTCTTTTCTTTTTTTTTTAAGGTGGGCTCACCGGTAGAGTCCAACGCAGAGCTTCAACTTACCACCCTGAGATCAAGACCTGAGCTGAGATCAAGTGTATTTTCTAAGACACATATTTCAACCCTTATTATATATGTCATACTCAACATACAGGAACAGGTTCCCTAGTGAGGAGAAAATCATCCAGCTTGTCCAAGACCAAATAAAAAGCTTCTCCATCTGACCTATGTACCAAATATTGATAATTTTCCCAATTTATCCAATAAATACTTACTGAATACTCTATGTATCAGTCCCTGGACTAGGGATATAAGGATGGGTAAGACTTGAACTATGTTAATTTAGAAGTGGAGAGAGATAAGCAAAAGGTATAACAAAGGAATGTAACATGTAGTTATTACGGATATATGAAAGTGAAGACCAATTTTCTCTAAAGGAATTGAAAAAGACTTCATAGAAGAAGTGACTTCTCAACTAGAATTTGGAGAATGCATCTTATTCCAGGCAGAGAAGGAAGTTTAGGAAATTCTAACTAAGCAAAGGAAAGTAGAAAAGTAGTAAGTGGTCACAGGGCTTGTATGATGTCCTGTGGAAAATGATAGGTAGCTCAAGCACAGGATGGATATAAGGCAGTGACTGAATTAAAAAACCTGGTTAGAATTAAATAAAGATCCAGGACTATATTCTGCAGCCTAGAGGTTTTCAGAACCTTTTTAGTCAAAGATCTTCAAACACATTTTTTATGCAAAACACAACAATATATAATAACTACAGAGCTTGTCAGATAGAAGGGAAGCTAGGAATCAGTCTACACATTCTGCCTCACCTTGACACACCATCACAGAGACCTGAAGTGGTACTAGTTAGTATTTGGTGTGTAGTCCTCATCAGCAAAAGGTTCCCAGTTTGTAGTAAGTAAAGAAATTGAGAGTAAGCACTCTCAAACTTTGTACTACAATTTAACAGAATAATTTTGTTATTAAGTCTAATAAAATTTTGAAGTTTATACTTGGACTTGGAAAAATTTTATCTAATCACTTATTTTTATTTTATTTATAAAGTTTTAGTCTAAGATGAATGAAAAATACTGCTCCTTCCATTGTTGTGTGTGTTGTATCAGGGTGTTGTATGTAAACGCCAAATCACTAAATTCTACGCCTGAAACTACTATTATCCTGTATGTTAACTAACTGGCATTTATTTATTTTTTATTTATTTTTAAAAGATTTACTTATTTATTTGAGAGAGAGAGTATGCACAGGAATGCACCAGCTGGGGGAGGGGCAGAGGGAGAGGGAGGGAAGTAGATTCCCAGCTGAGTGCAGAGCCCTGAGGAGGGAGGGCTCCGCCCCTCCACACTGGGGCTCCATCTCACAAACCTGAGATCATGACCTGAGCTGAAATCAAGAGTCCCATGCTTAACTGACTGAGCCACCCAGGTGTCCCAACTAACTGGAATTTAAATAAAAACTTGAAAAAAAAAATATGGCTCCTTCAACACGTGTAGTTTTTAAGAAGCATGCCCTAGACGTTCCATAACCTATCAGCTCTGTAATTGAGAAAGAAAAATAACTCTAGTGACTGTTTAAAAGAGGAAGATCAACTGGTAAATATAAAGCATAAATAAATATAAAAAATTAAACAGTCCAGATGATATAAGGATTACCTGTGTAAATGTTATTAAGCATGTGGCAAAAGAGTAAGGACATTTAAGTTCACAGAAAAGGAAGAACTCTGCAAGCTACAGTAGTCAAGGAAGTCTTACACTTGATCTTAGCCAAAAGGCCGAGAAGCGATAAGGAAGTCTTAGACATGGTAGTAGATTTTTAGAGGAAGAAAGACCTTAGGCCAACAATTTCCAGACCTAAATTCATTAAGTCAATGATTTTAATATTCTTTATTACATATGTATATGTCTACTGAAACACCTACTAGATACTAGGTGTGGGGGATACAATATTCAACAAAGGTATGATTCCTGCCATCATGACAGACATTAGTCCACCAAAACATACAAATAGATATGTCATTTAAAACTATTATAAGTACAACAGAGTTGCCTGGGTGGCTTGGTCACTTAAGCATCTAACGCTTGATTTTGGCTCAGGTCATGATCTCAGGGTTGTGAGATTGAGCCCCATATGGCTTCGTGCTGAGTGTGGAGCTGACCTGGGATTCTCTCTTTCCCTCTCCCTCTGACCTTCATCCCTCCCCCCACTTGCATGCTCTCTCTCTCTCTGTCTTTCTCTAAAAAATTAAAAAAAAACTATTATAAGTAGTACAAAGAAAAGTCACATGGCACTATGAAATCTTGTAATATAAAAGATTAAAGAGATTCCTGGAAATGAAAGCACTATATCCTAAAGAAGTGAAATCTTTGTTGAACTCTGAAGAATGAGTAGAAATTAACCAGTCAAGGAAGGGACAAGAGCATTCTTGGTGGAGAGAACAGGCATGAGAAAAAACTGTGAGGTGAGATGGGGCACTGGCAGCCCACAGAACAGAAAGAAAGGAAGTATCACTGATGCACAGAAAGCAAGGAGCAAAGTGGAAAGAGGTCACAAAGAAAGATGGGCTAGGTCATTAAGAGTTCTATAAGCAAGAACATAGATGAATCTTAAAGATATCATGCTAAGTGACATAAGCTAGTCACAAAAGGATATATGATTTCACTATTACGAGGTACGGGGAAGAATCAAAATGCGTGGTGTCACAGAGACAGAAAGTAGAACAACAGTTGGAGGGCCAGGGGTCTGGGAAAAGTGGGCAGTTATTTTTTAATGGGTACAGGGTTTCAGTTCTGCCCGATGAAAAAAGTTCTAGAGATGGATGGTGGTAAAGGTCACACAGTGTGAATATACTTAATGCCAATGAACTGTACACTTAAAAATGGTTAAAATGATAAATTTTGTTACATATATCTTACCATAATTTTAAAAAACATTATCTTTTAAAGTTCTATAAACTACATTAAAATCAACAAGAAGTATGTGAAGAATTTTAGTATAATTGTTAGACTTCAAGATTTTTTTTTTCAGACTTCAAGTCTTTAAAAAATTAACCCTAGAAACAACATGGAAAATGGATTAAAGGGAGCCCGCATAGCTGTAGGCAGAGTAGTTAGGATGCAATTGTAGTGATTCAGGGGAAAGAGGACAGAAGCTTGGACCAGGATGGTGGCAATGAAGATTCACTTGTACATTCAACAAATAATTAATGAATGCTATTAAATGCCAAGCACTGTGATAGATGTTAAATATAAGAAGATGACTGGCAAGATCCCACTCCCATGGAACTTACAAACAAATAAATAAATAATTACCTTCTGTGATTCAGTGCTCAAACAAATAAACAGTGACTGTGGAAGAGCAGTAAGGAAGGCCTCTATGGCGGTGTGATTTCAAGCTGAGAAAGAACTTCATACATTTAAGCAACAAAAAGGGTGCCAGTGTGACTCGAATGTAGCCAGGGGATGGTGGAACCATGTGAGACGGGCTGAGAGCAGGTTCCGTATCATGCAGACTGCACGACGAATAGTGTTTGTATTTTCAGCACAAGGGGAAGCCACTGAAAGATTTTGGGCAAAGAGGTGGCAGGATCTGTGGTGACTACACTGATGGCAGCGAAGCGGGGGGGGGGGGGGGTAACATGCAAAAGTAGAAGCAGGAAAACCATTTAGGAGGTTAATACGACGGTCCAAAAGGAATTAGGGTAGAACAAAAGATACAGGTGGAAAGACTCATTAGATATTTAGGATACAGACCTAACAG
Source organism: Nasua narica (assembly GCA_028533885.1). Classification (NCBI taxonomy): domain Eukaryota; kingdom Metazoa; phylum Chordata; class Mammalia; order Carnivora; family Procyonidae; genus Nasua; species Nasua narica. Next base: position 28,154,378 of record CM052798.1, read on the forward strand.
GTATTAGTAATGAAATGAAAATGGAGAAAAAAATCAAGTTTTTAGGCCAAGGCAAACAGATGAATTTGGAGGTTGTTCACTGAAATAGGCAACAGTGGGCAAGCATGATAGTCACCTGGAGGACTTTTTAACAATACTCATTTCTGTATTCCATTCCCTTGGAAATCCTAATTTAATCTTTTTTTTTTTTTTGAGGGGGCGGGTTGGTGTCTATGAGATTTTAATTTAAAAATCTTTCCAGGTGTTTCTGATAATCAGCAAGGGTTAGGAGTCACTGCTGTAGACAAAGTTAACCAGAGCTGGTTTCTACTGCTTGCAACCCAAGTACCCATACTGAAACTGGTATTTGGAAGAGGGGTCCCAAAATGTAGAACTGACTGGATTAAGGTTAGGAACAGAACAGTCCAGACCTCTATCTCACGCTGAGAGGTTGGCCATTCATATGTGGTATGAGAAAGCTGATCCCCCGTGGTCTGTTTTGTATCAGGACTCCCTACTACTAAGGTACAATGCAGAGAGACATGGTAGGGAAAATGCAGGATGTGATGTGTATTGGCTATACAGGTGGCCTTCAATCAGTCCCTATAAAAAAGAAATTCCTTAATATGAAATAGGGGAGATATTAAAAATATTGAATAACCTGTAAGGCCATACCAGTGCATAATGGGGAATATAAACTCCTGAGTTAAGCTGGTTAATGTGAAAACACTGGGAAGGAAATAGGGCTTTTCTAAAAAAGTTTCATTCTGCCAAGAGCCTGCACAGGAGGCTTGTTGAACTGGAAAACTACCCAGGGCTAAAAATGGTACAAGTAAAGGAAGAAAGGTAGGACCTACAACCATGGGTAAGACAGACATAACAGAGTCTTTATTCTGGGTAGGGTCCTTTCAAGCACCTCTGTTATGCACTCCTTGCCTGATAAAGTTGGGATACAATCTAGAAGCAAGAAGTTTGTTAATAACTCCCCTCACCAGGCCCCATTTCAAATTAAGTAAGCCAACAAATTTCCTTTCTGCTTCAATCCATTTATGCTGGGGTTTCTGTTCTTTACAACCAAAAAATGTTAATATACTACCAACATTTAAAAAAAACTAGAGCACTGCTTTTTTTCCAAAAGGATCACCAGAGGCACTACCCCAAATCTACTAAAATAGAATCTCCAAGTCAAGGTATCTATCTGTTATTCTCAATGTGTGTTCCAGAGGATCAAGCAAATTGGGAAAACAAAAGTCTGGCTGTCTCCTCCCACACTGATGAAGAAGAAATTGTTATTTCCCAGCAATACAGAGGAAGAACATTATAACAATATGTATTTTAAAAATACCAAGAGCCTACCACCATATCAGAATCCACCAGAGTATGCATATAGCAGGGAATGGAAAGTGTAAGACACTGTCTTACTACCAGGATCTTGCGGTCTTTAATTCATGGAAAAGGCAAGACCTACAAATACATCAGGGATTGCTAAACATGTCTGATCAATGGAATAAACTAAGTATCATTTTGGTAGATTAGGGGTGAAAGACCTAAGATTTAAATCCCTTTCCACCAGACAACAGATCAATTTCCAAAATATTGTCAGTGTAAAATACATTTCCCTCTTAATATAAGGTGAAGGAGCACAAAAAAGAAAAAAAATATGTATCATGAAAATAGTCTGGGACCCCTGGGTGACTCAGTGAGTTAAAGCCTCTGCCTTTGGCTCGGGTCATGATCTCAGGGTCCTGGGATCGAGCCCCGAGTCGGGCTCTGTGCTCAGCGGGAAGCCTGCTTCCCCCTCTCTCTCTCTGTCTGCCTCTGCCTACTTGTGATCTCTCTCTCTCTCTGTCAAATAAATAAATAAAATCTTTAAAAAAAAGAAAGAAAGTAGTCCATTAATTCAAATTTAGATTTAACCTACATGTACTCGAGCACTTACTATGTAAGCATTTAGTGTATTAGGCACCAAATATAGGTTTTCATTGATAACCTAAAATAACCTAAAAACCACAAAAATGGTAATATTCAGAAACAGCAGCAAAATAAATTGTCTGAATTGACATTTCTCTTTTTAGCCTAATGGTTTATTTAAATATCAGCATTAAGAAGTTTAACATGTCAAAAGAAAATTGTTAGTGTTGAGAATAAAGAAGAAGTCAACAAAGAAATTACTTAAGATTTTACCAAATTCAAATAGCAGTTCTCAAAAAGACAACTTCAACACCTTAAGTGTCCAGGTCAGCATAAAAAAAATCTACTCATTGGTAAGGCAGTTGATCGCATTCAGCCCAACCAAACAATCCTTATTTATTCACTATGTAAAGTCATAAAGTCCCATTAAGTAGTTAAGTCAGAGGGGTAACAGTTGGATCATCTGGAGAGTAAGTTCTGGAGCAAGAAAGAAGCAAGAGAATTGCTGGCTTTTCTGGTATTTGTTTAGTAATATTTTCAAAGTTTTCTATATAGAGAGAGGCTATCGAGGGTCATTAATAATTATTCACAGAGTACGTCTTTGAAGATAGATTTCAATGAATGATTTCCTTTAAATGTAGGTACAACTACAACTGATGAGGAAAATATACTCAGTAGAAGAGCTATAAACTCTGTGATTAAGAGACTTCCCAAAATTATTTTTCTTAAAAACTCAATCCAGGACTTCTAAATTAGTATCACTTCAAGAATCATAGCATCCTCATAAAGCATTTACAGAAAGAATAACTATGTAACTCATATGTAATGGCAGTAGGTATTAGCACTATTTTAGTGTCACACAAATAGCTCAGCTAAAATAACATTCCTTTATGAACGGCATCACTTCTGTTCAGAAGCAAATATGGGAATTTGGCTACCAAAAAATCCTACTAAATAATGGCATGGTGCTTTCAATTAACAGGCAATATTATGTGGTAAGAATCTTTTACATTTGTCTGAGGCCTAGAGAGGACTAGTAGCATTTGAGTAGCGTTTGGCATATTTTTGTCACCTACATGTATGAGGCACTGAGGCGAAAATGTTTATATGGATGGTGTGTCTCCAAATGGGAAGGTGGGGGAGAAAAGACTGGAAATAATGCTGGGAAGCACACACAGGGGGGCTTAAAATATACGGTAGTCCTCCCTTAACTGGGGTTTTAGTTCCAAAAAAAAGCAATCCCTATCAAAATACCATCAATATATTTCAAAGAAATGGGACAAAGAATCCTAAAATTTATATGGAACCAGAAAAGATCGCGAATAGCCAGAGGAATGTTGAAAAAGAAAACCAAAGTCGGTGGCATCACAATTCCAGACTTCAAGCTCTATTACAAAGCGGTAATCATCAAGACAGTGTGGTACATGTATCAGCCAAATATTCTTTCTGTAATAATAAAGGATTACTATAAATAGATTAGAAAAAGACAAGTTCATAGAAACATATAAAGGCTGCCCCTCCCCAACACCGCTCATGCTCTCACTCTCTCTAATAAAATCTTTAAAAAAAATAAACTTTTACACTCCCAAATTCATCTTTAAAATTCATTTATTTTTAAAGGAAAAAAATTGAATCTGGTTTAAAGACTTTCTGATAGTCCTTGGTAACTGGAGGTAATTGGAGATAAGACAGAACATCAAAATATCAAGGTTGGAAGTCTAAAATTCTAAATCAAATGGTTGTCTGCTCTCTTCTTAGACAAATGGTTGTCTGCTCTCTTCTTAAATCTCTCCAAGAACAAGTATACTAGCTCTCATGTTTTCTATTATACTTTACAGGACATAATGACTAAAATAGCTTTTATTTCCAGCATGTTTGAATATCCCTGAGGAACATAAGCATGAGTGTAAAACAATTATAGCAAATAAGAAAACCATTGGAAATATAATATGCCAATGAGCAACAGACATAGTGATTAAAATGAATATACAATATGCATATGCTTTAATTTTGAAAGCTAACAATTACAACATTTACTGTAAACGTAGAGGGAAAAAACAATGAAGCAGCCTTTATATGTTTCAAAATATACAGAAATTAATACATGATGACTTGCAATAGAAACAGTAAGAAGCTCAGAACAGCACAGGGTCTTAAAAAGGAGGTCACAGGAGGCAATGGATCATTCTGGACAAAGTACAAAATCTGTAGTAAGAAGACGTAGTTTTGAGTTGTTCTAACATTGACTAGCTGTTTGATATCAGACACATCATTTACTCCCTCTGTACCTCAGTTTCTTATCAGTACATAGAGTTTATAATGATCTGGAATCCTACCTAACAGTGTTATTATGTATTTCAAATTAAATTAAAAACTGTGTGTGACATCCTTCAATAATATGCAATAGTAATTATCTATCCTTCCTCACCTTCCCATCATCCCAGTGTCATCTATATCACCCCTAAAACTCCCAGGCAGGCGATATAAAGTCCTCTGGAATGGATATTGTAAATTTGTGTGCTCAGGCTGCTATAACAAAGACCACAGACTGGATAGCTGGACCACGGAAATGTACTTCCTCACAGTTTCATAGGGTAGAATTTCAAGATCAAGGTGTCAGCAGGGTTGACTTCTTCTGAGGCCTCTCACCTAGGCTTATATAGATAGCTGTTTTCTCCCTCTCTCTTCACGTGGTCTTTCCTTTGTATCTGAGTCCTAGCCTCTTCTTATACTATGACACAAGTCATAATGGATAAGGGCCCATCCATATGACCTCATTTTATCTTAATTACCTTTAAAGGCCCTATCTCCAAATACAGTCACATTCTGAAATACTGGGGGCTAGGACTTCAACATACAAATTTTGAGGGGAGGGGAACAAGAGACATAATTCAGCCCACCAGAGATATATAGAAATCCTACCACACTGTACCTACCACTGCTTTGGCTCTTACTGTACTGTAATATAATTACCATTTTTCTCTCCTCTAGTAGACTATGAATGCCTGCACAGCACCAAATATTTCCTTTAATTTTTTAAAAGATTTTGTTTATTTATTTATTTGGGAGGAGCGGAGAAGCAGAGGATGAGAGACAAGTAGACTTCCCACTGAGTGCAGAACCCAACGCAGGACTTGATTTCATGACCCCGGAATCATGACCTGAGCCAAAATCAAGAGTCAGATGCTCAACCAACTGAGCCACCCAGGTGCCCTGGAGTATTTCTTATTAATCTCTATCTTTCAAGTGTCTAACACAGAGTATATGTTCAATAGAATGCTCCAATAAACTGCTGATAACTGAATCTGTAACACTTTCTGTGAAGGAACAATTAGAACTAATCTATCCTATGAGAATTTTTTTTAATGGAGTTTGTAGTAGGCCAAGGACTTAAGAGAAAGGACAAATTTTTCACTTTTATCTTTACAAAAGCAACTCTGTTCCCAATTTCTCATCCTTTCCATCTCAGGTTCTATTCTTGGATTATATACGCCGAGCTTTCCTTAAGTAATGAACCTGGAGACTACATGAGCACTGCAGAAGTCAGTGACCTCTCCTCCACTCTACTGAATTTCTGGAGTGTTTATAGACTTATGTACTAGAGTTAGTTAAGTATATGTCTTACCTTCCCCTCATAAACAGTGAGCTCCCTGACATAAAGGACTATGCCTTAATTATCTCAGTGAGTGATCAACAATCACTATTTACTGAAGAAACATAAATTTCTCTAAACCAGAATCACTCTCGAGGAAGAGAAATTTTTCAAAAGGAGGTGGGGCGAGAAAAGTGGCAAGGATGTTGTGTTCAGTTTGGGACATACTGACTTTAAGAAATATCTGTTGTGGAATATTTTTTTATTAGGTCCATTTCACTTTCAGAAGGTTTTCACATAGTGTATTGGGACCTGGAGTAATGGGATATATTGATTTTAAAGTAGATATGGTACCTAGCTACTTGTAACGCTGACTATAGGTAGCTAAATATATAGTTCCAACACTCAGAAGAGATTATCTTGACTGTAGACAGAAATTTGAGTCACGAGCATATGGAAGTTACTGTAGGCCACGCGAGTGGATGGGATTGCTAAGGGAATGTACAGAGGGCGGCTTAGGACCAAAGACAGGCAAGAGAAGGGAAGCTCTCATCCAAAAAACACTTGTGATGAAGTGGTTAGAGAGGGACCAATGCCTGACATGCACCAAAGCCAAAGGAAAAAGAATGCTTTGAGGAAGAGGGAATGATCATAAATGCGAAATGCTGCTGCAAAGGCCTGAAAACTGCCCGCCTCCCCCTGGCATGAGCAACAGGGAGCAGGCTGATGACCCTGAGCAGAGCCCCTCAGTGACTCTCTCTGATTTGGGCAAGTTTCTAAAACTTTAAATCTCACTTTCCTTTCTTTCCAAAATAAGGAGACTTATCTCCTCATGAGTGTTTGGAAGAATAAATAAAAAGCACCAACAAAAGTAACATATATGAATGTAACAGACATAGCATCACTACAATGTACCGGGCGGACGCTGTGCACAGCTGTTTCATACAAGTCCCCTCACTTAAAAAGAAGTCTCTCTCTCTCTTTCTCTCATACACACACACACAATCACAAAAATCTTAAGGTACTATAGTCCTTAATAAGGACTATTATCATTCTCATCTTCACGTAAGGAAACTGAAACTTATTAAGTGTTGGGAGACTAACACCAGAATGCAACAAAGAGGTAAGAATGAGAAAGTTTATATACTAAATGTATATAACTCAAGAAGTCTGAGTAAAGGGTAGGAGACCAGATGGTACCTGGAGGGAAACATGGACTTAAGGTTTTACTTACAAGATGTACTTGAAGATAGGAGACTTCTAAGCAGATTTAAATTTTAAAAAAAGGAGACGGAAGAAAGAAAGAAGTTGACAGCAATGAAAAGATGTGGATCAGAGATGTAGCCTTGGGGAAGAAGAAACAAGAAAATATAGGTATAGTTTTAAGAAACAGGTTTGACATAAGACCTCACAGAGATGAGGGCAAGGAAATGACTAGGTACTAAACGCCCGATGGCAGTAATTTGTACGAGTGTATGATTTTTTCCAGCAGGTCTCAGAGCTACTACCACCAAAAAGAAACAGGTTTGATTCAGCAAGGTGTGAGATTTTGCCCAGACAAGGACAGAAGAACAGTGGAGCAAAGGGATAAAGGGTAATGGCAAGGGTATGAATGAAATAAATGATAGACTAAGGAAATCAAGCTGGATAGGGAAGGAAGTGAAGATAGGCTTCAATGAGATCAAACAACAGAGCTGATAAGGATTGTCATAGGTCAGGTAGAAGACATTTTGAATAACGCTGTATGTCTTCATTTATAATTTCAGAGGCGGGACATCTCTGGGGGATAAGACCCATGGTGTGACTATGATGATCACTTGAGCTGAAGAAGCTATTGTGTTGGAGAAACAATCATCTTTGTGAATTTTGAAGTTACTAAGGGTGAGGACAGAAACTGAGGTAGAAAGGAAGACTGTACATGTTAGGTCCTAAGTGATGGAGAAGATGTACATACAAGAAGATAAGAGTGGTACAGCCCCTGCACCACAGAACACAGTGATTTTAAGAAGATGGACAACTAATGGTCTGGAAATTGTGGTGCACAGAAAACCACGGTCATCCTCATTTCTCTCCTTTTGCACAGACTGTGGGAGAATGGGATGTCCCCATTTAGAAGAACTACAGAGCAAGTGATAGTGCTCTCCATGACTCCTCAGGTGAGAGCCTGACTTCCATTTAAAGCCAGAACACACACACAAAATATAGTAAGATGGTTATCAGGGTATGAAATAGGAGTTTCAGAGAGCAAATGGAAAGGTATGAGAGGGAACACATAAGCAGGGTTGGGAGGAGGAAGAAGCTAAGTCAGCACGGGAAAAGCAGTATAGAAGACAGATACGTGGAAGGGATAGGACAAAGATAAAAGATGGTAAGACTTGCTGGCTTCATATGGCCATAAGGTTATCAAAATAATTAGTTCTAGCAGTGCCCTGGTGGCTAGGGAGTTAGCACTAAGGCCTTGGCAATGGTTTGAGGGGAGGGGCAAGATCTGAGTGCCTATTATGTAACTGACATTATGTAAAGTACTTTATACTTCATATCTTAGTTAAACCTTACACCTAACAAAAATGAGGGACCTGAGGACCAGAGAGCAAAGTGACCAGCCTAGGGTTATACAATTAATATTTAGTGATATTTAGTATAAAAAAGACAGATTTTGAAATCAGAACATCTTTAGTCACTTTCTACCAGTAAGATCTTATAAGTTTCTTAACTCCACTAAGCCTACCTACCAAACAAGGTTATCTCGGATATTAAAATACAACTATAAAACAAATCTTAGCAGGTTTTTTTTTTTAATCAAAAACTGTCTTTCTTTTCAAATGTAGAATTTGTTACTTGGTTTACTTCAAACAAAAATCCCAAGTTCTGGAACTATAAATTTTAGATAGGAAACTGAGGTAGGGAAAAAGGATATACAATCAATGGTTCCCTAGTCTGTCTAGCATTAAGTTCAAACTCCATAGTTCTAGGGCTTTAATACTATGGCCCCAGCCCATCTGTCCGGCCATATCACTCACTGCTGACTTACACAATACTCAGACCTTGGCAATTATCCATATTTAACAAACATACCCTATATTTTTCCCCCATTGTATCTCCACCTAAATTATTTAATGTACTGAAATTTGTTTTCCAAGGCCCAAATGAAACTTATTTTGAGTATGAAGCCTAACTTTGCTTCCAAATATTGAGAAATGATGGCTCCCTTAAAAAAAAAAGAAAAGAAAAGAAAAGAAATGATAGCTCCCTCCTCTGAACTCTGCATTCCTTTACTTTTCCTCTCTTAGAGTACTTACAATACTCTACAAGCCTTATAATTTAAGTAAGCATGAGAAAAGTTCAGCCAGCAGAGCTTAAGTCCCTTAAAGGTAGCTGAAAGAGAACATTTCCTTTGAATTGCTTCTCTAGTGATTTTATACACATAATTTCATGTAATCTTTGTGACACCCTATGAAACAGGAATTTATTTTTTACAGGTAAGGACACTGAAAGTCACACTAGTTAGACAATTTGCTTACAGTCCTAAGGTTTTTCAGTGACAGAGCCTAGATTTGAATCTTGGTCTTTCTAGCTCAAAATGTAGGCTCTTCTCAGAAACCATGGGTATAGCCTCACTGCTTTATCTGACGGTTTCCTATCCACCTACTAATCATCAGCGGGGGAACCTCCATTGACTTTTTTGTCATTAAGTATCAGCAGAAAGGATGTGATAGAGGGTACTTGCCCTCCTACTTTTCAAGACTAAGAACAGATTCTTCAGTCAAAAGTGATTAATACAAGTACTGAATAAAGAGGAAGAGATCAGAACCCTGCTCCCAAGAAGGAAAAGTTAAAAGCAAAACAAAACAAAACACCACTACTTTTCCACTCTTCGGTTTAAAAATTCCTCCTCCTTTGAGGTGTCCACCATCTGGTTATATCCCTCTCTACCCCTCCTCCTCATCTGTCATCTGCCACCCTCCCGATTAATCCCCTTCACTCCCTGCACCTGGGTCACAATCATCCTCTCTTCCCTACACCCTAGCATCCTAAATCACTTCACTATCCACACAGATGACCCATTCAATACAACAGCCTCGAAGTTCCTTGTCACACTCAGCTTCACCGACCTTCACCTCTGCTGTACCTCAGCTACCCCCGCACAGAGGCCTAGTTGTCACCTACAAGAGCTCCATACCATACAAGTTAACTCCAATATTCCACTTCCTGACCACAATCTCCCTTTTTTATAGCTTACTTCCACTGTTATTTGTTAACTGACTTAACCCAAGCTACTAAAAAATCTTCAAGTCCAAAACCAAGTGTGTCATCCAGTATTTCCTGTTTCGGTTAATGTCACCACCATCCCTCTAGTCATCCAAACCAAAAATCTGAGCATGATGCTGGACTCCTGGCCCTCTCATCTGCACATCCAATTAATCATAAAGCCTCACAGATTCTTGCAACTTTATCGCTTTCTTCTCATCCCTATGATCCCATTTTAAAAAGGTGTTCCACCATGTCTGATAAAAACTTTTCAGTGATTAAAAAAATCACCCAGTGAATTAATCTCAAGTACTAGGTCTACTATGATATGATGTCTGCCTATATTTGCAGCCTTATAACTTTGCATTTATGTCTTTTTTAAAAAAAGATTTTATTTGGGAGAGAGAGAGAGGGAGAGAGAGAGAAGGAGAACACAGAGGGAGATGAGAGGGAGGAGCAGATCCCCCACTGAGCAGATAGCCTGATGTGGGACTCTATCCTAGGACCCTGGGATCATGACCTGAGCTAAAAGCAGACCCATAACTGACTGAGCCACTTAGGCACCCTATGTCTTTATAGTTATATTCTTTGCAGTTTCAACTGCTTGTCGTTTTTCTTTTCTTTTCTTTTTTAAGACTTTAATTGTCAGGGAGAAAGAGAGAGCAGCAGGCAGAGGGAGAAGCAGGCTCCTAGCTGAGCAAGGAGTCTGATGTGGGACTCGATCCCAGGACTCTGAGATCATGACCTGAGCTAAAGGCAGACACTTAACCAACTGACCCACCCAGGTGTCCCTCGCTTGTGATTTTTTAAAAATTTATTTTATTTTTTTAAAAGATTTTATTTATTTATTCGAGAGACAGAGAGAGAGAGCATGAGTGGGGAGAAGCAGACTCCCAGTGGAGCTGGGAGCCCGATGCGGGACTCGATCCCGGGACTCTAGGATCCCAAACTGAGCCGAAGGCAGTCGCCCAACAAACTGAGCCACCCAGGTACCCACCGCTTGTAATTTTTTATGCAAGTCATTCCTTCTATCACATCGATACCTTTCCTTGAGCTGTTTTCTCTGTTAGAAGCACACTTTTTACCCCCCCTCCCCGCCTGTCTTCTTCTTACCATTTATTATTTGGGTCAGGTGTCACCTTTTCCCAAAGCCTGCAGCACCAAATGCATCCCTCTCACTTTTTATTCTGCCCTATCTGGGCATTTAATTTACCAGCTCCACAAGAGCTGAAAATGTATTTTATTCATCTCTGTATACCCAGCTAAATACAGTATGTAAGCATAGTGCCTGACACAAAGTAGATGGATAGGCTTAGAGTAAAGTTTAGGACATGTTGAGTTTAAATTTGCAGAGGTATAGTCACACCAGTTCTTTCTCAGAGTTTTCAGTATTTCCAACCATTAACTTTAAAGGGAAGGAACCGGAGCCTTTCTTGAGCCTATATAGTTCTGTACAGAACAGTTCTATACAAATTTTAACCCAACTTACGTAAAAGGGAAATAGCATTTGCATAAACAAACCAGAAATCAAAACTTGACATGTGTGCTGCAAACTTCAAAACCACTCACCAATTTAAAAAATAAAGACACTAGAACAAAGATAAAGAGCCAATTCTGACTGCTGGCATGTGCTTGCCTATGTTATAAAAACAGTGAAACTTTGCTTAGAATTTGAACAGGGTCCCAGATGAAAGAATTTGGCATTTTATCTACAAGGCCATCACATCTCTGCGGGGCTTAAAAATTACTAACCTGCAGGGTTGCTTAGGATGTTGGTAAAAGACACTTTTTAAAAACTCAACCCTCACATACCAAGGCTAAGCGATAAAAAAGCAAGCAAAAAATAATGCTGGTAAGTGAGCAACAAAAAATGTTCTTTTTCATAGTAATTTGGGGCCTTCTGCTGGCAGTTAGAAACAGAGCAAAGAGTTCAATGTAATAAGCATTTCCCTCTCCAACTAAATATTAAATTGCAGTCTGGCTCCAAACTGAGTCTCAATCCTTTTTCAGAGTAAAAATAATAAGCTCTCCTATTTGCATGGTGCATTGACACACTATGATATACATCAGCCCATCTGATTGCTTATAGACTTAAAAATGAGGGGAAACCCAAACATCCTCACAAAACAGGATCTCTTTTAGGTTCGTTTGAACACAGTACTGGACTTTTTTTTTTTAAGTTGAAAATACAGCACAAAAAGGAGGAAGGGAATACTTTTCACTAAAGCAGGTCAATCTTTGGGACCAAGGAACTTGGAGAAAATAGACTAAGAAGCTCTCCTTTAAAGAGGATACGGGCAAACTCATTCACAGAAGGGATCAGAGAACCTCAGCATGCAAGAAACAACTGAAAGAACTGCAATTAGTGAAGAAAAGACAAGACTCTGGGGATATGATTACTATCTTCAGATATCGCAACAGCCGTCCCTAACTAGGAAGAATGGGAGGCAGTGGTTTCTCTGAACCAAAAAATATTTCTAAAAACCAAAGCCGTCCAGGAACACAATGGGTTTCCTTGGGGGAGACATGGGTTTTCCATCACTGGAGGAGGTGTTCAAACAGATTAGTTCAAATGATTAGGGTGGATTTGTGGATTTTCAAAGGGGCTTCGGTATGCGATGGGAGAAAGGAGCCCTCGATGACTTTAAATTCCCTTCCAGTCAGGAGATGTTCTGGGGTTCGCCCGTCTGGAAACCCCTTTCACTCCTCTCGGGCTGGCGCTCAGCTGTGCCCCGGGTCCCCGCCTGGCCGCTTGCCCTCCGCGGTGCCCGGCGGCTCCGAGGTTTGAAACCTGCTCTCCCCGCCCGTTTCGGGGGGCCCACGTGAGTGGTCCCGGCGCAGCTCTCGCCGCCGGAGCCAGCCCGAGGACCGCGGCTGACAGCTCCAGGCCTTCCGCAAGCACGCCGACCTCGGTCCGAATCGCCCCCGACCCGCAAGCATCCCTCAGTTCTCGCGTCCCAGCGGAGCGACAGACCCCGCCGCACACTGACAGTCGCTCCGACCCCCGGCCTCGCCGGCAGGCACAGGGGGCGGCCGCCGCTCGGACCCATCGCGACGCCGATCCTCCAGACCCCCGCCCTCGGGTTTGCGCCGCCGGCCCCCCGGGGCGCCCCTATCGCGTCAGGGCCGCGCGCCGGTCACTGGGCCGCACCAGCCCGGCCGCGGACGCACAGCGGGCCGCCGGGGCTGGGGGCCGGGCTGACACGGCAGCGATCAGCCGCGGCCGCGCTCGGACTGCAGACAGGCCCCCGGCCCGACAGCCGGCGGACAGACAGACGGCCGGCCGGCGGGCCCCGAGGGGCGGGGGCGACGGCCGGGCAGCTCCCTCCGCCGCCTCCTCGCCCGCGGCGGTTCCCGCCGGCCCAGGCCCCTCAGGGCGCGGGCTTGCCCGGGGAGCGGAGGCGGCGGCCGAGGCGCTTACCTGCGGGCGCAGCGGCGGCGCGGGGCGGCTCACTCCCTTCCCGCCGCCATGTTTCCGCTGCGCAGGGAGCCTGAGCGGACGCGCTAAGGGGGCGGGCGGGGGCGGCTCCGGAGGGCGGCGGGCGGGCTGGCCGGCGGGCTGGCGGCTGGGGGCTCACCGCGGCGGCAGCGGGGGGCGACGACGGCGGCGACGGAGGCGGCGGCGGCAGCGGCGGCTCCCCGGCCCCGCCCCCACCCTCCTCCGCCTCCTCCTCCTCCTCCTCCAGCCGCGGGGTGGCGCGCGCCTCGGCCGTTGGGCCCGCGCGCGGGGGGCGGGGCGGGGCTGCGCGGGGAGGGCGCCATCGAGCGGCCCGGCCCCACGAGCCCCGCCGCCTCCCGCTCGGGGTCCGGACCCGCGACCCGCCCGGCTCTCCGCGCCTTGTCTCCTGGAAGGGTAAACTGAGGCCTGGAGAGGGCTCGGGACTAGGATTCGAGTCCCGCAGCCGGTCTCCGACTCCAAGGAGGCGCAGGGCCCAGGGGCGAGACGGCGGAGCTAAGAGCGGCCGGCTCTCGGCCCCGCAGCCCGGCTGACGCAGGGCCCCGCCTGGGGCTCAGAGCCGGCGCTCTGGGGCTCGAGTCCCCGCCCCACTACTGACCAGCTGTGTGATGGATGACCTTGAGCAAGTGACCTCGTTCCTCTCCCCCACGGCCCTCATCTCTCACATGATAGTACTTTATCCAAGGGAATGCTGTGAGGTTAAGTTAATGCTTGCAAAGCCGACGGGACAGTGCTGGGACCTGGTAAGTAAATGTTCAGTTAAGTACAAGCTCCCGCGGCCCCTTTATGGCTCACCCATTCAACAAGTACTCATTGAGCCTTCTGTGCCAGGCACTGTACACAAGACCATTCTCTCAGTGCCCACTAGCGCTCCGTTACACTTCTCTGGATTAACCACCACATCCACCCCCACCGCAGATAATCCACAGCAGGGGGGGTGAAACCACTTGTCCAAGGTCACCCAGCCAGGAAATGACTATGTGGAGAAGATTGATCTCCAGCCTGTTTGACTTCAAAGCCGGGTGCTCTGCCTGCAGGGAGTGGTCAGCTCTGTTAGCGCGAGTCAAAGGAGGCACCCGAGAGTCCAGCGCGTTCAAGTTGGCTCTTGGAAGAGCCTGCAAGGGGAAAGCTAATTTCAGGCAGAGAGAAGGACGGATGCAAACGAGTGAAGACGTGATACCGTATGGCTGGCTGGTGTGAGTGGCGTGGCGGGAGTATGGGAGACATACGGATATGGTGATGATGCCGCTGAAGCTAGACAGGGAAAGGAAGCCAGAACTTGGGAGGAGGTATTGTAGGGTCTAGAATGACATTGAATGTCATTGTATGTCTACCTTAGAATTCACCTTGTAGGCCATAGTGGTTTTCATCAAGTGGTCCTGGGACTGTTGGATGTCCCTCGGATCCTTTCAGGGGTTAGTGAGCTCCCAATTATTTTCAGAATAATGCTAAATGTGGTTTGCTTTTTTTCACCCATTCTCTCACGAGCGTACAGTGACGTTTCTCGTAGAATATAGGACATATGATATTGCAACAGCTTAAATACAGAAACAGATTTTAGGATCCAGCTGTCGTCTCTTATGCCAGGCGTTAAAGAGATTTGCACAAATGTAGAAGACGCTACTCTTTCACATTTTGTTGTAGAAAATACAGATATTTTTCATTGAAGATGTGTTTATGTTAACATGTAATGAGTTTATTATTGTAATTTTTAAATGAATAAAAATTTAGAACTTTCTCAGTTTTAACTTCTAATATGGTAAATATGGACCGAAGGAACAAACTGCATGAAAAGGGGTCTTAAGACCAAAGGGTTTATGAATCCCCCAGCTTGGGCACTAAGAAGCTACTGAAGTGTTAAATGGCGGAGTAACTTAATCAGATTTGCACTTCAGAAGGCACTCTCAAGACCCAAGCCAGCATAAGGGATATGTTCACAAGGCACCAGCATTCCAGGCAGAGGGGTAGAAACCAGAAGATGCAGGACAGATAAGCAGCAGAGCTAGGACACAGATGATGTTGGTCTTTTTAGTCCTAATTTGGTGTGGCCTCACCACCTGACAGGTCAGCACCAGGGCAAGTGTTTTATTCCCTTTTTTCCACGGGGCCCCATGTACTGAGGATTGTGTTCATGTTTGCTGTGGATGCTGCTTCTCCTTCTGACCCCAGCACACTGTTCCCTCTTATTGCCTGTTTTCTGTGAAGCAAGTCAGGGAGGCAGATGAGAGGAAGGGAGGAAGTGACCAGTGACAGCCTGAGTAGGCCTGGGAATCCTGGCAGAGGGTCCTCTAGAACTGCACACCCCGGGCTAGCCCACACCCCGGGCTAGCCTCCACGTACTTCTAGGGCTCTTTAGGCAGTGAAGGGGAAACAACTGAGTCAAAATTTCTGCTGTCTGGAAAGCTGCTTTTGAAGAGAAGTTCCCCAGAGGGCTGAGAGTCTGTTCCTTTAACATTAAAATAAGAAATTATCCATACCATGTGAAAATCTCTTAAGGGTGTATTAGGAACTTCCTAGCTATCTGGAACTTCCAGAAATAGATTTATTATCTTCTTGATGCATTACGAATACGAACTGGTAGCAATATTGGGCTTTATTACGAAGAAATCCTCTTGGGCTGCTGAAGAGTGAAGGACTATATTCCACTTTAACACAGGTCCCCAGGATGCTATGCCTTGGGGTTCTCATGATGATTTCTTCAAGTTTCTGCCACTTGTCTTGTTATCATTAGGCCCATCCCCTTCATACATGCTTCTAATTTGCTTAAAGCCAAGAAGGTAAATAGTCCAAGTTCCGCAGAGCATCAGATAGCCTGACTAAGGGTCTGAGGGACCGTCCTAGGGGGAAGTCCTGAGAAAGCCAGCTACAGAGGCATTAGAGTGGGGTGGTGGATTATGAGCTGTGGGGTTAGCCTTAGCTTCTCTGGTTTCAGTTTCTTCCTCTCTAGAATAGAGGGAGGATAATCATATACCTATCTCATCAAGGTGTTGGAAGCATTAACTCGAAGCATGTAGTCTAGATCACTAGCCCCCTCCCCAATCCTTTTTGTTCTTAGCTCCATTTCCATTACACAATTCCATACAGAGTCCTTAAACTTCACAGGTTACAAACCAAAATCATGACTCTCCACTCTAAACTTTCTCTTTCTAGCTGTGCTCCCCATTTCAGACCCTGGCACTGCCATCCTCCTAATCACCCAGTCTTAAAGCCATGGTGGTGCTTTTTAAAATGCCTCCCTGTCCTCCACATCCAGTCTATTTCCAAAGCACTCTGCCTTTTCAGGCCCTATTCCCTAGAGTTTTGAAGTCATAAACTAATTCCGACTCTTCTTTCAAACTTGCCTCCCACAGCTGCCAGGAGCTGGAAGCATCATGAGAGTCCCCTGTTCCTAAAACTTAATAAGTCTTCAGTACCTACGGGACAAAGTCCAGTGCTTTAGTCTTGAACTCAGGACTCTCCATGGTCTGGCTATAACTTTCCTTTCTAAATTTGTTTCTCTCTATTCTCCTTTACTTGGTTCACTTGTACTTTTCTACATTTGTCTTTTGCTATTCTGGGCTTTTCCAGAATCTTCTAGAATGCCTTCCACTCCCTTTCTGTATGTCCTAATCCTACCCATCCTTTAAAACTCTGATTTCATATTGCCTCCACAAGGCTTCCATAATCTTCCAGCCTGAATAATAAAAGCCAACGTTTATGTAATGCTTACTTTGAACCAGGCACTTCTCTACATGCTTTGCAGGTACTATCTTAATTAATTCTTGTGACGATTTCATTTTCATAACAAACCTATGCAATAAGCATGACTATGATCTGCATTTTACAGATGAGGAAACCAAGGCACAAGAAGGTAAAGTAACTTGTCCAAGGTCACATAGCCAGTAGTCAGAATAGGTTCTGCCTGGGTTCCTAATCCGACTATAATAGGAACCTAGGCAGCCCGGCTCTACAGCCCATTTTTTCAACCACTGGGCCAAAATGAAATGAGGTCTCCTGCCTCCACTCCTGTTAGCTCTCATGGCAGGCCATTCAAATGTCTGTTAGGGCCTTTATCACTTCCTACCTCATTATCGGTTAACATATTTTATCTTGCCTACTTACACAGCAAATTTCTTAAGAGCAGGACCAGTATCTGATCTAAAACAGTGCCTACTAAATTTCTTGAGCCTGTAAATATTTAAGAATGTTTTTAAAGGATGCAAAATGAACAGAATATTCTGTAGCAATAAGAACGAATGATCTAAAGCAAAATTGACAAATCATGGGTCCTTGGACCAAATCTACCCCACCTCCTGTTTGTGTACGGCCCAGAAGCTAAGAATGGTTTTTACATTTTAAGTGGTTGGAAAAAATCAAAAGAAGAAGAATATTTCATGACAGATGAAACTTATATGAAAATAAAGTCTATTGGAACCCAGGCAGGTTATCTATGCCTGCTTTTATGTTACAATGGGCCTTAGGAACTACAAAGCCTAAATTATTGACTATTGGTCATTTATAGAAAGATTTGCCAAACCCTGATCTAGAGCTACATGTAATAACATGAAAATATCTTAGAAGTAGCACTGAACCAAAAAGGATAAGCAGCATGTTGCCACTTATATAAATTCAAGAATAAGCAGTCTTATCAGCTTGGTTCAGTGATACACGTACACATGTAGGAAAACATAAAGAACCAACATGGAAACAGTAAGTTCAGGGGAGTGGTGATCTCTAGGGGGCTGGAGGTGGGAATGCCATCAGAGAGAACATACGGGGAGTTTTTTACGGGGAGTTTTTTACGGGGAGTTTTAATTCTGCAAGCAAGGTGGAGGGTACACGTGTTCTTCGTGTTGTTTTCTAAATTTCATGTTAGAAACAACGTTTCACAAGAAATGAATAGATGTGATTCAAAGACTTGTTTACTTTTACTTTGGCTGGTTGAAAATCCACTCGGCTTTCACCTATAGCTGAGATCTTCCGTGAACTATAAATCCCAAGAGCCCTATCGAGATAGGGATTGGTATTATTTAGAACATGGTAACTCTCAGGTCACAAAGGGACTCCTGATTAAGGATGCCTCTGTGAACAGCGCTCCTTGAAAGCAAGTCCACCTAAGCCAAGTTTGGGGCCACAGCTGGGATAGCTAAGGCTGGGCTACTTGCTTTGTCTGTGGAATATATTGGCCTTAGAGCACTGGACTGAATGCGGGCCTCCTCCTTTTGTCTGAGCCCTGGACTCCATGTCGGTCTCCCTGCCTTTGTGGGGAGGGAATGGGCAGAGTGTGTTCAGATCCTGATCTGCTTCTGGGTCCTCATCTGCATCCCTGAGTCTCCTTTAAACATTCATTTGATAGAATTTCAGGGAGTTCCTGTCTTACGAGTGGCCTAAGGTTATGAGGATAATTAGACATGGCCTGAATCCAAGGAGCACACAGTTGGGGAAATTGGTATGTAAAGAGCCAACAAGAAGGCAGTGTTGTAAGTGCTTACTGCTTCGTAACAAATGACCACAAATTCCTGCAAATTTAGCACCACCATTGATTCGTTCTGTGGGTCTGAAGTGTGGCAAAGACATGGCTGGGTCCTCCACCCCGGGTGTCAGATGGCTAAAGTCAAAGTGTTGGCCAGCTCCCTTCTTATCCGGAGGCTTGACTAAGAAAATGTCTGCCCCAGCTCCTTCAGCTTCTTGACGGAATTCTTTTCGCTCTGGTTCTAGGACTGAGATCCCCATTGCCTTGCTGGCTGCTCAATCGGGGACAACTTTCAGGTCCTTGGCCTATGCCCCGCCTTCCGTCTCATCAGCAGAGAAGAATCTCTCACATCAAATCCTGCTCACTCTGAATCTCTCTGATGAGCCTTCTTCAACTGTCAGAGAAAACTGAGCTTTTACAAAACTTGTAATTAGTTCTGGTCAAGCCAGGTAGCCTCCCTACTCAAGGGCAACTGTGCCAGATTACATAACCTAATCTCGAGGGTAAAATTCATCATCTACACTGTCTCAGGGATTATGCAGGACGCATAGACCAGGGGCCAGGGACCTTGGGGACCTTCTTAGAATTCTGCCTACTACACCCAGGGAGAAGCGTTCTCTTTCCCAGTCTCTCTGAACTCCCCTGACGGTTTGTTCTGTAACTCCATGGCTTGCTATGAGTTGTCTTGCCATTATTTGGTACATTTTAAAACTCCTTTTCTAGACTGAAAGTTTCTTGGGATCAGGAACCTTGCTCACTCCTGTAGCTCCAATGTCTTAGACAAGGCATCTTCTGAAGGAGGTACTTCTCCAGGTTTGCTAAGAAGATAGACGAGGGTATATATTGTCTTGGATTCCTGCTTCTCTTTTATCCCCAGGTCAAAACGTCTCTGACACTTATCGGGAAGAATTCCTTGCTCCCTCCCCTATGCTGTCATTTGGTAAATATCTCTGTATGATATGTATCACATGGTGGCATCTTACTTAGTCTGTCTCTTCCTTGAGGGGAGCACTTCCTGTGTTTATTCCACTTAGTATCCCAGGGCCAGGGCATCCTAGATGTCAGTGTTTGATGTTTGAATTTCTAAAAAGGAAGCGTAAGGAGTTTTAGACCCAAGAAGCAGATGGAACGTGGATTTGGGCTGTGAGCAGACCCTTAGAAAGGATTGCAGATGCAGAGCGCGGCAGCCCACAAGTGCAGAGGCAACAGAGGGGGAGGAAAATAGGGAAAAAAAAAAAAAGTTTAGGAAGAAATGCTGACAAACCCCAGGCCTGCTGTTTTATGTATTACATTAAGGAATAAACCTGGCAGAGCCCTCCATAAAGGATAGCTAGAAAGAATGATTACTTTGGGACTGACCATCAAGGAAACAGTAGTTTACTTTTATAGCCCAACATTTCATTTCTGCTTTTGGATGGACAGGGACCCCCAAGGGAGAATTGGTGAAGGAAATGGAAAAGATGGCTTCTGGAGCTTAAAACAAGTCGGGGTGGTGTGGGGCGGTGGCCCGGGAGCCTCCCACAGTCTTCACCTCCATCTTGATGTGGATGTTTGCCCTTTCACACCTTCTTCTGGTTCTTGGCCTTTTGTGACACCTTTTCTGCTTCAAGGCTGCGTAAGAACATTAAACGGGCAGTGTAAGCAGATTTCATTTGTATACTAAGTTTGTCATCAGAAAAATAGTGGGAAATACTCTGATTGGATTCGCCAGGAGCCCCAAACCTCCTAGAAGCAATTACGAGGATGGGCCAACAGAGCGTGCTGCAGGAGCTAGAGGGGAGCTCCATGCCTTCCCTGAATTTGGGGCAATGATGCTGGATAGCCCGTGACAACAGAACTCCCCGTCTCCTTCCATGACGGTCCAAGGGCAGGTTTGTTCCCCCTCTCCCTCTGACCACTTTGCTTCCGACCCATGTGTTTACTGGGGAGCTGACCATCTGCTGTCTTACTGAGGGCCCCTGTGCAAGACCCTTGGGAGAGATGCCCACCTAGCACGGCATTCTGCTCACGGAGCTTATAGTCTCACGAGGGAACGTATTCCTATGCAAGGCAGGAAGTTCTAAGTGCCAGGAGGGAAAGGAAGTCAAAAATGTTGCCGTGTTTGGAAGAGATTCAGGGAGGGTTTTATAGAGAAGGTGGCATTTTAGGTGGACCTTGAATGATGGGTAGGAAAGTTAGAGGGGGGAAAGAGGGAATATTAGGGGAATGGGGCATTGTCTGCAGAAGGTAGAATGGGATAGGGTCAGAAAACTGAGGGGGCGGGTCAGGAATGGCGAGGAGCTTTGTGTGGCTGGAGCAGAGGTCCGCCTAGGAGCATCGTGGGTCAGTGAGCTGGACAGAGAGAAGGAGGCTTAGTTCTGGAGAGTCTCAGCTGTCAGCTAAGAATCCTGAGAGCGGGCAGGTTGGGGTGAGCAGAGGACGAACAGGGGGGGAGTGGGCCCGCAAGTGGGCGGAGCAGAAGTACAGTTTTTGATTGGTTTGCCAGGCTCTCGCTGCTTCCTTTGCCTGGAATGCCTCTGTTCAGCCTGTGCCCATCACAAATGCCTTCTCCTCCAGGAAGCCTTGCTCCGGCCTTCCGAGCTGGCTGGGATCTCTCCTGGCCCTGAGCTCCCCACAGCTCACCGTCCCACCCTTGCCGATGGTGTTTACTATCACCCGCCCCGCTGGATGGCAATTTTAATCTGTGTCTTTTCAGAATCCTGCACACATTAGGTACTTGGTAAACATTTTCAAGTCTAAGGGAATTCACTTCCTCTGGAATTCTCAGCCTGTGACTTGGGGAAGTGGGGCCATGGTGCTCATCATTCTGACCAGCATTTCTGTAACCATGGTAGACAGACCGTAGATGAGAATGCCTCCCCCTCTGTTATGCCGGAGCTGAGATTAGGTGGGACCTTGGAGTTCCTCTCATCCTCATTTCACTCATGAGGCCCAGAGAAGTGCAGTCACTCACCCAAGGTCCCACAGTGAGCTGATGATCTGAAATAAGTTGCTTTGTATGTGAGTTTTATTACAGCGCCTAACACACTTGATAATCCTGTCTACCTCCCCAGCCTCTTGAAGTGTGATTAAGCCCCAAACTGCCTGTAATTTTTTCCACACTCTATGGGAACTTTATGCCTTTGAGCCTCTGCTCATACCTGGAATTTCTTCTTTTTTCTGTCTCTTCCTCCTACCCTCGCCAGGTTAACTCCCACTCATCCGTGAAGCTGAAGTTTCCCCTGATCCCTTGTCTTCGAGATTTGCCCGGGACAGGGTGAATGCCCTTTCTCTCGCTCCCTTTGTCGTCTGGGCACATCCTTTCATTATTACACTTCCTAGGTCACGTGCATATCATTTGCTTCTGCACCTGTCTTCCAGCTGATGGTATGTTCCAGAAGGTGGGAACTGACTCTAGAATCTTCATTATGTGCCCAGCACCTCATACTCTACCTGGAACACGGTGATGCTCAGTAGATACTTATGGAGTGATGTGTGCAGTGGGGTCCTCGAAGGCTCAGGCTACAGACCAGAGGGGCCGTCTCCTTTTTGCCTGCTCTGTAACTCACGGGGCCCTGCCTGGACGGGCTGCTCAGATTCCGATGGCCTGAGGGCTTTGCAGAGCGGTGCTGAACCCACATCTCACTGCTTATTCAGACACTTCTGCTCTTTTTCCTTCTGTAAAATACCAAATAAAAATAGTTCCAGGAAGCTGTGTGGTGGAGAAATTCCAGACTCTGTCTGAGGTCCCAGAAAAAGGCCGTTATTGTTAGGAAGTTGTCATTAACCCGACCTGCCTTTTCTTTGTGCTCTGGCTCCAAACTCTCCTAAAGGCACGGATTCTTTTTGTCCTCAGTTACTCTTAAGCCTGTTACTAGCTGGTAACAGGAAAAAAAAAATAGCTTGACAGCAGTTGACGTCAAAATGAGCTTGAGCTATCGGCTGCGAACTCACTTTGTGCTCCGGGCTGTGACTTAAGTTGACTCGCTCTCAAAGCACCTTACCGGGTGGCCAGTATCCTCATCTACGAGGCAGGAAAAACAGCACCTACCTTGCCAGATGTTGCAGGAGTGAAAGAAGATAAACTAGGCAGAGGTGCCTGGTGTGAAGACATGGTTAGAGAAATGTTACCTCTGTATCAGACGGCGGGATCCTCTTACTCTCTTCTGCTGTAGCCAGACTTTATCCAAGCTCCTAAATTCCATCCTAGGCATCATGTATTTTTTTAAAGGTAATGCTTGTTTGTTTGTTTTCAGTTAAAAAAATGATTTTTTAAAGATTTTATTTATTTGAAAGATAGAGTGAGCAGGAGCAGGGGTGAGGGGGGCAGAGGGTGAGGAGAAGCTGACTCCCCGCTGAGCAGGGATTCTCACCATGGGGCTCGATCCCAGCATCGTGACCCGATCTGAAGACAGATGCTTAAGCGGTTGAGCCACCCAGGCACCCCGAGAATCTGGAAATCAGACTTTAGAAGAAATAGCTGGAGGAGCTGGGACTCTCTGGCTCGGAGAAAAAATAACTAGGGAAAGAAAGGCATAGGCAGGCCTCAGAGAGATCTTCAAGCAATGGAAGGATTCACATCCAGAAAAGGATTAAGCCTCGTTCTAATCCATAATCTAATGTAATCCTCGTCCTAATCTAATCCTCTAATCTAATCCATAAATATTTATAATATTTACTATTATGTGTCAAGAACTGAGAATGCAAAACAAAGTAAAGTACAATCCCTGCCCCAGAGGATCTTAGATGACACAGGACTGGAACAGTGCAAAAGGGGGTGTGTAAGGATGTGCTGGGGGAGGGCAGAGAAGAATGCATTCTGCAGAGAACCTGGAGGGCCCTACCGAGGAGGTGACATCCGTTATGGAGCTTTAGGCAGAGAAAGAAGGAAGGGCATTCAGGCAGCAAGTGCGGCAGGCACAGACAGGACGGCAGCCTTCTGGAAAACCTCAGACGCCCTGGCAGAGTAGAGGGAAGTGAGCCTGCAAAGTCTGGCAGGAGCCAGATTGTCAAGGGCCTTGGATATTAAGGTAAAGAGCTCGGACTATTTACCTCGAGTGGGCTTTGAAGAGCCATCATAGGCATTTTAAGCGGGGGATTTTTTATTTTGAAAGGATGCTATAGTGCGGCGTGCCGAAAGGCTTTACAGGAGAGAGACAGAAGGCAGGGGAGGCAGGACATTCCAAAGGGTTACACATGGGCTTGAACCTTCCACTTGCTGTGGATGGACTTGAGCACATTATTGAAACTCTCTGAGTCTGGGTCTTTTGTTTTTTTTCCGGTCATATATTGGGATGATCACATGTACTTTAGAGAGATGTTCTAAGAACCAAATGAGGTGATACACTCAAGTGCCTCACATGTGCCTGGTACCCGAATGGTGCTCAATAAGTTAGGACGCGTTCCCTCCTTCCTTTTCTCTTAATGGACAGAGTAGACAGAAAAACAGAGTTCTGTTCACTGAAATGTGGGGTCCTGGCCACACAGCGGGCTAAGTCCCCTTGGGAGAAAGGAATGCCTTACCGGATACGCTCAAGGAGGCTATTTCTCTGGTGGAAGGGAAGTTGAACAAGATAAACCTCCCAAATCCTTTCCTACTTTAAGGTTCATCACCTTCAGGACCTAAGTACTAAGGGCATGGTCAAGAGTCTGAGGTTTGATAAAAGCCTTTTAGTATCGAACAGCCGATTGGACGCAAAGGAAATGAATCCTTTTCAAAAATGTATGGACGTATACAATTTGAGAAGACCCACCATAAACTTTTAACAGTCCCTCGGGAGTCAGTAACTGTCACACAGCAGAAAGAACCGTGGACTGGACATTGACAAGCCTACATCCCAGGGTCAGAAATTATGGTCTCAGGCAGTTCATCCCCCGTGTCCTGGCCTCAGGTTCTCCATCAGGAAGATGTGGACTTTGAACTTCCGCAGGGTCCTCCATAGCTAACATTCTAGGGTCCTGGCCGCTGAAGATGCTAAGATCGTGAAATCACGGATATAAAATCTTAGAAGGTTCTAAGTGCTCCCACAGTAACTCTTATCACCCACAGGTCATAATACGTCTCAATTTGATAGCCTCACACTCCGTAAAACATATTTTAAAATGTATCACATGTACTGGGAACAAGACTCATTTGGCATTCTTCTTAGAATCAGAATTTCAGAATCCAGTGCACTTCAATTCTCAGCATTAACTTAGCTGCAAATTGGATTATTTCATATTTCTGGTTGAGAGAGAAGGCGCTTTCCCGGGTATGGCAAAGAAATAAAAATGTCAGTCGTCTGTCACAGAGGGAAGATGCTGTCTTATCTCTCTGTTAACTTCAGGGCTTAGATGCTGCCTAAGTGGGAAGCAGACGAGATAAGGACTAGGTATGAAGATGGCCTGCTTTTGCGTTTTCTGGTCCCTCTGCCTGGAATGTTCTCCTGGCCATTCCTGCATATCCTGTTTGAAGCCTTTCCTTTCCTCCTTTTCTGTATGATAGAACGAGTCCCTCCATTCACCCTGCGTTTCCTGTCTGTGACAGCGTTCACCATAGAGGACGAGAAGTATTGCCGCGTGACTAGTGCTTCTGCGTGGATGAGTCAAGGCCACAGCACCTGCTGTGGGCCAGGCGCACTATCCTCTCATGTAACCCATACAGCGATGCTTGGGAAGCAGACGTCACTATCCTCTGCTTAGCTGAGGAATCTGAGGTGAGAGAAGTTAAATGACTTGTTCAAGGTCATAGAACTCATAAGTAGCTGAGTCTGGCTTTGAATCAAGCTTTTTTGGTTCTAAAGCCCATGCCCTCTTCTTGTCTTATTTGTCTCTGTAACCTGAACTTTTAGAATAGGCCTGGCCTTTTGTAGACATCAATTACGACTGTTGAATGACAGTCCAATTCCATTCAGTCAATCAGTTAAGATTTACTGATCGAGGCAAAGGGCTAGGGGAGCTATCAAGGAGAATGTAATCGGGTGGGGATCTCGCTAGCCTTTCCTCCACTTGCAGGGAGCTTCTGGAGACATCTGCTTTGAAATAAATGCTCTCGTTAACCTCGCTGGTGTCTTGGCTCCAGGAGAGTCTTTGGTGGTCTCCTGACAAGGCCGCTGGCAGGATGGACTCGCTTAAGCCAAATTAGTTTCACATCTTTCTAATAACCCTGCTCTAAGGTCCTGGTTTCACAGGAGAAACAGAACTCAAAGACAACTATCATACATGTGAAAAGGGGTATATGGGAGACTAAATGGGGTATATGGGAGACTAAACGGGCTATATGGGAGACTAAATTCACTCTCTTAATCCTAAGAGAGTGGATTGAAGGGAGGAATTAGTTCTGCCGGCTAGAATTAAGGAGGGCTTCACAGAGACGGTGGCATCTGAGCTGGGACTCAAAGGCTAAGTAGGTTTATTTATTCATTGATTTGTTTGTTTATTTTCTAGGCATAGAAAGAGAAAGGCGTTCCTGGTGCAAAAGCTGCACATAGTTCTCTGTGATGGAGCATACCAGGGGGAGATAGTAAAAGTGGAGACAAGAAAGCTTAGTTGGACCAGGTAGTCAAAGGGCCTTGAATGTCATGCAAAGAATTTGGATTTACTCTGTAGCTATTCCAAGACCTTCCAACGTCCACCGAGCTCTGTCTTCCAAGTGTCACCTAAATTTTTGTCTATTGGCCCCAAAGTCCTGACAATAAGCAGGGAGAGAAGCAGTAGATTAGAAATTGGAAGCTGGGGGGGGTGGGGGTTCCTAGATTCCAGTCTGATTCTGTCATATACTGATTGGTGACTCAGTGTCTCTGGGCTTCTGTTTTCTCCTGCGGAAAGTGAAATGGTTAGATCTCTCAGACCTCTACCATGCCCCAAATCTGTCTGCCAGCTTTACACGGAAGATCCTTCATGAGGTTCGTCTGAGTTCCTGTGGTGGACAGACCTGCTGGCCTTCGTGGCTTTGCCTAAGTCCTTCCGCCTGAGTGTGGAATGAATGTGGGACTTGCTGCTAACATCGAGTATGACAAAGGTGATGGAATGGAGGGGATATACGTTATTACATAAGTGGTTACATGGTGACATGACTTAAAATCATAGGACTCATCCTGCTGGCGTCTCTAAGTGCCGGTTGACTTTGAAGAAGCAGGCTGCCACCTTACGGGATACCTATGCTGGGAGGCGCACGTGGCAAGAACTACAGGCGACTCTAGTTGCTGGGGACCACCCCTGACTGACAGCCCACAAGAAAGTGAAGGTCTCAGTCTTGCAGCCGCAAGAAACTGATTTCTGTTAATGACGTCAGTGTGGAAACAGACCCTTCCCTAGTCGGGCCTCAGATGGCACCGCAGCCCTGGCTCAGTCCTTGGCTGCAGATTGGTGAGACTCTAGGCAGAGGGCTCAGCTAGGCTACACTGGATTCCTACCCCATCGCATCTGTGAGCTCAAGACGAGTTGTTTTAAGCCCCTACATTTGTGATAATTTATTATGCAGCGGTAGATACAGTTTCCCACCCTAATACTCGAAACTCCTGATCCTAAGCCCTGTGCTCTATTTACAATTCCATGTCATGTCTCTGTGAATAATCCCATACCTGTATCTATGTGCGTCTGTGTGTGTGTGGCTTTATCTGTGTATATCTACATGGAGTCATACATTCATAGTCAATCACAGTCCCTTAGGAAATACTTACTGTGTGTGAACACGCACAGATGGGCCAGCCCAGGGGCCTCTCTGCGATGCTCACCGCCTGGTGAGGGAGACCGTCTCATGGTGCTAGAGCATGAGGAGGGCCCACCAGCAAAGGTGAGGGAGCTAAGGAGATAAATGTGTGTCTAGCACTGTATAAATGAGTCTGCCTTCCCAGTGTAGTTTCGAAATTTGAGTTTTTTAAACCTCTAGTTTTACAGAGGAGGCAACTGAATCCCAGAGAGGTTAAGGGATTTGCCTTAGATCACACACCTAGTGGAGAACATATCTAGGACTCTAACCCAATTCTGCTTCAAATCGCTTGGATAATTGAAAATTAGCTATATATTTTCTAGTTTCTACTGGAACTTCCCAGCAGGCAAACTTATGTGGAACTTTCTGGGAGGTTATGTGAGTGGGATTCTGCCTGATTCCAGTGTCAGGGTACCCTTGAGCTCTCCATGTCACCTCAGAGACAGGGGAAAGAAGCCGGAAGCAGACCTGGGCCTGATTCATCCACCCTCTGCTAGCACCTGGCGAGCATTCGAGAATGGAGGCTGGGAACGCCTGGGTGGCTCAGTCTCTGTTAAACATCTGCGTTCGGCTCAGGACAGAATCCCAGGGTCCTGGGATCGAGTCCCTCAGCAGGCTCCTTGCTCAGCCGGGAGCCTGCTTCTCCCTCTGCCCCTCCCCCTGTTTGTGCACCCTCTCTGACAAACAAGTAATCATAACAATAAAAAGAACGGAGGCTGAATGGCATATTTTTGTGGGCCTGAACCCTGCCCTGTGTGTCTGAGACGGAATGTGACATAGCAGTGAGGATGTGGGGCTCTGATACTCAAACTCAGGAGCCCAAAAAGTCACCAGAGGAGATCGATCGAAATGCAGATTCCAGAGCCCCACCTCCAGAGCGGACGATTCAGTGGGGGCCCAGGAGACATTTTCAGCAGGACCCTCAGGTTATTCTGACACAAGTAAACCACAAAGCCTATGGACGTTAGTGATAAGATCACGGCCACGCCAGGCGGAGGTTCAGTTGGCCTGGACTCTGGTGGGAACTGTCCGCGAACATCCCCACTACTGTTCACAGTTCCTTCTCTTTACAGGAGGGAGGCCGCCCGTGGTGTGCTAGGAAATGTTTTAGCTGGCTCTCTTCAGAAGGAATAAAAACAAACAAAAACTCTGACTTACAGCATTCGCCAATATCCATGTTGTAAATACTCGTACTGTGGCTGATAGCGAGCTCCGGAAGGGCCCCCGCCGGACACCGAGTGGGGAGGAGCTATGTGGCATTGTCCCTTGCCAGCTGGTAGGAATCAGCTCCCGCAACTGTTGGGAGGAAGCCCAGTTGGGGGGGGGGCGGGATTTACTTCCCTGGGCCTCAGTTTCCCCACTTATAAAATGAGAAGGCAAGAAGGGCTTCTGATCGCTGATGGATTATGCTTTACTTGTGACTAATTGTTAGGCATTACCCCGGCCCGCGGGTTTAGAGAAGGCAGATTTAGGTTTGCCAGGGCGCTCGGGGACAAATGGACCCAGCTCGGCTCGTCCCTTCTTCCTTGGGAGGCTAGAGGAGCTCACAGGCTGGGTGTGAAGAGCGTGGGCTTTAAATCCTGGCCAAACACTTACCAAGCTTCCACACGCCTGTCTGCAAACCGCAGGGAACGGCACCACTCGTACCCCCAGAGAATGGCTGTAAGGACTAGATGTGATAAAGTCTGGCATGTCCTACGATTTCCATAGATATTAATCTCCCTCCTTGTGTCTGTCTCTTCCCTTGCCTAAGACCGTTATTTTCCAAATTTGACCAGAGCCTGGTTAGACCAAATGGCCAATTTCATTTATAAGCAGAATAGGAAGTCACCCATACCATATGATTTGAGGGAAAGATCCTTCAGATTAAAAATTCATATCTATAATGTATATGCATTTACATATACATACCTGGTGTGTGCGTGTGCATGTGTGTATGTGTGTGTATGTGTGTGTGTGTGTGTGTGTATCCCTCCAAGATACTACCACGAGGCTGAACTCCCAATATTTAAACCTTTGTTAATGCCCCACAGCAAAAGACCACTAGGAACGCACCCGTAGTGAAACAAGCTTGGGTTCATTCCTTGCTGCTGAAGGTCACGGCGCTCCGGGAGGCAGCCTGGGGTAGGGGAGGCTGGGCTAGGAGGGCTGGGTGTTAGCAGGAGTTAGCTATGCTTTATATGTTGTTGGAAGACAGAGGCAATTCAGGGATTAGGTATCTTTTTACCTACGACAGGGAAGAATGGAGGCAAACTAAGTGTCTAACTGGTCAGGAAACCACCACCGTGTCTCATGTTCCCGAGAGAGAGGGGGATGCGGGTCACTTTGACGATTTTGCACAGCACTCTAGTTTTTGTCTGTATTCAGGCGTGATTATGGAGCGGTGTATTTTTGCCTTGCCATGTCACGATTACAGCGACCTCATCTGGTGTTGGCGTCCTGTGAACTTGCGGAGGTTCAGCAAGAGAACGCCACGGCCTCGCCGGGAGTGCCAGGCCGGCAGGCCGCTGACTGAGCTGCCAGTTCCCTTCTCGTTGTATTCGCTCACGGAGTGTTTGCTCAGGCGGTCTCTTAGGCATGATCGCACATACCATCTCATTGAAACCTTGCCACGTAATTCCTGGGACGGATAATTATCTCCATTTTATAGATGAGGAAGCTGATTCCGAAAGATGAGTGACTTTCTAAATTCATCCAGAAAAAAAAAAAAATCCCTAGGAACTTGAATTCAGAACCGTTTGGCTCCAAGTCCAAGGACTCATCCAATCAAGCCGTTCCATAAAAAGCGAGGCCCCTAGGAGGCCGAGGACCACCCTAGTCCTCTTGTGCTCCCTGAAAGAGAAGGCTGTTCCTGGCAGGACTGATGGCCGCTCCACGTCCCCTGCGAGGGAGGGGACCGCTCAAAGGGAGTCCTGGGCGGGCCAGCGAGGCGCACAACTTGCTGTCAGTCCCGCGGTGGTTTGGTATAGCCGAGAAGGCAGGCATCTGTGCTGTCTGTCCCAGACTCGCCAGTAATTCCTCACGTGACCTGGAGTAAGTCATCCCCCGACCTTGGGCCTCCGCTTCTTTGTGTAATGATCTAAGAGCTCCCGAGCTCACAAAATCCATGAATAAATATTGAGCAAATGCGTGATGTGAAGGTAAGAAAGAAAGAAGGAAGGGAGGGGAGACTGACCAGACACGGATTTTCTACAATCAGTGTCTTGTTCTGTCTTTCTCCTCTTTCTGGTCCAGATGGTTTCAACCTCTGCTGCTGTCCCAGTCCTCCCTCTGCCCTGTCGAGGGCTCCGTCATCGTCCCCCAGCCCAGTGGTCCAGCAGCAGGTGCTGACATGGCCAGGTCTCCCGGCAGCCCGTCAGTCTCACTGATCTCAGCCCTCATTTCCCGCAGCTCCTGCTACAGTCTGCAGCCACCTCTGACCCCTGCTTCCTGCAACACCTTCCAGCTCTGGCCAAGTTACTGAGCCCAGAGTCCCGCAGATTCAGACCCTCAGAGGGGGCTGGGTCCTGCCCTAGAGATGACTCAGTCCAACCTCCTCAGCCCCAGAGAGGGGGCATGATTTACCCAGGGTCACCTCGCAACTGATCATGAGTCACAAACAGAATGCAGGCATCCCGATCCCTGGGTCCACCTCCTTATCGTCTGGGAAAGGTCTGCGTTTTATCCGAAGACTGCCAGTTGTCGCACATTCAGTATGTTTATCCCACACGCGTTGGTTGATCAGTCTCCCCTTGCTGGATTCCGGAGACAGGGAGAAGACTAAAACACTGCCTGTGCCTCTAGGGAATCCTAGTCAAGGGGGAGACAAATAAACAGCTACTTACATCACAAGTGCTCTGGAAGCTAAGTAGACAAAATGCTGCAGGAAGAGGGGGAGGGAGCAGGGACTGGCAGAAAATGGAGAGAAGGTCACGATGTTTGAATTAGATCTTGAAGAATGGGTAGGAGCTTATTCAGAGAGAGGATGTGGGGCAGAAGAGCATTGCAGTCACGGGTAGCTACTTAACCTATAGGAAGGCGTGGAGCCATTGAAAAGCATGGCAGAAGTCTCCAAGTATGCAGTGGTGAAGCAGGAAAAAATGGCCTTAGAATAAGAAAAAACTTAGGTTCTGGTTTCGATGCTGTCATGGAGTCACTGGATGCCTTTAAGGAAATCACTTAGTCTCTTCGTGTCTCAATGACCTCCTCCTCTCTCCAGGAGGAAGCCCACAGGCCTTATGGCTATAGAGCTGCTCTATCCAATATGGTAGCCACTATAACAGACACATGAAAAAATGTTCATCATCTTTAACTATCAGGGAGATTCAAATCGAAACCACTGAGATACCACCTTACACCAGTTAGAATGGCCAAAATCAATAAGACAGAAAACAACAAATGTTGGAGAGGATGTGGAGAAAGGGGAACCCTCTTACACTGTGGGTAGGAATTCAAGTTGGTGCAGCCACTAAAAATAGAGCTACCCTATGACCCTGCAATTGCACTACTAAGTCGTTACCCCAAAGAAGTAGATGGAGTACAAAGAAGGGCCACATGTACCCCAGTGTTCATAGCAATGGCCACAATCGCCAAACTGTGGAAAGAACCAAGATGCCCTTCAACAGATGAATGGATAAAGAAGATATGGTACATATATACAATGGAGTATTATGCCTCCATCAGAAAACATGAATACCTAACCTTTGTATCAACATGGATAGGACTGGAAGAGACTATGCGGAGTGAAATAAGTCAAGTGGAGAGAGTCAATTATCTTATGGTCTCACTCAGATGTGGAGCATAAGGAAAAACATGGAGGACATTGTGAGAAGGAAGGGAAGGGTGAATGGGGGGAAATCAGAGGGGGAGATGAACCAGGAGAGACTGTGGACTCTGAGCAACAAACTGAGGGTTTTGGAGGGAGTGGGGTGGGGGGTTGGGCGAGCCTGGTGGTGAGTATTGAGGAGAGCCCGTATTGCATGGAGCACTGGGTGTGGTGCATAAACAATTAATCTTGTAACACTGAAAAAATAAAAGTGTTTGGGAAAAAAAACCCCAATATGGTAGCCACTAGCCATAGGGCACTATTTAAATTTAAATTCATTAAAATGAAATCAAATTTAAATTTCAGTTGCATATTTCAAGTACTCAGCAGGCACTGGCGGCTGGGGGCCACCACACTGGACAGCGCAGGTATTGCATACTTCTCTCAGGTTAGAAAGTTCTATTGGTCAGTGCTGCTCCAGAGGCCTGTGGTTCTGAGAAGGGAAGGGATTCAAACTCTCCAGCCTCCCCACCTGCCTGTTCAGAAGGAGATTCCCCCCAGTAGGATAGAATGGACACACCATTCCACTGCCCAGCCCTGGTTGCTGTCCCACGATGACCAGCCCAAGATCAAAGTTCTTTGTCCCTTTGTCAGTACCCACTATGTTCTGATTTAGTTATGTGAAAACCTCTCACAGCACCTGGCCCATAGGAGGGGACTTCATCAAGCTGTCTGGAAGGCTGAGATTTCATGTACTTTAACGGTGCTTAGGGCCTCATTTGGCCCAAGGCATCATTTAAGCGGTAACCCAAGTGATCTTATGGGGAGACTGCATGTCAGAGGTATGACCTTTAGTGTCGCTTTATCTGTGGCTACACGCGGGAGCTTGCAGGAGTCCAACAATGGAAAACCTGGCCGGTGAGGCACAAGACTTTTATGTGATGTGGTTCAATGGCCCAACAAAAAGAATTAAGTAGCAGGTAAAATCAATATTTTGTTAAAAAACACAGGACTTTACCACCTACGCTGTACCAAGCACTGTCTGAGAGGGTCTAATAGCTAAGTTGGCAATCCATGAGGCAGGTTGTGGGCGGTCTCATCGTCCTCACCCCACGGACAGGGACGTGGGGGCTGGGATGCCGGACTCGCCCAAGACCTCAGAGCTATGGAGGGGCGGAGCCGGGTCTCACGCCCACAGCGGCCTCAGTGCCCAGAATGTCAATGTCAACCTGAACTGAGAACGGTGTTGAATATCAGGATTGAGGGACACTTCCGGATCATCTAGTCTGATCCATTTCTTTAATCAAGGGGGTGCTGAAGACCACACAGGGGCATCCATTTGCCCAAGGTTACTCAGCACGCTTTTTAGGGCAGACTTTGAACCTGAGTGTGGGTTTCCTGACTCCTGTTTGGTGTTCTCCTTGCTTCACTACTTTAAAAGAGAACGGGAGCACCTGGGTGGCTCAGTGGGTTAAAGCCTCTGCCTTTGGCTCAGGTCATGATCTCAGGGTCCTGGGATCGAGCCCCACATTGGGGGGAGGGGGTCTCTGCTCAGCAAGGAGCCTGCTTCTCTTTCTCCCTCTGTGATCTCTCTCTTTCGCTCTCTCTTAAATAAATAAATAAAATCTTTTTTTAAAAAAAGAGAGAATGATAATTAAAATGACTCCTGAGCATCTTCTGGTTGCCCAACTTGGCACTGGATGCTTTTGTGGAAAACAACACCACCACCACTAAACCCTGGGCTTGCAGAGAAAAGCCCTGAAATCAAATCTGACCTCAGTTGCTTACCCAGGGAC
The DNA here is from genome assembly GCA_028533885.1 of Nasua narica. Classification (NCBI taxonomy): domain Eukaryota; kingdom Metazoa; phylum Chordata; class Mammalia; order Carnivora; family Procyonidae; genus Nasua; species Nasua narica. Next base: position 28,188,225 of record CM052798.1, read on the forward strand.
CTCAAGGGAGTCAATTTATGTTTCTGCCTCAGTTTCTGCCGGTAAGGAATAAAGATATAATTCCCTTAAGGATTGAAACAGAGTGCTGGGCACAAAGTCCTTGCTCAAGAAATGGGAATGGATGCTGAAGGCACAGGTCCTGTCCTTCACGATCTGGATATGGAGGCAAGACTAACCCGCTAGGAGGGATTGGGGGACAGCAGAGAGCAGGCTTGCCGGGCAGGTCAGACAATGAATGTTAGGACAATTAACGGGTTGTTGGTTCTGTGTGGCATGAGTCTTTAACCTTGAGCTGTTTCCTGCTGAAAAGATCCTAAAGGCTGGCCTGCAGGAACCAAGTTGGACACTAGGTGGCACTGGTGGCCCACCCGGGAACTGGGAGAACCCAGCAGGCAGCGGCGGGGGGGAAGCCTGTGACCAGCATTTTCATTCTTGCAGTTTCTAGGACTCAGACCTATAGAGGGAGGGACCTGGGGTGCTGGGCTACAGGTGAGGGTGCTGTGCCCCCATAAATAAGGATAAATAGGAATTTCACAGTCTTTAGCAGCCACTCTGCCAGGTATTATCTCAGTGTTACGCATAAGGCACTGTGACCCAGAGAAATTAAATATTTTCCCCAAGGGATACAATTAAGAAGTGGATTCAGGATTTGAATCCAGGCCCACTGCTTGCAAAGTCCACCCTCTTTCTAGGAAAATACGTTGCTACCAGACAGTGGAATCACTCTAATGGAAGAGGCTCAACAGAATGTTAAGTGAGGGAACAGCAGGAAGTAGAAGGCAGAATTTAAACCACCTCTCCTGTGATCTTTCTACACAAATCCCCCATCCCTTTCACCCGGTCTGCTGCAGTAACTTCCTAGTCCACTCCCCTGCTTCCATTCTTACACCCCGACGGCCCCTTCGCCAAGTGATTTTGTTAAAATGAAACCACATCACATTATCCCATTATTCCCCAGTTCAAAACCCTGGAGTGGCTTCTTACCCCAATTAGAACAAATTTCTCACCAACCCTACAAGCAGTGGCATGCTGGTAAAAGGTTAACAACGGACTCTCGGGGGTGGGGAGCCCTGATCTGTAGCATTTGCTAATTGTGGTGTACATTCTCCCTCCAAGGTCAATTTCAAGCTTCCAATATGACATCACTGAGCAATAAGGGCTCCAGAGCCCGTCTGAGTTTGGCTCCAGCACGCTCTTGCACCAAGGCCCCATATGTAAGAACTGGCCCCAGAAGCCTTCTGCAGAGGAACTTCTTATCCCTCTCCCACTGTTCACTCTGCTGGGTCCCTGGATTTCTCTGTTTCTTGAATGTAGCAAACACACTTCTACCTCAGGGCCTTTTCACTAGCTCTTCTGCTTGGGATGCTCTTCCCCCAGATCTGTGCATGCTTTGTTGGACTTCATCCAAGTCTCTGCTCACATGTTATGGAAAGGCCTTCCCTGAACAACTTACCTGATATAGATGAACCCCCACCCTCCATCGCTTTTACTCTCTTACTGTGCTTTATGTTTCTCTAAGGGCACGGATCCTTAACTGGTGATAAACGAAAGATAGACCTTTTTATACTTAGTTGTCTAGGTCATTATGGTATTCCCAACCCTATAACAGGCCAGACTCAAAGAATGGACTCAATAAATATTTATTGAATTAATAAATGAGTGAGTTTCTTTCTTCTACGTGGAAGAAGCACCCCCTTGAGGCCGGGAGTCAACCCCACTCAGGTTCAGTGACTACCGGACATGTGAAACCCCACCAGCATCACAGGGTGGGAGGCTTGAGTCATCAGCATGAGATGTGGCACTGGATGAGGCCCCAGAGAAACCATCAAACCACTAGACAGGGTGATTATGTACAGAAAAATTAATCCCACTCACAAAAAGCCTACAAACTAAAATTCCCAAACACACGAGGAAAGCTAAGGCTGGTGGTGCCAACAAAATCAGTAACTGCCAGAAGGACTCCGTTACAGACAAAAGCAAGATAATAGAACGATCTAAAAACAACTTCAAAATCAATGTCAAAGCTCTTTAAGTAATACCTACCCATAAAAAGAGAAAAATAAATGATAAATCTAAAACAGGCAGCAATGGAAACCATTTCTAAACTCTGGGGATGAGAAATACAGTCATTGAAATAAACTGAGGAGACAGAATCCATCTGGATTGGACATGGGAGAAGATAAGATTCATTATTTGGAAGAGAGAATCGGGAATTTCACCTGAGATGCAACGAGAGATCAAGGGCATCGGAGAAGTCGGAGGAACTCTAAGGCAACAGAGAGGTTGCAGATCGGGTTGATGGCTGCCCACATTCCCTTGGCTGATCCCAGCACTCACCTGAAGACGGCTCTGTACTGGACAACAGCTTCTTGCCTTCCTACCTGGGGGCGTTCTCTGGCTGCACGAACATGCTCGGCTTACACAAAAGGCGGGCAGAGTCCTGGCAGAGTTAGCCCCAGGAAAGACTCTCAGGCAAGAGGGGACATTAGCTCATGGATAAATGCTTCATCTTCCTCGGCCCGTGTGGGACAATTACGCGTTCTGTTTCACACAGTCTCCCACAGACCCCACAGCGGGATAGAGCCTCAGTCGCCCCTAACAGGAACCTGCCCGTGACCAAATCCTTGATCTCTTCCCTGTCTCATTTCCCCACTTCTTCACTGTGCTTCCTGGCCTCGTTTCCCAGATAAACTCCTTGCCTCCGAATCCTTGTCTCGAGATCAGCTTTTGGGAAACCCAAACTAAGATAGGAAAATTACCGTGGCTTACCCAAGATGCAAGTCCATTTCTCTCTCCTGGAGTATTGGTGCGTCATTAGGAAGTTTAGGGCAACCGCATAAAGTCATTGAGTCTACAATGGCTCCACCAGCCCCAGCCATCTCTGCATTTTCCAGATAGCAGGAAGAGAGGTCAGAGAGCAGCACGCTCCTCTGCTTTAAAGACATTCCAAGGACGTGCCACAAGCCTCATGCTTGTGTCCATTGTGCAGAACTCAGTTATTTATCCGTATGTAGGTAAAAGGAAGACAGAGAAGTACAGTCTTAATTCCAAGTGGCCACGTGTCTAATCAAAAGTCAGAGATTCGATTTCTAAGGAAAAGGGGGAAAAGAGATACTGGGGAACAACTAGCCTTTTATGCCCCAAGCAGTTAAGAAGCAGGGAGTGTAGGTTGACGGAAATCCATGTATGAGTTCCAGGAGAGCATAGGGAGTACAGAAGAAGCAAGATTAAAGAAATCAGGGCTGAGAATTTTCCAGCATTAAAGACAGACATGAGAGCTCAAATTCGCAGTGCATACTCAGTGCTAAACAGAGTAAATAGAAGTAAATTCACACCCAGACACACTGTAGTGAAACTACAATGTATCAAGGATGGAGAGAAAGCATGAAAGTTACACATAGACACCCCAGCCTCCTGGGGCATCACCCGGAACCAGGTTTCATGCTGATGGCTCGAGGCGGTCATCCTGGGACGCTGGTGGGTGTGTCACATGTCCAGTCACTGAAACTGAGTGTGGCCTGGCCTCTGCCTCACCTGGGACTCCTTAAGCCCCTTATCCACCAAGGGACTCAAATTCCTGGCTCTTTCTCCTGCTCCTGCACCCACACCTCTAGCTTCCTTCTCTAGCTAACTAGCCCTTCGTGTGTCTCTTGCATTTCTGGGCCATGAAAATGTTTCTCCTGGATTTGAGCATGACTTTTCCATGCTTTGAATTTATCTATTTTTTTTTTCTAATCATTGCTATGACTTTAGTGCATGGAGGTGGGATTCAGATCGTGAACTCACAGCACCATTTTGGCCAGAAGTCTCTGAATCCTTTGGCTCTCCCCTTCTGCCTGCGATAGGACCGTTTCCAGCAGCCAGGCAGACAGATAATGGGAAAGGAAGGGATCTGCCCTTCTGGAAGCTTCTGTTTTCTTCTCCAAGGAGACACGGGCTCTGGAGGACCCCTCCTGAAAAAAGCGTTTTGGAGCCTCCTGGCCTCCCAGCTGCCCGGTTCATTGCTCCCTGACTCTCCCAAGTCATTCCATCACAGGGCTTTCTGCCAACACTCCACCTCCAAGGTCTTCACTGACGCGGGGCTTTAGGTGTTCATAGCCGTATTTGAATTTCAACAAGGGACTCATAAAGATGTTTTCATCTTCAAAATGTACAGGAATGGAATTCAAATGGCGGAATGACAGGCTGTGTGTGGGGTCGATCGGCTGGGTCAGAGACATCACACCTGGCTGGCGGGGAGAGCTTTCGGACGACAGGAGCTGTCCAACAAGGCGTGGGCTGCTGTCACCAGAGGAACTCAAGCGGTGGACGGCTGACCTTCCGCTGGGCGCCGGGCGGGGCCCTGGATGGAGGGAGTCTGGAAGCAAGAGGGAGGGTTCTGGGAGATGCAAAGGAAACGGCTCCACGAAAGCATCTATACATTGAATAGTGTCACTAAGATGTTCTTACTTTTCTGAAGCCAGCCGCGCTTCCCACATGGATGCGCTTCCTAAAACATATCCTATGTTGTCCCCTGAGAATTGGGCGCATAGGTCACCCTTTTGGGATCTCGCCTGTGAATGACGGGGTTGGACTCAACCGTGGTGGTTCTCAGCATCTCCGCCAGCAGATCGCAGAGTCCAGGCCATGAGGGGCTTCCCCTCTGCTCCCCTGAACTCAGCCCCCTCAGTCTACCCCACATGTGCTCACCCACCTGTGTGACCCATTTTGAAGAGGTGATCCCACCTGTCAGGGCGACTGCATTCAGAACCTGCACTATCTTTCATGTTTCACAGTTACCATAGCAGTAAGATTTATCTTCATCTTTCATAATTTAAAAATACTAATGGAATTACTGGCTTTGTCTGTGTTTTAAAGCCACGGCATTTTTCCTTCATTGCCACCCCATTTGTGATGCCCTTAAAATTTACTCAAAGAGATAAATAGAATCCCAGAAAGACCTTCTCTAGAAAAAGATGGGTATTTTTTTCCTCCCAACTTTGGTAGGGCTTAGAGCATGATTGGCAGCATAAATGAGTTTTTAGAGCATGACTGGTGGCGTATAAAGGAGTCTTCGAAGGACCCTTTCACTGCCCACCTCCCTTCCTAGCCCCAGCAAGTGAAGGCAGGGTACCTGCAGGCCACCGTGCTTGTCATTGCTGGTGTCTGCCTTGAGGAAGGAAGAGAACTCATATTTCTTCAGTGCTGTGTGCTTCATCCATATAGGGACCCATTTTACAGATGAGTAATCTGGGCCCAGAGAGGTCAAGCGACTTGCCCAAGGTCACACAGCCAGGAAGAGGCGGAGGGAGTGCTCCGCTCACTCTACCACGTTCTCTCCAAATCTTCCACTGGGTCTCTGTTTGGCCTTCTTTTCTCAGGGAGGGTTTCTGCTTACGCAACAATTTCTAGGTGGGTTGCAACCTTTAGGTGATGATGTATTGTCACAAATTTTAGCTTTCACCTTAACCTCTTGAGATGCCTTTTCTGATTATAAGGATAATATGTGATCTGTTCTTCGTTAACTTTTGGAGGATAACTTTTTGGTTTAAAGCAATTATAGATACATAGGAAGCTACCAACATAGTGCACAGAGGTCACATGACCCACAGAGGTCACAGTCTCCCCCAGTGGTACCGTATCAAACCCAGGAAATCCGCACTGGGACAATGCATGTGTATATTTCTGTGTCATTTCATTGCATGCGTTGTAACCATTGTAACCAAGATACACAACACCCCATCACCACAAAGCTCCCTTGGGCTGCCTTGATACATCCCGGACTTGCCTCCCGCTCTCCCTAAGCCCTAGCAATCACTGAGCTTCTCTTATTTCCATGATTGTTTCATATCTAGAATGCCCTATAAATGGATTCATACCATATGTAACCTTTTGAGATTGACTCAGCCTAACGCCCTCTCCGGGCTGTTGTCTGTATTAACCATTGGCTCCTTTTTATTGTTAAGTAATATTCCACTGGGGTGGGGGGTGTCAGTTTTTTAAGAACTTGGTCTTACAGAAAATATACAGAAAAATGAGGGAAAAAAAATCCCAAGCCCCCAGATTGGAGGGGGAGCTCTCCTGATTTCCCTCGGGCCGAGGTGGGGACTGGCTGAGGGGGAAGACAAAGCCTGTGTCCTAGACCCCACGGCTCCCTCTCCTTCTCTCTGCAGCACTCCAGCAGGCTGCTGGGGCTCTCTCTTTGCATCTCTCTTTTCTTTTTTCCCTCTCTTTCTCCTCGCCCCGTGTGTCTCCATCTGTCTCTCTGAGTCAGTCTCTCTCTTTTTCTCCAACCACAAAACATGGCTAAATGCAATTTCCATTGAGTGCAAAATCTTGTGTCTGTGCTTCATTATTCTGTCTGGATTCGTACATGTTTTCAATTGCATAATTCTCCTCCTTCCTCATTTTCTCCCCAAGACTTTCTCCCACATAATATGAGCATTTGGGGGCCAGCTTTTGACAGTTCTGCCTTTGAATGTTGTGAAAAGTAGAGCGAGTGCCTCTTTCAGCCCTGCACCACTGGGGAAGCTTGGTTGGCAAGTTCCCCGGGGTTCCCGCAGTGCTTTGTCCCTTCGGCCAGTTCTGGGCGGTGGCAGCGGGGGTGCCCCTTTACCAGCCCGCAGGAAGGCCAAGGTTGAGCGGCAGCACCTGCCTTGGAAGAGGCCAAATAGCCTTCTGATGGCCAGCTCCAGCCCCTCCTCCTGCTTGGCGACCACAGCGTCAGGGCTGAACTCTGGCTATTCAGAGTCCTAAACATCTGGACCAACCCTATTCATTCATTGATGCTTTCAGTCCTCTACGACTGGAAAGCAGAGCTTTCTTGCTCCAATCGCCATCGTGGTTTTGAAACGGGGTACATAGAAAATAACCCAGCTATCCAACTAGAAGTGAATAGTGAAATACATCGTGAGACGTCCTATAGGGTCAAACACGGGAAAGTCAAGCACGGTTTGGGGAGTTTTCGGAATGGGACAATAGGCATGATATACTGTTAGAATCCCAATGATGTAAAAATACCCCAAGTATGGAAGAATGGCTTAGAGAAAAGGCGCCCAGTTCTTACTTGGGGATTGAAGGGTTATAAGATGACTTTTCCATTGTTTCTTCAAGTGGGCAATAAGCACATTTTGATTTTTATAATCAGAAACAAATAGGCATTATTAGAATTAAATGAGGTCTGCTCGATACAAAGTCGCTTTGGTATCCTTCCACTTGAGCGGTGTGGTAGGGCATCTCCTCTCCACGGGGAGGGCGGACTCTTGTCCAGGCACCTTTCCTTGAGCCCAGGTCCCTGCCCCCTGCACGCTGGCTGTCCCCCTCTCGTGTTTCTAAATGGAGTTTGCAGCAGAGTGGGCCGGTCCCGACTGACATGTCTGCGCTGGGCTTCTGAAGCCGGGGACTGCCCCACTCCTCTGATGCAGCATCCTCGGTTGTCCTCATGGCCTCCAAGTGGATTCGATGACACCCGTGCCCTCCTCCCCCCACCTCTGGGTACTCAGCACGCAGCCCTCACTCAGGGCCACCGGGCCGTCCGGCCTCCTGGGAGCTGGCATTGGCACTGGCCTTCCAGGCGTATGCACGGAACCCAGAGCTCCCTGGTTCCAGCCCAATGTCCTAGAAAGAGCACAGAGTTCTAGAAGCCTGGACCCTGCCATGAAGTCCTGTCTGAGAGAAGACAACCTGGGAGGACGGTCAGTCCCAATTGTAGTATGGAAAGTTACGTATCGTGTCTGGTGCCTTTTTTTTTTTTTGGACCGAAGGATTTTTAAGCCAGTTCTGAGTGCAAGCGACAGTCTGTAGTCTGGCTGCTCTGGTAATGGCTAGCGGCTGGGCTCTGGGGCCAGCCTGCCTTGGTTCTAGTCCCACTCTGCCACCTTGGGCCAGTTTCTTCCCCTCTCCGGGCCTCAGGTTCCTCAACTGCAGAACAGGGGTGGCGCCTTCCCAGAGTCATCATGAGGAGAAAAGAAGTCGACCCGTGTGGAGTCCTGAGAGCGAGGCCTGTCTCCGAGTGGCCCACAGTGAATGTTAGCTGTTGTTCTTGTTATTCCACTGTGAGGTCATGGGAATGGGAAAGCAGGGAATTCAACATTGGGGCTCTCTCAGAAAAGCCCAGATGTAAGTCTCTGTGTCGAATGCCAAATGAGGATTACCAATTAAAAGCTCTGCCTCAAATCCTCTCCTGAGTGGGGCGGGTATGAAGAAATATAGGCTGCAGTGTGTGGGGGGGGGCACGGGAGGTGGGGTGGGAGACCAGGGAGCACAGCCAGCTCGGCCTTGAAGGAGGCCAGGGGTGGGTAAGGAGGCTTGGCCAGGAAGGGCGGGGTGCCTCTGGGAACAGAGGGGGATGTACCAGGCGCCTTTAGGAAAGGGTAGAATTCCAGCTGGGGCAGGGTCCGTGGATGGGGCTGGGACAAAGGCTAGTTTTAAATCCTCCCTTGTGGTGTCCGTCCATTTGCCGAGCTGTCTCCCTTGCAGTGTAGACGTGGAGGGCATGTGGAGGAGGACGCCAGGCTAGATGGGACCACAGCTATTTCAGGACACTGAGACTGGGAGGGACAGAGCTAAGATTTGAATCCAGGGCTGCCTGCATTCCCCCAGGGGCGGGGGCCGGAAGGCTCCGCTCCCTGCTCCCCGGTATGGGTAAGAAGGGCGGGGGTGGGGGGACTGGCCAAGGGACACCCTGCTGCAGGGAGAGGGGAGAGGCTGAGGGAAACCCAGCCCCAGGTGCGGTGAGCCCCGGGCGCTGCTGGGCAGCCACGTGGGGAAAGAGCAGAAAGTAGGTCAGTCACGCAGGAGACAGAGCGTGAAATTAATGAGTGCGCAGGAGCTGGAGTAGTCACCTTCCAGGAGGGCCCTGAAGGAGGAGTACAATCCCCTGGGAAAGGTAGTGGGGCCAGAGGGGCTGGGGCAGATGGGGGAAGAAGGGCGTGGGTAACAGTGTTTGCTCTCCTTGCCCCTCTGAGCGGGGGGAGCTTCGTGGGGCAGGATGGGAAATGTTGGCAGAGTTTAAGGGGTAGAGACTGGCAGGAGGGGCCGTAGATGTAAGCCCTATGAAGGTAGGATCCTGATGGCTTCCTTACAGCGGACTGAGCGTCCTGCAGGTAAAGACTGCGGGTAACGAATCATGTAATGAGTACACGGTTGGAGAGACAGCTTTGCTGTGGACGTTGTCAGTGACCCAGGCAAGGGAGGCCCTTGTTCCTTCCTGGTATCAAGGGAGCTTCAGCTGAATTTGGTAACAGTTGCCTCACCATCTAATGGAAAGACAAGTTAGCAAATGATGATAATATCATATGCTAAGCAGGAAATGGATAGAGGCGACTCAGAGAAGAGACAGTTCTGTTGGGGGTGGGCTCGTGGTGTAACTTCTTAGAGGAAGTGGCTCAATAGATGGGTTTGAAAGTCAAGGACAGGACCACAGTATGATTTGTGTGGTCCCAGACACATCTGCCTTTAGTGGCCACTCCCTACACACACACACACACACACACACACACACACACACGCAAATATACATTCTTAAAACTAAATGAGGCATGAATGATACACACACACAGAATTTAAAAGTATATGAAAAAATCAGAAAATATATATGATTATTTTATGACTGCCCTAGTATAAAGGCAAATTATTAGCATCACATATTAAACATTTTCATTGACCTGAGAGTTTACTTTTTTCCTTCCGATTTTAAAAGAAATGAAAACATTTTCATGGGTTGCCAGAAGTGTTTCAGGCAGGCCTGAGGCGCGACGCCCGCTAGGCCCGGTGGAGAAACCAGCGCCGACTGAGAAGAATCTGCTTGGCTGACAGGACAGGGAAAGGCCGTGCCGCGTAGAGAGAGCGGCACGTGCAGAGACAGGGAGGCATGAGGGTGGCCGGCAGGTTCTAGTAAGAGCACGTGGTCCCGGGAGGTAGAACACTGGGAGTTTGAAGAGCCCGGCAGATGATGGGTCGGAAGGAGGTGCCTGGCCTTGAATGCCTTATGCACGTCCCAGAGGTTCTGGAATGGGGTTCGGAGGTTGCTGATGAGAAGGGCAGGTTCCCGGGGCCTCAATCCCAGGGCCTGTGCTGGGAATGGTGATAGCTGCTTGCCGAAGTCTCTCCCAGCTCCAGGGACTCCCCCAGACTGGCTAGGACTGGGTGTGGGGTATGGAGAGAACATCCTCGCTGGCTTCTCCGCACCGGATAATGGGGCTGGAAAAGCATTCTTCTGGAACCCCATCTCAAAGGAGCTTCTGGCCCCTGGACAGAGGGGACGTAGGGTGATTCGGGCTTTGGTAAGAGATCGACTTGAGCTCAAATCCCGGAGATACCCCCCAGGAGCTATGGGGCCCTGGGCATGATGCTTCTTCACCTGGGAACCTCAGCTCCTTTGTGAACGTGTGAAGCAGCTTCCCTACACCCCACACAGCATCTCTAGTCATCATGTTGGGCCTGGTTTATTCCCGATTTGGGTAGGATCCTGCTTCTGGGGCAACCTAGACGCTCGAGGCTTGGCCGGAGCCGCGAGAGGCGGGGATTGTCCAGGAAGTATCCTTTCCAGCCGGGAATCTGACTAGAAAGCCAGGAACTGGCTCTGGAACAGGGAGGATTGGGCAGAGCCGGGGGACTGTGAACTCCTAAACTGGCTGATTCGAGCTCCTTTGTTCTGGGGACTCCTCCTGACCCCCAGCCCCAGCTCTACCAGCCTCGGCTGAGGACAAGGTGGGACGGGCCTGCAGGGTAGAGTCACGGGGACCCAGAGTTTCCTGGTCTGGCCCTCAGTGGTCAGCAGATGCCTCCCGGCCTTACTCATGCCATGCTGGGCACGGAGTGTGCAGAGCAGAATCGGACACTTCCTACCCTCCTGGGAACTCACAGTCCAGAGCAAGTTTTCTCTGCTTTGGCTCTCTTGACACTTGGGGCGGGATAATTCTCGAGGGAGGTTGTGTCCTATAGGGTGTGGAGCGGCATCCCTGGGCTCTGCCTGCTCTTTGCTAGTCACATCCCCCCTGCTTTGTGACAACCAAAGATGTCTCCAGGCATTGCCAAATGTGCCCTGGGAGACACACTCCCCTGAATTCGAACCAACAACTGAGACAAGGAGGGAGGCTGACCCATCAGTGCAGCGTGCCCCACAGTGAGCATGTGTGCCCTGTGGCACCGAACCCAGGAGAGGCTTCTGGGAAATGGGACCCCATGGCGGCAAGGCTTGGGTCATACAGTAAATTCCCAGTGGGGCTGGGATTCTGGCCCACGATCCCCGTGCCCTGTCCCAGCCCTTCCTTCCCAGACACGTGACTGCTTCTCTCCAAATCCATCGGCTCCCCTGGGCTCCCCTGCCAGAAGAGGCTTCTGCTCTAGAAAGCCTGCCGCGATGGTCTGAGCAGTCTGGCGTTCTCCACCCCAGGCTGGTCTCACGGCGCCGCCGTAGAGTGGGTGTCCAATAAGCTTTCACGCATGTTAAGAAAGGCTCTGCTTGTCCCTTGGGACAGCCCTTGGAAAGCTGGCTGGGTGGCCACTTAAGTACTGTGCTTATGCTAAGAACAATCCTTCAACCAAGTGCTTCAGCGTAAGCACTTCCAGGTTCCCCACTCCATGGAAGCTGCTGGAACGTGGGAAGCAGAAAAACTCCGCAGCCTCTGAGCCCGGAGACTGGGCTCTCCCAGCTCGATCCTGCACCAGCTGTGTGACCCACACACAAGCCCTCCGGCCTTCCGAGGTGGGCACAGCCACCGCGTCCCCGGCTCCTCAAGGTGTCCTGGGGATCGTGCTCAAAACTTTATAGGAAACAATTGCATAGACACGAAAGTCTTATACGTGTTTGTTATTTTCTGAGTTTCCAAGAGGTGCGGAGGGGTGGGTGTTCTGATTTTTTTCCTTTTAAAAATTATTTGAATAGCACCCACACATTTAACAAATATTTATTGAGCCCTGACGATATGCCAAGAACGCAGCAGTGAACACATGGAACAGGAGAGAGACAATAAACAGGAGAGGTGAGTTATGTATAGATAATATGTTAGATGGTAACAAATGTGAAATCGCAGAATCCTGCGAAGTGGGGCGGGTGGCGTGGGGGGAGGCGTGTTGAAATTTGAGGGAGGCAAGGCCCCTCTGGAAGCTGACATTTGAATAAAAACCCAAGGGTAGTGAGGGAGTAGTTATGCCAATGTCATTCCAAACAAAGGAAGAGCAAAGACCATACCCAGGTGTTTAGGGCCCATGAGGAGGCCAGGGTAGGGCATTGGGGGTGGGGTCGGGAAGTGAGGTTGGGGGACTGTGGAGAGACAGGGCAATGGTGAGGGCGATGAGAGGAGGCAGCTCCCAAGAGGCCTCCAGGCCACTGTAGGGACTTTGGCTCTTACTCTGGGTGGGGAGGCTGGTGGCAGGTTCTGGGTGCAGGAGAGGTGGGGTGCCTTGGACCGACTTGCTGAGATTGGTCACATGTCTGGTGTTTCTCATAGTTGCTTGCTAATCCTCCCAGGAACCCAGTAAAAAAAAAAAGTCAAACCTGCTTTTCAGGTAGTTCAGAGACTTCTCTCAGATGGGGGATCAGGATGGCCCCGCTGAGCCCTTGAAAGAGCCAGGACTTGACCCCCAGTTGTCCCAGCTCCTGGTGTTTCCATAGCCCGTAGCAAGGCCCCTTTGCAAATCCTTGTCGCAACAAACAGTGGTTTGCTAGAATCTGGAGGCCAGAGCTCTGGTTTGAATCCTGCCACATTGCTGCTTGACCTTCTCAGTTTTCTTATCTCCAAAATCCCTGACCTGCTCTTCTCAAGGTTGTAGTGAGGACACTGAAGGCAGATAAGGATCTGGGAGCCTGCTCAGGTAGGGAAGGAACCCCCAGATCCAATCTTCCTTCCTATCAAGCTGCAGTAGAGGCCAACTGCCCCTAGGTGGCGCAGTTTTCCTAGGCTGAACCGAACTGCGGCTGCCAAAGGGGGTCAGAAGGTTTGAGGGACACTGGGGGGTAAAGATGATAGTGGAAGCCAATAAAGTGGCTGTTTGAGGTCTGATTCTGCAGCCGGTGATCCCACCGTGGGAGTTAGTGGAGCAGGGCGCACAGTTTCACTCTGGCTGTCCATCAGACCCGGCTGTGGGACCTTAAGGGAAGCATGCAGCCCTTGGGGGTCATGGCGGGGGGAAGGGCCAAGGCCTAAGCAGGGCAGCATTCATTTTCTTTTCTGGAGGCTGGAGCTGAGGGTTGGGCAGGAGGGAGCTTCCCTGGTCACCCTGAGACTCGGGGACAGAACTGCTGTCTGCTGGTCCCTCTGCTGATGAAATACAGAGCACTTGATGAAAGCGTGAAGTGCCATCCCCTAGGGTGGCCATCCCCTCCCAGCGTTTCTTCCTGGCCTGGCCCTCCTTCCTCCGGCCCTGTGGATGTTCTGGAAAGGCTGAGAGGGCAGTCATTTGCTTCTCATCTAAAGAGCAGGTCTCTGCATGTAGAACATGGGCCGGGGGGGAGGGGAAGGGGACTTGGGCGTACCAGCAGCTTTGTCACTACCTGGGAGAACACGTGCCTTGGCTCGTGGCTCTTTCCTCCCTGTCTCTGTGCCCTTATCTGTAAAGCACAGCGGGAAAAGAAGATAGGGTTGGGCTGGCTATTGTCAAGGTCAGTTTCTAGCTCGGACATTCTGAGTTGCACTCGAGGCGTTGCTTCTGTCCATCAGGGAGCAGGTAGGGGAGGGGAGGGCTTCAGCTCTCTCATTGACAAACATGGGGAGTAGACTAGACGATGTGTCATGCTGGCTCTGACATCTGCCTGGAAGGATGAGAGGCAGTCACGGAGGCCAGAGCCTCCCCCTCTGAGCTGCCAGTGCTCGTTGAGTGCGTGGATGGGGCAGACCGGCTTCCTTCGATGGCCTCCAGGAAAGGCCTTGCAAAGTGGGACTGCAGGCCCCAGCGCGACTGGCCTCCTTCCGGAGGCTCCGGAGGAGACACTCTTCCTCCCGCTAGTAGAGCTGAAATCCATCGGCGCATCCAAAGGATGTTCCCTCCTGGGCTTGATTACTAACTGTCTGCTTCCCCCACCAGACGAGCCTCTCAGTGACCTTGGGATCGTTCCAAAATCAAATCTTCCTTCAAAGGAAGCAAGAGATTGGTCACCACCAAAGAGATTCAGAGAGTGACAGCTGGAGGAAAATCGGAGGGGGAGGGGAGAAGACACCACTCACTGTCTGCCTGCAAGGCACTGCCGACGCCCCTTCCTGTATATTCCCTCAGTTAATCCTGTCACCCACAGATTAAGTATGATAACGCCTTGTTAGCAGATGAAGAACCATTGCACAGCTAGTGAATAGAGCTGGGGATTGACCCAGGTCTCTGCCTCCGCAGCTCGCCCTTGTCTCGCTTGAGCATCCTACGGCAGGGAGGAATACCAGAGGAGGAATAATCCGGAAGCCTACGTTCTGGCTCATTTTGCAGCTGAAGGCTTATGGGATGGCTAACACTTGACAGCACGTTAGAATTTCAATGCGAGGAACTATGTAGTGCCTTATTGGATTCTCAGATCAGTCCATTGTACAGATGAGGAAACTGAGGCCCACTTAGGTCTGCTGACTTGCCCATTTGTGCTCACACAGTGGCTGGGCTGGCTCTGACCCAGATCTTTTGACCCCAGAGTCTGGGCAGCTCCCAATAATTTTTTGACAAGTCAAGTCTTTTCTCTTGGATTCATTTTTCCAGTCTGAAAAATAAGGGGTTGGGTTAGATCGGTAGGCAATCGGTAGTTCTTAGACCCCTTTATTTAAAAAAGAAAAATTGGGGAACTCATAGAATTCGGCAACTTAAACTTTTGTCTAGTAAGTATACCTAAACATTTTACCTTCAAAAAGCTAGGAGGATATAATCACAGTGTAGCAGGGAGAAAAAAAATAACAACCGAGAGCAGAATTCGTCTTAAGAATTAACTAAGTTGTGTTTAGCGTAACACCTTGATGAGCCATTGTATTCCTACCTAATAGCTCTGTGGGTCTGCCTGGAGTAGGCCAGAGGGGAAATGGAGCTAGAAGAATTCTGTGCAAAAGAATTGATTTGCAGTTGGGGGGTTGGAAAGATGAGCGAGGTAGTGACTTGAAGAGGAGAGGCTGAAAGTTCTAGACCCAGTGCAGTGGTTAGAGATCCAGAGACACCTCCGCAAGTTCCCTAGTGGAAGGCAGAGAATGACCAAAGGACCCTAAGGAGGAGGGTGTCTTGTATTCAGCTCCAGCCAGCAGGTGTCTGCTGTCCCGCGCCACCAGGCAGCTGATAGCCTGGCTCTCCTGGCCGAGCGCCCTTGCACAGTGCAGGAGCTGGGGAAGCGTCCCTCGGTGGGGAATGCTTGGAGTCTGGCTAACCTAGCTCTATGCTTGGAAGTTACACAAATTCTCTAAGCTTTAGTTTCTTTCTCTGTGAAATGGAAACAATGTCCCCTGCCTGAGAGGTTGATACGAGGAATAAGTGGGACCATGAACTTAGCATGGTACTTGGTACTCAAGCCCTCAAAAGCCACTTAGCTGCCTGTTATTATTAACCATGGTTATTTGGATATTCACAATTTAACTTATTGAGGTAAGCTTGTGGGAGGTTTTTGTTTTGTTTTAGGGAAGGGGGTAACTTTTGCTGCTCTTAAATCCAGCCAGGATACGGGTGGGAGTATCATCTGGAAGGAGAGGGAGGTGGGGGAGGGTATTAAACTTGACACTGTGCACCCCCTCCCCCAAACCCTTCCTGCTTTTTCAAGGCTGAGTGCTGTCTGTGTCTGAGAATCTGCTCCCTTGGAAATGACAGCATCTCCTTCCAGGGCTGAGCCCAGAGGGCAGGGCTCCTGCCAAGGACAGGCTGAGGGTTGGGGGAGAGGGGGAGAGCCAGAGAGCAGAGGGGGAGTGAGCGGGAGAAGATGTGACGAAGAAGGGAGGGCCGCTTCCGGGACTGACAATCAGTCACAGAGGCGGGGAGAGGATGCGTGTTCGTGTGTGTGCGTGAGTCTGGGACCACACGCGTGCATCAGGTAGCAGGCGCCTGTGGTTTGCGTGTGTGGGTGTGACTGTGTATGAATGAGTGTGCATGCGAACCCGTCGACGTGTGAGCATAGCAGTGCGTGACTCTGCGTGTGAGTGGGGTGTGTGTGCGTGTGTGTAAAGAGTTCATGTGCACGGGTCCGAGGGAGCTGGGCTGGCGAGCAGGGTTGAGGCTGCCCCCTGCATGACTCTCTGGCTGTGAGAGGAGCCTCAGCTCTGTCCTGTAAGGGCCCCTGGACCAGGGGGTGGGGGGCCCTCATACGTAGAGTGTCTAAAAGGAGGGACCATCTGTAGCTTCCTTTGGGATCCCCTGACTCCCCACCTCACCCCAGGGCCGCCAACTGGCAATTCTCCTTCCTGGTCTAGGCCAGCACCCCCATTGGCCACCCCGCTGCTGGCTGCTGGCCTCAAGGGTGGGTGGGGAGGGGAAAGGAAGGGAGGGGGGAGGGGACCAGTGACCGGCCTCCTAGCCCCAACCCGCGGTGCTGCCAGGGAAACATCCTCCTCCCACCCCCCACCCCCAATCACCGC
This sequence comes from Nasua narica, assembly GCA_028533885.1. Lineage (NCBI taxonomy): Eukaryota > Metazoa > Chordata > Mammalia > Carnivora > Procyonidae > Nasua > Nasua narica. The sequence continues at coordinate 28,204,724 of CM052798.1, forward strand.
GATTCCTGCTGTGAGGGAGAGAGGAACCCTCCGTTTCCATGGCAACCTAGCAGCCCTGCTTCTCAGCCTGAGCCCAGGCTCCTCTGAGCCGTGGAAGGAGTGGGAAGAAAGCCCCTCCTCAGGCTGTCGAGCCCCCACCAAGCACCTCACCTCTATACTCAGACCTCCTTGCTCCTCGGGCACCCCCGCCCCCGCTGGGGCTCCTGGAGTGCCCCCCCATCACCGTTCCTGGGGTCTGGGGACCTGTCTTGGCTGCATAGGACCAGAGCTGAGCGCGAGCTCTGCGGAGTAACAGGATGGGCTGAATTCCAGTCTTCGCCTGTGAAATGGTACTCATGTCACTACCTCGCAGGGCTCTTGCGAGGAGGAAGAAAATAGTGCTTGTGGAAGTGCTTTGAATTCAGAGCACGGGGTCAGGTGCGGGGCCGCTGTGGAGGGTAAGGAGGCACAGGCTCTCTGAAGGGGGCGGCCTCTCCCCTGCCAGCCCACCCTAGGTACCCCTCCTGCAGAAATGCACCTGCGTTCCTGGGGCCGAGACCCGGGGCTGCTCGGGGCAGGGCGCTCTCTGAGAGTGCAAAACTGGAAGCCATCCCCAGCGTCCGTCAAGAGAGAAGTGGTTAAATAAATCATGGGCCGTCGGCAGGCTTGCCGCTCTCCAAAAGGGAGTCTCTGCTGACGTGGCACAATCACTAAGACTTACTGCTAAGTCTAAAAATCAAGTTGAAGAAGAGGGGCGGTGTGATGCCATCTATGGCACGTGGGCGACTATAGGTGTGTAAATGCCTCGAAGGAGCTGTGAGCGGTCAGGCCAGGCCGCTGGTGGTGGTTACCTTGTGGAGGAACGGGACCCCACAGGGCGCAGTGAAGATGAACTTCGGCTTCTCCCTTCTATAGCTCTCTCATCTGTTTGCCTTTACAGTAAATGCAATTTAAAAATGAGGAGTCACTATTGTTATGGTTGAAGAGAGAACCCCCACCCCCACCCCGAGACACCCAAAGAACAGGGAGAAGGCGTATAGAATCTAGTACTTGACAAGCTTGGAGGAGAGAGGGAAAATCAGGAAGGCTTCCAGGAGGAGGAGGAGGAAGGCCAGCTGGATCTCAGAGCAAGAGTAGACCCTGGATTTGGAGCAGAAATGAGGGCCATTCAGGCACAAAGGAAAGGTGGGAGGTGAGGCTGTGTGCCACGGGAGAGGAATTCTGAAGTAGGGACAAGAGCTGGAGGGCTGGCCTTTTATGGCCAGGGGTGAGTCTCGTCTTGGCTGCACACTGGAGCTACCCACCATCCTGGGTGACTCACTCACAGCATCAGTGTCCTCATCTGTAAATGGGCGAGAGTGGGGAACCTCACCGGATGGATGTGAAGACTGACCTCAGTGTGGGGCAAAGTGTAAAGTTTCAGAGAGATGTGAACGTACTCTCGGTTCCTTCCAGGGCACAGAGAGAAGGCGGATTGGGTTGTAGCGTGGAGGGAAATGTGGAACCCGCAGGAATTCTTAAGCACGGAAAGGAAGGTAAGATCCAAAAATGACAAGAATCTTGATTGAGAATCCACATTAGGTCAATCATGAGCTAGGTAGTTCACATATTTATTCAATCTTCACAGGCACTTCATGGGGAAAAGGATGCCTGTTGTTATGAGCGGGGAAACGGAAGTTCTGAGAAATTCCTTCACTCAGCAAGCACTGATTGAGCGGCTCCCATCCAGACACTGTTCTAGCTGCTGAACGAATGGAAAGTCCCCGTCCTCATGGAGTTTACGGCCTGGTAGGGGAGATGGACATGAAAACCAACAAATCTATAGCATGATGTCAGGTGACAATGAGTGTGGCACAGAAAACAAAGCTGAGTAAGCATAGGAGGTGGTAGGCAGGTCGCTCTGACTTTAAGAAGAGAATTGAATGAAGCAATTATGAGAACACCTGAGTGGAGGTGACAGCAGGTGCAAAGGCCCTGAGGCAGGGGCATGCTCAAGGTAATCAAGGTGGGTAAGAAGCAGATGTGGCTGTGGTATGAGGGGCAGGTGTGGGGAGAGAGTGGATGAGGTTGCAGGGGATTGAGGGAGGCAGAGGTGTAGACTGTATAAGACTTTGCATGTCAAGCAAGGACTATGGATTTAATTCTACACATGTTGAGAACTGGAGGGTTTGACCAGGAAAGTGACATAATCTCAGATCTAGGTCTTAAAAGGATCGCTCTGGCCCCTGAGAGTAGGTAAGACTGTAGCAGCATGACTGTGAGGACAGGCGTCAATTGGGATGTGACCCTGTAAGTCTCAGTGAGAAGAGAAAGACAGGTTAGACCATAGTGGCAGATTCAGAGGTGGTAAACGGAGTCAGATTTGAAATATATTTTAAAAATGGAACCAACAGAGCTTCCTGTTGGCTTAGACGTGAGCCACGAGATAAAGAGAGAAGAAAGGATGATTCCAAGACTTTGGGTCTGAGCTACTGGATCAGGGTTGGTGCCATTTTCTGAGAAGGTGGAGATGGGGGAGGAGCAGGTTTGGGGACGATCAGGATTCACTTTAATTTTGAGATCCTGGAGACATCTAAATGGAGATGTCAGGTAGGTAGCGGGACGTATGTGATAGCATGGGGGGATGTCAGGACTGAAGATATAAATTGGGAAGTTGTCAGCATATAAATGTTTAAAGCCAGGGGCTAGGATGAGATCACCCAGAGAGAGAGAGAGAGAGTAGACAGAAGGGTCCCCGGATGCTTCGGCGTTGGCAGGGCTTGAAGAGCCCGGGACTCAGAAGGCTCAGCGGCATCCCCGGAGTCATTCATGCTTGTTGGCACACACACGCCGGGCCCACTCCCGCAGGTCTGGGGTGGGACCCCGGAGTCGCCCGGGGGTGCGGTCCCTGCAGCTGCGGGGGTGGAGACCGCCCTTTGAGGACTACTGTCTAAGAGAAGGAACAGATGCCGCCAGAGCATAGAGTTTGGAACTAGGGAGAACTGGTTTCCAATCCAGGCTCTACCACTGACTTGCTCTGTGATCTCGGCCAAGACAGCGCCCGTCCCCAAGCCTTAGCGTCCTTACCTGTAAAGTGGGGACAAGAATACCCATTCCTCAGGGTAGCGGTAAGGGCCAAGCAGACGAGCTGGTTCTCAGCTTCGAGCATGGGGTCTAGACAGGCTGGGGCTCAGGAGCTGTTATCTCTACACCGTGGGAAACACTGGGGCACATCTTCAGCTGGAACCAGGGGAGAGGTAGCCTAGAGAGGCCGACTTTGCCATTTTGATCACTGGCCTCAGGGCAGCCCTGAGACCTGGGTCCCTCGGGAGAGGGGCAGGGCACTGAGAGGCCACCTCACCCCCCAGACTCCACTGACCTCCAGCAACTTCTGCCGTCCACTTTTTCTCTGCCCCCACGAAGGGCCCTAACTGCCCTGACTCTTGGAGAGATTCATCTCCTCCGGCTTCCAGGGACCAGCGGCTGCCTCTCCTCACCCTCCACCCCACTTCCCTGACCTTGGCCCTCAGCCTCCCAGAAAGGGAGCGTGGCCTGGCCTGGAGTCAGGCTGAGAAGGGCACAGACAGAAGCCACACGGGTAGGCTGCCATTTCCATGGCCTCAGGCTGAGAGGGACCTGGCACGAAGAGCCTGTGAAAAGGCTTCACCAGCCTTGCCGTAGGTGTGCACTCTAGGCCCTTCTCCCAGCTACTTGCCGTCAGGCCAGAGCCTCCCCCTCTGCTGTCTGCGGGAGCAGCCGGGCCTGGGTGTGCCCAGAGGAGGCTGCCTCCCCATCCCCCGTTGCTATTTAATGCTGTTAACAATGGATTCATTAACTGGGATTAATCTCATATACCAGCTCTCTATCCCCTTGGCTATTAATCACTCACTTCATTAACAGGACAGCATTAGCCAACCTGGGAGCGAGACATGGCGTCCATACCAAGTACCCGCGTCTGCACCTTCTCGCGTCTTTCCTCCTCGCTGGTTCTTCCTCTGGGTGCCTTTCTGCTTCCAGACCGGTTTCTAGCTCCCTCAAGCAGGGTGTAGGCCGTCTCTCTCCCCATCTTTCCCACTGTGGCCTTGTCTCTAACCCTGAGGCGTTCCAAGGGCCCATTTCTCTCTCTCTCCTCCCAGCCCGAGGCCCAGCACACAGTAGGGACTCGCTCCAGGGTGGCCGAACCAAGGCGCCGAGAGGTACAAACAAGGAGATGCCAGTTCCGGGAAGCTCGTTTTTCTTAAATTGCCTTTTCTGTTTACAAAGATAATATATGCTCACTGTACAAAATCCAAGCAACACAAGAAAGGAAGAAAGGAGAACAGAAAGATTCCCTGAAATCCCCACCAGCTCAAGATAATAACCTTTAGCGTTTGGTGAGCATCGTCTTAGATCTTGAGTGATATATATATAATTTTACCTAAATGGGATCATACGAGGCATGCTGTTTTGCAACCTGTTTTTCCACCGAACAATATGTTGTTGAGATCTTTCTGTATCAGTGAATATAAATATATTCATACTTTTTTAATGGTTGTGTGGCATTCTGTTTCATGGACGCAAGATAATTTAGTCAATGGATGTCCTACCGATGGACATTGATACATCCCTGTATGTGTATATATATATATATATATATATATATATATCTGTGCACTTGCCTAATTAGCTCCTTAAGACCGATTCCCAGGAGTGGAATTTCTAGGATACAAAGTTTGCATGATTAACATTTTGGTATAAAGTGCCATAGTAGAGCCAGATGCCTGGGATGCCATACCAGTTCTGTCGTTTCCTAGCAAAGGGACCCTGAGCAAATTGCTTAACCTCCCTGGGCCTCAGTTTCCTCATCTGTAAAATGGGGATAATAATAGGATTTATTTTGTGGGATGACTGTTTGGATTATGAGATGCTGAGCCTTTCGAACAATGCTTGGCGTGCAGTTAGGGCTGTATCTATTAGCAACTGCTATGGGGACCCTGGCCCACTGGCCTCTGGAAACACTGTCCCTGGGCATAGCTCTCCCTGTGGCCATGTGAGAGGGAGCCCCTCTCCTTACACCATTACCAACGGTAAATTCAGGTTTCTTTTCTTTTCTTTTCTTTTCTTTTCTTTTCTTTTCTTTTCTTTTCTTTTCTTTTCTTTTCTTTTCCTTTTTTCTTTCTTTCCTTCCCTTCCCTTCCTCTTTCTTTCTTTCTTTCTTTCTTTCTTTCTTTCTTTCTTTCTTTCTTTCTTTCTTTCTTTCTTCTTTTTCTTTCTTCGGTTTTCTCTCTCCATTCTTTTTGATTGTGATAAAATACATATAACACAACATTGACCATATTAACCATTTTTAAGTGTCTGTGGCATTTAGGACATTCTTGACCAACTATCCTCATCATTCCACTCCAGAATGCCTTTCATCTTATAAAACCAAAACTCTGGATCCATTAAACACTAACTCCCATTCCCCGACCTGCCCCCCAGCCTCAGCCCCAGCAACTACCACTCTAATTCCTTCCTCTATAATTTTGATGACTCTAAGGTCCTCATCTAAGCAGAATCCCATAGTTGTCTTTTCCTCACTGGCTTATTGCACTTAGCATCATGCCCTTATGGTTCATCCATGTTGTAGCTTGCAG
>CM052798.1:28210796-28260663 GCA_028533885.1 Nasua narica
GAGAGAGAGAGAGAGAGAGAGAGAGAGAGAGACAAGAGAGGGAACACAAGCAGAGGGAGTGGGAGAGGGAGAAGCAGGCTTCCCGCCAAGCAGGGAGCCCAGTGTGGGGCTCAATTCCAGGATCCTGGATCATGACCTGAGCCGAAGGCAGATGCCTAACAACTGAGCCACCCAGGTGCCCCATCATTATGATTCTGATGGGGATTGCACGGACTCTGTAGATTGCAGATTGCTTTGGGTAGAATTGACATCCTAACAATAGTGAGTCTTCTAGTCCGTGAACTCTCAGTATGGGACAGAGCCCCTTTCCTTACCCTGTTGCCAGTGACAGACACCCTTGTCAGTTTTTAATAAAACTTTTCCCTACCTGATAGATCACAACTGATACCTCTTATTTATTTGCATTTCTTTGATCACGATTAAACTGGAACATATACTAGGTTCTTAATGGGCAATCACATTTCACTTCCGACTTGTCTGATCATGTTCTTTGTCCATTTCTCTACTGGAATATTTACTTATTTGTTTATTTTTGTATTTGCAGGACTCCTTTTACATATTAGAGATAATATTTCTGATGTTTTTCTACTTCATCCTGACTTTCAACCTTATTTATTTTTTTGTCTTTCATAAATACTTGATTTTTATATGGTCGAGTCTGCCAAGCTTTTCCTTTAGAACTCTTGTATTTCATCTCATGCCTAGAAAAGCCACTTTTCCTTTAAACGATACAAATGTTTACACTTTGCTTTAGTATTTGTGTGGTTTCACCTTTTTACACTTTATGTTCTTATCCTTTTGAATTTATTTTTGTGTGAGGACTCCAGCTGTATTGTTTTCCAAATGGATGGTCAATTATCTCAACAACATTTGATTATTCGATCTTTCCCCCAGTGAGGACCAGAGAGGGGAAAAAGGGTAAATAAACAAGATTTCAAGACAGAAAGGGACGCCAATAGGTCAAAAGAGCACTTTGGACAGGACTCCCAGTCTGCCAGCAGCCGATCCCCATGGAATCTCTCTTCACTAGGGTCCTGCTTGCTTTTAATGGGCAGAGTCAGGATGTGATGGGGATTGAGGGAGACCCTCATTGTTATCAGAGCCTTTTCCAGAAGGCTCTACATGGGCAGCCTGGTTTCCAGCTCTCAGCAATTAAGAAGAAAATCTGACCTTCTTGTCTCGGACTTAATAGCAGATTGCTGTGTAACTTTGGGTCTTTGTCAGACCGCCCTCCTGTCACCTCCCGGCCATCATCCACTCTGGCCACTCACCCAGATCCTCCGCATGACCCCATTAACATAGAAGTAATTCATCCCATCTTCTTCATCCACACTGCCTCTGTCCTCACAGTGAGCATTGGCCCCAGGGATGGCTCAGGAGCGGCCGGTCCTCTGGGAGGCAGCCCCACACCTAGTCTGTGTGTATGTGTGTGTTTGCAGGTGGGGAAAAGGGAGGATAGGGTTATGGGAGCAAGAGCTTCCAGGTTGCTGATGCAGCAAGAAGCCTGGGTTCTCACCATTGATGCGCACAGCCAGGTTCTGGCTGCTGGCATCATCTTTGCCCATTTGTTGAAGGCAGCTTGGATTTTGACTGTGGTCTGGGTCTGGGCACAGAGAGGAGTTTGTCCTGGAGTTCCTGGATCAGTAATGGATGCTAAGAGATGATGGGATGATAGACACCTCTCGTGGTCCTCTCTCCTGGGAGACAGAGCCTTACGTGATTTCCACCTCCCACTCTCATCCCCAGCTTTATTGACACAGCTCGGATCTGCGGCCAGGAGGACAGGCACAGGCAGCCTGAAGTGTAAGGCAGTCAAAACGCCAGGCTAGACAGTCATCTTGTGGGCACTGAGGGTGAATTACGGCCCCAGGATCCACGGAGCGGGCACAAATCACAGGCTGTCAGGAACAGGGGAAAGGCAACGCCTGCCCTCCTCCCCCAGTAAGATTTATGGGTTCAGGGTCTGGGTCTGGGTTCAAGATGATTGGACTTTACCATGTTTCATTTCCCCAGAATGTTCCTGGTGAAAAGCTTGTCTCCTAGGACCGTGTCTGTGTGAGTGTGTACATGTATTTATCATTATGCATGACTCGCTGGGATGACGTGGGAGGGTGAGTCTCTTCAAGGCCTTCTGTGTACTTCTGATTTTCTTCTTGTGGAACTGACCATGCATGAGCTTTGTAGGAGTGTGAGTTTCGTGTTATAGGATCAAGTGAGTTGTTCATTAGGATGAAGGTCTTGTGGACCTGGAGAATCAATGAGTTTCATGTGTGTGTTGGTTGGGGAACAGGTAGGGAGGACTTGAGTTGGGGTGTCTGGGTAGCTGATGTGGCTACAACCAAGAATAGGGAATTGGGGGGAAAGCAGGTTGGGAAAGACAGTTTGGGGTGTGGTGAATCTGAGGTCTCGGCCAAACATCAGGGGACACATCTAGAAAAGCAGGACTGGGTCTTAGGGGAGATTGAAGGGCAGGAGGGCCTGGGCTCAGGCTATCTTCCAAATAGGTTCAGATGACAATGCATTGGGGGATGTGGCATTTGGCTAGAATGAGGCAACACACACACACACACACACACACACACACACACACACACACACATCTCTGAAGGCCGAAAGGATACATGCTGTGTTAATCCCAGCTGGACAGAGTTCAACAGGAAATTTCCAAGGGTGTTGGAATAGCATAAATTGTGCCCAATAGTGACAGTCAGGGAAAGCTTCCTGGCAGAGGTGAATATTCAGTGGAATCAAAAGGAAAAGGGATTGCAGAGGGAAGAGGATACATGTTCTGGCATTAGCGGTGGGGGATAGGGAGAGATTCTGCAATACTTGGGGTGGGGATAGCAAACAGTTTTGATGACAACAAGCCTCTAGAAGGCAGGGGCTGTGGTGTGCTCATCACAGCATTTCTGGCACCTTGCACAGGAGTGAGTGGTCTCCATGTTGAGTTGACTTGGAGTCAATGTCTGAGCCACTGTAACTAGAGAGAGTCCAGGTAGTTTACTCTGAAATCAACCTGAGACCCTGGGTAAGGACTGAAAGGAGGGGGACAGGGATGTTAGATCTTCCAGGAGTTGTCCAGCCCTGCCCAACTCCTTCAACCTGGCCGAGCTGCCACACCACGGACGAGTGTTTAATCCAGATAGGACTCTACACACTCGCTTCCTCCGTGACTTACCTCCCGAGCTGCTGGTCCTCAACCACCACCTTACCTTCCCCCTCCTCATTGCTTCCTGATATTTCCAAGCTCTGGCCTTGACTCAGTTTCCTGTGATAGCCTTAGCCATGACTCAGTTTCCTGTGACAGCCTTAGCCAAGATCTATGTATGGACCAGCTTCTATGTGATGGCTTGCTGAATACGCCAGGGGACCAAAGGGCAGCTCAGCTAGAGAACACCCAGGACTTGGGAAGGTTGTGTTTATTCTTAGTTATAAGGACATGGATGCAAAAGATGCAAGCTATATTTGAGGAATCCAAGGCTCAAGACATGGTAAGAGGTCTAAAACAGGACTGCTGGGGGCTAGAGGGAAAGAAGCCCACGGTGCCATAACTGGATCATCAACAAGGTGGGTGTCCTGGAGGTAAAAGGAGGGCTTCAACAGGGTTCCCAAAGCCTGAGGTCAGCCTCGTGGCCATAGGCTGTGAGTGGGGGCACCTGAAACCAGAAGTAATGAAGATCTCAAACTCAGCAGCTTTCAGTGATGAAAAAAAGGCATCGTCTCACATAACAGGAACTCCTACCAAAGAGGGAGGAGAAGCTCCCATGTGATGACTCAATGATGTCATCAAGTACCCAGTTCTTTCTGTCTTTTGCAGCTACCCTGAGTGTGTTGGTTTTGTTCTCAGAATGGCTCTTCTCGGGCGCCTGGGTGGCTCAGTTGGTTAAGCGACTGCCTTTGGCTCAGGTCATGATCCTGGAGTCCCAGGATCGAGTCCCATATTGGACTCCCGGCTCTGTGGGAAGTCTGCTTCTCCCTCTGACCTTCTCCCCTCTCATTCTGTGTCTCTGTCTCTAATAAATAAATAAAAAAATCTTAAAAAAAAAAAAAAAGAATGGCTCTTCTCATGGTCACAAAAGGGCTGCCCCAGATTCAGCCACCCTATCCTGACTGCACAGAGTCCAGTGGGAGAAAAGATCCTCTCTTTTGGGTGTCTTTGAGGAACCTTTCCCAGAAGCCCCTGGTTGGGTTTCTTTTTACGTGCCCATGCCTAAACTGATCACTGGCAGGGGAAGGGATTGCCCGCACTGACTTGTGTCAGTCAAGATTCTCCCAGGGCTGGGGCTGCTGCTCTGAAGCACAAGCCCCATATTGGAAGGAGGACCCTTGAACACAACAAGGCTTCTGATAAGAACGGGAGATGGGTGTTGAATAGACAAATTATCTCTTTTCCACCAGTGCCAGAGAAATGGGTGCAAGACAGATCTGCAGGAAGTTGTTGAGGTAAGAGGTTCATACTGGGAGACAAAATATCGGAACAAAGTGTTTGAGATGAGGCCCTGTGTTCAAGAGGAATCAACAGACAGGCCAAGCTTCTAATCACAAATGTATTATCACTGTCTCTGCTCCAACAGGTCCCATGCCCACTTCATAACTAAATCCCTCACAAAGCCTACAAAACCCTACATGGTTTTGTCTGCTTTTTAAGCCTCATTTAGTGTTTGTCTCCTTTCCTTTCACATACAGTGCTCCTTTCTGCCTCAGGGCCTTCACACATGCTGCTCTCCCTCAACTTTTCCCATTTCATCCACCTACTTGTTCACCTCATGCTCAGTTAGGTCACTCCTCTTCCATATATTCCCATCGCTCTCTCCAAATCTCTTAAATGTCTTCAGGGAACTTGTCTATTTACCCTGCTAGATTATAGGCTCCTTGCAGTCAAGGAAGGTATCTATCTTATTACACACTGTGCTCTCCTCCCTGACCTGGGGCTTGGCACATAGTAGGCATTTGATAAATATTTTTTTAATAAATGAATAAATGAATCCTTACAGCTAGGAACAGGTGTAGACCTAAGCTTTGGGCCAGGAAAACCAGTAGGGGATTGATGAGGACCCTGGTCTACTGGAGGCCCCTGATGGTTTCTAAGCACAGAAATGGCATGTCCACCATGGGCTCAAGGACAGTGAGGACAGCAGTGTGCACAGGATGAGTAAGGAGGCCGGTCAGGACCCTGTGCTATTCATTCAGGCACAAGGTTCTAGCCATGGAACCATGTCTTGTAAATTGGCAATGATATTATAGAAACAAGACAGGTTGGAGTGGTGAGTGTTGGGAGCAATGGCTCTGACTAAAGCCTGGACTTTATGCTTCTTATGCTAACTTCTTATGCTAAATGATTTTTTGCCCCCATCCCTCATCCCAAGCCAGTTCCGAATTTGTCCCAGTTCTCTTTCTCATCCCAATAAAATCTCCCAGCATGGAGGCACCAGGGCCATCCTCTCTACCACGCTTAACCTTTCTGAGCTTCTGTTTCCTCTTCCCATTAAATGGAAGTAACAGTGCCCCCCTCACCTAGCTGGCATGAGGGTCAAATACGATAACACATTTTAGGGTGCTTTAGAAACTGTAAAGGACTGTAAGGAATCACTGTTCTTATTATTTCATCAGAGTTGGGCTCGTTCCTGGGCCTGGCATCTGCTCTGACTTTCCCAGTTCCTGTTTCTTGCTCAGTCTCCGTTTTCTTGTAGCCACCCACGTTTCTGGCACTGACAGCATAAGGATATAAGATGACATCCAGGCAGTGAGAATGTAGAAGAAAAAGGAAGGAACGTGACAACAACCAGCAGCCCTCCTTCTTGTTCCTCAACTTGGGGATGACCCCACCACCTTCCCCAGACCCCAGACCTAGCCTCATTCATGTTCCAGTTAGCTAATGCCATGTAACAAACCACTCTAACACTTAATGACTTAAAATAGCAATTTATTGGGACACCTGGGTGGCTCAGTCAATTAAGTGACCAACTCTTGATTTTGGCTCGGGTCATGATCTCAGGGTTGTGAGATTGAGCTCTGCATTGGGCTCTGTGCTGGGTGTGGAACCTGCTTAAGAGTCTCTCTCTCCCTCTGCCTCTCCCCGTCTTTCTCTCCTTCTCTTAAAAAAAAAAAAAAGTAGCACTTTATTATTATCTTCCATGGTTCTGAGGGTTGACTTGGGTAGAGAGTCCTAACTCATGGACTCCAGTAGGGTTGTAGTCAGAGGGAAGCTGCAGGAGTCACCCAGAGGCTTGACTAGACAGAACATCTAAAATGGCTTCTTTACTCCCGTGTCTGGTGCCTGGATTGGAATGGCTGAAATAGCTGTGGTCTGGCCAGGCATCTCTCTCTCTCTCTGTGTGGTTTCTTTCCATGGCTACCTTGGGCTTTCTCATAGCCTAGGGGTTTTGGCATATTTAGCCATTTTACATGGCAGCTGGCTTCTTCCAGAGTGAGCACTCTAAAAGACTGAGGTGGAAGCTTTATGGCTTCTTCTTATCTAGCCAGAGACCTCAGGAGGCAGCACTTTTGTTACATTTTGTTGGTTACCGAGCCGGCCAAGATTTGGTGTGGAAGGGGAGTGCCCAAGGGGCCTGGCTACTGTAAGTCATGGCTTGTTTGGGAGCCAATTTTGGAGACTAGCTAGTAAATCTTGTATGGATTGGAATACGCCCTCTGAGGCGCCCTCTCAAAGGTCAGGGCTTGGGAAACGGGAGACAGCAGAGAAGCCGCTGAAGCCCCCTAGTTTTAATATTTAATATTTATTTATTAGGTAATATTTTGGGCTTTTGCAAGGAAGCTCATGTAAAGGAAAAGTTCTGAGACCCTTCTCGCCAGAGAAGAGATGGGGATGTCAAACAAGCACATGAAAATATGGTCAACAACATTAATCATTAGGAAAATGCACAAAGAGCCCCAAAGAGATATTACTACACACCTAGTGGAATGGCTAAAGTAATAATCATTTTAAAAAAAACTGGTAGTATCAAATTCTGGCAAGAATGAGAACAGCTAGAATTCACACACATGGCTGGTGGGAACGCAAAATGATACAGACACTTTGGAAAAGAGTCTGGCAGTTTCTTATGAAGTTCAGACATTGCTACCAACCCAGCAATTCCACTCCCAGGTATTTACCCTAGAGAATCTTTTTTATACCTAGAGATATCTTTTCACAAATGAAAAGATATCTGCACGCAGACGTGTATGTGAATGTTCCCAGAAGCTTTATTCGTAACAGCCGGGAAAACAAACACACACACACACACACACACACACACACACACACACACACACCCCAATCCCCCCAAACCCAAATGTTCATCAGTGATTGAATAAACTAATTGTGTCTGTCACATCCATACGCTCAGTAATAAAACAACGAATTGCTGATACAACTTAATGGATGGATCTCAACAGCATTAGGCTGCGTGAAAGGCTATACACTGTATGATTCCATCATGATAATGTGGAAAAGGCAAAGCTAGAGTGACGGGAAGCAGATCAGCGCTTGCCAGGGACTAGCAGGAAGGGAAAGGGGTCGAACCCAAAGGGCACAAGGGAACTTTGTGGGATGACGGAGGTGTTCTATGACTTGATCCTGGGGGTTACACGACTGGGCATGTTTGTCAAAATCCGTCAAACTGTGTCCTTGAAAAGGGTGGATTTTCCTGAAAACAAATCACACCGTCCTGAGGCTAACAGTTTGAAAAGTCACGGACTACTCTTTCTTCCGCATGCCCGCCTCAGGTACCAGTCACGAAGCCCTTCCCCTGGCTCCCATTGCGCCTGCGCACTATGCACGTCGCATCCTCCCTTCTCAGCGCCTTTCTGCGGTCATTCTTCTGCCCACTCATTGCCTGGAGAGCTCTTACTCATCTTTCAGGCTTCCAGATAACTCTCACTTCCCAAAGGGGCCTTTTCCCCCCTCTCCCATCTAAATCCGGTAATCCGTTTTACTTGTTCTTCTTCCTTCGGTAGAAAAGAAGCTCCATGAGGACGGAGGCAATGTTTTGTTCATGTCTGCATAATTACCACTTGGTTCACTTCCTGAATTAATAAACACGGGGAAGATGTCCACATCTTTCTCTATAGTTACATACTGCACAAATTTTTTTTTCACAAGCATGCGTCATTTTTTCATTTTTATGTATTTTTAAACTACTTGTTAAGAATTGAAATGATTTGAAAGTACATAGAGTACAAGGTAAAAGTCTTACAGATTTAAAAAGTAAAAATTTTTTACTTTTTTTTTTACTTTATTTTTATCTTATTTAAAAGTAAAAATAAGGTTCTGCCTTTCCCTGTTGGTACACAGAAACCTCACTCATTCTTTTTAATAGCTATGTAATATTCCAGAGCATAATTATGCCTTTTTAAACATTCTTTAATCATTAATGGCCACTTAGGGATTCCCCCTCCTCTCATGTTTCAGTGTTTCCTTATTTAAAATGCTGCATTATACATAGGCACATATGTGTGAGTATTGCTGAGGGATGGATTTCTAGAAATTTGAGCTGCTGGGAAAGAAGTTATATGTATTTTAGACGTAGAGAATATCTACCCTATTCCAAAAAGATGTATGCAAATTCATACTGTCACCACACTCTGAGAGAGCCCATGTGTCCACACCCTCACCAATTCTGGATAGCATCAACCTTGCCAATTTTCACCACTCAGGCTAAAATGCCATCTCATCATTTAAATTTGCATTTCCTACATTATTACTGAGGCTGTGCATATTTTCATGTGATTATTAGCTATATTTGTATTATGTCTTACACTGTGAATTCTTGGTCTTATCCCTTGCCCATTTTTATGGGGTCGTATGTTTTTGTCTTAATTGATTTGTAGGAACTCCTTGTGTATGTATGATATGGAAATAATCAGTTTGAAAGTTATAAATAACTTTTGGGGGTGATGGATATGTTCATTCTTGATTGTGGTGATGGTTTCACAGGTGTATACTTATGTCAAAACTCATCAAATTGTACACTTTAAATATGTGCAGTTTATTGTATGTCAATCATACCTCGATAAAGCTGTTTAAAAGAGAATGTTACACAGATAGTAATATATTTGCTCTCAGTTGCCCCTTTTCTTTAAATTTTACTTGCTTTTTTTGTCTTATAGGAGTTTTATGTGTCAATTATTTATATTCTGTTTTGGAGTTATCTTGGCTGTGTGACTTAGGCAAGTTACCTAACCTTTCTGTGCCTCAGCTTTAATATGTAAAATGAAGCTGAGAGTACCTAGTGCACAGGGTTGTTGTGAAGATTAAATGGATTAACACATATGAAAAGGTCTTGGAATGGTAACCATCACGGGGTACTGCACAATAAATATGCACTATTACCATTGCTTGGGATCTCAAATCTTTCTTAGGAAAACCTATAGCCCAATATTATGAGAATATTTTCCTTTATTTTTGTCTATTATGTAGTTTTGAATGTTTAGGTCTTTTAATCCATTTAAAAGTTACTCTTATAGATGGCGTGAGGCAGGGGTAAAATGATATTATTTTTCCAATGGATAGACAGTTGTCCCAACACTATTTATGGCATGACTTATCCTTTCGGCACTAATTTGAAATTATCATCTGACCTAAATAGTAAATTCCCATATACAAACAGGTTGTTTCTCAATTTTAATTGGACTCTTTGCTCTGTATGTTTATTTATTTGCTAATACTGGTGAATTAGAATGGTTTCTCTCCGATGCTAATCCCATCCTAATTCTTGGTGACGTCAAATTCAGATAGGTCATTTTCCCTATACCTTGGTCTCTCAGTTCCTTGACTTCTATTAAGATCTAGTTTCTCATCCACTCATGGCCACAGATCTAATCATGACAAATAACAATCTGACATCCCCATAACCCAGTTTAAGCAATTCAACTCTCTGAATACCACTTCTAACTTTTCCATCTCATTCCTTTTGTTCTTCTGCTCCAAAAATTCTTCAGCCCACCAGCCCACCAGCCCACCAACAGACCTACAATCTGTTGACCCTTCTATATTCTCACTGTCCTTACTCTGCCCCCTGCCCAGCCCAGAGCCCATGGTTCATCTCCGTAACTCCCTCAACATCTTTGTCCCTCGCTCACTGGTGCAGCTGACTAGGACCCGTTCTCCGTATGCTCCTTGGTCTGGAGAAAAATGTGACATGCTGACCAATCTCATTTTAACTTCATGGCCACTAAGCTCAAGTGGACTCTAGGTGTTGCAGGTGAAGGCAAGTACCCTAAGCCACTTGTTCTCCTACTATCTCGTTTAACACCTTCTCATCCCTCCTCAAAAGCCTCGAACAGCCACTTTATAAAAGAAAATATCCAAATGAGCATTGAGTATATGAAAAGGTGCTCAACCTTATCAGTCATCAGGAGAATGGAAATTAAAAGCTGGGTGGGGCACCATGACACATGCATCAGAATGGCTCAAATTAAAAAGACCTATGACAGTACCAGGTATTGACAAGGACACAGAACACCTGATTGCCTTCCTGGTGGGAGTGTAGATTGGTACAACCACTTTGGAAAACTACTTGATAATGTCTACTAAAGCTGAATACAGGCTTACCCAATTAACCAGCAATTCCACACCTACTGTATGTACCTAGCATAAATGCATATGCTTGTGCACCAAAAGACATGCTCAAGCCTATTCATGGTAACATTAAGTATAATAGCAAAAATAGTAAACAATCTGGGGCACCTGGGTGGCTCAGTGGATTGGAGCCTCTGCCTTCGGCTCGGGTCGTGGTCTCAGGGTCCTGGGATCTAGCCCCGCATCGGGCTCTCTGCTCAGCAGGGAGCCTGCTTCCCCCCCTCTCTCTGCCTGCCTCTCTGCCTACTTGTGATCTCTCTCTCTCTGTCAAATGAATAAATAAATTTAAAAAAATAGTAAACAATCTAAATGCCCATCCATAGGAATAGAATGGATACAGAGGAATAGAATGGATACAGATCTTCCAATTTGGGGTGTGGTCATAAAGGGTCTGCTATAGGTCAATGAAAATGGACGGGATGTCGCTACTATCAATATCTCACAGCGATGTTGAGTCAGAGAAGTCATGCTCTAGGATTCTACCATGTAAGTTTCAAAAACAGCAGAATTAATTTATGGTTTAGAAGAGTGGCTACCTTGAGGAGGAAGAAACAGGTAATGACTGGGCATGAGGGACTTTCCGGGGTGCTGGCCATGTTCTCTTTCCTGATCTGGGTAAGAGTTACATGGATAAATGAACTTGTGAAAACCTGCTGAGCTTAAGCTCATGATCTGTGCACTGCTTTCTATGTATGTTATACTTTAATGGAAAGTTATTATTTATGTGTGCATGGGTGCATATGTATGTATGTGTAAATAAATACATATAAATATATATATTGGTATTCCTCTCTTGACCTCACTGTCATTTACAGCTATTATACTATTTCTCTTCTTCACAAAACTCTCTCTCTCTCTCTATATATATATATTTATCTATCTATCTATTTATTTATGATCTCCAAGTTCTTCTATCCTCAACATCCTCCTGAAATTGCTCTTGTTAGCATCACCAGTGATATCCATATCCCAAGAGGCAGCAGTTCATCTCAGACCTCACTGTACTTGACCCGTTGGCCGAATTTGACACGTACCACCCTCCTCTTAGGCACACTTTCTTCCCCTGACTCCCAGAACACCACCCTTCCAGTTCTCCGACCTCTCTACACACCCATCTCAGACTCCTTTGCCAGCCCCTCATCTCCCAGTAAACATTGGGGTGCTCCAGGGGGTTAGTTCAAGGCCCTTCTTTACCTACCCTTACTCCACTGGCATATTGACAAATTTCTCAACTTTTTCTCCCTATACATTCATGACTCCCAAATGTATCCTCATCCCCCATCTCTCTCTTGAGAGCCCCCACACAGCCAACTGCCAACTCGATCTACTCACTTGGATGTTGAATGGGTGTCTCAAACTTAAGATGGCCCCCAGCCTCCTCACCTCCTTGCCTCCCCTCAGTCTTCACTTCCTCAGGAAGGGATGCCTTGTTCTTCCAGGTGCTCAGGCCCCACACCTCCTAGTAATCATTGACTTCTCTCCTCTCACTTCCCCCAACATGTCTAAGCAAATCACTCATCTCCATCAATTTTCATTACTTCCAAAGCTATGACTCTGCAGCCAGCCACCTTCCTTCCTCAACTGGGTGATACCATTCGCCCCCTAACAGACCTCCCCGTTTCTGTCCTGACCTCCTTCTTTCAGGCAGGATCTGCCCAGGACAACAGAAACCCTTCCACGAGGGAAAGTAACACTAGAAACTGGTTACACAGGTGATAGAAGCCGAGAAGGCAAATAGCGCTGGGAGGCAGCCCGGAGATTACCAACAGCCAGCAGCTGTGGCCACCTGGAGATGTAGGGGTGACAGGAAAAGGTGGTGGTACCCACACCCAGAGGCCAGAGTTACTTTGAAAGCAGCTGCGAGCGAGGGAGGCCTGGTTGGCAGGAGCTGGGAGCACAGAGCAGAGGTTAGTGCCACCTCCAAAGGAAGAACAAAGGGCTGGCTTCTCCCCGCTTCCGCTTCCGGGCCTCTCATCTCCCACTGGGTCTTCTCATTGGTTGGGTCCTGCCGGAAGGCCGGAAGGCCGCTGACAACAGGATCCTGGGGAACAGCTTGTAGGGTCGCTTGCTCCCCCTCTGGAGAGAGCAGAGCAGGCCGACCTTGTGAAATGGGTCTAGGCAAAGGTGCCAAGGACTAGCGCCCTCCCGTCCCCATGGTCCACTCACCCCCAGGGACAGATCCAAGTCTTGTGGGACCCAAAGCACAGGCAACTTAAGGGGTCCTTAGGAAAAAATGAAAAGATGAAAAATACTAAATTCGGAATGAAATTAAATATTTAGATGAAAAAAGTAAATCACAGCAAGTTACACATTTTTTAAAAAAGATTTTATTTATTTATTTGACAGAGCGAGACACAGCGAGAGACGGAACACAAGCAGGGAAAGTGGGAGAGGGAGAAGCAGGCTTCCCACAGAGCAGGGAGCTGGAGGCGGGGATCCATCTCAGGACCCTGGGAATCCATCTCAGGACCCTGGGATCATGACCTGAGCCAACGCTTAACAACTGAGCCACCCAGGTGCCCCCAAAATACAAATTTTTAACAGGCCGGTATAGACCACAAACAGGACATCAATCAGAGAAACAACACAGCCTTTTTAATCAATTAATTGCCTGGCATATCTGTACATTACTTTCTCCCCTATATTTTTTGGCTTCATGTTCTTTGTCATACCTTTTCATATGACAAAATTGTTTCACAGAAAGAATATAAGTCTTCTTTACTGCTCTTGATTAATTTTTTTAATTAATAGTTTAAAAAAGCTGCTTCCATTTATACAACTTGTTATGGAAAATTTTTAGAACTGTCAAGTTTGGGGAAGCTCTGTCAAGCTTCTTTTATATGTGTGTAAGATTTCTGGGCCTTTCAAATTTTCTTGTGAAGTGACTAATTTTTAAAAATTCTGTGAGCTGACAGCACTCAGTTAAAGCTCTCATCCTGGTCCTGGGCAGCCGCACAGTGGGTGGTAGGCGGATTCCTAAAAGCCATTCTTGCCCCAGGACAGCTGGCAAAAACTCCTAAAAACATAGAAAGAACTGTGAACCACATAAATATATCCCACTGAACTCACACTAAAGGTATCCCAGCTCAGTTTTGCCTACCAGGACCCCCAAAATGGGTGTGGCCCTTCTAGCCCTGAGAACTGATATGGTAGAAAAATCCAAGAAAGAGATCAGGTGGTCCTAACTAACTGTGGTTATAATTTCTCACTTTTGCAAAGGTTTATAAAGGTTATGCTCACATGAATGCATTTTTGGAGTTTTGGAAGGGGCCCAGGCAGGTTCAGAGTTCTTTATGGGAAAGCTGATGTTCACCCACAGAAGACACAATGGTCCCTGTAAAGTATAAGTTAAATTGTGGAACCCTCTGCTCTAGGCAGCAGGCTCTATGTCTCATTTGGCTTAAAAAAACAAATCCTTACAATCACTTCCGGTACCCCAATACTCCTCCATGACCCCATCTTCTGGGTCCCTTCCCTCAGGGTCCTATTGCTCAACACACCCTGGCTTTTTGCTCTTACTGTAGCTTTCCTATCACAGGGCCTTTGCTCTGGCTTTCACCTCAATCTAAAACTCAATTCTCCCACGTACACATTTGTTTTACACCCTCTCTTCCAAGCTCAGTTTATTGTTCACATATTACCTTCTGTATGTGTTTCCTATTGTGACTGTAACAAATGACCACAAACTTAGGGGCTTAAAACAACAACAGGAATAATATCCTACCATTCTGCAGATCAGAATTCCAAAATGGGTTGGCAGGGCTGTATTCCTTCTGGAGTTTCTAGGAGAGAATCCTTCTTCTTGCCTTTTCCAGTTTCCAGAGACCACCCAGGTTTTCTGGCTCATGGCTACATCGCTCACCTCTCCTTCTCTGACTCTGAATCTCCTGCTTACACACACACACACATACACACACAATAAGGACACTTATGATTACATCACTGCCACATGGATAACCTAGAAGCATCTCCTCCCTCAAGACTTCATCATACCTGCTAAGTCCCTTTTGCCCTGTAACTTAACACATTCACAAGTTCTGGGATTAGGATGTGGACAGCTTTAGGGGGAAGGAGCATCCTTCTGCCTATTGCACCTTCCTGGTAAGACCCTCCCCTATCATCCTTTTAAAATGCAGGAGTAGTGGGCATTTTGTCTTGTCCCTGCCTGAGAGGAAATGCTTCCTGTGAGCCACAGGTATGTGTGATTTTTGCTGCAGTTAGAAACCTGTATCAGTCAGGACTCTACCAGAGAAACAGAACTGCTGGGAAAGAGATATGAACAGGTTCATTGGAACTGTGGAGTCTGGTTAGGCAGGTCCCAAATCCACAGGGCAGGCTGTCAGGAAGGCTGGAATTCTCAGACAGGAGCCGAAGCTATGGCCCACAGGGGGAATTTCTTCTGCAAAGTCTCAGTCCTGTTCTTAAAGCCTTTCATCTCATTGAATCAGGGCACATCCAGATTATCTAGGATAATCTCCCTTAACTAAAGTCACCTGGTTATGGACTTTAAATCATACTACAAAATATGGTCACCTCAATGCCTAGATTAGTGTTGGACTGCTTAACCAGGCCTGTAGCCTCAACAAGTAGACACATAAAACTGGCCACTGCAGGACCCTTTACTGGGTTACAGAAGTGTGTTACAAATTCTTATCATCTTATTAGAGATGGTCATTTGGTTTTCTTTCTTTACTGTATCACTATAGTGAATTTAAAAATAAAGGTTAGTTTGTAATGTTAGAATCTAGGCTTGATTCTTGGGACAAAACTTGTTTGCTCATGGTTGATTGGTCTTATATAGCTAGATTAAATTTGCTACTGTTTTATTTATGAGTTTTGCGTCTATGTAATTGCGATTGGGCCACTTTCTTGTGTGTGTTGTCTTTGTTCAGCTTTGGTAGGCTGGGGTTAGTGGCTTCAGTTGAAAATGACAGCAAGTTCAACCTTCGCTGATTTAAACAATGGTTCAGAGAGCCGAAGGGTACTGGGGAAGGGCAGTTCCAGGAGGCATGGCTGCGATCAGGGCTCAGATACTGTAATTGATGCTCATTGTCTCTCCATCTCCTGGATCTGCTTTTCCCTTGTGTCTGCTTTCATCTCAGGCTCCACATGGGAGGCAAATGTCTGCTCCAGGATCTAGAGCCCAGAAATCTCTGAAACATCTCTTGCGTTTCAGCGTTCTTGACAGGATCACATGCCCATCCCCCAGCCATGCACAGTGGTTGGGAGACAGCAAAGCTGAATGAGGTTTGGGGGCCCAGCCCTGGAACCGCGGATGGCGTCACCTTCCCTGGAAGTACACAGACACAGAGGAGGGTGGGTAACCCTCTGAGGATAATCAGGGTGTGGTTACTGGAAGGATGAATGAACACGGAAGGACAAAAGTTGCAGATGCCTACTCGAGTGCTGGCCCAACAGAATGGATTGGGAAATTTTCCATCTTTGTTTTCTTCTGCTGTATAACTATTTAATAGCACAAGTTATTTTTTCTTGAAGGTTTGCTATAACTCACCGTTAAATCCATTCTGGGCCTGATGCTGTTTTTCGACGTATATCTTTGATGATCTAATTTCTTCTACATATATTAATTAGCATTTTTTTTTACCTCTTCTTGAGCCATTAAGGGAATAAAAAAATTAAAGAAGCAGCATTTGGTTTCATTTACCAAGTCTACATTTGTTTCTCATTTCATTAATTTCTGCTTTTATCTCTATTAATTCCTTATTTTTATGGAGGTTTTTTTCCCCCCTCTAGTTTTCTTTTTCCCAATTGCTTGCACTCAACTCTCTTTCATGTTTTCTAATAATTGTGTTTGAGGCTATACATTTTTCCACAAATACTGCATTGGCCTTAACAATTGATTTCATTATATGGTGCACTTAGTGTCATTAATTTTTAAATAACCATGTTAATTTTGAGTTTGTCTTTAACCTGAGAGTTATATAGAATACTGTTTTAAAGTTTCCAAGTTGCTGAGTTTTTGTCACATTGTTTTGCTACTGTTTTGTCTTTGCTTCTAGGGTTTTTTTTAGCATTGTAGTCAGAAAATGTAGCCTATATGCTTCCCACTTTCTGGAATTAAGATTTTTCTTTTACCCAACTTTAATGGATGGTCAATTTGTATTTGTACCCTGGATATTAAAAAAGAACACATAAATGTGTATTCTCAGTTCGGTGAATTTTCTTATGTAAATCTCAAATCAAACTTTTAAATTACATTATTCATATTGTCCTATAGCTTTACTTCTTTTTGCTTACTGTATCTATCAGCTTTCGAGGAGGCATGTAAAAATCAAATAACATTACAAGTTGGGCAATTTCTCTTTGTAGTGTTAACTATTTCTTTCTATATTTTGATACTCAGTTATTTGGCACAAAATTTATCTGATGTCATATCTTCTTGGTAGGTTGTACCTTTTATAGGTAGTTTTATTTTGAATTCTATTAAATCTGATACTAATATTTTTATGCTTTCATTTTGTTTTGTTAGCATATATTCATTTTCCATTCTTCTATTTTTAATCTGTTTTGTATTATATTGTCTTAAATGCAACTCTTTAAAATAATTGCATTATGTGTGGATATGTGTGTGTACACATCTATGTGTGTACGTTGTTGAGATTTCTTTTACCCATTCTGAACGTCTCTGTCATTTATAAGAGAGTATAACCCATTTACGATTATTGTGATTTTGGTATGTTTGACTGTCTCCCCACTTTCTGCTTGATTGATCAAGTTTTCTTTATTTCTTTTTCTCTCTATTTTTTGGCAAGTTATATGTACTGTTTCTATTTTTCTAGTGCTTTAATTTTTTTTTTAAGATTTTACTTATTTATTTGATAGAAAGAGAGAGAGAGATAGCAAGAGAGGGAACACACGCAGGGGGAGTGGGAGAAGGAGAAGCAGGTTTCCCTCTAAGCAGGACCCTGGGATCGTGACCTGAGCTGAAGGCAGATGTCTAACAACTGAGCCACCCAGGAGCCCTAATGCTCTAAATTTTTAATAAACTTACTTAAGTACTTTTTCTTTCAAGTATCTTAGACCACTTCCTATCTTTCATATTTTATCGAAACTCTATTTCCAATGGTTACTATTTTACTTTATTTCTATACTTTTAAAATAAATCATTTCTTTAAAATTGAAGTCTTATAGATTCATTTTCATTTATTATTTAGACTCTCAGACATTTACTGGTTTCTTTTCTTTAAAACATTTTAAAAATCCATGACATTCTCCTTTTTGAATTCCTTTTTTTGTCTTTCTGTAGTACATAACTATTTCTTCAGAAGGAGCGAATGAATAGTAAGTTTTCTTTGTTCTTTATTATCAGAAAATATCTTGGATTTATTTTTATGCTTAATAGTTTGGCTGGTATGGAATTTTAGGTTCAAAATAATCTGGAAATACTGAGAATTTTATTTCATTTTTTTAATTTATAAATGCCACCAGAATGTATAACTTTTTGGTGTTTTTTGCTTACTATTTGGTGGGTCTTTTTATAGTTTGAGGACTCAGCCCTTTCTGCAGCTCTATAAAATACTTTTAAATTATATCTTTAATTATTTCATCACCTCTAGTCTCTGTTATCTCAGTCTAGAATGTTGTAAGTATTAGGTCATGTATTTTCTCATATTTTGTATCTCGTCATGCTTTCACTCCATTTTCTAGGGGATTACTTTGGTTTTATCTTCATGTTTTTCATTTTCAAGGATAATGTCTTTTTTATTGCTTCTTTTCCATAGAAATCTACTCTTATTATATATATGTGTGTGTATATACATATATATATATATATATATATATATATATGATTTTATTTATTTATTTATTTGAGAGAGAAAGAAAATAAGAGACAGAGCACGAGTGGAGGGGGAGGTGAGGGAGGTGGAGAGGGGAAAGCAGACTCTCTCCTGAGCAGAGAACCCAATTCAGGGCTTGATCCCAGGACCCTGGGATCATGACCTGAGCCAAAGGTGGATGCTTAACCAACTGAGCCATCCAGGTGCCCCTACTCTTATTTTATAAAAGCAAATTTCTTTTGGATCTCTCTGGGGATGCAATCTAGAATTCTCTTAAAGTTCTTCTCTGTTCCTACATTATCTCTATTTCCTATAGGATAATTTTTTTTGGTTTTTCATCTTGTTCTTTCTCATACTTTTGATTTGTCTCAAAGGTGGTCCATGATGATCATTTCAGATTAATAAATTTAAAATTAGGTTGACTAATATATTCAAGAGACTGGTATGAGTTTCTTTCGTGGCTGCGTAGGCACAATTTCAGGATGGACCTTCTTCCAGAAAGGAGACTGTCTGCAGCTCTGTGTCAATGAGAGAACAGGAAGAGCTGCTGTAGGAGTCCCGTTAGAAAGAGTGAAGGGACCGCAGGGACTGTCATGATTGCCGAAGTGAGAAAGACTTTATTCTATGTGAGAAATACTTTAATATATTTCTTTGCTGAGCAGGACTGTCGCATTGTCTTTTCTTTCTTTTCCCCTTACCACGCCCATTGCCAACGTTTAGCTCTGTTCTGCTTCATTGGCCTCAATACCTACATAGGCATTTCCTCCTGTATATGTTACCTAGTGCCGCCTAATAAAACACACCCCACAACTTAACATCTTAAAACAACAGTTTGTTATTTCTTGTGATTGTATGGGTTTCCTGAGCTCATTCTTTTACCCCACTTGGCAGTGGCTGGACCTACTCATGTTGCTGTATTCAGTTGGCAGCTGGGCTGTGTTGGAAGGCCCAAGAAGGCTTCACATTTATGTCTGAGGCCTCAGGGCTGGCTGTCTACTAAAACACCTCGTTTCTCCACCAGGTGGGCTCTTTCTTCACATGGATTTTTATCCCCCAGAATCTCTTTCTCCAGAATGGGGTAGACTTCCTTACAGAATGGTGGTCCCATTCCAAGGGGGAGTGTTCTAAGCAGACAAGCCCCAATAACTGCAGTGGGCTTTCTAATGTTCCATTGGCCAAAGCAGGTTACATTGCCAAGTCCAAAGCCAATGTGTAGGGGACTCCACAGGGATGTGAATACCAAGAGGGCTGGTTCACTGACACCCATGTGTCAGTTTATCATACCTTCTAAGGTAGATCTTTCCTTTTATTTAGGAGGCAGTCCACCAGGCTTCCAGATCAGGGGCTAAAGCCACAAGCAATCATCTGTACTTTTTGGGAGAGAAAGGAGCTCCTGGCTATTTGTTTATTCAACAGTTCTTTACCGATGTTTGCACCATGGCCTGCCCCCCACTCCCTATACTGGGAGTCTCCCCAAGGTTCTGTTGGAGAGAACAGCTTACATCTCTTCAGCCAATTTCTTCTGTGCTGATTTAACCACCCTGATTTTCTCCATAAATTGGATTCTCTCTGCTTTTTGTCTTCTAGAAATTCTTCAAATTTTTCTGTTCTACTGGAGCCATAATTTCTCATTTTCTTCAGCAGATACAAATGTGTCCTTTTATGCGTCTTTCTATTATTTCAGTGAAATTTGGTGAAGGGAAGGGTTCGTACGTGCTTCAAACATCATTTTGAACCACATGAAAAATCCAAAGAGTTTAAAGTCTATTCATTTAGTAAGAAGAAAAGGCGAGTGGTGGGATTCCTCTCCCTGGAGGTGGGCACTCACGCGGCAGGAACGTGGCGGAGAAGTGGTGGCTGGACGAGATGACAGTTTTACTGTTTGCTATTTCTGAAATCATGCTGGCACTCTTCTTCCTCAGGAATCCAGGCTGATGAGTTCATGCTGGCCATCTCTGCTCAAGCCCCCAGCTGAGTCGAGGATGGACACCTTTGAAACTGGCCATTTGGATGATCTAGTTCTGACTTCTCATTTTGCAGTTTCGGAAACAAGGCACCGAGACGGGAATAAAGGTCACCCTGCAAATCAACAGCACAACTGGGGTTGGACCCTGTGCCTCCCGACACCTCCTCCCGCAATCTTTCCACCACATGCTTCCCTGCATCTCGCCCCAATCTGTACCTGAGAGCATCCTTCCCTGAAGCCCAGGGTCTTACCATCCGCTGTGGGCCCAGGCAGCACCCCCACCGCAGGAGACCCAGAGATGAAGGATTTGAGGCTCCAGGTGCCCCCCCAATGAGACAGATGTCTGTCTGGCCCTTCCTCCCAAAAGACAATCATTTGAGCAGGAGATGACAGCCGTGTTTGGATCATAGATTTTCCTTCTCCCTCCAGCGCCCTCTCTCCCTTCCTCAGTTATCTATTTACCTATCTATTTACGTGAACCTTTTTTTTTCCAATGAATTACGTCTGCAAGGCAGTAAAATGTTATGTATTTGCAAGGCCCATAATCTTTAAAAGCCCAGTGATGCCAGCTCCAGACAGCAGCGAGCTCCCTCCAGTATGTTAATAGATAGTATTAGGGCAATAATGAAAACACTTGAGACAAGTAAGCTCCTATCAAAAGCTGAGTAATAGGGCTTCGCCGAGTGAATCACAATGCAGAAGAGATTAAGACGTCTGCCGTTGTGCAGTGTCTATTCAGACTAACAGCTGCTCCGTTTCTGATTAAAATGGGGTTGGGGAGACCTTTTCGATCAAGTCCCCTTTTTATCCTGCATTGTGCTCACCCTTTCCACCTCTACCTCGACGCACAGGCACCTTCATTCATGCTTAGCCACAGCCACTCACACACACACACACACACACACACACACACACGTGCACACACGGAGGATAGAGTCACAAACACCCATTGCATCACACACAGAGCCACAGCCACACACACAGCCATCGGCGCTGACACGCAGCCACACCGAAGCATCCAAGTGTGCAAACACAACCGCATCCCCCGTGCCCAGGTGCACAGGCACAGGTGGGACCACCTCTCCCACACTCACAGCCTCGGCCAGGCTCTAACACACACATTAAATTACAGCCTGTCACAGATGCAGGCTCCTACATGCATGAGATTTGCAACGTGTCACACACATGTTCTGCAATCACAACCAGACCCTCAGAGGCAACCGCACATTCCCGGCAGGTCACGTCCACGTCCAGGCCCCCGGCAAGCCCTTCACGGGGAGTCACTGCTGTGATCATGGTGAGTCACAGACTCGCAGCCCTTCACTGGCAGACCCTCAGGAACCCTCCTACCCACATACAGCCACAGTCAGGGACACGCACACGTGGTCATGGGCTTACCCATGACCGCAGCCCAGGCACGCAGAAAGTCATGCTTTTCCTTCCGCACAGACACAGAGCTAGTCTGCATCCCTGCGGACCCCCTGCCACCAGCGTGCATGCAGGACAAGTCACAGGAACATGTGGGGACAGCCACACACAGCCAAGGGCGCGGCTCTATACACCCCTTCGGAGGCTGACCCAGGAGGCAAGACCCTACTGCAAGCCCAAGGGATGACCCCTGAGCTGATTCAGAGGCCTCTCGAGAAAGAAAGGCCTCAGGGGACAGGTATCAGGCTCTCCATTTTCCAATCACAGCAGTACTGTCTCAAGAAGGGAGAAATGGAACTATTTCTATGGCGTCTCGGAGTATAGAACTTGACCTTGAGTGGAACTGCAGATTTAGACTTGGGAAAACCCAGAGCTGTGCAAGGCGGAATGGCTACCTCAGGAAGGAGTGAGGACTCCGTCAGTGGAGGTATGCACAAGGAGGCTGGACCGCCACTTGACAAGGGTGATGAGAAAGGATTCCTGCCTGCATGGGGGTGAACTAGATGCCCGGAAGGTCCATCCCAATCCCGATTCCGTGCCCCACAGTCCTTTGGGTCGTCTTCCCCTAACCCCTGCCCCATTAATGACCCCCTTCCTCACATCACTCTTCAGGCAGGAGAAGCCAGGAGTCCTGAGCTGCCATTTCTCCCTCTACATGATTTCTCCTCCAAGATCATCTTTAAGCTGATGCTTTCAGTCTCTTTCCCTAAATCTCTGAGACCCTAATTCTAGGCTCAGGGCCAGATGCTGGCCTAGTAAGCCAGCGGTTATTCAGAGACTCAGCTTCCCCTGATTCCAAGAGACATGGCAGAGCCTTTGGAGACTCACCTGGGTGTTTCCTGGATGGAAAGTGCTAGGTCATCAGACCTGGGCAGCTAGAAGGATCTTTAGTAGGCAGCTGCTCAGTCCCAGGGCAGGCTTTGGAAGAGTCTGAGGACTTCCACCAGGCTGCAGCTGGTGGCTGTGGCCCACTGCTCTTCCAGCTCCCTCTCCCTGGGCACCGATCTCCACTCTAGGGGGCATCTCACTCTACCTTTTCCCCCAAGTGGCCCATTCTCTCAGACCCTGTGCTTTTGCCCATGCTAACCCCTCCATCTGGGATGCCTTCTACTTGTCCCCAGGGGTACCTGCACTTGTCCAAAACCCACCCTTCCAATCTGTCTGCACCATGCGACCTCAGAAGCCCTGGGCTAGAATCAATCCTTCCCCCCTCCCCCCTCCCCCAGGCATTGTTTTCCTGTGCTAGAATGCGTACCGACTGTTTCTGCTCAAGGGGAGGGGCCGGGCAGAGCCCTCATGCTGCTCAAGGCGATGGGGGCAGGAGGGCCCCAGGGCTAAGTGGACAGGCCTAGTAACCAGGAAGGGGAACTAGCTCCTCCTAGAGTAGAGCCAAGGGCATAGGTGGGAAAACGATTCTCAGATTCAAATAGGGTGTGATTTGGGGCCTGCAGACTGAGTCTGAGGGGGGTGCCTACACTGGGGTCTGTCGGATAAAGTTGCTTAAACTAGAGGGTTTGTTATGTGGCCTGGAGAGACCCCATACAAAGGAATAAGGACACCAGCAGGACTGGCCTGGGAGCAGGCTCGGAACAAGTCAGAGGTGTCTGGGATTCTGGCCAGGAGCTCTACTGGGGCCTGCAGCCCACCATTAGGAGCCTGTATGGACGGCTGCCTTGAAGAGTCAGATTTTAAGCAGACCCCCAGGGTCCTACCTATAGGGTGATACCCAAAACAAGAGAATGAAGAAGTGAGGTCAGAAACCAGAAACCCGAAATCCCAATGGTCCAGAGGAGCCCTTCAGAAGTAAAGTGATCTACCTCTTATGGGCCCAGATGGGATCTGGGTTCCAAGAGCTTCTTTGGGCACTTAAAGGAGCCACAAATGGCGGGCACTTAACTCTGTCTGTCATGTACCTGGTCATCCATCCACTTGGGTCTCTGTCCCTTTAGATGGGGAGTCTCTCCAGGAAAGAACACATTTTATGCCTCTGTATTCTCCCCTTTGGCTTTGCATAGTGCCTGGAACATAATACATTCTCAGTAGGCTTTTATGGCATTTGAATTCTGCCTCTGAATCCATGGTCTGGACTTGACCTTCAGGCCACATAGCTGCCATCACCTGACTTACCTGCAGTGGGCCTTATTTACCCGGTCCCAGGACCAATCCTGCCCGCCCTGGCCTTTGGATGCTTGACCCCAAGTTGTGTTGGCCGTGCTTAACTGGCATCATGTCACTTGCTGTTCACGAGGCCAGGTCCTATCTAGAACCCATCCGACATCGCCGTTTCATTGATGGAATTTCAGCATATTCCCCGTTTATTCATCCAACAAACATCCAGATAAATGGTATCTAAAGCCTTGAACTTGGAAGAGGTCCCTTGGCAGGTGAGGTTGGGCAAAAAGAAAGAGGTATAAGGGTGGAACCTAGAGTTTTGCAACACTAAGAAGTTGTGGAATGGGGGAAACCAACAATGGAGATGGAGGAGGGGAGGTCAGGACGGGAAGAGAAAAGCCGAGCCAGGACGGTGCCCTAGAAGGTGAATGAAGGAAGCATTAATTTAACACCAACAACTGCATCCTCCTTGTGCAACACTTCCTTCATTCACCTTCTAGGGCACCGTCCTGGCTCGGCTTTTCTCTTCCCGTCCTGACCTCCCCTCTTCCATCTCCTCCAGGTTCACGGCTTTAGATACCATTTATCTGCTGACTACTCTCAAGCCTCGAGCATGTTTCTTTAGCCCAAATCTCTGCCCTGAACTCCAGATGGGCGTATCCGCCTGCTTGCTCAACATCTCCACCTCGATGTCCGTTAGGCCTCTTAAACTTTAAACAAACTCCTGATTACCACCTCCAACCTTCTGCCCCCATAGCCTACTTAAACTTGATACATGGGAACCCCAAAAATGGTAACTCTTCAGTTGCCCTGCCCCAAGACCTTGGAGTCATCCCTCAACTCCTGCTGAGACTCCGTATGAGCTTCCCAAGTCTCTTCCCCAGATCAGTGCAGGGGCCTCACGCTGGTCCCCCTGCTTCTGCCCTTGCCTCTACCCGAGGCTCCGGCCCCTTGCTTGGTTCTTCCCTACCCCTCTCCTGACATGCCAACCAGAGTGACAGCCTGGACCCCTCCACACCCCTCCCCCTCCCCTGTGTCATCCTGACCCTTCGTTCCCAAGAGCCTGGCTCCCGTTCCTCCTAGTCGAACTTCTAAATGGTGACATCATCTGAGAAGCACCTTAGCCGGCGCCTGGGCTCCTGCTCTATCTTTTCGGTCGACCCTCTGTCACCTCAGGCCCCCATTCTTTTGTGCCCATGCTTCTCAGTCCGTGACAAAGAAGACCAAGCCTCAGTCCAGTCCCTTGACCGATATCCTGGGCGTAAGAACATAGAGATGGGGGCACTGAGAGGTCGGAAGATCTTTGGCGGGAGGCCCTCATGTTCTCCATCTCCTTTAATCCCCACTGTAACCCCGGCGGGTGGGTGGGGGGCGGGAATACTTTCCCTTCATCTGGGGGAGGGGCAGGAGAAGCGAGAACTCACTGGACCCCAGCCGCACCGCGAGTACAGATTCGAACCTGTAAGTCTCCTGACTCCCGTGCTCCTGCTTCTTTGGCCTCTGGGGTCCTCAGAGATCAGTCCCCTTCCTCCCTTCCCGCTCACTCCCCCACATGTCTCATTCATAGAAGGGGGCACTGAAATGCAGAGTGGGGGAGCACTGAACTGCAGTGACCGAGCCTGGAGGAGCCCCCGCCCACCCAGAGGCAGGAGGGGCCCACCCCCCCAAGGCCAGGCCCTCCTCCCCCAGGGCTCAGCCCTGAAGTCCGGAGACTGAACTCGCACAAGCACCGCTGTCTCCCTTCTTGGGGAGGGGAAGGCAGCTGTGGCAGTTGTGGCGGGCGGAGAGAAATTTCCCCTTTCTGTAGATTGGATCAGTCACTCTCAGAATTGATGGCAACGGCTTCATCACGAAGATCTAATGCTTTAATTATGTTGTGACATGACCTGACACGGGGGTGGCATTTGATGGATTCTCTGGTGTCATCAGCATGGCCCTGACATAGGAAAGTGGCAGAAGGCAGGGGGGTGGGGGAAGAGAAAGGGCTCCCAGTGGGAGAGGAGTCCTCTCAGGTCCCTCCACCTTTCCCTGCTCCTCGTCTTCCAGGCCAGCGCCAGCAGCCATGGGAGAGGAGGGGGGCAGCTCCTCGTGGGGGGGATGGGTGGTGGGCCCTTCAGGGATGGACTGGATCCTGGGAGGGGGGCCCAGTGTGCGTGTGTGCTTACATGAGCACGTGCCTCCATACACAGGGACGTGTCTGAACAGGTGAGAAGATTCAGGTCCATGTTGTAGAAGCAACAGCAGAACTGCAGTCTGGCCTGCGAAGAAGGTCTAGAAGGTGAAGGGTAGGGGTAGGGCATTGGGCTGGTCATCAGGTCCCAGAGCTGTCGGGAAGCAGGAGGAGCAGATGCCCTCGGGCGGCCTTGGTGGGGAGAGCTGGGACCCACAGAGGAACTTTCCGGGGAGGCCGGCTTCGCTCAGCACGTGCGGGGCCACGGCTTGGGTGGCCCTGGGAGACGGTGAGCAGCTCATCCCTTCCTTTCCCTGGTGGCTGCTTTATAATGAATGGCCTCCGGGGCTGGGATTCCCTCTCTCTGTGGGTGAGCTGCTGGGCGATATCTCTCCATGTTTCCCTCACTGCACTTTCCCTGACGGGGGCTCAGGGACAAGACTGAGAAGCAAGCGGCTCCCCTCAGCCCAGGGTCCGTGGTCGTGTGCCTGGGTCTCCCCGTCCTGCTCCTGTGCCGGCCCCCTCCTCTCCAAGCGGGGCTGTCCCACTCCTGAGTGAGAGTGAAGGCTGGTAGGGCAAGGGGGTGTTGTGCCCACTGGCGGGACCCCCCTGGGTCGGGGGCTGGGCCAGACGCTCCATGTGGAGCACCTTGCAGAGTCCTCATGGCCACCTATGACCGGGAGCGAGCGGTTATCCCCGCCTTACAGGGGAGGACAGAGAAGCTCAGAGACCCCAAGGCTACCTGACTAGGGAGGAGGAAGGAGTTGATCCGACTGAACTGCAGGGCAGACTCTGGAGGAAAAGAAGCAGATCCGGATGCAATCTCCACCCTCCAGAAGCATGGTGTCTTCCCACACCTCGCTCTCCTTCAGATGGCCCTGCTCTTTCCACTGCTTCACTGGGCCCTGGCTGGGGAGGGAGGAGGAACACTAGAGCGGGTGTCGGGAGACTGGGGTCTGGTCCAGAATGCTTCCATCAACAGCCCTGGTTTGGGGAAAGCAGAGATGGAGAGATATGGGACTGGGGGGCCTTTGGAGCTCAGTCCGATAATATCCTCCCCATCCTACCCCACCCCATCCCTTCATGATGCAGAAGGAGAAACCGAGGCCTAGAGAGAAGGAGAGACAGGCCCAGGGGCACTCAGTGTGTTAGCACAGGAGTCAAGATTATGAACGTGGGCTCCTGGGTCAAGACTTGGCCATGCCTACCCCCCGAGGGTGGGGGGAGGGCAGCGCTGTCAGGCCTGGTCATGGAAGGCTTCTGGGGGAGCCTTGAGCTTCTTCCAGACAGATGAGTTAAAGAAAGGCTGGCCAGAGAGGAGATTCCCAAAGCCTGGGAGGATTTTTGCAGCCTGGAGAAAGCTCTGGAAGTCTATGCCCAGCTCTAAACCCAGCAATCCCGGCGTCTGCGAAGGAGGCAGAAAGCCTGGCTGGTTCAGTCTGAGGTTAGTCGGGCTGTGTCTCAGAGGCGTCAAGGTGGGGAAAAAGCAGGAGCCATGGCTCGGCTGTTCTCTAAAATCCTAGCTGCCTGGCTGCTCCGAAATGTGGCTCAAGGAAGACGTGAGAGCAGGAGGACTTCACACGTGCGAGTAGCGAGTAGAGCGGCAGTGAGTGTGTCCAGGCACGGACAGAGGCGGGGGCTCCCACGTGCTGCCCAGAGCCTGCTGTCTGGGGTTAGCAGTGGGGAGACCCCTCAGCACCCCACGAGTGTGGAATCCCGGGTCTGCACAAGTGAGGGCTGTGAACACGGGCCGGCTCAGAGAGGAGGCACATGTTCTCCCGCAAGGGTCTGTGCCTGGATGTCGCTGCTACTCTAGCACGGCTGTGGTCCCACCAGAGGCCTTGGTGAGCCCTGCTAGCCGACCTCTCCCCAGGGCTTAGTGTGGCCATGTATGGTTGGGTGTCCCCGCGTGAAGGTGTTACCAGGGGCGGCCGTGGCTGGCCAGGCCGGTAGGGACACCTGTTCCTGTCTGAGCATCCCGTGGGGGCAGCTGTGTGCGCTAGCCTAAGCATGAACTTGGCTGCAGCTGTGTTTAGTGACTGTCACTCTAGGCACAGCCACGGCCCCGAACAGAGCCCTGGGCCCCCTCGTAGCCACATTTTTGTGGAATTGTGTGGTCCTATTTGAGACAGTCTCTGAGGGAACCTTTGCCCTATGGCCTGGGGCTCTGAGCTGCTGGGGCTCCATCCCAAGGGACACTGGGGTTCTTCCTAAACCATCATCATCTGCTGCATTCCAGTGCGTGGGCAGGGTAGGTGGGGAACTGGCACCAAGACCCCCGTGGGCAGGCCCAGATGCCTCTGCCTCTAAGTCCCTGGGCACTCCTGGGGCTTCTCTCAGATGGGGGGGAGGGCAAGGATGTCACTAAAACCCTCCCTACTAGGTCTCATGGGAGGGCTCCATAGAGCTATCTCCTCCAACGGCCTCATTTGGCAAATGGAGAAACTAAAGTTCAGACAGGAAGTACCTGCCCCATATCAAATCCAGGAGTACACCCCAACCCTGAAATAAAGCCGAGGATACCAAACGTGCAAACTACATTTTACAGTTTCCAGCTCAGGCCCTAAAGCGCCCATTTGATGTTGTATTAACAGTAGGTACTGGAACTACTCTGGCCTAAATTCGGGTCCTGACTCCCTCACTTACCTGATATGTGACCTTGGATCATTCGCACCCCTCTCAGAGCCTTTTTTCTCACCTGGGAACTGAGAGAATTGATGTATTCGCTTTTTGAATGTCCTGTTCCAGCCTGGACCGTCTCAGTCCGAGAGGCTGGGGATCAGTACAGTCTAGGGGTTGTTGCACCTGTTGGATGATCCTTATTCAGGGCTTAATTATGGCTGAGTATTAAGCATAGACCAGAGGGGACAGTCATGAACTTGAGATTGTACCGTGAATTGGTGGCAGCATTAGGATGAGAAGGAAGCTCCTGACCCCTCCCCAGTGCCCCTGCAAGCCCCCCCAGAGCTGCTTCTGTGTGGGCCTGTGGGTGTCAGGGGCTTACTAACATAACCCCATGGGCCTCCCTGAAGCTGTCTTGCTGCTACCTGAAGTCACATGCCTCCCGTGTCCATGCCAAACAGATGCTGCGCTAGAGATTGCTCTCTCCGTTCCCTTATTCAGCCCTAGTAGGAGACCATTTTACAGGTGAGAAAACTGAGGCTTGAGGGAGTTAAGAGATAATAATTGCTCCTATTTTTAAGCCTTCCTTGACTGAAAGCAAGACCCTGTACTGGCCACCCATGGAAATGAGGGGAGGGGGACAGTCCAGCCTCCAAAATATCCCCACTGAAGAGCACCAAGACCTACATGGGATCTGCCAGCCTGATTTAGACAGCAATTTGCATACAATTTACCCAGAAAGCTGCACTGTGAAAAATATAATTACTTTTTTAATATTCTCTCTCTGATGTGAATGCTTACCGCCCGGTAATGAATTACTTGCTTAATGAAGATAAACCTGAATTGGAGATGCACTTTGGAGAGCTGCTGGGGCAGCCGACTTGAAGCCATCATTTGCAGCTGTTAATCTCTGAAATTGATGCCCTTGTTGGTAGGATCATAAATTGAAGGGAAAATCTATGAGCTCACGCACTGCCAGTAACTTACTCTGTGGCACTGGTGAAGTCACTTAGCCTCTCTGTGTCTCAGTTTCCTCATCTGTAACAATGGTATGGGGGTATGATAGAATCATAGAAATATAGGCGTGGAATGGACTTTATTCAAGAATAACTGAGCATCTACGGAGGATCTGGTGAGAGCCAGAGGGAGGAAGTGATTTTT
Organism: Nasua narica; assembly: GCA_028533885.1. Taxonomy (NCBI): domain Eukaryota; kingdom Metazoa; phylum Chordata; class Mammalia; order Carnivora; family Procyonidae; genus Nasua; species Nasua narica. The sequence goes on from CM052798.1 coordinate 28,240,634, forward strand.
TTCAAAGACACACACAGACTGAGGAGCTTGTGAACCAAAACTATGCAGTGTAGCCACGTCTTTGCTTCCAAGTGCTATACCAGGATCCTTGCTCTTAAATGGACTCTAAGCTAGGTCCTGGCTGCTGGTGCACCAGGCTGGCATCAAATCCTCATAGGAGAAACAAAACCTGTGGTCAGGTGTGGCCACTGGAAACCATCTCTTCTTGGACCTGATGCTGGCCATTTCCAGGGACCAATCAGAGAAGAGGCCAAGCCTCTTCAAGTGCTCCTTCCCAACATTTTCTCAACATCTACACCCAGGTCAGGACTGGGAGTTCCAGGACAAGTCACCAGTTTAGTAAATAGGTATTTACCACCTTCTATGAATGAGACCAACAAGGTCACTGCCACAAAGACCTAGAATTCTAGAAAAGTGTGGCAACCATCTAGAAATAATAAGTCAACTAATAAGATAACGTCAGATAGTGATAAATGCTATAAAATTTTTTAGTAGATAGTATGATAGAGTAATTGAGGAGATAATTTTAACTTGTTAGTCAAAAAGACCTTATAAGGAGGTGGTACTTGGCCTAAAATCTAAATGACAATAAGAAATCATCCTTGTAGGGTGCCTGACTGGCTCAGTCCATGGAGCATGTGACTCTTGATCTCAGGGTTGTGAGTGTGAGCTCCATGTTGGGTGCAGAGATAAGAAAGAAAGGAAAGAAAGAAAGAAAGAAAGAAAGAAAGAAAGAAAGAAAGAAAGAAAGAAAGAAAGAGAAAGAAAGGAAGGAAGGAAGGAAGGAAGGAAGGAAGGAAAGAAAGAAAGAAGAAAGAGAGAAAAGGAAAGGAAAGGAAGAAAAGAAAGAAAGAAAGTTATTTGAAAGAAAGAAATCATCCTTGTAAATCATTCCTTGTAAGAAATCATTCCTTGTAAACCAGGAATGTGGTTCCAGGTAAGATCTAAAAAGTAGGCAGGAGCCAGATCACAAAAAGCCTTATAGATTATAGAGGGACTTTGGATTTTATTATTAGTGCAAGGAGCAGTCATTGGATGTTTTCATAAGGGAAGTGATATGATTTATTGACATTTTAATAGACTGCTCCATAAGAAAAAATAGAAAATCTGGATAGCTTTATATCTATTAAAGAAATTGAATTTATAATATAAAAATTTCCCACCCAGATGGTTTCACTGGTAAATTCTATCAAATATTTAAGGAATAAATAATACCAATTGTACACAAACTCTTTCAGAAACTCGAAGAAAAAAGGAACATACCCCAATTCTTCTACTGGTTATTTATTTTTGTACAACTCTCCCTAAATGTAGTGGCTCAAAACAGTATTATTATTCTATCTCACGATTTAGACAGGCCACAGTGGGGTTGGGTTATCTGTGCTCTATAATATCTGGGGCCTCAGCTGGGCTGGGGTGACTCAAATGTCTGGAGGCTGTAACAATTGGAAGCCAGCTGAGCAATCTTTCTCTCCCTCTCCACATGGCCTCTTGGTTAGTATAGGTTCCCCCACAGCAGGGTGGCCTCATTTGTGCATGGCAGATTGGGCCTCTAAGTGTGAGAATTCCAAGAGGCCTGGGAAGAAGCTGCAAAGCTTCTTATGGCCTAGATTTGGAAGGACACATCTGTTGGCCAAGCAAGTCACTGAGACAGCACAAATTCAAAAAGAAGAGAATGAGACTCCACCTCTCAATGGAAAGTAGCAAAGAATTTGTGGCACTCTTTAATCTAACACACCTCTAATGCCAAAACCTGACAAAACCATTACAAGAGGAGGAAATTAGAGTTCAATATCACTCATAAACAAAGGTGTAAAATTCCTTAACAAAGTGTTATCAAGTTCAACAACATATAGAAAAGAGAAAACATTCTTACTAAGTGTGGTTTATTTTAGAAATGCAAAGTTTAACATTTTAAAAAACCAATCAATTTCATTCATTACATTAACAGAATAAAGAAGAAAAAGCATAACATCATCTCAATTGATGCAGTAAAGGTACATTTGACAAAATCCAACCCATTTGTGATTTAAAAAAATCCTCTCAGCAAAGTAGGAATAGAAAAGATAAAGGACATCAGGATGTCTTTATCTTTTAAAGGATGAACCTACAATTAATAACATACTTACTAGTAAAAACAATGAATGTTTTTCTCCACTTTAGGAGCAAGACAAAGATACTTGCTTTCATCTCTTCAATTCAACATTGTACTGGAAATCCTAGCCAGTGCAATAAGACAAGAAAAGGAAATAAAAGGTATAAGAACTGGAAAGGAAGAAGTAAAATTGCTTTTGTTTGTAGATCCTAAGGGATCTTTAAAACAACCACCAAAACTAATGAGAGAATTTGACATATTTGCAGGACATATTTGTATATCGAAGAAGTTGATATACAAAAAGTAATTGTATTTCTGTATATTAACAGTAAGCAATTAGAAAATGGAAATTTTAAAAACTTATTTATAACAGCATAAAAAGCACAAAATACTTAGAAAAATATTTAGGGGGAAAAAGCAAAAATTTCTGTACTGAATACTATATATCATTGAAGAAGACCTAAGTAAATGTACTATGTTTATGGATGGGAAACTCAATATTGTTAAGATGTCTGTTGTGCCTAAATTGATCTTTAGATTCAAAGCAATCTCAAGCAAAGCCCAGTAATGTATGGAGATATTCTAAGGAATTAAATAGCCAAGATAATTTTGAAAAAGAACCAAGTTTAAGGACTCATCCTAGCTGATCTAAAGAAATACTTCAAATGCTGTCCTTAAAAGGAGCAGAAGAGACCAGATGGTGTGGTCTTTCTGTACCCACTTTGGGTTACTGGTGTGGACGAGACAAGAAAAGATGGGAACTCAAACTCTGGTGAGAATAAAGGAGATAGAGAGAAATGAAAGGTTTGGGCTATATTTTGGAGATCAAGGTAATGAGATTTGTAGATGACTGTAGATGAGGGGTGACAGACAGGGAAGAACCAACTGTGACTTTGACTCGAGCAGCTGGGTACTACTGGCATGGCTTAATGAGATGGGAAAATTGGTGGAGAAATGGATTAGCAGGAAAAGTGTTGAATTTCTGTTCCACATGTATTAAGTCTAAGAGACCCAGGAGGCCTATATGGGGAGACATCAAACAGGCTGTTAAATATGTAGGTTTGGATTCTGGGCAGAGATCAAGGAGTTGAAATATAAATTTTGGAGTCAGTGTAGAGATGATACATAAATCCATAGGACTGGATGAGATCACCTAGTCAGAGGAAGTAGATAGAAGGAAGGAGGGAGGGCCAAAGATGATTCCCTGGAGCACTCTCACCTTTAGAGGGAAGAAAAGCAGTAGGGCTTAACACGGGAGCCTGGAAAGAAAGGTAGGAGGACAACCAGGAGAATGAGATACAGGGAAAGTCGTGGGGACTGGATAAGGGAGACGTGAGACATGGCAGGGGAGTAACTCACATCGCCTAGTGTCTTGCACGTGCCAGGTGCTATCTTTGGACATTGACGTGCACTGTCTCAGGACAACTTTGTGAAGTAGGTATCACCATTCATAAGACTCAAATTGAAGTGACTTGTCCCACCCGTATAACCAGGAAGCAGAGAGACTGGTTTTCAGCCAGACCTGGGTTGGAAGTTCTTTCCACCAACCCCATGCTGCTACCTTTTGTCAGTTGTCTCCAGCAGGAGGTGTAGGACTGGGGGAAGGCACTTAATGGTTTCTTACCTGTAGAATGTTCACCTTTCAGGGTTATGAAGATAAAATGAGATCATCTGTGTTAAGCTCCTGGTCGCACTTGACTGATTAGGCCCTCAACACCCAGCGTTGACTACGGAGTCCTATGGGTGGTGAGGCCACTGCTGGGGGAGGTTGGGAGGGGCTGGGGCAGACTTCCTGGAGGAGGTGCAGTGTGAGCTGAGGACTCATTGATTCCAAACACTGTAATGAAGTTTCCAGTGGTTTATGGGCAAAAGGGGAAAAGGACAATGCAGTGGGGGTTTAGGGAAGCTAGACGCGTTCAGTGTAAAGGATTACTCTTTATCCTGAGATTCTGTCCTTCTACTCTGTTGGTATTAAAGCATTCTTTTTATGAAATGGTGGTGGATAGGGGATGGTAGCTTTATTTTAGATATCCTTACTAATGAAATAAAAACTTGGCAACCTTCCATCATTCTCCAAACTTTCTTTTGAAGTTTTTCACTGGTTGATGAAATTCCAAAATCTGAGAACCTCTGGCAGTTGGCGTGCAGAAGGCATTCTTGGCAGAGGGAGCTGGATGGGCAGCCCAAAGGTGCAGGGAAAAGCACAGCGTGCTCTGGAACGGCAAACAAGTAGCAAGAGTAGCAGGAACACACAAGGAGTGTGGTCTGAGCAAGGAACCAGGAGGCCAAGTCCTGGGGTTGGGGTGATCGCCCTGCTGCCCAACCTCAGCCTTTCAGGTGCCCAGATTGACAGGGGAGGTCACTCTGGCCTGAGACTGCTCCCCGGGGCACCCCATGACCCCGCAGGGAGCATATGTGTGGGTGTGTGTGCCCATGCATAGGCGCAGGAATCCTTGGTGAAGAAAGGAGGACAGGAAGAAAGGAGCACTGGGAACCGAAGGGTCCTGGCCTGGTCAGGAGGGACAGGGGACTGGGAAGGGCAGTGGGAAGAAAAGGATGTAGAACCCCAGGACTATCTGAGTGGGGGTAGCAGAGTCTGCATGCCCGGGTACAAGTGTGTGTGTCTCTGAGATCATGTGTGTCTGTGTGTTTGTACATTTGCATCCTATATTGTGTGCGCCTATTTCTTGCACACGACACTTGAAGGGGAGTTGGGGGAGGGGACATTCTCGATCCCATGCCTTCTTGCTCCTCTGGGCCCTTGTCAACCTTGAGACCACTCAGGCTAGAGTGCTGGGGTGGGAGAGGCCTTGTGGGTCAGCGGGGGGCGGTGGGGGGTCCTTCCGAACCCCGGCTCCCAGCTTGATTCTGTCCGGTAGAGGCTCCATTGACCCCTCCTCTCCTCCGTCCCCCGCCTCAGTGTCTCCCTCAGAGGTTGGTCTTGGGTTCCAGATTGTCCCTGGCTGCCCTCCTCATCACCTGCCTCAGGCCCGCTCCTCTGGGCTTCTCCAGAGTCAGGCCTCTGGGGGGGGGGGTGGGGAAGCTGGGTCATGGGGAGCGAGCTTCCCCCGCTGACTTGTCCTTGCTACTTGGCTCTCGGCCCACGTGGCCTGCGTCCTGGAGCCTGCCAGGGGAAGTTCGGCACAGAGAATAAGTGGGGTAGGGTGGGAGGGTGTGTCTGGGGGTGATGAGGGCTCGCCGAAAGCGTGCGTCCGTGTGCCTGCAGAAGGTGAAGGATGACAGGTGCATCAGTGATCAATGGCACGTCATTTCAGAAAGCCGCTGGCAGCGCTGGTGTGCGAGGTGTGTGCAAGACAGACCCCGTGTGGAAGCGCATGGGGGAGGGGGTGTGAGCCCAGGCTCCCATTTATCAAGCGCCCGCTGTTAGCCAGGCAGGACGCTAAGTGCTTCACTCAGATTATCTCATTTAATAAGTGTGACAGCGTGTGAGAGGGTGAGAGAGGGCGGGGGCGGTGGGTGGCCCGGAGCCGTCCCACACCGCACCCCAGCGGGGCCACCCCAGGCCTCGGCCTGGGGAGCCACCTCTCAGCCCCTCACCCTCTGGAGGCCGGCAGCAGCAGGGAAAAGGCGATTCCCTGGGGTCCAGACCGGCTCCTCGCTCTGCCCTCGGCCTGCAGACTGGGCTGCCTCCCTTGGGGGACAGAGGGCCCCCTCGTTCTCGTCTTCTCTCCCACTGTGCTGAGCGAGGGGCCCAACACTCAGCAGAGGCTTAAGCAGCCGCTGTTCTGCAGCCGAAGGTGAGGCAGACCCTAGAAACATCTGTACGTTGGTTCAGCCTGGTCCTTATATGGGGGAAAGGGGAACCCCTGTGGGTTAGAAGGCAGGCCCCAGAAACGAAGGAAGCCATGGCTGGAGCTACCTGAACTGAGGCGAAACGGCTACTGGGGTCACTAGATGTGAGGGTGTGGGGCTCAGGGCCCACTGCTGACACCCATTGCTTTATCTCTCTGCACTTCGGAGCTGGGTTTTAGGTAAGTGAAGGTGCTTAGAAGTGAGGATGTGGGCTCTTGTCACCCAGGTGGTAACACCGCAGGGGACTGATGGCAAGAGTCTTTTCCCTTCCCGTCCCTCCCTTCCCTTCCCTTCCCTTTCCTTTCTTTTTAAGATTTTATTTATGTATTTGACACAGAGAGAGCACACAAGCAGGGGGAGCACAGAGGCAGAGGGAGAAGCAGGCTCCTGGATGAGCAGGGAGCCCGAGGCAGGACTAGATCCCAGGACCCCAGGATCCTAAGTTGAGCTGAAGGCAGAGCTTAACCCATTGAGCCACCCAGGTGCCCAATGACATGGATTTCTAGAGGAAAAGTGACAAAGAAGGAGGGAAGGGGGAGGAGGAAGGGTAGAGGGAAGGAGGAGGAAGGAAACCATGGTGGTAGATGGAGTCTCCTCCCCCCTGCATCAACCACCCCATGGGGGAAGAACAGTTGCTCAGAGCTGATTACAGACGTATCCGAGGACCCTGAGCAACAGCACTAGGGAGGCCTTCCAGGAGGAAGCGGGTGGGCCCTGAAGCACAGAAGGATTGCCACAAGGAGGGGGCTGGAGGGAGGAGCCCCAGGAAGGGCCAGCAAGCATGTTTGGAGATCAAATGCACATCCAAAAGAGCGTCACCTCCCACCTCCCTCCCCTCACCCTGCCCGTGATTGTAATGATTGCAACTTTTGGAAAAATACTAGTATTTGTTATCATTTATTGACCATTTCCAGAGAAATACAGTATTATTCCTACATGGGGAAATCAAAGTTCAAAAAGGCAAAGGTACTTGCCCAAGGCCTCCAGTAGAAGGAGCGCTGGGATTTGAACCCAGGGTTTGGGCTTCAAGCCTCATGTGCTGACCGACTCCCATCACACTGCTGCCCCAGCCACAAGCCAACCCCTGCTGGGTCTCTGAAGTGTGTCACCACCACAAACTGGGCACCCAGGCCCAAAACCTCCTTGGCCTCCTCCAACCCCACTTCCGGCAGCCCCAGATTCTGAGTCTATTTCTTCCTCAGGGCTGGAAGCAGACAGACCTGGGTTCCAATCCTGCTCCATCACTTGTCAGCTGTGTGATCTTGGGGAAGTCACTTAACCTCTCTGTGCCTCTGTTTTCTAGACAGAGAGAACAGTAATGGCACTGAGGACTGGGGTGAGATTTGAACCAGTGAATGCCCATAAAGAACTGAGCACGATGTCTGGCAGAAGAGAAACTCGGGAAACATGAGCTATTTTTATTTCCACTAAACTACCGTGGTGTTGATAACCGCCCTGCACAAGAACCTGTCACTCCTGCCTCCTACCTTGCAGATGAGCAAGGCGGACTGGGCCAGATATTCCAGAACACATCTTGCTACCTGCACCAGTGGGTAGGTCCACTCGGGTTGCCATAACAAAGATCACAGGCTGGGGCTCTAACATTGGAAACTTATTTTCTTGTGGTTCTGGAGGCTGGAAGTCCAAGATCGATGAAAAGTGTTGGCAGATTTGGTTTCTCTGAGGCCTCTCTCCTTGGCCTGCAGACACACGGTCTTTCCTCCGTGTGTGCACCTATCCCTGTCTCTTTGTGTGTCCAAATTCCTTCTTCTTTCAAAGGAACCGGTCACATGCACTGAGAGCCCATCCATATGACATGATTCAGCCTTAATTACCTCTTTAAGGCCTTATCTCCAAATACCGACACGTTCTGAGGGATTGGGGTTTAGTGGTCTGACACACAAATTTTATGGGGGACACAATTCACCAAATGATACTATCTTCCTTCTCTGGGTGTTTGCTCACATTGCCTTTCTCTTTGCCTGGAACAGAGAAGAACTCCTCTGTTCCTCCTCTCCTCCCTCCCTGCCCCCACACCAAGACCTCCTACTCATTATCTAAAACTCAGCCAGACCATCACCACCTCCAAGAAGCCTTCCTGGCTGGGTCTCCCACAGTACAATGTGCCTACCCATGTCATGTCATGCACCACACTCTAAGAATTGTCTTTTCTTTTTAAAAGATTTATTTGTTTGTTTGTTTGTTTGTTTAGAGGGGGACGGGCAGAGGGAGAGGGAGAGAGAGAATCTCAAGCAGATTTCTGGCTGAGTTCAGAGCCTGACGTGGGGCTCGATCTAGGGGCCATAAGATCATGAGCTGAGCCGAAATCAAGAGTTTTGTGCTTAACCAGACTGTGCCTCCCAAGTGCCCCTAAGACTTGTCTTCTCATATGGCCTGTCCCCCCCTGCTCGGGTACATGCCTGTCGTTTTGATCTATGCAGCATCTCTTGTCCCTCTGGAAACAACATCTTCCTCGCAGGGAAGAAAGGACCCTCCCACTCTCCCTCCCCTTCATTAGGGCTTCTTTAACTTTTCACCTCCTCACAGGGCCCATCTCCAAACACAGTCACACTGGGGGTTAGGGCTTCAAGATATGAATAGGGGTGAGGGGGAACACAAGCATTCAGTCTGTAACTGTTGATGAGAACGTGGAGGAATTGGGACTCTCGTATCTTGCTGGTGGGGATCCAAAATGGGGCATCAAATCATGCTTCTTGCCCCTAGGATGAACATAGGACTCCAGTTAGAGTCCTTCGTTGGGCTTTTCATCGATGAATGCTGGGTGAGAAGATACTTCCATGTCTTTGGGGATCCAGAATGATGTAAGCCTGAAACTTGGTGTGGTCATGCTACCCTCTACTCCTGCTGTAAAGGGCCTTCATTCTGCAGGGGGGCAGAGTGAAACTTAGGCCCAGAGGGAACACCTACTATGGGCCAGATTCTTTATCCAAATTTTAAATTTTTCATATTTCAATTTCTAGTGTTTTGACACAGTTTAATTAAACTGTGTCAAATTAAACTGTGTCACAGTTTAATTAAACAGATTAAACACAGTTAAATCATTAAAAAATCAAAATAATATAGAAAGCGATACAATAAGGGTCACCTGGGGGGCTCAGATGGTTGGGCAGCTGCCTTCGGCTCAGGTCATAATCCCAGGGTCCTGGGATTGAGTCCTGCAATGGGCTCCCTGCTCAGCAGAGAGCCTACTTCTCCCTCTCCCTCTGCCCGCCACTCTGCCTACTTGTGCACTCTATCTTTCTGTCAAATATATATATATATATATATATATATATATATATATACACACACACACACATATGTAATGTACATATGTATGTAATGTAAATATGTACATATATATATATATATATATATATATAGCTATACAATAAGAAGGCTCAGTTTTATACTTGCTCCTGTCGAGCCCATTACCCTCCTCCCACCACACCACATGCATGGATAAGCACTTTTCTATCTATCTACCTATTATCTATCTATCTATCTATCTATCTATCTATCTATCTATCATCTATTTATTTTTGAGGGGGAGAGAAGCAGAGGGAGAGAGAGAGAGAGAGAGAATCTTAAAAAGGTTCCGCACCCATTGTAGAGCTCGATGTGGGACTCGATCTCACAACCCTGATACCATGACCTAAGCCAAAATAAAGAGTCAGATGCTTAACTGACTGAGCCACCCAGATACCTCTGGATAATTACTTGAAGATATCCTTCCAATGGTTCTTTATGGCAATATAAGCAAATAAAATAATATGTATATTATTATTTTCCTTCCTTCCTTCCTTCCTTCCTTCCTTCCTTCCTTCCTTCCTTCCTTCCTTCCTCCTTTCTTCCTTCCTTCCTTTCTCCCTCCCTTTTTCTTTCTTTCTTTCTTTCTTTCTTTCTTTCTTTCTTTCTTTCTTTCTTTCTTTCTTTCTTTCTTTCTTCTTTCTTTCTGAAAGAATACTATATATATCCACACATACTATATCATACAGTATTATAATATATGTACTTCTACACCTTGTCTGTTTTCCTTTAACAATATATTCTGATATATGTTCCATAAAGTGCTCTGTGATCCTTCTCTTCCTTTTTTACAGCCGCATAAGATTCCAATGTGGGAATAAACTACACAGTTGCTAATGATGGACACCAGGGTTATTTCCGATCTGTTGCAACAAATAGGCTTGCTGTGTATCATTTTATGTGAGTATAAGAGTATATGCAGGCTTAATAATAAAATGATTACCCAACTGAAAACCCGGGCAAAGTATTTGAGTAAACATTCCTCTAAAGAAGATATACAAATTGCTGATAAACACAAAAAGATACTCACCATCATTGGCCATTAGGGAAATGCAAATCCAAACCACAAGGAGATACCACTTCACACCCACCAGGAGGGCTATAATCAAAAAGACAGACAATAGTGAGTGTCAGTGTCTTAGTCTGCTCAGGTTCCTATAACAGAAATACCACAGACTGGTTGGCTGAAACAACAGAAATTTATTTCTCCTGGTTCCAAAGGCTGAAAAGTCTAGGATTTTTTTTTAAGATTTTATTTATTTATTTGAGAGAGAGATCAGGGGGCATGGCAGAGGCAGAAGGAGAAGAGGACACCCCACTGCGCAGGAAGCCCAGTGTGGGACTCGATCCCAGGACCCTGGAACCATGACCTGAGCAGAAGGCAGATGCTTAACTGACTGAGCCACCCAGTCACCCAGCCAGTTTGGATACTTGTGAGGATTCTGGCTTATAGATTGCTCCCAGGTCACTGTGTACTCAATGGACTTTTCTTCGTGCACCTGTGGAGGGAGGAGAGAGAGCTCTGCTGTCTCTTCTTAGGAGGGCAGTGATCAGATTAGAGCCCCACCCTCATGACTTCATTTAACCTTTCAGCTCCTCTTAGGCCCCATCTCTAAATATAGTCATGCTGGGGGTAAGGGTTTCAACATATGAATTTGGGAGGCATAAGGACATTCAGTCCATAACAGTTGGTGAGAATGTGGAGAAATTGGAACTCTAATACCTTGTCAGTGCGAATGCAAAATGGTGGAACCACTTTGGAAAACCATTTGGAAGTTATTCAAAATGTTAAACATGGAGTTATCATTTGACTCAGAAATTCTGTTTCTAGGTACTTACCACAAGAAATGAAAACGTATGTCTGCACAAAAACTTGTGTATGCATGTTCATAGTAACATTATTCATAACAGCTAAAAATAGAAACAATCCACATGTCCATCAACTGGTGAATGGGTAAACATGTGGTATGTTCCTACAATGGAATATTATTAAGCAATAAAAGCAATGAAGTACTGATACATACTACAATACAGATGAAGCTTGAAAGCATTGTGCTAAGTGAAGGAAGCCAGTCACAAAGGATCACATGTTGTGTGAATTCCATTTATATGAAATTTCCAGAATAGGCAAATCTATGGAGAAAGAAATTGGATTCATTGTTGTCTAGGGCTGAGGGAATTGGTAGGATAGGAGAGAGACTGTTAATAGGTACGGAATTTCTTTCTTTTATTTTTAAAGATTTTATTTATTTATTTGACAGAGAGCGAGCAAGAGTGGGAACACGCAGGGGGAGTAGGAGAGGGAGAAGCAGGCTTCTTGCTGAGCAGGAAGCCTGACATGGGGCTCGATTCCGGGACCTTGGGATCATACCTAAGCCGAAGGCAGATGCTTTACAACTGAGCCACCCAGGCATCCCAAGTATGGAATTTCTTTTGGGAGAGATGGAAATCTTTTTAAATAGATTGTACCACTCTGTGAATAAATTAAAGTCATTGTATTTTACAAGTTGAATTTTATAGGTGAATTACGTGGTATCCGAATTATATCTCAAAAGAACTGTTGGCATAATAGGGTCCTAGGACTGCAACTGTTGGTAAATGCTTTAAAATTTGATAAATATTGACAGATTTGGATATGGGGTTTTTAACATTGGGTTCATAACATGTGATATATGAAAGTGCAAGACAGGTACTATTATCTCTGTTTTATACAGAAACTCAGGCATGGGGGCCCCTGGGTGGCTCAGTGGGTTAAAGCCTCTGCCTTTGGCTCAGGTCATGATCTTGGGGTCCTGGGATTGAGCCCTGCATCGGGCTCTCTGCTCAGCGGGGAGCCTGCTTCTCTCTCTGCCTGCCTCTCTGCCTACTTGTGATCTCTCTTTTTTTGTTAAATAAATAAATAAATCTTTAAAAAAAAAAAAAGAAAGAAACTCAGGTATGGATAGTCCAATATCACACAACAAATAATACCCAAGATGTAACTGAAATTGGAACTGTCAGGCTCCAAAACTCGTGCTTTGCTGCATTTTAGTCATTTGGTGTTTTTCCAATAGTCATTTGATCTTCTAAAAACAGTAACAAGAACTTTTGATTGCACTGATTTTCTCTATTATTTTTCTGTTTCTATGTCATTGATTTATGCTTTGATCTTTGTCATTTCTTCTTTTCTGCTGACTCAGGCTTAATTTACTCTTCTTTTTCTAGGTCTTAAGGTAGAAACTGATGACACTGATTTGAAACCTTTCTTCTTTTCTAATTTATGTGATTAGTCCTAAAATTTTTTCCCAAGTACATTTTTAGTGTCATTCCACAAATTCTGATATATTGTATTTTCATTTTCATTCAGTTGAAAATATTTTCTAATGTTCTTTATGATTTCTTCTTTTTTTTTAAGATTTTATTTATTTATTTGACAGAGAGGAGAGAGATCACAAGTAGGCAGAGAGGCAAGCAGAGAGAGGGGGAAGCAGGCTCTGCTCCCTACTGAGCAGAGAGCCCGATGTGGGGCTCAACGCCAGGACCCTGAGACCACGACCTGAGACAAAGGCAGAGGCTTTTAACCTCTGAGCCACCCAGGCGCCCCTTTATGATTTCTTCTTTAACCAATGGGCTATTTTGAAGTATCTTAATGAGTTTCCAAATATTTAGGGGATTTTCTAGATATCTTTTTATTATTGATTTCTAGTTTAATTCCATTATTGTCAGAGAACATACTTTGTCTAATACTAAATTTATTAAAACTTGTTTTATGGTCTTGGTAAATGTTTTATGTGCATATTAATAATGTATACTCCACTGTTGTTGGGTGAAGTGTTTTATAAATGTCAATTAGACCATGTTGGTTGATAGTGTTGAAGTCTACCCTATTCTTCCTGATTTTCTGCCTGCTGGTTCTATCGACTATTAAGAAAAGGATAATGAAATATCACCAACTATAATTGTGGGTTTTTTCATTTATCCTTGAAATTCTATCAGTTTTGGAGAGTATTTAAATTTATGTTTAGAGTGGGTTTCTTGTAGGCAAGCAACATGTTGTCAGAGCTTGCTTTGGATAAACAATATGACAATCTTGGCCTTCTAAGTGTGGTTTTAGACCATTTACAGTTAATGAGATTATTAATATGAATGGATTTAAATCTACCTTCTTGCTATTTGTTTTTATTTTGTTCCATGTATTCATTGTTCCCTTTTCCCTTTTTTCTGATTGGGTTTTTTAAAATTTCATTTTATCTTCTTTATTGTTTTATTAGCTACATATTTTTAGTGGTTACTTTGGGATTTATAGTATATATCTTTAATTTATCACCATCTATCTTCAAGTGACATTAAACCACTTGAAGACATTAAACTTCTTCATGTATAAGAATCTTACAATAGTATATGCTTTCACTTCCCCTCTCCCAGCCTTTATGTTATTGTTGTCACACATTTTACTTCTATATGTGTTATGAACCCTGAATACTTATCTTTTATTTGCTTTAACCAATAAATTGTCTTTTAAATATATTTTTAAATAAGAAAAAAGTGTATTTGATATTTTTCCACATAGTTATAATTTCTGGAGGTCTTCATTCTTTTGTGTAGATCAGATTTCTATTTGGTATAATTTTTCCTTCTGCCTCAAGGACTTCTTGTAGCATTTATTATAGTGCACGTTTGTGTGTGTGTGTTTTTTTTAAGATTTTACTTATTTATTTGGTGGAGAGAGAGAGAGAGAGAGAGAGTGCACAAAGCAGGGAACCCAACATGGTATTTGATTCCAGGATCCAGGATCCAGGATCCAGGATTATGACCTGAGCTAAGGGCAGATGCTTAATGAACTGAGTCACTCAGGTGCCCCTCTTATAGTGCAGTTTTGATAGTGATTAATTATTTCAGCTTTTTTTTTTTTATCTTGAAAGATGTTTTTATTTCACCTTTGTTTTGAAATATATTTTCAGTGGGTATAGAATTCTAGATTGGTGGGAGTTTTTTGTTTTATTTTTTATATTCTGTACTTTAAAGGTGTACCACTGTTTTCTGACTTGAATTGTTTCTGATGAGAAGCCTCCTGTAATTCTTACTTTATTTTTTTGTATGTCATGTGTCTCTTTTTCTTTGGCTGTTTTTCTGATTTTCTCTTTATTGCTGGTTTTAAGCAATTTTCTTATTCTAAAGTTATAATAATAAATTTGCCTTGGTGAAATTTTATTCATGTTTCTTGTGCTTGATGTTCTTTGAGATTTTTTTAACCCCTGGTTTAGTTTTTCTCAAATATGGAAAATTTTGACTATTATTTCTTCAAATATTTCTGCTCCCCTCCTCTCTTGGGGACTCAAATTACGTATATATTAAGCCTGTTAGAGTTGTTCCACAGATCACTGACGATCTGTCCATGTTTTAAAAAAATTTTTTTCCCTTCCTCTGTCATTTGGGATCTTTTTATTGCTATGTCTCCAAATTTACTGATCTTTTCTTCTGTGTCATGAAATCCATTGTTAATCCCATTCGGTGTATTTTTCATCTCAGAAACTGTGTTTTCATCTCCAGAAGTTAAATTTGGTCTCCCACTCCCTATTCTCCACTTACCATGATCAATCTTCACTTTAGCTTCTTGAGCATATGGAATATAGTTATTTTGTTTTAATAGCCTTATATACTAATTCTATCTTCTGTGTTATTTGGGGGTCTGTTTCTATTGATTAATTTTTCTGCTTATTAAGGGTTGTATTTTCCTGCTTTTTCTCATGCATGTTAGTTTTTGGCTGGATTCCAGACATTGTGAATTTTACTGTGTGCGCTGGCCATTTTAATATTCCTGTAACTATTTTCATGCTTTGTTCTAAGATGCAGTCAATTTACTTGAAAAAGAGTTTGATTCTGTTGAGACTTGCTTTTCAACTTTATTAGGTGGGACCATTACCTTTTTTCTCCAGTACCAAAGCAATACCCTTCTAAGGAATTGATCTGATGCCCCATGACTTATGAGGCTTTTCACTCTGATTGGCAGGGCACAAGCCATTCTAGGTCTTGTGTGTACTTTGCAAATTGTTTCCTCTGCTCCTTTGGGATGTTCTTTCCTCAAACTCAGATAGTTTCCTCACATACAAGTGCTGTTCAATATTCAGTTGGATGCTTGAGGGGAACTCTCAGTAGATCTTTGAAGCTGTCTCTCTGTAAGGTTCTTTTCTCTGCAGTTCTCTGCCCTGTGAACTAGTTGCTTTGGCCTCCCCAGACTCCCTGCTCTGTCTTCTCTATGCGGAGAGGCAGCAGGGACCGCGTTCTCTGTGCTGCAGTCTGGAAACTCTCCCCAGGCAGAAACTAGCAATCAGAGGGCTCACCTCATTAGTTTCTCCTCTCTCAGGGGTTGCTATTTTGTGCTGCCTGATGTTCAATGTCTGAAAACTATTGTTTCATGTATTTTATGTGGGTTTTCAGTTGCTCAGAACAGAGGGTAAATTGACTCCCTGTATTTTCCTCTTCCCAGAAGCCCTATAGTTGCATTTTTGTATTTGATTATTACTATAATCTTATGTATTAAGAATGATTATCCCCATTTTACAGATGAGGAAAACTAAGGCTTAAAGAATGTGTTACAGTAGCATTGGCAGACAGAATAATCTAACAGATAAAAAGATGGATTGTGTAGCCAGACTTCTGGGTTTGACTCTCAGATTCCCCATTTAGTAGTTGTGTGACCTTGGACAAACTCTTTAACCTCTCTGTGCCTCAGTTTCCTCACCTGTATGAGTGGAATGATATTAATAAAAACTACCTGGTAAAGGGTTGTTATGAGAACTAAATGAGTTAATATGTAACTGGCATATAGTTACTATGTAAGTATTAGCTATTATTATGAAGGTAGACTAGTTGACAAATCTAGAGCTGAGTGGCAGGCAAGCCCATTTTGAATTCCAGCTCCACCACTAACTTCTTGTGAAACCTTCACCACATGTATCATCAGTCAGGGTTCAGTTAGAGACGCAGAACAACTAGGACATCCCGACCAGAGCTGTGCAGGAAAGGGAATTCTGGGAAATGTAGTTCAGCTAAGCCCAGGGGACAACAGTCACATCCTGCCAATTATCTGCTTCTAGTTCCTCATCCGTGAGATGGGATAATAATATCCTTCATCGGATGAAATGAGATCAGGCACGTGAAGGGCCTGGCATGCTGTCTAGCATGGGGTTCAAGAAATGGTTCCTACTGTCCAGGATCCCATGGCTAATAATGGCCAGAGGCATGCTCTATCCCCCAAATCTGTTGCTCTCCCCCCTTCACCATGCTGCCTCCCGGTGCTGGGCCTGGAAGTATGGAAATGAGTAAGGCAGTTCCTACTCCCTGGTAGAGGAGGAGGCCAGGGGCACCCATGAGTATAACAGAGGACAGGAAAAGGAAAGCAGTCACCACTAAATGGGAGCTCCTCCAATACTGGCTCTGAGCCCTATCTTCTACAGGGGGACGTGGAGGAAGGGATCCAGGATCTTCCACATGCCAGGCACTGTACATGACCATCGCACTGAGTCATTACCACTGAAAAATAGGATGGATAGTCTTAATTATCCCTGTAACACAGACAAGGGGACTGAGACTCCGAGAGACTGAGCCACTTGCCCTGGGTCACAGAGTGACCGGACGACAGAGCCTCCGTGTCCCAGGAGATGACTAGAACGGAGGTGGAGGCGGCACCGTGGGGTCATCTCGGGGACGGCGGCTCTCCCGAGTTGGCTCTGAGCCCCCCACCCGCCCCGGGGCCGGCCGGCCTCTGCGCCTGCGTCTGCCCGTGGGCGGCGGGCATGCTGGGGGCTGCAGGGCTGCTGCTGGTGGCGGTGGCGGTGGCAGCGGCGGGCGGCAGCAGGGAGACAGTCACACCTCGCTGTTTTGTAAACTGTTTCTCACAGCTTGTTTGTTCCGGGTTAGGGCTGGAGCGGCACCGTATGGAAGTGTGACTCATTGTTTAATGTGGCAGCTCATTAGCAGAACTTGTTGCTGCCTCTGATTTCTCTGCTCCCGCTAATTGGAGAGCCCAGTGGGGCCCTGGCTTCCCATGAAGAACAAGCCAGTCCCCAGGGCTCCAGCTGGCCCTTGCCCTTTGGGCTCCCTGAGGAGGCCACCTCACGCCGCTGGACGCTGGTCTCGGCCAGGCTGGGTTCAAATCCTAGCTCATCCTGGCTGGGGAGTCTTGGACAAGTCTCCTGGTCCACGCCTCCTCTCTGAACCTCAGTTTCCCCACCGCGACGATGGAGGAAGTAGTAGCCACCTCATCAGAGTGGGTGGGAGGAAGAGCCATAATATGTCTCGGGTCCCCTGGCGCATAATAGATGCTCAGTAAGTCAGTCGTGCAGTGTTATTATCACTAGTCTGGAACCTGAGGGAACAGCTTGGTCCTGAGCCCCACCCCTCATCCCCGGGGGCAGACACCCAGTCCAAAGGAGCTCCTGAGGCTCTGGGTGTGAGGACACTTCCACTGCAGATAATCTAACAATACTTCTTCCTTCCCGGCGACCCCTCCTAAGGCAGCTCTGCGGGGCCCCAACTGCACTCGGCGCCCCCAGAAGAGGGACCGACAGTGCCGGTCTGCCCTAGAGTGGGAGCTGGCTTCCCTGGAGCTCTCCCTCAGGCCGCCCAGGACGGGTCTGCTCCCTGGGCCCCGGGACTGTCCTCTGCTCTTTGGAGACTGTGACCGTGCCTCTCTCTGGGTAGAACCAGTCCAGGTCCTTCGGGGGTCCCTTCCGGGACGTAGTTTACCGGGTCCCCGGGATGCAGCTCCGGTGCCCTAGAGTCATGCGATGCTACGGGCTCCTTCCAAGTCCCTTTCCTACAGTCCCCACTCTGTCTGGACATGCTCCTCCCCGTCCTCCCCCCTGCATTGAGACCTGCCCTCTCCGACAGCGCTATAAGGCCCTGTGTGTGTTTTTAAACATTCCAGGAGCCTTTTATTCCTAAAAATTAAAAAAACAGGCAACACGAACTTCAAACTATGTTGTATTTAACCCAATATATCTGAAATAATATCATTTCAACATATAACCAATACAAAAATCATTAATGAGAAATCCTAAACTTTTTTTTTTCATACGGTATCAGATGTGTTTTGGGATGAGCCTCGTTTCAAGCAGTCAGTGACCACACGTGACTGGCGGCTACGGTGTTGGCCGGGTGTGAGATGCTTCTAGACTCTAGCTCTGTTTATGCGGCGGGAGCCGGCTTGGGTGCCGTGCCTAACACGTGGCTCTGATTCAGGAGGGAAGAGTAACCTGGTGCCTGAGGGTTCGAACATCCACCTGTTGGGAGGTCCAGCACCCAGACTTGGCTCTGCTACCGGCTCATTCTCTAGGTGACTGTGGATATGTCACGGCTCTTCTCCAGACTCTAGATTCCTCATCTGGCAAATACAAGGAACTCTCTGGAAGGGGCTCTTTATAGGTTCTCTCAGGCATTTCTTAGGATAGCCCCACATTGTAGATTTTCTTATCTCTGTTTCCCAAGTGGGGAAACGGAGAACCAGAGATTTGACCTCTTCTGTACGTTAGGGGCTTGTGGATTCACCCAGCTGGGGCAGTGGCCGCTCCTGCCTTCCTGGCCGCCCTGGATCCCAGTGGGGCCACTTCAAGCAGGCAGCCCTCGATCCTGTCCCCTTCCTTACTGTGATTCCTTCTCGGAGTAACAGACGAAGAGCAGGTGATGGCAGCTTACGCGGGTAGACACACCTGTGCAGGTGAAGGTCCGCTGGAGGAAAATGGCTCCATCTCTCAGGTATCTGCGCTATCTTTCCACAGCTGCCCCATTCCAGTGGGGGCCTCAGGGCAGGTCCTGGCCCCGCCCTGTGTTTGCTCCTGCTCTTCCAGGATGTATCCTCGTAAAACCCAGACATCAACTCACTCAAGGCTCCCTCCCTCCATCTGCTTCTTCCCCAGATCCTAGAGACCGGCTGACTTTTCCTTCCTGACCACCGACTTGTCTTCCAATTCCAGAGCCATCTTCTGTCACCCGAGTGACTTCAGTTAAATCACTTTATTTGACAGAATCTTCACTTCCATGTTTGAACTAGAGGAGACTCTCCCCTTCCTCACAAGGTTGATGAGAGTAATGACTGAGTCAATATATGTGAATGGCCCTTGCTGGGTACTTTATGGAAATGTTAATTGCGACTGAATATTGACTGGTCATTTGAAGAATGACTTGGCTTTACTCTTCCAAACTGGACCCTGCCTGGTCTGCTCTACAAGGCTCTGCACGGCTTTGTTCCCTTTCCCTGGCCAGCCAGCCAGGCTCCCCATTGTCCTCTGAGGAGAGCAATTGTCCACAGATGACCACTCTCTCTGCTGAGAGCACGGGGTGATGGGACTGGAGGGGTCTTGATGGTCATGCCTGGGGCACTTCATCACCAAGACCAAGCATCTTCAAAAATAAGGCAGATGTGACTTTTTTTTTAAGTAGGCTCCACCCTCAGCATGGAGCCCAATGTGGGGCTCGAACTCACAACTATGAGATCAAGACCTGAGCCGAGACACAAGAGTCGGACACTCAACTGACTGAGCCACCCAGGCGCCCCAAGATAGATGTGACTTCTATTGTGAATCTTTCTGAAGTATGTTGTACCCTTCCCTGTGTCCCCCCAGTGAGGATAATTGATGTGAATTTATCTTTTTCTTGATAAGGATCATCAACACGGATGGATGTTTTTATATTAAAATAGGAGTAAGAGCACTCATTCTCATTGAGCATTCTCTGTGCACCAATGCCTTGCAGACAGCATCACGCAGTTCTTACATGACCCCGATGTCAAGTTTGGATTCCACCCCCTTCTCACAGGGGGAGGAAGCTCAGCCCC
>CM052798.1:28261163-28286090 GCA_028533885.1 Nasua narica
GTGCGCCTTGGCTTGGCTCAAGCTTAGCTGGTTTCCTTCATGAATTTAGACTGTTGAAAAACCAAAGGCCGAAAGAATGAACCAGCACTGTCAAGGGCCTACTATGTGCCAGGAACTTCTGCTACCTTGCCCAGACCTCGTCTGCATCTGGGAAATGGGGATAATAACCAAACCCTGGAGAGCTCGGGGGTTGGTGAAGGATCTAGTGAGCGCCACGGAAGGACCTAGCAGAGCGCTAGCCCCCGATGAGTATTCTCTTTATGATGTTTGATCATCAAGATTGTCCTTCTCACAATAGTCCCAGGAGATAGGGACTGCCAGTGCTGCCTTATGGCTAAGGTACTGAGGCTCCGGGAAAGGAAGTGCCCAAGGTCACAGAGTTGGAGCAGGAAGCCTGTTGGGCTCAATTTCTGGGCTGTCTCCACACTGAGACATGAGCCCAGGAGGTCAAATGAAGGCCCAGGGCAAGCATGCAGAGGGTAGCCAGGCTTGGGCGACTGTGCTTGGTGGCGTCGGGCCCCCCCTCAGGGGCGCTCCAGAGAGAGCTGGGGCCCAGGCGGCTGGTCCGGGCCCGGCGGCTGGAGCTGGAGTCACAGTGGCGGGGCCGAGCTTGGGCCACGCACAGAGGAGCAGTAGACAACGGCCGCAAAGCAGGCTGGGCCCAGGTCCCTGGGCCCTTGGAAGGGTCAGGCCACCTACAAAGGGCCATCCCTTGGCACCTGGTACTGAGAGCTTCGGATGGGTGGGATGGTGTCCTTTGTGTGACCGCCATTTTTGGCTTGTCCTCACTTAGTCTGACCCAACTCTTAAACTACAAGGATCGTAAAGCAGAATTTAAGGGTGTAGGCTGAGCAGGTTTCCCGAACCGTCAGCCGTGCTTGGCTGGGACACTCTGTGTCTTCCCCGCCCCATCCCACCCCTGCCCTCATTTGGCCTCACCCGCCCGTGCAGGCAGCAGCCAGGTATGATAAAGCAGTTGCGGGGGTGAAGGCACCGACTTCGGGGTCAGGAGGTTCTGGCTTAGATCCTGGCTCAGTGACCTGGGGAAGTCATTTTACTGCCCCCTCGAACATAATGCCAACCTCTCAGGGTCAATGAAAGGTCACGGGAGGACCATGGAATCATTTAGCGGAACGGCTGCACTTAGGAAACACTCAATAAATAATATTATTTTGTTTATTGTTGTCAACATTCTCATGACAGCCCAATGAGGTTTCAGCAGCAGATCCTGCCTCAGTTTCCTCAGCAGATGCCTTGTTTTCCTCATCTGCAAGATGGGGCTCGTCCCGAGGCTCCGAGGGTTCACTTGCAAAGGAAACGAGGGGTGCAGTGGGCAGCCGGCATGCGGGAGGCTCCCAGGTCCCCGCGAGCCTCCTCAACCCTTTGCAGTTGCCTCAGCGGGGCTGGACGCTCCAGCGGTCCTCACCGGCCAGGAGCCCACCGCCTCCCCTACCGAGGCCCTACCCGAGAGGCAGGCCGGGGAGGTGGCAGTGTGTGCCACACATCCAGCGGACACAGGGCCAGCCCAAGCTGTGGGCCGCAGAGAAAGCACGCCCTGAGAAATCCTTTGGCGGCTACACAGCTCCTTCTCCCCCACGTTCTCTCCGTTCATTCCCCTGCCTGCTCTGGGGGTAGGCGCTGTGATCTCCATTTGGCACATGCCCAGGTCACACAGCGAGTCCTTGATGGGGCTGGGACTTGCGGCCTCCTTCCCCAGTACTGGGACAGGGACTGCCAAAGGGAGAAGCAGCAAACCCAGGGTGCGAGGGGTGGGTGGGCATCTGGGGGTTCCTCCCAGACGCGGGCTCACTGGCTTGGGTTAGACGGCTGCCTCCAGGGCCCGGTGGAGTGGGGGTGGGGGCGCTGGAGAGGGGGGCAGCTGGAAGAGGCCGCCTTCTCTTAGAAATCTCACTCCCTTTTCCAGGACTCCTTCCCCTAACAGTCATGGCTCTGGAATTCCAAACGACTTTAGTGTTTTGCAAGGAGGTCTCAGGGCTCTGGGAACGTCAACCTCAGATTGAACCTTCGCGATCATCCAAGCCTCCCATTCATTTGACTAATCAGAAGACAGAGCCCCTGAGGAATGGAGAAGCGACTTAGCTGAGAGCAGCGCTGGCGGCAGAACCCTGCAGCCCAACACTCTGAGAATGTCACTGGATCAGGGAGATGACAGGCCAGGGTCAGGACATTCCAGAGGACAGGTCACATGGGCCGGACAGGGCAAGACAGGACCGGGCAGGGCCGGGCAGGGCATGAGGCCACGACGAGACGCTAGGAATTCTTCTGCCAGGCTCTGCTGACAAGGTCTCACTTTGTCATTTCCTTCCCACATCCCTGGGAGGTCAGGGTTGTTGTCCTCACTCTACAGGATAAGAAACAAGACAGAGAAGTCCCAAGTCAAAGCGCTTCTCGGTGAAGGAGGCAAACTCAAGTGTGGCCTGTCTCCAAATCCTACAGCTTTTCTCTCACGCCTCCGTCCCAGGGGGAAACGTGTCCACCCCCCACCCCAAAAAGTCATGCTCTTTCTAGAACCTCAGTATGCGACCTTATTTAGAAACAAAGGCATTGCAGATGTAGTTGGTTAAGATGAGGTCATAGTGGAGTGGGGTGGGCCCTAAATGCAGTGTGGCCGGATTCAGAAGAAGAGCAGAGGCACGGAGAGAGTGCCGTTGGAGGCCTGGAGAAGACACAGGGGTGGACAGCGTGGAGAAGGAGGCAGAGACTGGAGCGATGTGTCTATAAGACCAGAAGCACCGGGCTTGTTGGTGATGAGCAGAGATTGGAAGAGGGAGGAAGGGTTTTCCCCTAGAGCCTTCAGAGAGCGCGGCCCTGCCAGCACCCCGATTTTGGCCCGCCAGCCTCCAGAGCCCTCAGACGGTGTTCCGGTTGTTTTCAGCCTCTTTGGTGCTTTTGCCCCAGCAAACGAACTTATGCCGTCTTCCTGTCCTATGGAGAGAGGGCGACGTGCAGGCCTCAGGGATCCCAGGCGTGGTCGTGTTGCCATTTAGAATATCAGGGCGTGGGGCGCCTGGGTGTCTCAGTGGGTTAAAGCCTCTGCCTTCGGCTCAGGTCATGATCTCGGAGTCCTGGGATCGAGCCCCGCATCGGGCTCTCTGCTCAGCGGGGAGGCTGTTTCCCCCTCTCTCTCTCTGCCTGCCTCTCTGTCTACTTGTGATCTCTCTCTCTGTGTTGAATAAATAAATATAATCTTTAAAAAAAAAAGAATATTGGGGCAAACGTGTGGTGGGGCAGGACGGAAGGGACGCGTAGATTCGTCTGACATTTGCTCTGGGCTTCACCTTCCACGTGTGGCCCTGATCACCCTCCGGGGCTGATGACGACCATTTCCCAGAGGCCCCGTGAGGCACCACAGGGGAGAAAGGATCTGCCCTTCAGACCCTAGGTGCCCCGGGTGCCATGCCAGGAGCAAAACTAGGCTCCAGTCTGAGTCCTAGAGAGGGAAGCCACTCACTTCCCATCTCTGACCCTCTTACCTCATCTAGAGAATGGGAAACATGGTCACTGCCTCTCAGGTGGTTGGGAGAGTGCAATGGGCTCATTCTGTCATTCAAGAAATGGGTTGACAGTCTCTGTGCCAGCCCCTACTCTAAGTCCTGGGGACACAGCAGGGAACAAGATGGAAGAGAAGGTCTTGCTCCCAAGGGGCCAGATCCTTCTGGATAACACCCGTAAGGGGCTCGCAGGGGCCGACAGTAAGTGCGCCATACAACTTACGGGGCTAAAGATACGGGGTTGAATGGGGCAGTGGGCAGAACCGGCTTGGCCTGGAAGAGGAGCCTGCACCAGCCCTAATTGTGCGCCCTGTCGGTGTGGCACAGCCCCCTGGCCCAGGAGGACACCAGTCCTTGGGCACCCAGCAGTCACTGGTCTAAGCTGCTTGCCCAAAGCCAGAGAACTCTCTGCCCCAGGCAGGAACTGTGCAGGCAGCTCGAGGAGGCTTGGGTCCCATCAGGAGGGCCCTCCCCTGCCGCTCTGTCCCCCTCCACCCACATAGCCTCAGCTCAGCCCCACCCACTCCCTGACACTGTCCCTGGGCCAGGCCTGAGCCTGCTTTGGAGGCTCTCCCAGCTGTCCTGATGTCCCCTCTGGCTTCTGCAGACGCTCCCCATTTCCACCCCTGGAGGCCTCGTCTGGGCACCAGCCCCTCCTCTCCAGAGGCGTCCCCAGACATCAGTCCTGTGCTATTCTTTTTTCCTGACAACTGTGGCATCAAATGTCACCAGGCTCTGCTCAGCACCAGAAGGTGGGGGTAGGAGGCTGGTTCTTGATAATAACTGTGTGGTTTAGGGGAGGGTCCTCCTCGGGCCCTCGTGAGGGGCCAGGCACGGCCGGCCCGGTCTGGCTCTGACCCCGGATCACCACGCCGCCTTGAGCCATGAAGGGGAGGCAGGCTTCCCTGCCTTCCCCTGGTGGTCTGAGAATCAGGGGACACAGACGATACCCTCTGGAGACTCAGAGAATGCTGGGCCAGTGGCAGGGGCCTCCCCGGAGAGCTCACTTCCTTCTAGGTGAGCTCTGGAAGAGGATCTGGGGGGTGCAGAGTAGTTACACCCATCGAACCTCAGAGAGTGCGTCCTCCTGTCCTCACTTGCCCCGAATGAGCCAGGACAGCTGGCACCAAGCACGGGAGAAGCGGGCTCTGGCGGGCCCTGACAGCTCAGCAGTGGCAGCGGGGAAGTGGCCGCAGTGGCAGGGGCTATTCTGAGAGTTGGGAAGGGCTGCGGAGCTGAGACTGGAGGAGGGGAGCAGCCCTGGAGAAGACAGTCCTGTGAGGGTGAGGGGGGTGTCCCTGCGGCCATGTCCACGTTCACAGTAGGGAGGGCAGTGTGATGCGCACTGGTGAGGGGTGGGGATGGAGCATTGAGGTCATGAGGCACGCACTAGGGTTGCTTGAGTGTCTGTGTACAAGTCTTGGGATCCAAGTACGAGTGGAACGGGTAAAGCACGTATCTGGAAGTGTATGAGCAAGCACGTGTGCATGCATTGGAATGTGATTGTGTTCAAGTGCGTGGGAAGGTGTGAGGAGAAAGCAAACGACCCGTATGTGGAAGGGGGAAGAATGCAAGGGTAAGCAAGTGGGGTCTTGTTGGTGAGCAGGAGCAAATGTGGGAGGGGTAAAAGAGGTATATGAGAGAGCAAGCGTCGGGGAGGGGAGCAGACTGTGAGAGCCCTGGGGCCAAGGGAACCCTCAGGAGGGTCTGGGGACACAAGGGAAGGGACATGCGCAGGTGTGTGTGTGTAAGTGAGCTGGTGTGCACCAGCAGATGCAAGTGTGCGTGTGATGCGAGCAGGGGGGACAGTGCATACTGGGACTGGAAGGGAAGATGTGCAGGAGCACCAGCAATGGTCAGAAAAACAGCTAGCATTTATCGAGCCCTTACTCTGAGCCAGGAGCTGACATGTATGAGCTTACTGAATTCTTTACTTCTCCTACATTGTCAGTGCTGTGATGAGATTCATTTAAAGATCAGGAAATGGTGGCTTTGCACAGTTAAGTAACTTGCCCCTACTCTTAATCACTACGTTATAATGCCTTGTAACGAATGTGTGCGCAGGGGTCAAGCTGTGAGTAAAGAACGAGTGTCTATATTTGTGGTAAGTGTGAGTTTGAGTGTGTGCGTGCGCAAGGCTGAGTGTGCCAGACGTGGGTCCCAGAGGAGACCCCCGGCAGCAGCTGTGCATACTGGACAGGGCAGGGGCCCCGAGCAGAGCCTGAGTCAGCCTCTGTGGCGTCTCTGCCAATCTGACTTCCCAGCACCCCAGGGGCAGCCTGTGCCAGGGCCCCCCGCTAAGGGATCCTCCCAGCTCTGGTATGGCCCCCAGCAGGCCCCTGGCTCACACAGCAGGCTGGACCAAGGCTGGAGACTGGCAAGAGGCCTGGGTGGCCTCCAGGGTATCTGGGGGGCTGCCCCCAGTGTGGGCTCCCCAGGCAGGCAGGGCATATGAGAAGTGTGGGAGGGGGTCCAGCAGTGATTTCAGGCCCCTTGTGACTCTAAACAGAACCACCTGGAGGGTGTGTGTATGTATACAGAGTGGGGGCAGCCCATGGTTCCCATGCCCACCCCTGCCTTTGGGATGTGACTCAGGCAGATGCCATGCCAGGCATTTGCAAGCTGGGCCTACTTCCACCCGGGGGGTGGGGGAACAAGGAGGGGCCCCTCCAGCCCTGCCCCCACCATCACCCTTGGCCCTACTCCTTAGGACCTAAGCTGGAAGGAAGGCATTTTTGAGAGCCAGCTGTCTCCCGGGACGGGTCAGGCCCCCGACTGCCCAGAGAAAGAGGAAAGCTGCCATCTCCGGCCTGGTCTCCAATCTCTCCAGATGCGGTAGCCCCTGGGCTGGAGAGTTTGGGATTCTGGTCCTGGACAGTTACCTCTCCACTCTAGGCTTCTGTATCCTGACTGGCAAAAGAGAAATAATATACTAAAGGGATATAAGGGACACAAGGTGTTGCTGGCAGAGCAGCAAGTGATGGGGGCAAGCAAGTAACAGAGATAGTGGTGGGAGCTGGTGCTAGAAAAGGTGTCAGGATGAACTGATATTGAGCTGAACTTTGAGGAATGGCAGAATCTCTGATGAGGGCCCCGAGGAGGGGAAAGGGTGTTCCAGGCAGAGGGGTAAAGGCTGTCAGATGGAGTTGTGGTCAAAAACCTAGCCCGGGACTCTGTGGGATGAGATCATGGACTGCCTAGCTGCTCAGCCAGCCTCTCCTTTCTGAGGTTATATGATGATCCCATCAACATCTGACTCCTCCACTAGCCTGTGCAGTAGGAACCTCATATGTTCTGTAGCCTGTCACTCTTGTTGGAGTGGCCAGAACAGTGCCTCATGCATTAAAGATCTTCAATAAGTATCTGTTAAATAAATGAGAGCTTCTCCCCAAACAGGATGAACTTTGGGGCAAGTGTCCCCAGAACCCATAAAGCTGCAAGAGCCTTCTAGAGCCTATAAAACTGGTTTGTAAAAATGTGGTCCCGGGTGCATCACCTGGGAACTTGTTAGAAATGCAAAGTCTCGAGCCCCAACCCAGACTGACTGGGCTGGGGCCCAGCAATGTTTTAACAAGCTCACCAGGTTGATTCTGTTACACGTTAAACTTTGAGAACCAAGGCTCTAAAACTAGGTCCACAGGTCCCCTAAGAGCCCATGAAGAACCCACCTGCAGATGGAGAAGCTGCAACTGTGGCCAAGTGTGGCCCCAAACTCAGATATTCTTGATCCCTTCCCTTTCCCCAGCCCAGTCCAGGGCACAAAAGAGAGCTGGATCATCCGCCCTATCAGGTTTCCAAGATTGGAAACCAGGGGGTCTAGAATCAGGGGGCGTGGCTCGCCCCTCCCGGAGTAGTAGGCGGGGCCAAATGCTCTGAGCCCCACCCCTCCCCCGTTGCCCCGGGAAACCCCGGGTTGTAACAATAACCCGCTGACGCGCTTCTGGGAGGGATCCTGCCGAGTCCGTGGGCAGGACAGCTCGGCTGCGGACCAATGAAAGAGCTCGGGCCCCGCCCCCGCGCCCCCTCCTCCAGCGCCGACCAGGGGGCGGGGTCGCTCCCGCTTCTCCTCCCCTGCTCCGTAGGCGGCGCTGTTACGTGCGGGGGATGCGGCGGGGTCGCCCCGAACCGGGAGCGCGGCGCCCCAGCCCCCAGCCCGCGGGCGGGGCACCCGGGCAGGCGGAGGATTCCGTGGCCGCGGGCGGGCACGCCCCGCCCTCTCCCGCGCCGGTCCCGCCCCCTCCCCGTCCCCCGCCCATCCCGAGGTGCAGCCGGCGCTGAGCGCGGCAGGCGCGGGAGCTGGCGCTGGAGCCGGAGCGGCGGCGGCGGCGGCGGCATTCACGGGGCGGCGGCGGCGGCGGCGGCGCGGGCTCCGGCACGGGCTCGAGCTCCGGCATGGTGCAATCCGGCCTCGTCCCGGGAGAGCGGGGCCCGCGCGCGGGGCCGGCGCCGGGGGAGCGGCGGCAGCGACGGTGGCGGTGGTGGCTGCAGGCGCAAGCAGGCGGCAGGTGCTAGAAGCGGAGCTGGGCGAGGTGTGTGCCCGCTGGGCTCCGGGGCCGCCGCTCCCTCGCTGCCCCCATCTTTCCCTCCCTTCGGGATTCCCAGCGCGTCCAACCCCCTGTCTCCGCGTCCCGGCTCATGGCGCCCCGCGGTTGAGTCGGCGCCGCCAGGGACCCCTCCCGCGAGCCTCCCCGGGGCGCGCAGATCCCGGAGCCGCCCGCCCACCCTCCGCGGAGTCTCCCTCCCCTCCTCGCCAGAGCCGGGCGGGACCATGGCTGCGAAGCTGCGAGCGCATCAGGTGGACGTGGACCCGGACTTCGCGCCGCAGAGCCGGCCGCGCTCGTGTACCTGGCCCCTGCCGCAGCCCGACTTGGCCGGCGACGAGGACGGAGCGCTGGGTTCAGGGGTGGCAGAGGGCGCCGAGGACTGCGGGCCGGAGCGCCGGGCGACGGCCCCGGCGATGGCCCCAGCGCCGCCGCTGGGCGCGGAGGTCGGACCGCTGCGGAAAGCGAAGAGCTCCCGGCGGAACGCGTGGGGGAACCTGTCCTACGCCGACCTCATCACCAAAGCC
Organism: Nasua narica; assembly: GCA_028533885.1. Taxonomy (NCBI): domain Eukaryota; kingdom Metazoa; phylum Chordata; class Mammalia; order Carnivora; family Procyonidae; genus Nasua; species Nasua narica. Next base: position 28,269,744 of record CM052798.1, read on the forward strand.
ATCGAGAGCGCCCCGGACAAGCGACTCACGCTCTCGCAGATCTACGACTGGATGGTCCGTTACGTGCCCTACTTCAAGGATAAAGGCGACAGCAACAGCTCGGCCGGCTGGAAGGTGGGAGCGTCCGTCTGGGGAGGGGGGCTGGGGTCGCCGGCTAGGGCTTCCTGGGGCTGCGAGGTGCGTCTGGCTTCCCGGCGAGCGGTCGGGAGGGAGGCCCTGGGGCACCCCTCGGGGTCATGCAGTGTGTGCCCGGGGAGTGGGGCCGGCCGGCAGACAGGCGGGGGCGTGCTGGGAGCAGCTGTGTGCGTGCTGTGGATGCAGGGTGGGAGGTCTGGTGAGGTGACAAGGGACTGCCACTTTGAGGTACCCCTGAGGGACACCCCCCACCCTGTCCATGGTGGCGCGGCAGAAGAACCTACTCCCAGGCCTCGGGTATTAGGGGCCCCCTCTTAGCCCCCCGCGAGTTTGCTTTGTGTGTTACTCTTGTTTTACCCTCTCCACCGGGGCACCCTCCTTAAAGAGCTGGAATAATGGCCTGGGGCCAGTGCCTGCTTTCTCCCCAGATCTTCCCCACTACCTTCCCTGGAGCTGGCCCCAAGGCAAGGAGTGCGACCCTGAGCCCACAGTTCTTCCTGTGGTGCCAAGAGTTCACCCTAGGGCACCAGCCAGCCTGGGGTGGGGAACTGGTCAGGTGACCAGGAATCTGAGTTCTCCATGGGGCAGCTGCTGTCCCCCCTTGCCTAGATCAGCATGGTGGGCAGGCAATGATCTCTGCCGGTGTGAGGGCAGGGTATGGAGGGCTGGGGATCCATCCCTTCCCACCCCAGGCTATCTGGCTTCCATTTCCCTGGCTTTTTGAGCCCAGATGCATTTGGGGGGAGGGGAGGGGCAGGGGCACCCTAGGGAGGCCTCAGTGCCATCCAGTGGAAAGGGGGGAGCCATCTTGGGAGAGGACAAGGGCTTGACTGGATTGTGGCCTCCAGACCCTCCTCTGGCCATCTTTTTGGGGAATGGGGATAGTTGATGCCTTTGCAGGAGGAGGATGTTTTGAGGGGGGGTGGTCTGTGCCAAGGGCCTGGGATCTGTCAGGCTTCCTATGGCAGAGGGGTCTCTGCAAGGGAGGCATGCCTAGATGGAGGGAGGGAGCCGTGCCCGGTAGTGGCTGCAGACAGGGTCAGCGGAAGGGGGGTGCCAGAAGAGGAGGGGAGGCTGGTGGACAGGAGCAGCTTGGGTCGCCCATGGCTGCGTTGCAGGGGCCACAGCGCTCTGACCTGGGGGCCCATGGCTCTTAGGCTTCATGCTGGCATCTTCTCTGGCTCTCTCTGGCCCCTATGGGGTGGAGGCACAGGTTGGAGGAGCACCCATGAGTCTCCTGTCTTCTTGGGTTCAGCCCCCTCGAGAACACTTAGTCCTCCTAAGTGGGTACTGCCCTTGGGATTTGCTCCCACCTCCCTCCCTGTCCCCATGCACTGTCCCACATTTCACTTCTCCCTGTAGATATATTTTTTGTCTTCAAGAGCACAGAGTTCAGATGCCTCTTCCATGAAGCCTTCCCTGATCCTTTTTTGCTAGCTAAGGACTTTCTCTTCCCTGGTCCTCTCCTTGCCTGTCATAGGGCTCAGTCTTTTGTGTTCTGTCTCATTTCCCCTCCCCACCCACCCATTAGAAGACAGTGGCAGAGGCAGAGCAATCTCGGTGCCCACAGCACCCAGCATAGAGCCTGGCACCGAGGAACCATGGGTGCGTGTCTGGTGAGAGTGTGAAGGAACGGGTGGCTGGTGCAGAGGGTGCTGAGGCTGGAGAGGGTATTGTGGGCCAGAGTAAGTCAGGAGGGCTTCCTGGAGGGGGTGGAGCCCCACTTGAGCTTGAGGGACCAACCTCTACCAATGGTGGGGGAAGATGGCAAGAGGAGATGTGAGACCGGAAGCTGAGGGAGAACTGCAGTTCATGAGCGTCTCAGGGCCAAGCCAGGGCTTCCAGGGGCTGCTAGGGGCCTGGTGTTAGCCACCTTAAGGCATCTGTGCCAGGTGTCTCCTTAATGCTCCCAGCAGTTCCTCAGGTAGGTTTCACTGTCACTGTTTACAGAGCTGGGCACTGAGGCACACAGTGGAGGAGTGAACTGCCCAAGGTCACATGGTCAGTAGATGGGAAAGCTGGACTCTAATCCAGGTGTGTCTCCCTCGGAGGCCCCGCAGAGCCTCTGGAATAGTGTTCTGTTGGCACTGCGTGTGGGAGGGGGAAACAGACAGCTCTGGAACAGGGGCAGGTCCAAATCCTAGAATGTGACTGGGAACGTGCATGGAGATAATTTAGTCCCCGGACTTCTTTCTTGGACAACTGGGAGCCTGAGGCCCCAGAAAAGGATGGAACTCCTCAGGTTGTTGGTGAGTGGCAGGTGCTGGGTGATGGCCCAGGTCTCCTGCCTGCCCCTTGGAGCTGGTTTCCACCGCACCACGCTGCTGGGGAAACACTGGTTCTCCCTGCACCCGGCTCAGGAAGGAAGGTGCCCTGGCAGGCGGGTCCTGGGCTAGGGCATCGGAGAGGGAGCCCGGGGCGCGGGCTCCTGACCCAGGCCCCGGCTGAGACCACCCAGGCACTGGAGGAGGGCTGTTCAGAGGGGCCTCTGGCCTTTCCAGCTCATTCGGTCAGTGGCTGTCCTCATTCTACCCCACCCCCCATCCTTTTTCTCCTCTCATTCGTGCCCCTGCCCCCATTCCCATTCAGTCCCTCCAAAGAACTGGTGGAGGGCCCATCCCCAGCTCCCAGCCACCCTGTGGTTTGGCGGAGGCTGTGGCACACCTGGGGGGGGGGGTAGCCAGGGCTGGGGATGGGGGTCCATTGTTCCTGCCTCCCTCCCCTCCCCCACATCAGTGTTGCCCCTGAATCCCTGGGGTATACCAAACCCTGTGTTAGAGGGAGGGTGGGGGACCAAAGGGGAAGGCATCAGGCCTGCCTTCAGGAGGCATTAGGGGTCCACACCCAGGCTGTGTGTTTTATAGCTACAAAGGGCCAGAGGTGGGGGCAGGGGTGCAGGGAAGGTGGGCTAGACCCCCCGGGAGCCCAGGCAAACCTTCCCAGAGAAGTTGGCACTTGATCTGGGCTGTCTTCATTGGGGGGCAGAATTTGGGAGAAAGTCTCTCAAGGGATGCTGACCGCGGATGCAAAGGCAAGGAGGCAGAACTGTATGAGACGAGAGGGTTGGGTTAGCCAGGCTGGAACCAGCAGCTCCTAGGGATGGCAGGGAAGTGGCACGGGAAAGGGAGCGGGCCAGGTCCGGAAGGGCCCGTGTGCTTGGCTTTTGCCCTGTGGTCCCACCTGGGATGCGGGGACGTAGTCAGAGGTGCTGCGGATGGGAACAGGAGGAGGCCAGAGCAGCAGCAGGTGCAGGACCCCCAACAGCCTGACGCCTGGGGAGAGGCTGGCCTTGGTGCTGGAAACTCCACCGGAGAGGCTGCTAGTGTTTCTCGCAGGACAGGGGGTCTCCAGGCCCTGGATGAGGGTTGGGATGGGAGGTTCCCCTCCCTCTTCAGTGTCCTAAAAGTGTGGCGGTCAGACTTCCAGGGAGAGCCTCTTACTTCCTCCCAGATGCTCCAGCCCCACCTTGCCTAGCAACAGGACTCCTCCAGGAAGCCTTCCCGACCGCTCAGGGTCCTGGCGCTCCTTCCACTTAGCGCCCCTAGAGTTGTTCTGCCTGCTTTTGTGTTTCCTGGCTGCCAGCTCCCCTGGGAGCTCCCAGGCCAGGCCTGGGCACCTCCCATTCCTGTCCCCAGGCTTGATGGGGGAGGAGCACAGTGGATGGGGACTTCCCTTCTCCCTCAGGGCCTGGAGCAGCCCTGCAGTTGGGGGATGGGATCAGGAGGGGTGGTGCTACCCCCATCTGGCCCAGGCTGGCCAGCAGGTCTTAGGTGGGGTGGAAGGAGGGACTGAGCCAGAGGCCAAGAGGAGGGTCCTCTTCTAGCCAGGCTGAGCAGTGGCTGCGAGTACTGAGGGCTCCCCCTTCTCTCCTCCCTCCAGCTTGCTCCAGCAGGGCTCCCTCCTCCTTCTTTGTCCTCCGGGGATCCCCAGCCCCAAGGGCTGGTGGGGGTGCGGGAGGAGGCGGTGTGAGCCCCGGTTGGGGGGTGTCCTCACCCCCCGCCAAGCACGAGTGGGGGGCTGGCAGCTGCCCGCCTCCTGGGCACGGGCCCGTGCCAGCCGCTCCTGGCACAGTTGCTGGCACGCCCGGCAGACTCCCACGGCCACCTGCTCACACCCACCCACGAGCGCTGGCGCGCGGCGGGCCCTTCCGGCTTCCCGGGCCTCCCGGCGCCCCTCCCCCGCCGCCCAGTCCCCTGCGCCCCGCAGGCCCCCTAGCTCCCGCCAGCCAGCCCCCAGGCCCGGCCCCCTCCCTGCGCAACTTGGGGAGCGAGGGAGTCTGGGTCGCTGGGGAGGCCCCTGGGGTAGCTACGGGGGTGAAGGAGGGATGGGGAGGCAGGCAGACAGACGGACAGACAGGGTGAGGGCCCCGCCTGCCACCTGGCGCCGCTCCAGCGGGACGATGGCGGGCAGCGCCGTGCCAGGCGGTAATTGCAGACAGACTAATTTAAAGAGATGAGACGGTTATTTTTAACTCGTGTTAAGGTAATGAACGGCGCGGGGGGTTTGCGGGTTCGAAAGTTCAGCGCCCCCCAGCCCCCACTTTCTGTGGGTTGGGGCCCCCCTCTCTGCACACCCAGAGGACCTCAGCTTCAGGACTGACTGGAGTTGGGGGCCTCTGCCAGGGCCTGGGAGGGCTAGAGGGTCTGGAAAGGGGCGCCCTCTAGCCCAGCGCAGACCCCTTCACATCCTGGCCACCATGTTTGTGGAGGGGGCTTGTATTGACGCCCCGGGTTTCCGGGGTGGAGAAGTGACTTGTCCTGGGGTCACAGCCTTAGGAAGTGTCTGTCTGCCTGGAGAATCGAACCCCTTTCTGACCCCCAAACTCAAACTTTTTCTGGGCACCTCCCATTCCTGTCCCCAGGCTTGATGGGGGAGGAGCACAGTGGATGGGGACTTCCCTTCTCCTTCAGGGCCTGGAGCAGCCCTGCAGTTGGGGGATGGGATCAGGAGGGGTGGTCCAGCCAGAGGAGAGGGCTTGTGTTTGGGTCTTGAGAGGACACAGGCTTGTTTCTTGCAATCCAGGGTCTTGTCCTCGAGGGGCAGCTGGTGGTGGCCCCCACACGGGGTCTTGGGGGCTGGGGAAGCCCCTCGGTCTTGGTCTTGTGAGGGGCAGTCTTGGTCTTGTGAGGGGCGAGGGGGAGTAGTCCTGAACTGGGTGTGGCTGTAAGCTTCTGGGATATGGGGCTTACTGGCTATGGGGGGGAGCCCCCTCCTCCCCTCACTGTCTCCCTTACCTTGTGGGGGGCTCACCAGCAGCCCCTCCCTATTTGCAGCCTCTGAGCCTGTCTCCCAACTAGGGGGCGGGTACCTGGGAAACAGGTCAGGCGTTGGGGCCTCTCCTCCTTCCACCTCCAAATCCGACTTCCGTCTCTCGGGGGAAGTGGGGAGTCGCGGAACCCAACACCACCTTCCACGCCTCCTTCCCCAGCTCAGTCCCCTTCTCACACACCCCTAGTGACTGAGCGCTCTGGCCTCTGGGACTGCCCATTCTAATGCCAGACAGGTCTGAAAGTTGCTGGCCCTTCCTTCCTTCTCCCTGGCAGCGGTCCAGCCCCCCGGAGGCTCGCTCCTCTCCCCGTGTATTAGTTCAGCTGTCTGGGTCAGCTGGGGTTGCGGAGTCCAGAGCCATTGAGGGGTGGGCAGAGCACCCACAGAGCCCCCGTAAGGGAGCCTCATCCGGCGTGTGTGAGTTGGAGCAAAGCTCTCTCCCATTCTGATCCCGGATGTTCTCATCGGTGTCCCAAGGGCCTTAACTGGCTCCCTGGTTCTTTCAGGTCTGTGACCGACCAACACTCCGGTTCTGGGAGCCATGAGGGTTTAGCTGGGACCCAGGGCGCAACGTACTGATAGGATTTCTCGGGGGTGCAAGCATGTGATTACAGGTGTGGATGGACTTGAACTTGGGACTTCTGCTTGGGGATGCCTGCTCTGACCCTGGCAATACCCAGGTGGCAAATGTGCTTTGGACACAATAGAGTGCCCATGGCAGTCTCAGTGGGCCCCCAAGCAGTCAGATGGAGGGTGCAGGGTGTTGGGTGGGAACTAACTAAGGCTCTGGGGCCTGGGTAGGGTGCTCAGGGGGACAGCTGGATCTGGAGCGGCCCCCCCTTCCTCCTGGCACCCTGGTTACCATGGAAACCAACTCCTGTTTGGGAGGGTTTGGCTGTTTGCTGCCTCTCCCACCCCCCAACCCATATGTGGAGGTGGGAGGGGGGCCAGGTGGCGTGTGGGGGAGGGGCCTCCCACACCCTCCCCCTGGGGCCTCCCTCTTTGCAGAGAAACCTTTCTGGTCTCTAAGGGGGGTGCCTCTTGTGGGAAGGGGAACCAGAATGAAGAGAATTAACGTCTGGGTGCTAGGCCATTGGGCACTTCACATACGTTCTCTTTTTACATCCTCCCAGGACCCTGCCAGATATGTGTTAATGGCCCCACTTTGCAGTTGAGAATGGAGGCCCGGAAAGGTGAAGTCACAAGGTCAGGGCAGCGCAGCCGGGACAAGGCAGAGCCTGGATTTGGACACAGACTTATCTGTCCCATGTTTCTCCCAGCGCTGTTCAGCCTCAGCCCCATGCACACCGGCCCTCCTGCCCCAAGGTTCCCTCATGCTCCAGAACCCTCTGGGGCTCCTCTGTCCCCCCGGGAACCAGCCAGGCTCGGACTGCTCTCAGCTGGCCTTGGCCGGGCGCTGCCCTCCCTCCTGTCTCCCTGCTGCCTGTGACCTCAGGACCCCTTCGCTTTGCCACCTTTACACCTTGTACCCCCTGCTGTTGTGAGATGCTCATCGAGGCAGCTCCTGACTCTTAGACTCACCCCTCAGCAACTGGGCTGGGTGCTCGGGTGGACTAAATAGAGGCCCACCTCCCAGGTGATTCTGGAAGCCACCGCATCGCTCGGAGAAGTCCTGCCTTAAATCCTTCGTTGTTGGCAAACCTGGTTGATGATCAGAGTCACCTAGAAGCTTTTATGTTTATTTTTAAAGATTTTATTTATTTATTTGACAGATAGATCACAAGTAGGCAGAGAGGCAGGCAGAGAGCGAGGAGGAAGCAGGTTCCCCTCCAAGCAGAGAGCCCGATGCGGGGCTCGATCCCAGGACCCTGAGATCATGACCTGAGCCGAAGGCAGAGGCTTTAACCCGCTGAGCCACCCAGGCGCCCTACCTAAAAGCTTTTAAATAACCCAGGTTTCCAGTTCCCATCTCAGACCCTCTCTATCAGACCCTCAGAGGGTCTGATTTTAACAGGTCTGTCTACTGATGGACCAGATTCTGAGCCAACGCCTTCGTGGTGGTGTCCCAGACTCCTGTTTGTTCCTCCCTTTCGCTTCCAGTTTCTTCTCTAAGCAGGCTGCCCCGGTAGAGCCCCTTCCGCTCCTCCTCGCTCTTTTTGGGTCCTCCAGAGAATTAAAGGCCATGCAGTGGGCTTCCAACATCGGATTCCCCAGCCCCAACGCCTTCACCCTCCCTGCTTAGGAGTCTCATTGTATACAACGCAGCTGGAGGGGCCGACGCCCTCTGCCACCTAGGGTCTTTGGCTGCAGGAGGATGTGTGGTGGCACAAAGACTCAGCAAATGTCTGGAACTGGCCCAGTAAGGACCTGAAAGTCACAGCCCCTCTTCTCGGATAGCTACCGATGTGTCCGGTGCAGTGCATTTCCTACAGCGTCACATCCGGGGGCCTCACTGGGCATGACACTCAAGGCCTCGGCCCCCTGCTCCCAGTCAGTTTCTCCCGCCACATCCCTCCGCTCTTCTGACCCTCGAATCAGCCCCGCTGAGCTGTGGGAGCCCAGGATTCAGCCGCCGGGTGCCATCATACACATGCTTTCTCCTAACTCTCGCGGCACCCTGTGAAGCCGCTACTGCGACTTTCCGTTTTAGGAGGAAACTGAGGCTGGAGAGGAAAGTGGCTTTTACTGTATCCTGCTGTAAGTGACAGAAATAAAACTCCCGGGGCTAACTCCTCCCTAGCCCAGTGCTCAGGCCAGGCCAATCCAAGCTCACACACACACACCACCCCCCCCCCACCCTCTGCCAGGCCTTGCTCCACCCCCTCCCTCATCCCATCATTGTCTCTCTGCTCTTGCTTAGAGTTTGGCCCTGAGGCTTCCAGTCTTGGGAGGGTGGGGGTGAATGGCTCCAGGGGCACATGGCTCCCTCTCTCAGACAGAGCTCCCCGAGGGCAAGGCCACAGCAGCTGTGGTGTTCGCTCCCCCCTTCCTCACCTCATCTGCGGGCCCGAGGGTAATGACCGCTTCCTCCAACCACTTTAGTCCGGGCTTACACCTGTTAGCCACCCACCGCGGTGCTGCCCAGAGGAACCACCGGCTCCCTGACCTTGAGGGACCACAGGTCAAGGTGGGGAGACAAGATGAGGACTCCTGAATTTGATTCAGGGAGACCCCTTGGGATCTGGCTCTGTTGGTCTGAGCACAGCAGGACTTGAGGTTGGGGAAGCAAGCAGGGGACTGAAGGGAGTGGTCTTGAATACCAGGCCCGGGAGCTGGTGCCCCAGGCTGGGGAATGATCTAGGCAGATCATTCCGGGGTGGTGTGGACAGGGGGAAAGACTGGCTTGGGCACCCAGTGTGGGCCTGGCACTAGGGTCCAAGGGAGAAGGTGAGTACAGGCTAGAGGCCCAGAGAATCTGAGAAACAGGCCTGAGGTGCGATGCAGCACCCTTGGGGACGTGGGGGATCTTAGAGGTGAGACTGTGGTGTGGTCACGAGTCTCGGGGGCGCCGGGGAAGAGCAGGACCTAGGTGGGCTGCTCATCATCTGTGTGCCCTTGCGTAGCTGAGCCTGTTTTCTCCTCTACAAAATGGGATGATAAGAGGACTTATGCCCAGGCTTTGTGGTGAGAATTACAGGAGAGATAGACACACATAAGGGCCCCAAGAAATGCTAGCAAACATCCTTACTGTTCTACATTGCTCTGGGAAAGGAAAAGAAGCCCTTTCCCACTGCTGAGGGGTGTGGGGGGGAAGGATCCTAGGCCCTGATCTTTGAGAGACACTGACTTGTGTGTGTGTGTGTGTGTGTGTGTGTGTGTGTGTGTTGGGGCCCAGTGGTTCTTCCTCCAAAGCCTCCCTTTCTGTCCCTGAGGTGTCAGCTCTTCAGGATGTCCAAGCTTCCACCTGTCCCTAGCTTGACCCACTGTTTTCTTGCCTACAGAGCCTTCCTCCTGGCCTTGGGAGGCCAGCAGGCAAGTTTTAGGCTCTGTATTTTCACAGATGAAGGCAATGGTTTGCTCAAGGTCACCCTTGAACCCAGGGCTGCCTGCCCATGGACGCGGGCTCCTCTTTGCCCACTGGGAGGCTGTGTGACCTTGGATAGGGCCCTTCCCTCTCTGGCTCTGAGTCCCATCTAGAGATCCAAAATTCCCCTCCCCCAACACTCTGGGAAGCTCTGTTACCTCCTCCACCCTGTCTGTCCCCTCCCCCTGTCCTCTGCTGGCCTTGCCTTCTCTGTAACCTGAGCTGGGGCCGTGGGGGAAGGGGGCTCGCCCTCTGCCAGAGGCACCTGCCAGCTGAGCAGATGTGAGGGGATGGAGGCCCCCCTCCCCCCAGGGGATCTCAGGCTCTTAGCGCAGCTAGGCTGGGGCTGGGGCTGGGGCTGGGGCACGCAGTGCGCAGCACACCCAGCCCTGGCCTCTGGCCTCCACACCCAGAGCTTACCCCGAGCACTTGTCCATTTTTCAGGGGACGTTCATGCTCTGACACATCCTGCAAGGACCTCTCAGAATCCACAAGACAGATGGCAGATGAGGGCTGGTGCCCCGGTCTGGGTGGGCTGCCTGGGGCTCCTGGAGCCCCTTGGCATAGGGACAGAGGGCCAAGGGCAGCCCCTGGGGGCGAGGCCAGTGTCTGTGCGGGTGGCCATGCCCCTGGGAGAGCAGATGGTTCTCTTGGCACCCTGCCCATTCTGCCTCTTTTCCCCCCAGGAGCCAGCCTACAGGGCTGGGGCACAGCTGCTGGGCCCTCCCCAGAGCTGGGCCCAGGGCAGGGCGGGGTGAGGTCACCGCAGCTGCTCCCAGGGCCTGGGGCAGGGGTGTAGGGAGGTGATGCTTGCAGAGGAAAGGACAGGGCTCAGATTGCTCAATAGGAGGGGCCTGGATGGCTTTGCATTTAGGGATCCCCCGTTAATCTTGGATGAAGGAGGAAAGAGTCTTTGGAGGACTTAATGAGCCAGTGAGGACAGCCCCGCCCCCGCTCCTGCCCCAGGCCCACCCCTGGAGCTTCTCTCTGGCCTAGGCTCCTCCTTAGAGGCATCTTAAGGTGAGAAGCAGGGCAAGGGCCCTGGGTGTGAATTCCTTCCCACACCATCACGTCCACCACGTGACCTTGGGCAGCCCCACTGGTCTCTTAGAGCCTCAGTTTCTCATCAGTAAAATGGGCACACGAAACTAATGCCGAGGACTGTTAGAAAGACAGTGGGATTTTCAGTGTGGTGCCAGCACAGTGCATAGCACATATTGAGTGTTCGGCAAACGGTAGTTTCTTTCCTTCCTTTCCTTGACTGAGTTCTCCCGAGGAGCCGGGAAGCGTTGAGGAAAAGAAGGGAGGTGGCAGAGGCATCGGGAACTAGAGGGGAAAGCAGGAGGTAGGAGGCGAGCCCTGGAGCTCTGGCCTGAGGCTTTGCTGAACAGAAAGGGCAGAGAATCGCCAGGCGGGAGAGGCTCACGGTTTCGGACTGACCATGAGCCGAGAGTTGCCGCGCGAAGTTCAAGTGGGGAGGCCAACACATGCCCAGTTGTCGCCGGGTTTGGGGTCACACTTCTGCCACGGCACTGAGGTGGGAGCTACTACCTTTGGGACTTGCAGAGGGAAGTAGAAAGATGTCCCAGAGCTCTCCTTGCTGGAGCAGCAGGAACCGGCCAAGCAGAGAGGGAAGGAGGGGCCGCGGGAGCCCCGTGTGCAGAGGCCTGTGTAAGACAGCGTAAGATATCCAGGGTGGCCAGAGCCCCGGTGGGCGGAAGGGAATGGGGGTGATAGGCTGTACAGCCTCGGGGGGTCCTTGTATGGGCAGGCAAGGCCAGCTTCCTGAGATAGGCGCTGGACTGAACCTCGGACAGTGATGGAACCTGGGGGGCTGTCCATACCTGGCTTTGTGCTTGGGTGGATGGGCACGGGTCCCAGGACTAAACTGGGAGGATCCTGGAACTCCGCAGACGTCAGGAAGGCCAGGAGGTAGGCCACAAGACTTGTGGTGGGTGGGAATACACAAGACTTGGGTCTCCTGCCGGGGAGGGGATGGCCATTGAGGTGGGCAGAACCATGTCCCCTGCCACTTTGGGGGAGGGGGTGGGAAGAGCTCTGGCTTTGGAACCCAGATCCCTTTTGGATCTCTGGCTTGGAGATCTGGACCTGGCTCCAGGATTGCCCAGCTTTGTGGCCCTAGGCGTCGTCGAACTCTCCCGAGCCCACTTTCCCCTCTTAGGACAAAGTGGCACCTGTCTGCACGATGGCTATCAGGGTGGCATCTAAAGAACCGAGCCTGGGTCTGGCGTGTGGGAGGTGGTGCCCTTCTCCCGCCTTGGTATTGGAAGCACGCCCGGGTGGTACGCTCGAGCTGCCTTGCTTTGGCTCAGAAGGGCCCGTCCTGCACACTTCTTCCCCGGTCTGTACTCAGTGACGTCATGCTGGCAGCTTAAAATTGGCTGCAATGGGAGTATCCGGGACGCAGAAATCAGCCAAAGCTGCGAATCAAATCAGGTGGGATCTTTTTCCCTACTGGGGAGCTGGAGGCAATCAATCCTGGGGGCCCCCAGGGGGAACAGAATGGAAAGTGGGGTCATGGTGGGGCACTGGCTGGGCCGAGCAACATAGAACTCCTGAGTCTGTGGGCCCTTTCGGTGCCGGCGGAGGTGAGACAGAGTCATAGTGCCGGGCAGCCTTCTGTAGGCAGGGGACTGGACTGGCGAGACCGCTCTTGTCTCCGCGGTCTCCCCCCTCCTCCCCACCCCTGCGCTCTGGCGGGCTCTGGCTCCGAGGAGGGCGAGCTATCAAGAGAATGGAGCTGTGTGAGGAGGAGAAATGAGGTTGTAGTGGAAGATAAACGAGGTTGTACTGTCAGGGAATGAGGTGGTACTCGGAGGCAAGGTGAGGCTGCATCATGAGACAGATGGGCTTGCGCTGTCCGGGGACGGAGAGGACTTGTAGGAGAGATGACGTCCCGCCGGAGCGGGCGGGTCACCCCGGCAGAGAACACGGCCCACCGCAGGCAGAAGGAGAGACTCGGACCTGGAGGATAAATGAGGGTGTCCTGAGGGATGGATGAAGGGGCCCGTCAGGTGAATGGAGCGCTGTGAGCAAATGAGGTTGTACTTGCTGGATAAATGGGACTGGGGTGCTGGATAAATGGGGCTTTGCTGTCAGAGGAATGCATTACTGCTCGTGGGCGAAGGGTGTCCTGGGAATAGATGAGGGCGCCCCGCTGGATAGATGAGCTGCCAGCACCAGGCGGATCCGACCCTGGCCGTGCGGGGGGGACCCCGGCAGCACGGATGAGGCGGTTCGCTCCCCACTGGGGGGCTCCCGGCGTGTCTTCCAGCCCCGGTGGGACAGGCTCTCTGAGACCTCTGCCGCAGCGAGCCTCGATGCCTCAAGTCTGTCTGGGCAGCAGGAGGGAGCGAGGAAGGGGTCTGGGGGAGGGCAGCAGGGGCACCGTCACCCCGTGAGGCCATCCCTCATTTCTCACGGAAGCCCTGACCCTCCTCTGTGCTCCCCTCTGCGGATCAGGCGGTTCCTGACTTGCTCCACCCAATGCTTGTCTCTCATTCTGCTTGTGTTCCCTCCTCTCAGCCCCCCTCATGGGCCGGCTACTCTGCCCGGTTTCCTTTCATTCTCCCTGCAACACAGTATTACCCCGCCCCCCACTCATTCATTCATTCAGTGAACATTTACTAAACACCTGGTATGCATCAAACACCTGGGGTACGGTCCACAGTGGACAAAAATCCCTCCCGAAACTTAAATTCTAATGTGAGGGAGAACAGACAACAAACAATAAATACAGACTATAAATGAATTATATATTTATATGCAACTTACATATTAATTGTTTAATGTATGTGTACAAACTGTCTATTAATTAAGAAAGTGATCATTGAAAAATTGAGAGCGGGTCCGGGGGGCCAAGAAATGGCAGGGAGGAGGAGCAAAGGGTTAGAGTGGTCACGATGGGCTTCGTGGCAAAAGATTGTATCTGCACTCGGACTCGAAGCGATGAGAGGTGTGGGTGGGGGTATCTGGGCCAACAGTTTTCCCCTGAGACAGAGGCCCCAGGGCGGGACCGTGACTAGCAGGTTCAAGGAGCAGGAGGAAGGAATTGAGCAGGACAGGGTTAGGGGAGGAGGAGACTGAGGGTCACGGAGGCTCCTGTAGGTAATGGCAAGGCCTTCATTCTTTACTCTGAGATGGGGGGCGTCAGAGGGTTCTGGGCAGGCCTGGGCGTGATCTGAGCTACTTAAAGGGCCACTCTGACTTCTGGGTGGGAGAGGGGTGTAGGGAGGCCAGGATGGAAGCAGTTAGCTGTTTGAGGAAATAGAGGTTCAGTTGCCCCGGAGCTGTAGTGCTCGGGGGTGTTGGAGCCACAGCTGGAATCCGGATCCAATACCAGAGGCCATGCACTTTCCCCTGCACTGGCCTCCTCTCCCGGGTGGGGCAGCCCCTGGGGGTCCAGGTTCCCTAGCTCAGGTTCGGAGAGAGAGCGGGATGGGCGTGGATGTGGTTGACTGTGCCTTCCCTCTGCCCTGAGATGGGAGGCCGAATCAGGGAGGCCCGACCTCCCCGTTAACCTGCCCCAGGCGTGCGTGGAGGTGTGGGAGGCGGGAGGCCCCAGAAGCCGGGCCCAGCTCCGGGCACAGGGGAGCCTGGGCATGCCGGGGCTGTGGCTGTGGTGGCGGGTTGCTAGGCGACTCTAAGAGGGAGCCCTGGTTACTGCTGCCTGGCAGAGGCGTCTCCCTCCTCTGCCTCTCTCACCTCCTCCGTGGCCTCTGGCCTCCCAGGAGGCCCTGTGAGCTGCGATCTGCGCTTGCCCCTGGATCTCGGCTGGGAGCTCCGAGTGGGACCAGGTGGCTGGGCCCCGAGGAGCCAGACTGGGCTTCGGGGCCTGGACCGCCCTCAGGGGCCGCAGCCCCGGTGCACAGCTGGTGCCCAGCCTGGCTCCACAGGCAGAGGCCTAGGTCCTCAGCCAGCTCTGGGCTCCCTCCGTGGGTGGCGCTGGGCAAGGTGGGACGGCCCTCTAGACCTCCAAGGCCCCCTCCCCTGGCCTGCAGCGTCCCTCCACCGGGGCCTGGTTTTCTGCGAGAGTGCCAGGGGTGTGAGCCGGCCCCCGCTCCCTGATGGCTTGGGTCTGGAACACTCCATTTTGCATTAGATCCCATTTGCGAACAGAGTTCCACTATTTAAAAAAAAAAAAAGTTTGGGACGCCTGGGTGGCTCAGTCAGTGAAGCGTCTGCCGTCGGCTCAGGTCATGACACCAGGGTCCTGGGATGGAGCCCTGCATCATCAGGCTCCCTGCTTGTCCCTCTCCCTCTGGCCCTCCCTCCTGCTCATGCTCTCTCTCCCTCTCTCTCAAATAAATAAATAAAAATCTTTTAAAAAAAAAAAGTTTGAAAACCTGTGGGCTGGATGAGTTCAAGAACTTGCAGTGTCCGATTGAAAAGGTTACGGAGAACAGCTGGGACATGTCATCAGTACCCAGGCGGGGGAGACAGGCCCGGAGAGACAGATGGAAGGCTGGGTGGGCTGAGAGGCGCCCCGAGCCAGGGCTCAGGGGGCCTGCGCTCAACCCCCTGCCCTGCTACCAGATCCTGGGGGACCCTGGGCAAGTCCATCCTTCTCTCTGGGTCGGACCAGCAGTGGTTTCAGGCTGGGGCTCCAGCTCCCAGGAGTACCTGGCCAGGCAGGGAACAGAGTGGGGAAGAGTGCAAACCTTCATAGGCCCAGCACAGGCGCTCTTGGTACAAATCCTGGAAAACATTCTTTTTCTATTCTGAAAACTCAGATGCATTATGAAGTGCAACGCAAAACCCCCCTGAATGCTAAAAAGGAAACACAAGACTTCCCAGGAAAGTTTGACCTCGCGGCATGCCCCCAGGCTTCCCATGCTGCCAGCTTCTAGGGATAGTTTACATGGAAAGTTTGAGAAGCACCAGAGTCCTGGCTTCCTAAGATTCTTTGGAAATTCCCTGACTCGGTTCCCTCCGCCGTGGTGGAATGTGATGTTCTTTAGACTCAGGGCGAGAGTAACCTGAAATCAGTACCCGGCTCTACCATCTGAACGGTGGGACTGGCAGCTTACTGAACCTCTCTGAGCCTCAGTCTCCTCATCTGGAGAAAGGGCTCCCAGCCCCCGAGTTGTATGGAGTTGGAGAGAATATGTGAGATCAAGGACTTAGAACACCTCGGGCTGAACAAGCAGGTACTCAGTGGGTGCTGACACTTGGCTGTGCCCTTCCTCCTCTCAACCCCCCCTCCAGCCCGCAGAACCAGGCTGGCACATGGTGACACCGATAGAGAGGTGTCGCCTGACCCACCTCCAGCTGGAGAAGCTGGGCGTTGGAGCCTCCGCGAAGCCAGACAGTCCCGCAGGGAGAAGCTCGGCCCCTGAGGCCTCTGAACACAGGTGTGCGGGAGGGGCTGGGGAGCCAGGTGCAAGGGCAGGAGTGGGAAGGGGGTATCTACTGGAGGGAGTACCGCTCCCTGGGGGTCTCGCTCCCCTCTTCACGGGGTCCCAGGAGAAGCCAGGTAGGGCAACGCTGGGAGGGGCCTCGCAGCTGTCACCTCCCCAGGCCAGAAAGTGGCAGCGGCAGGGAGGGGGCAGGGTGCCTGGAGAGTCAGGCCAGCACCCGGAGCCGGGAGTGTGAGGGGTGCAGCAGGAAGGACGCCTCCTCCCTGAGACCCGTGGGAAGGAGGCAGCACGGAGGGCCCTCACTGGTCAGTGGTTACGGGGCTGGGCGGACACATGGGTCAGGAGAGGGTCCACGAGCTGGGC
The DNA here is from genome assembly GCA_028533885.1 of Nasua narica. NCBI lineage: Eukaryota > Metazoa > Chordata > Mammalia > Carnivora > Procyonidae > Nasua > Nasua narica. The sequence continues at coordinate 28,285,875 of CM052798.1, forward strand.
TCCATCTGGAGCGCTAGTTCGCGTTTGCTGCCCACGGGCCCCTGGGCAGGTTACGTCATGCCTCTGGGCCTCTGTTCCCCGGTGCAGTGAGACAGGGTAATGCCAGCTTCCCAGTCGCGCTGGTGCCTAGCGCAGTTACACCCAGGGCATGGTATCGAGGAGAGACCGAGCAGGTCTGGGGGAGTGATCTCGAAGTGTGGTCCTCTGGCCAGAGTG
>CM052798.1:28286190-28392529 GCA_028533885.1 Nasua narica
CCCCCCCCCCCCCCCCCCCCCCCCGCTTTCTGGGCAAAAGCACGCTAGAGACTGGCAGGAGGAAATTTGGAAGAGAGTGTGTGCATGGATGGAGCCCAGGGAGGGACTGAGCGACAGCCGAAGGGGCTGGGCCACCCTGGGCAAGCCACTTGACCTCTCTGAGCCTTGGTCTTCTTGTTGGAAATGGAGATCATGCCACCTGATCTGTGGCGACTTTGTGAAGCTTCTACCAGAAAGGGGCTTGGGGGCAGAGCTCCTCTGCTCCAGGTGGTCAGGAAGGGAGGGCAGACCAGAGAGCTGGGCTGGCCTGAAGGTAGGCACTGAGCACAGGTGGGGTCTGAGGTCCCCATGGCTGATGGATGTGCTCTGAGGGGCTCGCTGGGAATCTAGGCTTCTATGGTTCCCAGGAGCTCAGGAGAGTTGGGGGAAATTTCAGAAGAGTTCCGGGCCTCCATCCACCTTAGGGACCCCCCAGCCTTTTCTGCTCTCCGTGGCCAGGCCCTCCCAGCAAAGGGTTAACAGTCTTCTCTACCTGCAGTTGCATTTTAAAGACACGAAATTAAAGCAGGTAATTTATTCTCCCCACACACGAAAGAGCAATTAGTTCTAAACAGGGCTTAATCAGTCACCGCGAGATTGATTTCTGGAGCCCTGGGTTTTCGGGCTCCTGGCGCCATGCCAGGCTGGGGAGGGAGGGGGCAGACAAATGAGCCGCGGCATGAGCCCTTACATAATCTGCTGGGGGGCCCTGGCAGCCTGGCTAGCCCCAGGCGGGGCTTGGCTGAGCTGGGGAGGGGGGCCCTGCTGTAGTTCCTTAAGAGTAGCCCTCAGGCTCCTGCCAGGCCTCCTGGGGAGAGGCCAGGCCCAAAGCTGTGGCCCCTCCCTCTGGGCGGTGTGTGTTGTAGGGGGAGGGGATGCGGGAGAGGGAAGAGTGTTGCGGTTCTGGGGTAGAAGGTGGTATTCTTGTCCAGCCTGGTACTTAACACTTGTTCTCCTCCTCTTTTCCCCATTCACCCTTCATCATTTCTGTTTCCTCCCATTGCCCCTTCTGGCCCTTCTCCTTCCTCTTCTCTCACCTTCCCCCCACCCCTTTCCATCACTTCCTCCTCTTTTCTCGTGGCCTCCTCGCTTCCCCCCTCCCCCACCCATGTCCTTGTCTCCCGCCACAGAACTCCATCCGGCACAACCTGTCGCTGCACACCCGTTTCATCCGCGTGCAGAACGAGGGCACGGGGAAGAGCTCCTGGTGGATGCTGAACCCCGAGGGCGGAAAGACAGGCAAGACCCCTCGGCGGCGGGCCGTGTCCATGGACAACGGGGCCAAGTTCCTGCGCATCAAGGGCAAGGCCAGCAAGAAGAAGCAGCTGCAGGCACCTGAGAGAAGCCCCGATGACAGCCCCCCGGGCGCGCCAGCCCCGGGGCCTGTGCCTGCCACGGCCAAGTGGGCCACCAGCCCGGCCTCGCACGCCAGCGACGACTACGAGGCGTGGGCCGACTTCCGCGGCGGCGGGAGACCCCTGCTCGGGGAGGCGGCCGAATTGGAGGACGACGAGGCCCTGGAGGCCCTGGCACCTTCATCGCCGCTCATGTACCCGAGCCCGGCGAGCGCGCTATCGCCCGCGCTGGGAGCGCGCTGCCCCGGGGAGCTGCCCCGCCTGGCCGAGCTGGGGGGTCCGCTGGGCCTGCACGGGGGCGGCGCGGGGCTGCCCGAGGCCCTGCTGGACGGCGCGCAGGACGCGTATGGGCCTCGGGCCCGGGCGGGGACGCCCGCCTACTTTGGCGGCTGCAAGAGCGGCGCCTACGGCGGGGGCGGGGGCGGGGGCTTCGGGCCGCCGGCGCTGGGCGCGCTGCGCCGCCTGCCCATGCAGACCATCCAGGAGAACAAGCAGGCCAGCTTCGCGCCGGCCGCCGCGCCCTTCCGCCCGGGGGCGCTGCCCCCGTTGCTGCCGCCGCCGCCCGCGCCCAGGCCCGGCCCGGTGCTGGGCGCGCCTGGGGAGCTGCAGCTGGCGGGCGCGGCCGCCGCCTACCCCGGCAAGGGCGCGGCCCCGTACGCGCCGCCGGTGCCCTCGCGCAGTGCCTTAGCCCACCCCATCAGCCTTATGACGCTGCCCGGCGAGGCGGGCGCCGCGGGCTTGGCGCCGCCGAGCCACGCGGCCGCCTTCGGGGCCCCGCCCGGGGGCCTTCTGCTGGACGCGCTGCCGGGGCCGTACGCGGCAGCCGCCGCCGGGCCGCTGGGGGCCGCGCCAGACCGCTTCCCGGCCGACCTGGACCTCGACATGTTCAGCGGCAGCCTCGAGTGCGACGTCGAGTCCATCATCCTCAACGATTTCATGGACAGCGATGAAATGGACTTCAACTTCGACTCGGCCCTGCCTCCGCCGCCGCCCGGCCTGGCCGGGGCGCCACCCCCCAACCAGAGCTGGGTGCCGGGCTGAAGGCCGCTGCACGCGCCCCGGGTGCCCCGCCCCGCCCCCAAGGGGCTTCTGTCTTCCCGTCCTGATTCCCTGGGCCCCATCCCTGATTCCAGCTCCACGGGAGGATCCGAGAGGCAGCCCCAGGCCTGCTAAAGACGTCCCTCAGAGGCAGACCCCAGAGGGAAGTGGTAGGAGGGGATGGGGCACCTGCCATTCCTGCCCAAACTCCTGAGACCCGCTCCTCCTGCCCCCAGGGCAGGAAGCCTGGGCAGAGTGGAATTTCGGGCTGGGTGGGAGTGGGGACGAGCCAGGTGGGCTGCGCTGGTCGGGGATTCCAACCAGGAGCTGTGGCACGGGGCTGGGGGCGTCTCCGAATCTTCAAGTTTCACTTGCAGGGGCCCTCGCCGCCGCGACGGATCACCCACCCCAAACTCCGGATCTGATTCCCAAACTGACACCCTCCCACTGGTCTTAGCCTCTCCCGCCCCAAGCCAGGAAACCCCCTCCCGGAAGCACTCACACCTACCTGTTGGCTGTTCACCCTGAGCTGTTTTCCTTCAGCCCCAACCCCCCCCTAGAACCCGCATTCCCATGGTTCAGCCCCTCCCTCCTATCTTTGCAGGCCCTAGCTTCTCCTCTCAGGTTGGAGTCAATGCCCCTTACCACCCCTGTCCCCCCCCAGTACTGGTCTCAGCCTCTCCAGCAGGCCTCAGCTCCGGATCCACCCCCAAACTGACACCCCTTTCTCTCCGTTCCAGTCCTGCCTCCTCTCCCGTATTTATAAGTGTCCGGTCCGGGCGGGCTGTGGGCGCGGCGTCCCCGGCGCATATCGTAGGCAGTGTACCGTGGCCGTGCCGTCAGCGTGTGCGTGTGCGTGTGTGCCGTGTCGAGGCCGTGTAGAGTGCATTGTACAGCATATTTTCATGAATAAAATTGTTTTAAATATTTCCCGCGCCTTGGGCTAGCAGAGGTGGTGGCGGCGGAGGGGGGTCATTGGCAGAGATCGTGGGGAAGTCCCTATGCCTGCGCCCCTATTGTGGCTCTGCGTCTGAGTCCCTGTCGGCATTCCCTGATGTTTGTCTGCACACACGCATTGGTTAAGCGCCTACTGAGTTCTGGACGCTGGCAATGTGCCTGCGTGGAACTCTTGCACCTGTTTCTGTGAGCATATGCATTGCAGGAAATTTCTGGTTTTGGGGGAAATTCTGTCCTGAATACATAAGCCTCAGAGGTTGGGAGAGAAGGCACAGATATGCACCGAGAGCCTGCTAGTGTCAGGTCCTACTTTAGGTCTGATTTTCGTTCCCATTGTACAGATGGGAAGACAGGGTCAGAAAGGGAAAATGGCTTGAGAAGGCAGGGTGGGATAACGGAAGGGAGGCCTTTGAAGGCGCACAGACTTCTCTTTGAATCCATTCCGTGCCTCTTGCTAGCTCTGTGCCCATGGGCGAATTTTCAAAGTCTTACTTTCCTGGTCTAGACCACAGGACGGTAGCAACCATTGCATGGGTTTCTGCTGAGGAGGAAATAAGAAAAGGTGTGTGGACTGCTTGGCCCTGCACTCATTCATTCATTCACCCATGGAAGATTTCTTGAGCATCTCTAAGGGCCCAGGTCTTGTACCAAGCATTGGGGCTGCCAGAGAGAGCATCAGAGGCACACTCTCTGCCCTCGCGGAACTAAGAGAGGCTCCAGGGGGACATAGTGAGTAAACAGGCGATTATGGATCAGAGCTGTGATGAACGGAGGAGACCAGCCGCTGGGGGAATGAATGGCATGCGGCACCCATCCCAGGGAAGGTACCTGGAGGGGGTACTGTCTCTGCTGAGTCGTGAAGGGTGAGTTGGCATTGGGAAGGGGAGGGATTCAGACAGGGAGGGAATGGCATTGTTGAGAGGCCTGGAGTCGAGATCGTGTGGGTTCCAGAACCAAAAGCAGTCTAGTGTGGCCAGAGCAAGGAGATGGAGAGATTACCCATGATGGGGAGGCAAATGCACCAGAAGGGCAAGAGAGTCAGTGGCCAGGCCAGAGGTGTTGGTGGTGACTCAAACCGGGAGGGGTTGGGGAGGGCCGTGGGACAGGAGGGAAAGGATGAATTCCCATATATTTTGGATATAGAATCACTAGGACTGGTTTCGGATTGGATAAAGGGGATGAGGGCTAGGGAAGAATCAAGTGATGCCTGGTTTGTAGCTGGGCACCTGGATGGGAGGGCCATTCCCTGAACAGGAGAGCATGGAGGCGGGAGGAGCCCTGGGAGGGGTACACTCAGTCTTAGATGGGCTCCGTGTGAGTTAAGCTCCGTGGAACCCCTGGGATTTCGGGGGATGTTCAGCCGCGTATCTACTGTGTGAATGGCAGTTCCTGGCACTGGGCAGCATGGTGGCCTGGTGACGTCCGGCTGGATCATGGAGTCAGAAACCCTGGAGAGGGAAGTTATGGAGCTGTAGGAGTGGCTCGGGGGGTGGGGCCGAGTGGGAAGAGCTGGGCAACCCGAGTCTGCTCCAGTGAGCACCTAAGAACACCTTGGCGCAGGAAGAGGAACCCGCTGGCTGAGAAGGAGCGGCGAAGGGAGAGGAGGAGGAAAACCAGAACGCTGAGCTCTTAGAGTCTGTGAAAAGAGCACGGTCCTGGAAGTAATGCCTTAGTGCCTTTACTTTCTAAAGATTTTTATTTATTTATTAGAGAGAGAGAGACTGAGAATGAGAGGGGAGAAGGTCAGAGGGAGAAGCAGACTTCCCGCAGAGCCAGGAGTCCGATATGGGACTCGATCCCGGGACTCCGGGATCATGACCTGAGCCGAAGGCAGTCGCTCAACCAACTGAGCCACCCAGGCGCCCAGTGCCTTTACTTTCTGAAGCCTCACTTTTCCTAGTCTGGAAGCTGGGGCCCTAGCACCTGTCTCAGATCTGTTTTGAGGAGTGAACAAGATCGGAATTATTCTCTGAGGTCACACTTCTGAAAAGGAGTAGAGCCGAGGTTCTTGCCCAGACTGTGTGCCTCCAATGCCCAGGCTTTCCCGTGGCCTCCACTGCCTCTGGGCAGGTGGCTATGAGCCAGGCAGCAAAGGAGCTCGGAGCCGGCGCGACCTATACAGGGCCTGGGCTAACGGCTGGGAGGCAAGACCTCCCTGTGGGGTGCGGTAGCTGTCCTCACGGGGTGGGGAGCATAGAGAGGCGGATGGACTGTCCCCTGGGACAGATGCCCCAGCCCCGCCCCACACCCAGATTCCAGGACAGCCCAGCTGGGTCTGGGCTCCATATGGGCTGCCAAACTGCCCCCACCCTAAGCTGATGGAGGGCCGGCTGCTGGTATGTGTGTGCGCGTCTGTGTGTGTCCTTGTAGCCCCATGTGCATCTGTCTGTGTGGGCCCGTGTGCATGAGCATGGGGAGGGGGGACAGCCTGGGTGATGGCCGGGGTCTCCCTGTCTGTGCACATGCCTGGATAAGCGTGTGGGTGTGGGTGTGTGTGTGCGCGCACGCACGCGTGTGTTAGGAATACCAGCGTATCCATCTCCGAGTGTGTCCACATGTGCGCCCAGGGCTGTGGAGTCTGCCTGTGTGAGTTGTGGGCACTGCATGTTTTCCTCTCTGGGTGTGTCTGCTATCTTGGAGCAGAGCTCCCCCTGGGTGCACCAGAGCTGGCGTTCGCCTGCCAGGAGCATCTTCTGGGCTGCTCTGCTGGGGGAGGGGAGGGGAGGGAAGCAAAGGGACACTCCCATCCCTGGGATCAGGCCAGGAGACTACCTCAGAGTAAAGACTGCTCTGCCAGGCTCAGGCCAGTGGTGATTCCTGAGACAGCGTCTGCCTTGCTGGACCCCATCAGGAGAAAGGGGACAACACCCCTGCAGCTGGGGGTCTGCAACCGGCCTTTCCCTGCCAGCCTCAGAGCCCAGCAGACACGCCCCCCTCCATGCCCACTCCCTGGGAGGCGTCTGACACATGATTTATTCATAAAAAGCCATTATTTGTGCCAAAGAACTGAGCCGCTGCTTTTTAAGTGCTGATAATGCTCTGGGCCTCCTTGCCTCTCAGCACCCCCCCCCCCCACCTCCTGTCTCTCTCCTCCTCTCTCTCACCTTCTTGGGACTTCCCATCCTTTCTCCTCCCCTGCTTCCCCCTTCCCTCAGCTCCCTTCCCCTTCCTTTATTGTTTCTACTCAACTCTTCCCCCAGTTTTTCATTCTCCCTTCACCCTGCTCACCTGCTCCACAAAGAGGGGAGTCAGGCCTCAGAACCAGTTGCCCCAGATTGGGGGAACCCAGGGCTCCCCACCCTCCACATCAGCGCTCCCCTCCCCAGGGGGCTAGGGCAAGGTGGGGAGCAGAGAGAGCAGGCTGTCAAAGCCAGCTCCCTCCCCTTCAGGCTTACTGGCTGCAGCCTCCCAAAGACACATTCAATCTAAAAACCAGTGCACTTTGCTATCCAAATGCAGATTCTTGGCAAACTCTGTAGGCCCTGTCCCCCCCCACCCCCCCAAGGGCTACCTATAGAAATTCTGGAGCCACCATTCTCTGGATGGTGCCAGGAGATGCCGACATCAAGGGAGGCACTTGGGGTCCCCTCGCAGGGTACCCTCTGTCCAGATAGGAGGCAGCCGAATGAGTATCACAGATGTGTACGTGGTTGCAGACATCACAGATCCACGTGTGTGTGTGTGTGTGTGTGTGTCCCTCATGTTTGCACGTGCACACACAGGCACACCTACTCACGCAGATGGAGAGTCATTCCTCCCCTGAGCACCTGCGGAGGGGGCTGAAATTCTTTTCCCATTCAGGTACCCGCTTGTTCATTCGTTCATTCATTCACTCATCCACTCTTTAAACCTTACTTTCACACCCCCTGGGCGCCAGCGCCGGGCCGGGCACTGGCTGGACCACAGGGAGGGGAACCGGAGCGGAGGGGGGCACCGCAGGCCCCTCCAGCAGCCTTGGGCTGGGGGTTAAGCACCCAGCAGGCAAAGGGTTAAGTCATTTGGCATCCAGAGCTGGAGCCATTAGGCCTCCTAATTATGAAATTATCGAGGTCCTCAGGTGACTGCTAATTTCACACACACTGTTCCTCTCACGGCTAATGAACGCCCGCAGAACCCACGCCTTGTCTTTCCTGCTGAACGGTGACCTGCAGTTAATGAGCTCAGGAAGGCAGACCGGCCGCCGGCTGGGTGGGTGGGGCGCCAGGCCCGAGGAGGGGGCCCACAGGAGGCCTGCCCAGCCAAAGCCCAGCCCCAGCCGGCGGTTTGCGGGCCTGGCTAGGCCCGGGCTCTAGCCTGCAGGGAGAGATGCAGACTGGGGGAGGGCTTCAGGTCTCAGGATCCTAGCCTGGGGCCTGGTGGAGGGTGGCAGGGAGTGGGGGGCGGGGGTGAGTAGGAAAAATGGAAGGCAAATGATTGGGGGGAGCACTGGCATGGGCCTGGGGCTGCGGGGCCTGGGGCTGCGAAATGGAATGTGAACAGCGGGGAGGGGAGAGCATTTCTGCTGGGTCCTGACACCCCCCTCCCCGGGCCAGGAGTCACAACAGCATGGCATAGAGGGTGGGATTGGTGGGGGCGGGGTACAGTTATCATAGGGCAATGCCATCGATGGTAGATGGTGATGACTCTGGGGACTGGCAGTGCTAATGGCGAGGTAGCGATGCTTCTGGTTGTGATTTTTAAAGTTTTGATTTTTTTTTAAAGATTTTATTTATTTATTTGACAGAGAGGAGGAAGATCACAGGTAGGCAGAGAGGCAGGCAGAGAGAGAGGGGAAGCAGGCTCCCCGCTGAGCAGAGAGCGCCATGCAGGGCTCGATCCCAGGACCCTGAGATCATGACCTGAGCCGAAAGCAGAGGCTTTAACCCACTGAGCCACCCAGGCGCCCCTAAAGTTTTGATTTTTTTTAGGAACATAAAAAATGATCCTGCAAAATAGGAAGAAAAAAATCTTATGGAGGCCGCATGCAGTCTTGGGTGGGGGCAGGGCAGGAGCCCAGGTCTCTTCCTTCTGGGGACATCACCGGCCCTTCGGGCTCAAAACCAAGTAGGTTGGAAGGCCCTGTTGCTGCCTCTGGGAGCACCCCACCCGGCCCGGGGTTCACCAGCCCGGTCAGTGCCAACGGAGCCTGAGTCCCCATCAGCGACCCTCTCCTGAGGCAGGTACCCCGGGTCCCGGGGACAGGTGAGGAATCCCCTCTCCTCCAGGCCTGCGTATGGATACGTGCGGTGCACGCAGATGTGCACCGCTCTGTCCTCTTGAAGCTGCCCCCTCTCCCTCAGGAGTGCGAGGGGCATTCTGGCTTCCCATAGCCCTGCCAGCAAGTTCCCGCTCTGCCACCAACTCCCGTCTCCTTGTCTCCGGCCACAGTTTCCCACCTATCAAAGGTAGGTAATGAAAGTGTGAACTCACTTTGGATGTGACAAAGATCTCGGAAGTTGTCGCTGCTGCTCTGTGACCTGGGCCTGACCAGTTCTCCCCTCAGGTGCCCAGAGTGTCTCTCCTAGACAGCTAGCTCCAGCTTGGGGCGGACTGGGAGGTGGGGGGAGTGTCTGCACCAGGAGGGGTTCCCAGGGAGGAGGGAAGGATGGGGGGAAGGGCCTCTGCATGGAGGCACACACCCCTGCAGCTCACACACCCCCCCCCTCCCCGGCTAGCCCTTCCAGTGTCCCTTCCCATTTGACCCGCGCATCAGCAATATGAGGTCAATGCTTTTATCGCCTCCATTTTCCCAAGGAGAAAAGTGATGGTGGGAGCGGTTAAGTGATTATCCCCAAGTTGCACGGCTGGAAATGGCAGAGCTGGGCCTCGCACCCAAGCCTGGGTGTGGGCCCTTCCCTCCTGCGCGATGCCTTTCCTCCACATGCCCTCCACATGCCCACATACACGTGTGCCCCTCACCCACCTATACCTCACGCAGGGGGCCTCTCATCCCCGCGCCCCTGCTGCATGCACGCAAACACCCATCTCTGCCCTCCTCTGGGCCTTGGGGTACAACCTCACACCCATAGGTGCTCTCAGACACAAGTATGGACTTTACCAGTAGGCTTGCAAAAATGCACGCCGACGCACCTGCCCGCAAACAGACATCCACACGCAAACGCGCAAAGCACACGAACGCACGAGTAAACACACACAAGCTCTATGGAATCCGCACGCCAACACACCCACCCAGGAAGGTGTGCACACACACAAGCGCACTACCCCCCGCCCCGTGTGCACACGTGGTGGTATTCACCCATGCGCACGCCCTGGCCATGCCAACGCACGGGTACACGACAACGATCCTCGGAGGAACGTTTGTGGACACACGTGCGCCTGTGCAGACATGTCCTCCACATAGGAAGCAAGGCGTGCAGGGACTGTCACGTGCACACGGGAGCAGAGGCACAGGCACTCTGAGGCGGTGAGGTGAGCAACCTCCTGGACCGCGGGGGTGATGGAGGGACCCACGTCCTAAGTGACTATCAAAATGTCGTGGTGTGTGAGGTGCAAACACCAATTAGTGGGGCCTTTGAAAGCATCAGCTCGTTAGCGGGGAAGCAGGAGAGGCTGGAGTTGGCGTACAACACGGAGGTATTTAACTGTCGTGGGGTGGGGGGTGTGAGCTGCGGAAAGGCCTTCGGGCAGAGCTCCCCCTCCACTCTGTACTTGTTAGTGGAGAAGGACCCTCACGAGGGGCCTTGGCAGGCGGCTTTGACGCTCCTTGAAAGCGGGGGATGGGGGGCAGCCTCCTGCCAGTGCTGGGCTGGCACCGAGCGCGCGGGGGCTGCGCCAACTGGCGATCAATTTCATGCACATCGTAAACCTAAGTGCTTTCTGGAGAGTTGGGCAGATTGCACATAAAGTCCCCCTTCTGTCCCTAGCACACGGGTGGGCGGGTGAGGCAGAGGCTCACCCTGGTAGACAGACCTCGGCTAGGCTGCAGGAGACCCGGATGACCTGGTTCCCAGGAGGAGGTCTCCTTGGGGACACGGGGCGTTGCACTGGGAGGCCGGGCAGCCGGATAGGAGGACAGGGCCTGAGTGCTAGGGCCGGCCCCACTTGGCTGCCTGGTGGCTGAATGACTTTGGGCAATGAGGTTCTCTGACCCTCGGTTTTTTCATCTGTAAAGTGGGTTGATGGAAGAATTCAGGGGGTCCCTGTCTGTGGCATGATGTGTCACAGAGCGGAAGAGCCTCCTGAGTGTGAGTAAGGTCACATTTGTATTTTTGGGGATGCCCAAAGGATTCAGGCTCTGAGCTCCCACATGTAGGGCCGCAGACCCCTCCCCACAGTCTCCACCATTTCTGGGAGGCTCCAGAGGCCCCCAAACCTGTCTTTCATTAAGGAGGCCTACCTATTATTCCATCCTGGTTCTGCCCAAATGCCTTTATGCACATCTGCCACCCTTAAGCATGTTTGGGGAACCCTCCCCCCCATCCCCTCCATCATGCAATATCCATGCCAGGCCAAAGGGGTGGCCTCTGGATGTTCTCCAAGTCCCCCACCCTTTGGATACCAGAGCAGTTCTGGGCTTTGCATCAAAGCCAAGGTGGTGGGGTGAGGGTGGGGGTGGGTGGGAGGGGTGAAGTGTAGAGGAGGCCACATTCCTGCTCAGCTCTGTGCCTCTGTCGCCTCTGTCGTCTGAGCCTCAAAGAGTTGTGCTTGTGCATACCACCTCTCACACACTCTCACAAAATCGGCTTCTTCATCTTCTGCCCTCATCCTGATCCTGGAAGGTCAAATCCTGGCCAGGTGTGGGGCTGGGGAGGGGACCCACATGGCCCTTCTCCCTGCAGCCCCTGAGGGCAGCAGAGGGGTGAAGAGTAATTCTGAAACCAGACTGCTCAGATTCAAATTCTGGCTTTGCTGTTTATAAGCCACATGATGTTGGGTAACTTACCTACCTTATCTCTGCCTCAGTTTCTCATCCGTAAAATGGGGTAATGGTATTCACCTCATAGGACTGTTGTAAAAATTCAACAAATGCAAGTGAAGTGCTTGGAGCAGTACAAAGCACATAGTAGCATGATGTGAATGTTTCCTGATATCATTATAATAATATTAATATTATGATATAACCATTGTTCTCTTTCTCCTCTGCCCTTTTTAGGTCCCCCCCCCATTCTTCCTCTTGTAGCAACAAAGGCAATCTTTATCAGTGGGTTCAAAACAGACCTGAGAGTGGAAATATGACAGGTTACTACAGTTCTCAACTCCAGGGGCTGACTTCCAATTACAATTTTTGCCAGTGCCCCAGTTGTTCATTACCCAACCTGAGCAACTGAACATAACTATCTCCTTTTCTCTCTGATATCGGGAGCCCTGCTGCCTTACTCTGCTTGGGCTGCTATGACAAAATACCGTAGACTACATGGCTTAACCAACACTCATTCCTCACAGATCTGAAGATTAGGAAGTCTCAGATCAAGGTGCTGGCAGATTTGGTTCCTGGTGAGAACCCTTCCGGCTCACAGATGGCCACTTCTCACTGTTTCCTTCCATGGCAGGAGAGAGGGAGCTCTGGTTTCTTCCTCATACCATAAAGGCATAATCCCAGCATGGGGGCTCCATCCTTATGACCTCATCTAAACCTCAGGCCCCCAAAGACCCCCCCCCACCTCCAAACACCAACCCTCTGGGGTCAGCATACGGATTTGGGGTTGACAGAAATATTTGTGTCATACCCCCTGCACGGTGAGCCCAGTGGCAAGCAGTTGGTGCTCAGGAGCTGACGGCGGACCTTCGAATAATGGCCTTCCCAAGCCCCCTGCGAGGAGCAGGCGATCACCATCAGACTAGCGATGGTGCTCATGGAGCACCCACGGAGCTCAGAGGGGGCTGGATAGTCAGGATGGGAGAGGCTACGCTGTGGTGACCAACAGCCCCGAGATCTGTGTGGGTGAACACGACAAATGTCCCTTGTTTGCTTATGCAAAGTCTGCTGCAGTTTCTGGCATCTCTCAGGGCTGGTGTCGTTCATGGGGTGACTCAGCTTTCTGTGCCGCTCGGATCCGGAGGCGCCACCGCTTCGAAAGCAGCTTTCTTGGTTGCTACAGCAGCTAGAAGGTCAGGCAGCGGCTCTTGTATGCTCTGGCCAGGACTGACCATTTCACCTCTGTCCGTAGCTCACTGGCCAGGAGCTGTCCCATGACCCGCTTACGACCAGGAGCCCGGGAACTGTAGGAGTCTGGGTCTGCGGGAGGGAGAGAGGGAGGCGGTTCTGGGGGTCGAGTCACGGACCAGGCGAGCAGGGCCCGGGAGCTTAGGACAAGAGGAGGTCCTGCCAGCTGAGTAAGTAGGGCGAGGCTTCCTTGGAGGGGTCTGGAGCTGGGCTTTAAAGAAAAGAGGCAAGATGGATTGGGACAGGCGAAGAAGAGGAAGAAAGAAGAGAAAGAGGGCATTCCATGTAGGCATCGAGAAGGAGCAAACACCTGCCAGGAATATAGCCAAAGATGCCTCCAGGGAACCATGAGAACATTCTGGCTTCAGCAGGTCTGTCTAGGGAGGATGATAAAGGGAAGTGTGGACTTTCAAGGTCTTGGAGTGAGAAATGTTTTGGAGGCAGAGTTGATGAGTCAGGAGTCCATCATTGCCCCCTGTGTGGGTGCGATGGGAGAAAGTGACCCTGGCTTGACTTCTGGTTTTCTGGCTTGGGAAACCGGGAGGTGAAGGTGCTAGTCATCAAGTCGGAGAACCCAAGAGAAGGAGTGTGTTGTGGGGTCAGAGGGAAAGCTGGGTTGGGTTAGGGCCACGTTGGGTTTGAGAGAGCCATGGGGCATGCCGGGAGGGGCCCAGGAGGCTGGGGACAGTTGGGTTCCAAGCTCAGGAGAAGGAGCTGGGCTGGAGTGGAAGAGCAGATGGGGTCACGTGACGGGCGGAAGAAGAGGGCCCCAGCCAGAGCTCTGCAGAGCAGGCTTGTGAGGCACAGGCAGAGGAGGGGTCCGAGAAGGTACGAAGCAGAGGGATGCGGGCAAAGCCAGAAGATGTCGTGGGAGCGAGGGAGAGCCAAGAAGAGAGGAGCAGTTCACCGTGTCTGACCTGGCACCCGGATGGGGCATGACCGGGGGATTTAGTGACAAGAAGGTTGCTGGCGACCTTGGCGAGGATTGTTTCTAGGGCATGATGGGCTCAGAAGCCAGAGTGGAGTGGTCAAGGAGCGAGTGTAGACAACTCTCCCAGAAGCTTCCCCAGAGGGCAAGGAGAGAGAGGGCCATGTGTGGAAAAGTTGGGCTGTCCAAGGAGACCATTCCTGAAAAAGTATTTTATTACTATTACCGTTTTTTTAAGGAGGGAGAGATTGGAATATATTGACAGTGGAGAGTGGAGGGGAAGGAGCCGGTAGGGAGGAAGATGTTGGACTCAGGGGATCCCTGAGGAGTTGGGGGCAGGGGGAGGAATCCAGAGCTGGGCTGGGAGATAGGGCTTCACCTGGAAGGTCTGCTGTGAAGGAGAGAGGCTCCCGGGGAGACCCGGGGTGGGGTGGGGGCGTAAGAACACAGAAAAGGGAGAAGTTGGGGGCAGAGGGAGGAGGCTGAAAATAGCAGTGAGAGGTAAGAGACACACACATAAAGGTAATCAGAGAAATAAAGACACAGAAGATAAGAGCCAGAGAGGGGATGATAAAAGGCTGAGCGGAGGCTCAGGAGAGGCCCCTCACGAGGGGACCGGTGGCCCTGGGCAGGGAGGGCGGGCCTCTGGAAAGCCAGCGCAGAGCTCAGACTAGGGCCCAATCCAGAAATCCACCTGACTGTAGCCACATAAATGCCAGGGCCCTTGCCTTCATGGTGGAGGCGGGGGGTGGGGGGCGCATCTGCCAAGCCCCTTTCCCTGGCGCAGGAGCGCCAGCCAGGCCCTTCGAAGCTGCGGATCCTGGGCCTAGCAGGAGCCTGGTCTTCCCGAGGCGGGGAGGGCAGTCTGGGTCTCTGGCCACCCAGGAGGCATTTAGACCCCACATACGGAATGGTCAGGCCCTGAGGGAGAGACAGTTAGAGCCAGCCCCCTGCCCCTCAGCCCTCACGGCCCCAGCCCCAGGCCTTGGTGGCCCGGTGGGGCCTGGGCCACCCTGACATTCACCTAATTGTCTTCCCTCTTTGATGAGTGGTTCCGCAGAGGCGCCGCCGCCGATCAAATTAAATGTGAGCCAGGCAGGCAGCCCCGCTGATGAGATGGGAAATACCACATTTACATAGCCCCGCACCAGGACCAGGGACCCAGGGCCCGAGACGAAGAAGATCCAGGGACCCAGGCAGAGACAGATGGAGTCAGAGAGGCAGAGACAGAGAGATGGGGGTGGGGAAGCCAGGAAGAGAGTGGATAGGGGGTGGGGGAAGGGGGTAGAGGCACCGTTCCTGGGGTCCCAGTCACTGTCACGGAGGGAAGGGCAGCGGGGGAGGGGAGAGATGAACACAGGTAGACCCCCGCCCTGCTGGGCCCAGAGGTGAGAAGGTGGCCTGGAGCCCAAGATGCAGCTGAGTCCCCCTCCGGCCTAACGCCCAGCTGAGTCTCCATGCAGCTCCTCTCTTCCGCCCAGACCCCACAGCTGGACTGCAGCTGCTCCCCCAGCACTGCCCTTGGTGGGTGCGGCTGGGAGCTTCCCCTCAGTTCACTTGGGGACATTCTGGCCGCCCCAGGAAGCGGGTGTGTGTGCGAGTGCGTGTGATGTGTGTGCGAGCGGGACGGAGGGAGCATGACCACATGGGGCCCCTGCTCGGGGTCTCCTGGGAGCAGGTGTGTCGGCCATCCCTAGGCCTGGGCCCTCGGAGGATGGCCGTGAGCCTGGTCTTCCCTCTGACCTGAAGCGCTGGGGTGGCCCGGGTGCTCCCACCGGGGGACCCTGAGTCTGAGTGCAGGACAAGTAGGGCCCTGGTGTTCCCCTCAGAGCTGTGGGGCCCACAGTCCCTCCCCGCCCCCAACGGCCTGTCCCGGGTGCAAAGCCTTGTCGCAGCCTCAGAGCAACTCTGTGAGGACGCCTGCTGTCATTCTTCCCACTTTCCAGAGAAGAAAACTGAGGTTTGGAGAGGAGAGGTTTACCAGCCAGAAAGGGCACAGCTGGGACAGGAGCCCAGGACCGTCCCACTCAGGCCAGTCGGGCCTCCTCTGCCCCGACTGATTCTCTGTTGGTTGCTCTAGGTGTCTAAGACTCCTAAAGGAGGCACAGAATCCTGTGGCCGGTAGGTAGGGGTGGAAAAGAACTTATTCATCCCTTCGTTCAGTTTTCTAAATGGGTTCCCTCCAGAAACGTGCCCTTCCCTCCCCCTTCAACCTCCCGGGCCTGGGCGGGACACGTCCCATAGTACTTCCACCGCCAATGGCATTCGTCGAGCACAAGACACATCCTAGGCACAAGGTGTGCCTTGCTGGTGCCATCGACCCCTCGCTTCAACCCGGGGCAGGAGGCCTCCTCGTCAGCCCCATGGGACAGATGTGGAAACTGAGGCTTACACGGATCCAGGAGAGGCAATCCGTTAAGAGCTAAGCTCTGTTGGGGTTTAGTCCCCTTGCTCCGAGAGTCCCCTCCCTCCCTCTGTCCCTGATCTGGACCTAGCCATCCCGGCCAGGCCAGTGTGTGTGAGCTTGGGGCCAGTGCCCGGCTCGACGTCTGGGGAGTGTCTCTGTCGCTTCACCCCCTCAAGGCCTCGCCATGACTCTACCGCCTGGGAATGACTTTTCCCTCATTTTCGGCGGAGCACACAGAGGCTCAAAAATGGGAAGTGACAGCAAGTTTAGCGTCAAGGCTCCTTCTGGGACACAAGCGTCCAGATTCCTAGCTCTTTCCGGCCCCCTGAGGCTCCACAAGCTTTGTCTTTTCTTCCGCCCCTTGGGAATTCTTACTTGGGGCCCCCCTGCCCAGGGAAGTGCCTGTTGGCTCCACTGAAAAGCCCTTCCCCCTCACCCATGGGGGCCAGGGCGGCTTTTACTGGGGAAATAATTAGAAATCTAATTCTTATTTCTCCCTCTCCGCTAATTGTCTGTGGACAATTTGATTGTAACAGTCGTCACTGAAGCAGAAAAACCACCTTATTTCTGCCAGACATCCTCCTTGCAATTAACACCAGCCACTGGCTGGCTCCCCTCTCACCTGCAGAGCCCCAGGGCCTGAGGGGGCCCTCACCTCTCTGCCTCCCAGCTCTGGTGAGGGCACATCTGGGGGCCAGGCCTGGCCACGTGGGGGGGCAGGTGCCCAAGGACCTACAGGACAAGGTGTGTGGGGGGGTCGGCAGTGGGGGTGAGGAGAATATATGAATACTGGAGCATTTATTTGGGGGAAAGAAGGAAGGGGAAGATGGAGACCCCAGTTCAGGGAGATACGGGGGTAATGGACCAGTCCACACAGACCCAGGGCAGAGAGATGCAGGAGAAGGAAATGCCTGGTAGGGGTCAGGCCGAGGAGGCAGGAGCCAGGACCCCCCCAGCCAGACTGTTTCTCTGCCAAGGCAGGGGACACACCTCTGAGACAAAGCCAGACGGTGTTTTTAGGAGCGGGCTGCTGAGGGCTCCCCAGAGAGCCAGCCTCCTCCGGTGGGATGTGGCTGATTAAGAAAGGAGGGGGGGAGGGGGGTATGAAGGGTGGGGGGAATGGGAAAGGTGAAGGATCCAGAGACCAGGCAAGAATGCAGATGGGGACAGACTGGACGGGTGAGGACAGGACTGAGTGTGAGACAGACACACGGCCCAGGACTGACCTGTTGATGAACGCTCTCCTAGCAGCTGCCCAACCCCCCTCCTCAAGCACAACCCGCCCGCCCACCCCCACCCCCCGGGTCAGGCAGGCTCCGGTTCTCCTCCAGTCTCCCTACACATCTTATCTCTAGAGTCCCCCACCCTGTTCCCCTCTCTCTCTTCAGGGCCGGGCCGATGAAGTGGGTGGTTGTGGGAACCCTCTACCTTGGGGTGCAGGCTGAAGAGCTCACAGTGGCCCCCTTTGCCATGGAAGCTGACATGGGGGGGCAGGAGGGAGGGACTCCTGATCCGCTTTTGGACGCCCATCCCAGGCGTCTGCTCCCAGGTTGGCGGCTTCGGGAGGCTTGTTGACTGGGTTCTCCAGGTAGGGGCAGGGGGAGGCTGCCCAGCCCTGACTCACAGGGAAGCCTGAGCAGCCTCCTCTGCCTGCCCCCCCAGGGCTCTGCCCCAGCCCTGCCCCCTTAGCTGGGCCAGGAGAGAAAGTGCCAGGGACTGAGGGGCCCCCCCACACAGGGTGGGAGAGAGAGGGGTGGGGGAAGCCACAGCCCAGAGCCTCCTCCGCCTCGTCTTCCCTCTGCGGGTTCTCAGCCCTCCCCTCTCCCCCCTCCCAGGCTTGTCAGGGGAGGATGTGGGGGGGGGCACCGGGGGCTCCTGTCAGTCTCGAGCTGGAGAGCTCCCCGAGCTTCATTAACATGCAAATTAGCAAGTTCTGACTGGCTGTGGCAGCTACGGGCAGCCACCCCTCCCAGCCCCTTGCACACGGTTGTGTGTGTGTGTGTGTGCGCGCGCGCGCGTGCACGCAAGATCTGCAGCAGGGTCTGGAAGAGGGGAGAGCGGCTCATGGCTCTGGATTCCATAGACAGCAGGACACGTGTGCCACACACACTTCTATCCATGCACCTACACAAAGACACACTCACATGCATGATACACGTGATACACAGACCAAACACGCACATACATGTATACACATGTGCACGCCAGATGCACAGACACTCCTGGTCACAGCCAGCCAGCCCCGCTCCTCGGGCTCAGTGACACCCGTGGTCATCCAGTCACCTCCGCACGGCTTTACCCACAGGGCTCAGGCCCTAAGCGGCCTCCCACGGGCATACCAAGTTCAAGCTCCCCCTTCCTTCCAGACGCCCACGACTTCACACGCTGACACACAGTCCCGCACAGGAACAAACCCATAAACACGCTGTCCCCCACACCGCTCCGGTCAGTCACCCAAAGTCCCGGCCAGACCAGGTGCCGCGAGAGGCAGCGCCCGAGGCCCCGCGGTTCGCCACACCCTGCCGTCCGGCCCATCCTGTCACACTGTTCCTGCCACTGGAGCTGACCCAGACCTGCCCCAGCGTCCCTGCCAGCCCTCCTCTTCCGTCTCCTGCGCTGTGGGCCCCTCTGCTCGGACCCCCGTCTGAATCGCCTTCGCTCGGCCCACTTGCAGGTTGATCCCCTGCCCCAGCGGCCTGCCCTTGGCCTTCCCTTTGTGAGGCTGGGCCTCACTAGAGGATGGCCCCGGTCACAGGGCACTGCCATTGCCTGCTGATGTGTCTGCCTGCCCCGAGTGGGTGGGGGGGAGCTTGCGGAGGAGGAGGAGGACAGGGGCGGCGTCCGGCAGTCTGGTGCGCGGCTCCGTCCCCAGTGCTCAGCTCGCTCTGACCCCTCCGTGCTATTTCCGCAGCTGGATGGAGCGCAAGCCAGCAGGGCTAATAATGGGAACAGCTAATACTTATTTGGTCTTCACTGTGTGCAAGACCCCATGTGGGGGTGCCTGTTACTATCCACCCCACTGTTACCCCATTGTTAGATGAGGAAACTGAGGCGCAGAGCGATGAAGGAGCCTGGCCAGGATCACCCTGCTGGTAAGTGACAGACAAAACTGGAACGGGAACTCTGCGACTCTGGACAGCCCTGCATGAGCTCTTCCCGGGGACACCAGGCAGCGACTCAGAGAGTTGGGGGCAGTCACGGTGGGTGGGGAGACAGAAGTAGGGGAGGGGAAGAGCCGCAGGAGGGATCCCCCAGTCCCGAGCAGTACAAGGAGGCTCTTCACTTCTAAGGGGGGCGGGGAGCCTTGCTGGCTCACACATGTCATGGAAGCTCTGGCTGTGGGAACCTGGGTCACCAAGGGTGGGGAGATAACCAGGACACTGGCCCATTTTAAAGACCGGGTGACTTAGGCCAGAGAGACTCGGAGTCAAACTGAGCCCCATTTCCTTAATACCTGCTGTGCGCCAAGCCCTCGTCTGACTGATCCCCTTTATCCCTCAGGATAGCCCAGCGAGGCTGGCCGCCTTACTAGCTTCATTTTACAGATCAGAGAAGTGAGGCTCAGTGTCTCTCCACAAGCAGGGGTCAGGGTGGTAGCCACATGTGGTTTTGTCTGTCAATAACCATTCCCCAGCATGCTAACCCTGCTTCTGGAACGGGAGCTGCCGTCCCTTAGGATCCCACCCTCCTGCACAGGGTTGATTGGTTCCCTGATAGACATGTGATTCAAACTGGGCCAATCAGGGCCCTCCTTGAGAGTTTTGACCTCCCCCCCACCCCAGGTTGAGGCTCTGGAGTTTTCAGCAGCCCAGACTCCCTTCTTCAGGGAGAGCAGGGAGCAGCGAGCGCACTGAGGGGAAAGGAGGGAGAGGGAGGGAGCGGGGCCGCCACCTGCTGTCAGGGGGCACCCCGGGCCTTCAGCAGGCCCTCAGCTTACTGGGCCGTCTCCAGCTGGTTCCACCTTGTCCAAGGCTCTCCTCCATCCCTCTCTTGCCCCTCTGCTTTGTCTAGCGCCCACCATCATCCAGAGGGTTCCCAACAAGTGTCCTGGGGATGGGGGCCAGCCAGGAGGGGGCTGCGCCCACTGGATGGCCCAGGGGATGCTGAGGCAAGAGTCAGGGGCAGGGACAGCCTCACTCCTGCCGGACAATCTGCGGGTACGTGGCTGACAGCTGTCACCGAATGAGCGGTCCTTACCCTCATGTGGCCCAAGGCCAGGGCCCTCGTCGCTTGTTCACTGGACTCCAAACCGTGTCTGGCATACAGAAGGCCTTCGCTGTCTATTTGTGAAATGAATGAAGGGCTGGGTTCATTGACATATGTCTCAGGCCTTGGCCGGGCACAGAGGTCATTCACCCGTGGGGGGCTCCACAGGTGGTCCTCCCTGCTGACCAGTCCTCTCAGGTCCCTTGGACGGCCCCTTCCCAGCCTCTGGAGTCTTTGATCTAGTCTGGGGGTGGGGCTGGGGTGGCTCTCACCACCGAAAGCAGCATCCGGTTGCTTTGGAGTCTTACGTTAGAAGAGTATCTTTTGAACGTAGAAGTCCGAGACTACGCACCTCTGTTTGTTGCTTCCGGTGCAGGGGCGACCCGGCATCGCCCACCGAGTATGGTGGAATAGGCTAGGAGTGGCCCCCCTTGACTCGTGCAGTGTCGTGGCTCGGGACTCCAGCACAACTGTGGAGGCTGGGAGGAAAGACCCTTGGAGAACAAGTCAAGACGGTTGGTGAGAGTGGGCGGGGTCAAGAGTGGCCTATTGATGAATCCTTCCAAATGTCACCAGGCCCCATCTCAGCTCTTGAGGGGGGACTCAAACCCAGGGCTCCCGCGACCTAGGGCTTCATGGTCCCCACGGTTTCCTCCTGAATTCCTCAGAGAGAATTTCTAGCACTGACCGTTTGCTTCTGAAGCTGGAGCTGTCAGGGCTCACTGAATGCGGCCTGGTGAATCCTGTTCTTGACCCAGTGTGGGCCCCAGGTGGGGCTCGGCAGCGGCCCACGCTCCCAGTCTGATGACCACCATTAGGCCTGTGGCTTCTGTTCAGGGCTTTTCCATCCAGAGGAGCCGTCCCTCCCATCAGGTCTCTGGAGAAGAGAAGAAAGGGCCAGGCTCGCCCCGTGGGCCAAAGCCCCTGAGTATCCTTTGGGATGGGCCCCAAATTCTGCTGAGGCAGAACAGAGTTAGTTGTCCGCGTTTCTGGCTCGGGTTCCTCGGCTTGGCAGCTGTCAGTGGCATTCATCACAGATGAGGCAAGGGCATGGCATCCAGCTGGGGGCTCCCAGGTTCTAGCGTGGTGGCCGAGCCAGGGCGGCCCTTCCCAGCCCTGGAAGCAAAGGGTTAACCGGCTGGGGAAGGCGGGAGCAGCAGTCATTTGGCTAAGGAGCCTTGTTAATTGATTCCCTCATTCCCATTTGTTCCTGCTAAAGAGAGACAGATGAGAGCGAGCCCGCCAGGCCCGTCTTGGCACCCGGCAGCTTGGCTGGGCACAGCTGTGCTCCTGGCTCTGGTGTCTCTGTGGGGGGAGGGGCCGGTCACCGTGGAGGTGAGGAGGTGGGGTGCTCCCACCCCGGGGCCCGGTGGGTGCCCCTCTGCTCACCCTTGGTACCCACGGAGATGATCTCAGAGCGCTTTGGGGAGGACAGATCTTTCCTTTCACCTTGTGACACCTCTTTGATCTTTTGCCGGCGCTGTCGCCACCCATGGTCTGGGAGCTCGGTAGCAGAAATCAGAGGCAGTCCTCTCGCCAGGGCTCTGGAGGGGCCCCTGCCAGCCTGCGGCCCAGGCAAGCTTTCTGCCTGGAAGAGGGTCAGCTCTGATCTGTCCAGTTGAGCTCTGTGGCTTTGTGAGGCAGGCTGAAGCTCATCACAAAACTGGCAGCCTTGTCCCTTGTCTTGGCCACAGGCTCCGTCTGTGTCCCCTAGTCCTGACCTGTCTCAGACTCCACGTTTCACCGGCTCCCGCCTCGCCGTCGTCTCAGAACTGCGGCCTGCCAGATCCGGCTGCTTGGGATTGCACCGGACGGGGGCCCTGCTGCTTTCCCCCCAAGAGAACGGAGTTTGAATGTCACAATGCAGTTGAGCGTGGAGACCTCGGAGTTCAAATCCTGGCTATTCTACTTCCCAGCTGCATAATTTAGGCAAGACATTTTTGCCCCTTCCGGTCTTAATTTTCTCATGTTCAAGATGGCACTTATGCCGGTACCTCTCGTGGTGGCTGCCGACGGCGGCCACAGCTCTCCGCTCCTCTCTGAGCGTGCCCCACGGCCACAGAGCTCCGCAGCTTCTCGCGTCCCTTTAAAATCTGGGACGGCCTGGAGACTTCCTCCGGCCAAAAGAATGTGGTAGAATGCCAGTCCCGGTTCTGAGCCCAAGCCTCAAGAGGCCTTGCACGCGTTCACTTGTTCTCTTGGAAACTTGCCCAGCTGCTGTGTGAAAAGCTTGGGCTCTCCTGCTGGATGAAGAGAGACACGTGGCTCGGGCACCCCCGTCCCCCAGATGATAACTGGACAAGTCTCAGAAACGGAGCCATTAACCGAGGAGGAGCTAGCTGCACTTGTGTCCGTGAGCCCCGCCAAGGCCGGAAGGATAGTCTCGCTGAATTTCCGAACTGTAGAATAGAATCATGAGCTTAATAAGTTGTTGTTGGAAGCCATCAATGGGGGAGGGGGGTTACTTTATTATGCAGCAAAAGCTAACAGATACACTATCTCAAATCGCTGCTGCGTGGACCAAAAGGAGCTCGTGGAAGTCAAGTGCCTAGCGCGTGCCCAGCCCGCCGGGGCCATCAGAAAGGAGAGCCTCTGTTTCCGTGGCCCAGGGTGGAGTCATCGACCGACAACGAAGAAAGAGCCTTTTGCTCTTCTTCGCAGTTTGAGACTCTCAAGTTGCGGGAGCCTTCCTTGCCCCACCCCTGGCACGCGCCCCCTCTGGAGCAGTCATGGAACCAACAAGGAACAGGTTGGAGGGCGCCCGTCCTGCGTTCCGAGTTCTGGAGCCGCCGTCGGACGTGTATTATCTCGTGGAATCTTCGCTGGACCTCATGAGAGAGGCCCTCTCGTTTATGCGTTATTTCGTTTTACGCATTCGCCGTTTTGAATCGGAGCAAACCGAGGCCTGTGGAGGTGAAATCTCCTGGACTGAGGGCCGCACAGCTTTCATGATTGGCTGGAGAGAAATTAATGGACGACCCTCCACGTTTGTCGGCTTTGCCAGTTCCGCTCCCATCTGCAGGCCGCGGCAACCCCGGGGTCTGGGGGATAGAAAGGTCTTTCTCAGACTTTCAGCAGCCGGTAGAGTTAGGCTCAGGCAGCTCCCCACCCAGCCCCTGCCCCTCTGGCCCCTCACACACAGACAAATGCTGTCGGAAGCCTATCCTTTTCTCTGTCGGGACAACGCTTTTCTCCTTTGCTCTCAGTAGCTGGCTTTTAGGGCCACAGGCCTTTCTCCGGCTGCCCTTCCTGGGCCTCCAAAGGACCACTCAGTTTTCCAACCTTGGCAATGTTTTCTTTGTTCTCATGGTTCCTTTCCCTCTCTCTGGTCAGGAATTCAGCAGACATTCACACCATGGAAGAGACACTGGGAGCCTTCTCGGCTCGGCACCCTTCCCTTCTCTCGGGAGTCACGGCCCTTCCTGGGCCCACCAGCCCTGTGCCCCTCACAGTGGCCGCCATGTTCTTCCAGGAACCATCCCCTGGCCGTGGCTTTTTCACCCAAGCGTGGCACATGATTCAGGCCTCACCAGTTAAAGGTTTCCGAGTTTTTCAATTAGAAATGAAAGAGAGGGGCGCCTGGGTGGTGGCCTCAGGGTCTTGGGATCGAGTCCTGCATCAGGCTCTCTGCTCAGCGGGGAGCCTGCTTCCCTCTCTCTCTCTCTGCCTGCCTCTCTGCCTTCTTGTGATCTCTCTCTCTCTGTCAAATAAATAAATAAAATCTTTAAAAAAAAGAAATTTCCAAAAAAAAAAAAAAAAAAAGAAATGAAAGAGAATCCGTCCTTCTTGGAAGCTATAGGATATAAAAACGGAAAGGATGCTATTAGGTACTTTCCATATTTTATTTGTCCTGTTTTAAACTACATTGCTTTTGTATGTCAATACTTTTTAGAACAGTGATTAAAAAAAAAAATCTATGTGTTTTTGGAGTAGTCCTTTCCCTCTTCATGAACTTCATTATCATGTTTCTTCATATTTTAGACCCAAGGTGGCCCAGGCAGCCCCACGGGAGAGGAAAAAAATTCAAAATAAAAGTTGATTCTTCTTTTTCAGTCACCGAGGATTTGGTGTCTCCTGCCTTGGGGAAGAAGCGGGTCTGCAGTCCGAATGAATGAGCCGGCGCGGGGGCAGAGCCGAGAGCAGAGCCCACCCACCGGTCCGGGCTGCCCCTTCAGGTTAATTCCTTGGATTCTTCCATCCACTCAATCCTTCTCCGTGCCTTTGGGAACTGGAGTTACATTTCTGTCACTTACAAAGTGGAGTTCTGACCTCGGCTTCTTGCCATACGGCCTCTCCAAACGCCTCTTCTAGGCCCCAGGGGACAGGGGAAGCCGCGAGAGGTGTGGCTCTGTCACAGGTGTGGCTGCTCCCCTGGGGAAGTAACTTCAGTCCCATGGACTCAAGTCTCATCTTTGTAGATGCCTCACAAGTGAGAGGTTTCCCGATCTCCGAAACTGGCATCACTAATCGCCTCTACTCGGAACAGAGACTCAGACGTTTGTTACCCTTCTTTCTTGATTTTCCCTTAGCCCCCCGTATCTAGACCACCAAAGAGTTCTCGAAAATTCTAGCGCCCCAGATTATCCCGAATCTGACCGCTTCTCTCCATCATCATTGCTACTTCTGGGTTCACGCCATCCTTTCTGCTCTGGACCCTGCGACTGACTTTCACCTGAGCTGGCCTCAGAAGGCCCTTCTCCACATGGCAGCAAAAGCATCCTTAGCATGGGTGTGGGTATAAAGCTCCCTGGCTCTCCATTGCTCATCGCATTTGGAATAAAACCACCAGCTCCCATGTACCTGTTTGCCTCGAGGCGGCCACAGTCCTGCAGACTTGCCTTGGGATGCGAGTTCTCTGGCTCCCTGGACCCCGAGCTCTCACAGTCACTTAAAAGCCCAGCTCTTTCTCAGCTGAGGTGTCACCTCAGTCCATCCCGATCACCTTTGTAAAATAAGCCCTCACCTCATTCCTCTCCGCCCCATCCCTCGTTGGTGTTCTTCACGGTACCCTTGCAACCTGAGACCTCCTGCTCCTCTGTGTCCTTGTTCCGGGTCTGGCCACTGGAATGGAAGCTCAGAGAGGGCAGGAAACGTGTCTGCCTCTTTCACTCTTGTGTCCCTAGGACCTACCGTAGTGCTTGGTGCATAGATGGGTTTGATAAGTATTTATTAAATGACTGAGTGAAAAGTTGAATCCAGGGAGGGAGGCCAGTATTAGCCCATTCTACCGCACAGAATGTTGGGGCTGGCCCAGAGCCAGCAAGTGGCAGAAAGGGGACTGAAGTCCAAGTCTGTGTGGGGGTGGAAGATTTGAGCTTTCCCAAATAGTTAACGTTTGCATCATGATTGAATTTACAAAGCAAGCCCGTGCTGATTATTTTATTGGATCTTTACAACTCAGTCTAGTCTCTCAATCTGATAGATGAGGGGATGGGGGCCTGGGGCGAGGGGCTCATGGCTGGTATGAGGGGACTCACCTTCAATAGGACCTCTAGGGTTTCATGGGCTTCTGGGGCCCCTAAACCTGCCGTGGCCAGAAGGACTCAGCCTGAGCTCCCCTTACCACAGGGGCACCACCTCCCTCCGCCCTTGTGTCGGCTGCCCGCCTGTGTCTGTCACATCAAGTTCAAGTGATTCATGTGGCAGCAGCTCCTGGTCTGCCTGTCGGCACGTCAGCTAGCCCTGGTTACCATGACAACAGGATGCAAGGGACCAGGGCATCGGTGGGCTGTGGCTGTTAGAGGGGCAGTGCCATGGGCAAGGGAGGGGCCTTGCTTCCTCCTCCTGGGGGAAGCTTGGCAAGGGCTGGAGCCTCCGGGGGCTGGGAGGGCCCCTCCCTGCCTCTGTGCCTTGGCATTTCCTTCCTGCCATCTGTGCTGGGAGCTGGGGGAGGGGCTAGCGTGCCATCCCTGGTAGGAGGGGTCTGGGAGCAGATGGGCGGGAAGAACAGCCCTTCCCATCTGGGCTATACCTCTACCACACCCAGGTTCTAAAGATTCTTTTCCAGGGTGCCCTCCTAAGCCCCGTAGGCCACTGCCGTCTGCCCTTCTGCACCACAGCCTTCCTTTCTCTGCTTGGCACAGATGCGAAGTTCAAGACCCAGTTCGGCCAGACACTCGGTCTTGGGGCTTGGAATAGAACCCCCGGTGTCCTGGTTTCAAGGGAGGGGTCCTGAGGGAACCGACCGGCTCTGTGTCAGCATCTGGCTGGGATCTTGTCTCAATCACTCTCCCCATGGACCCTACGGGTGTAGTATTACACCCATTTTGCAGAGGGGGAAACTGAGGTTCAGAAATGTGAGGCAACTTGCCACAAATTGACCTGCTGGAAAGTGGGAGCCCCCGTCTTCAAACCCAGGTCCATCTGGCTCCCATCCTTGCTCTTGTAGGAACCCTTGCTGCAGCCTCATGGTGGGAGTGGAGGGATTCCCGCCTGCCCCAGCTCTCCATCCATCAGAGAGATGAGGGCTGCCACCGAGCTGGTGGAGGAAGCACTAGCCTGTGAGTTGTCGCCCGGGTGCAGCACCTGGCTCTTTGGTCGGCCCCCTGGGGACACAGTCCCTTTGTCCAAGGCCCTGCGGGATGGCTGGAGTAAAGGCACCACTCTACAGCGGACCCAAGAGAGGACTGGGGCTGGGCCCGGGATCGGTGATGGGGATGGGGAATTGGCCAAAGGACTCAGACCTGGCTGGAGCAGCAGGGACTGGCTTTTGTAACAGGTTCCCCAAATGAGACATGCTCATTGGAATGCTTCTGAGAGTAACTGGTGGCGAGAACTCCCATGCTCTAAGCTGAAATGTACATTTCTTATCTATCTATCTATCTATCTATCTATCTATCTATCTATCTATTTGGCAGAGAGATGGAGCCAGAGAGCGCAGGCGGAGTGAATGACGGAGGGAGAGGGAGAAGCAGGCTCCCCACTGAGCAAGGAGCCCAATGTGGGGCTCAATCCCAGGACCCTGGGATCATGACCTGAGCCAAAGGCAGATGATTTACCAACTAAGCCAACCAGGCGCCCCTGAAATGTATATTTCTTCAGGCCTCCAAGGTTGGTGACCTCGAGCTGCTTCTGGGACCCTTAGTCCCCACCTCCATGCTGCATCAAGAAAGGGAGAATGATGTGGGTGAGAGGGGGGAGATGGACAACGAGGATCCCCCGTGGTTGTCTCTTCCCATCCATTGTCCCTCGAGGGCTCCTTGCTTCTGTCCGCCCAGCCCCCGGAGTGGGAACCCACTCCTTCCTCCCCTTTCCCTGCCCACCCTCGGGCCCATTTTGGCTTCTTAGAGCTGGGTCCACCATCGTACCTGGGGCAGGACTGGGCCCCTATCCTCAAATGGCTCGATATAGCCGCTGGTCATATATCCCCAGTTACAGATAGGGAAACTGAGACCTGGGAAACCAAGGGAACTTGCCAAAGGCCATACAGCCACCCCTGACAGAGGCAGGTTCGAATCTGGGCCGCCAGCTCCCTAGTCCTGGGCCCAGCGCAGCACCCGGGCCTCCCAGGGACCGACGGCCGGGCCAGGCCCGAGACAGGTACTGCCTGCCACCCCTCCCTCGCCTGCAAACCAGAGGGATCAGAGAAGATGGAAGGCTAGAAAGATTCCTTCCCAGAGGACTGCAGGCCTAATTCAGACGGCAAGAGATGTCGTCAGTATCAGGCAGCCTTGCGTTCCCCCGCACCTAGCCCTGAGATTCTGTGGGCCCCTGGGACCCGCAGGGAGCCAGGGGTCAGAGCAGCTTCTGCCAAGGGCATCGCCTGTGCCTCTTGCCTAGTGCCCGAGATTCAGCAGGTGGGGTTGGCAAAGGACAGGTTCTGGAGTCCAACCTGAGTTCAAGTCCCCTCTCTGTTAATTACTAGTGGCGCATTGGGCAAGTCACAGGACTTCTCTGAGCCTCATCCTCTCCTACGCGGGAAGGGAACAGGGCGCAGGCATTCAGTGTGAAGACAAGGAGCTCAGGCGCCCAAGGCACGCATCCAGTGTCCAGCAGCCAGGCGGCTTCCTGTCCCCCGCAGAGAGCTCCATTACCTCCGACTTCCCCTT
This sequence comes from Nasua narica, assembly GCA_028533885.1. NCBI lineage: Eukaryota > Metazoa > Chordata > Mammalia > Carnivora > Procyonidae > Nasua > Nasua narica. The sequence continues at coordinate 28,314,272 of CM052798.1, forward strand.
TGGGCGGTGGCCCCGCCCCCCATGTTCCCCTGCTCACCCTGCCTGGAGCCCCAGGGTCGCCCCATCTATGCTTACACTCCTTTCCCTCCCTCTGTCCCATCATTTCCATCCTTTTCAGCCCCCTCCCCCACCTTTTTTTTTTTTTAAGAAATGACATAATTAGAGGGATTTAATGTTCTGCTGCTGAAATCTTCATTTTCTTGGGTAATTTCCACTATTTCATCAAGGAATAATTAATTGCATTGTCTTTAATCAATTGTTTTACAAATCCAGCAGCGGGAGGAATTCTCCCACCATCTCCGCAGCTGCTCTCCCCTCCTGGGTGAGGTGCCAGCTCCTGCCAGCGAGAGAGCTTGGCTGCCAGAGCTGGGGTGGGGACGACTGTAGGGGAGGGACCAACAGTCTCCCCAGCCCTGGGGGAGGGGGGAGGCAGGGCACAGGCAGCTAGGAATCCACCTGGCGGCCAAGTGGGTGGCACCCACCTGCAGGGGGCAGGCTCGGGGAGAGGCTGTGCTCACCTGTGAGTTCAGGCACCCTGCAGTCTAGACAGATGGGGAGGACTGGTCCCACTTAGCGGATGCAGAAGCCCAGAGGAGGGGAGGGACTCGGGTCTCCTGGGCTCTGGGGTTCAACAGAGGGATGATCCAGAAGTGATGTCTTAGGGAGGGGGCTGGTGATGACCGGGGAGAGGGGTAAGAGTGGAAGGGAAGGACCTCCCCGGGGCAGAGGTACAGAGGGATGGCATGATAGCCGACGGTTCTAGAATGCTTACGGAATGCTGGGTGCTGTTCTAGGCACCTGGCCAGCACAGTAACCCTGGGAGTTAGGCACTCTTATTACCGCTAGCTGGAGCTCTGAGAGGTCAAGTGATTTGCCCAAGGTCATATGGCTAGCAGGGGGTAGAGTTGGACCTTGGCCTCAGACATTCCGGTGCTAGGGACTGTGTGCTTCTTCACTTGCCCACAGTCGCTCCGTGATAATGTCCTGTCTCACTCGAGAAAGGTCAAGCCCTGCCACGGCCAACAGTGTCCATATGGTCCCCTTCTCTCCCCCTGCTCTGCTCCTGGCTGGTGCTCCAGCCCACTGGTCTCCTTGCCGCCCCAGGGCATTTGCTCCTCCCTCCTGAGCACAGGCTCTTCCTACAGGATTGCTCCCAGGCTTCACTGCAGTCTGCTCTGATGACACCTCCTCAGAGGGCCTCTCCTTTTCTCTCCTACCCATCCCATCTCCTTGCAATATTGTCTTTTTCTTCGGAGTACTTATCCAGAAAGCCCTCCACGGTGGGCATTAGCGCTTTCCACCAAGAACTCCCCACTTCCCTCTTCCGGGTACGAGGTAGGACTGTACTTCCCTGCCCCTCGGAGAAGACGAATGCAGCTATGTGACATGCTGGTGAGAAGTGAAATGGGACAGAAGCATCATGTGTCACTCCAAGGCCTGGGGCTGGGGGCTTTGTACTTACTGCACTCTTTGCCATGCTCCCCGTTGCGGAAGTTGGAGAGGAAGCCTCCTTCAGCCTGGGTCCCTGATGAGGCTGACACAGAGCAGACTCCCCTGCGGGCATCTCCAAGAACATGTAGTGTAGGGGAGAAATAACTCTTAGTGGCTTTAAGCCACCAGCAGCGGCACGACTTTGCCCATTCTGGCTGATATGTCACTTGATACATTATTACTCATTTCTGGGTCTCCAGAGTGTCAGTATCATGAGAACAAGGGTTTCGTGTCATGTTTACTGCCCTTATTCCCAGCTCCTAGAACATCGCCTGGCACGTAGTAGGTGATCACTAAGTATTTGATGAATGAAGGAGGATCACGTTCCTTTATTCAGCACTTTAGAATTCACTAAGCTCTTACACACACACACACACACACACATACACACACACACACACATCTTACTTCAGCTCCATGACATAGGCAGTATACCCATTTTACAGATTCTGGAAATGACGTCCAGAGAGGTTAGTTGAGTTGCCTCTTGACATGCAACCCATTACCAGTGGAGCTGGACTAGAATCCACACCTCTTGTTCACTGCTCCCCATCCGGCCCCCCCACCTTGTCCATCTGCTCCTAGGATAAAACAGCCAGAGCTACTCCTACCCCCAGCCCCCATGAGGGTATTCTTCCCTTTTAACCCTCCCAGGCACTTTACCTCTGTGGGACGGGGGAATTTCCTTTAGCTGGAGCTCATGGGTCCAGGGTCTGCTTCTTTCTCCTCCCCTGCGGCGTTCCCTGGCCACGGGTGGAATCACCACACGATCTCTCTGTTGCAATGATGTGTCACCCAGCTAGAGCCACCCAACCCCTCCAGCCTCTTTTCTCAGTAACTGTCATTTCCAGAGCGCAGCGGAGACAGGAGGGCATTGCAAAGCCCCTGTGCTACAGCTCCCTGGGGCCAGGGGCCCCTGGGGCTGAGTCAGGGATGGTGGCCCTTCCTTTCCATGTGGCTCCACCGAGCTTGGCTATACGATTTTCCTGCCTCCAGTGGATCCGGAGCAGCGAATTTGAAGGGGAAGGTAGAAAATGGGTGCACTGGCCCAGTAACGAGCAGGAAAGGGAAGATTAGGAAAACATGCAAAACTCCAGACTTCGGGACCATTCATTGCAGGGGCGAGGCAAGGCCATAAGTCATCCAGTAAAGCAGGGAGCTCGCCATCCCGCAGCCCAGACGTGAATTCACGTTTATCACACAAGTGGCTCGACGTGGACAGGTTGCATGATCTCTCCAGACCTGTGGGTCCTCATCTGCTGGTGATCTCCAAGGCTCTATCTGGAAAACTCTGTGTCTGCCTCGACACAAGTCATACAATCAATCAAGCAAGGTTCGGTTATGCCCCATGTGTCATTTTGAAAAGGCAGGGAAGTCTGAAACACCTTGTGGAGAGATATTTCCCTCCGAAGTGGGTCTTAAAGGTCAACCTAAAGGTCTTCCGCTTTAAGAATTTTATGGGCTCTGGGCTGGGCACTGAGGAGGGTGCTAGGAAGGAAGAGTTGTAAGATCTCTTTTGTTTTTGATTTTGTCCTCTGGTGGGAAAAGACATGTTCGTGACCACCACAATCCACTGGGATGCACTGGGGCCGAGAGACACCTGTTCTTCCCGAGGGTCACAACGGCCGTGTCGACAGATTGGCAGAGGGGTTTTCTGGGCAAAGAAGGAGGGCGGGCAATCCGGGCAGAGAGAAGAGGGCCAGAGAGGAAAGATCTGGAGGCATGAAGCTCTTGTGTTCCAAGAGTTGCAGGTGCTTTGGTATTTCTGGAGCATCAAATCTGAGACAAGGGAACCCTAGAGACGAAGCTGGACAGGTAACTGGGTGGGGTAGGGGGAGGGCAGGGATAAAAGCCTTAAATGGCAGTCTGCGGAGTTTGGACCTTATCCTCTAGGCAACAGGGGAGCCAGAGAAGGTTACAGAGCAGGGGAGCAATGTGGTCAGATCTGTTTTAGAAAGTGTCTCATTCCGGGGCGCCTAGGTAGCTCAGTGGGTTAAAGCCTCTGCCTTCGGCTCAGGTCATGATCTCAGGGTCCTGGGACCGAGCCCCACATCAGGCTCTCTGCTCAGCAGGGAGCCTGCTTCCCCCCACCCTCCTCTCTCTCTGCCTCTCTGCCTACTTGTGATCTCTCTCTCTCTGTCAAATAAATAAATAAAATCTTAAAAAAAAAAAAAGAGAGAAAGTGTCTCATTCCAGTGGCCAGTGTGGGGGGTGGATGGGAGGCAGGAGCCCCAAGGATGGAGGCAGGGAAGGCAGCCAGGAATGGGGGCACTGCCAAAACAAGGGAGAGAGAGCACGGCTTGGGCTGGGACAGGGCGCGTGGGCGTGGCCAAGAGGGGAGGGTTCCAGGGATGCGCAGGAGAGAAAATGGACCACAATTTTGTCAGTGACTGGATGTTGGGGAGAAGGAAGGGGTGAAGGCATACCCGCCTGTCTGTCTTTGGCGCTGGAGGAAGCAGAGTGGCCATGAGTAAGCGTGGAAATGGAGCTCCCCACCAAATTTAGTTGAGCTCAACATTGGAGACATCAGCCCAGGGCTCTTCCGGAAGGCCAGTGAGTTGGACCATCAGGCTAGGCTGTGGGGGTGGGGTGGGGGAGCGGGGAGACGAGGGGTGTGTTTGCTACTCCTTTTTTTTTTAAGATTTTATTTATTTATTCGTGAGAGAGAGAGGCAGAGGCAGAGGGAGAAGCCGGCTCCCTGCTCCATGGGGGCTCAGTGCCTGCACGACAGGCCGCGGACTTCCCCAGAGACAGGAATTCAAGAATGGGCAAGGCAGAAGCCTCGCAGTCTCTTTGTGACCTGGCTTCAGGAGCCAGTCTGTCATCTTCGTGACCTCCCGTTGTTGACACACGTCGGCTCTCTTCAGTAACTGCAAAGGATGGGGGGGCGCCCGACTGCCTCAGTCAGTAGAGCAGGTGACTCTCCATCTCAGGGTTGTGAGTTCAAGTCCTGCGGTTGGGTTTAGAGTTGGCTTTAAAAAAAAATGACTGCAAAGTGTTGTGAGTGACAGGAGACGACAGCTGGGAAGCTCCTTGGAAGCTGGCTAGCAGAGAGAGAGAGGTCGTCCTCTCCCACTCCCTTGCTCTGTGAGTAAGGAAGTCTGGGCCGACATAGGCAGGGACTTGCCCAGGACCACACAGCAAGTCTGGATGAGGGCCTAGGCTGGAAGCCAAGTCTACAGAGTCCCAGCGTCCCTGGAAGTCCCCAGTGTCCCAGGGAGGGAGGTGGAGAGGCCCTCAAGAGGCAGATGCGGGGCACCCAGCACGAGCAGAGGGAGAGGAGGGGAGACTGAAGGGCTGGCGCTGAGAGCTGGCTGTGGGGGGACCCTCCCTCCCCATCCTCCCCTGGAGTGGGAGCCATAGAGCAGGGCTGCTCCTGCTGGACCTGGGCAGGCTCTCCCCACCTTCCTACCACCAACTCCATGAGTGCCCGTGAATAGGAGGCACATTGTACTTCTACCTCTGTCCCTTTACCTTTCGTTTTGTTTGTTTGTTTGTTTGTTTGTTTACTCAGTCAACAAACATTTACCAAAATCCTACCATGAGCCTGGCATCTCTATGACTCGTGTTGGACATACATGGACATATGGGTTCCCTTGACCTTGTGAGCGAAGGTGGGGGAGACAGGTGTGAGGCAAATAATGACATAAAGGGAGGAGCGCCTGGGAGGCTCAGTGGGTTAAGCCTTTGCCTTCCGCTCAGGTCACGATCTCAGGGTCCTGGGATCTAGCCCCGCAATGGGCTCTCTGCTTGGAGGGGAGCCTGCTTCCCCCTTTCTCTCTGCCTACCTCTCTGACTACTTGTGATCTCTCTTTCTGTCAAATAAATAAAATCATAAAAAAAAGACATAAAGGGAGTTATTCATACAAAGTGTGAAACGTGCCTTAGAGGAGATTAGCAGGGAGGCTTCATTGCAATCAGGTAGTTAAAGATTCTCCAAGGCAGTGACATTTAGGTCTAGAACAAGGGATTGAGGCAGGCAAAGAGTTTAGGGAGAGGGCATTCCAGGCATAGGGACCAGAGTGTGCAAAGTCTGCAAGGAGGGGAAACTGTGGGCACGAGGAGAATTCCAGGGTGACCCAAGTGCCACCAGTGAGGAGCATGGAGAGGGTGCTGATGGGGACAGGGAGGGCCAGCAGGGCTGGCGGTCCAGCCAGGATGGACTCACGGGATCTTGCCGTGATCCCAGCGCCGAGACCAGACTAACAAGGGTCTGTGCGACCAACGAGCCAGTGTGGCTCTGGAGAGGCAAAAACGGGGGGCTGGCATGAAGGCTGGCTGTCACCAAGGTCCTGAGCAGGACCTGTGGCCCCAAAGAATGGACAGGCTGACTGTGACAGAGGGAGGCCAGGAGGCTGCCGCCGGGAAGCTCGCTGGGATACAGAGGCCAGAGCAAGGAGGGCAGCCGGCTGTGAGGATTTGGGGCCCCAGGAGCTGAGCGGAGCTCTGGTCGGGAGAAGGCCCCCCGGAGGTCAGAGCCTGAGGTTTTGGAGTCTCCCCCTGGAGTGCTTTCCTGTGGCCTCAGGTCGGGGAGCACTCTGAGCGAAGTGAGCTCTGCCACTTAGCTGCTGTGGGGCTTCCAGAAGGCCACCCATGCTGTCCGAGGCCCCTGTGTCCTCCGCTGTTAAAGTGCAAGGAAAATCCCCACCTCACAGGAGCTGGTTGGGATCAAAAGGATCACAGATAAGAAAAGGTTTTATTGATGCATAAGGGTCCCTCTCGACCCCCAGGGAGGTCGGGGTTCACTGCGAGGAAGGAGCCTGGTAAGGGCAGGCTGGGGAGCCCATTAGCCCTCTGCTGCGGCACCCCTGGGCCAGCTGAGTACGGGCAGGGGGTGCTTCCGCCAGAGGGTGCTGGGGTTAAGTGGGAGCTAAGAGGATTAGAGGGTCCTCGTGAGCCGGGAGCTGCACAAGCGATCAGCAGCCCCGGGCTGTGAGCGCAGAGGCTGTGTGCGCAGGAAGGGAGCAGACGGTGCCAGAGGCTGAGGAGGAGGGACGGAGGGAGAAGGAGGCAAGGAATGGGGGGAGGGGGAGGGTCTCAGAAGAGCCAGGAAGACCCTCTGCCCCCCCACCTTAGCATCCACGCACACACACACAGTGTACGTGGCACACACGTGTGTACCCACGCACACCAGGCACACACAGTAGACACACGAGCACGTGCACGCCCGTGTACACACACATGTACGTGCACAGCGCACACACATGCACGCACATGCGGGAGTGCACACACTCGCGCACACGGGTGTGCGCCCATACACGTGCACACGCACCCACGAGTGCACCTGCACACACAGGAATACTCACATCCCCCCCCAGCCTGGTGACGCCCTCCGGAGCTCGCCCACCGTCCGTCTCTCACGCACAGTCTGAGATCCACTGGTGCTGCTCCCATCCTGCCTGGGTCACAGGGATGGCCCTGTCACTGGCAGGGTGGCAGAGCTCGAAAGACCCTGAGCCAAGATTCAAGCTCATTTTAGTGTAAGGGCTTATATAGGGGGGCGGGGAGATCAAATCGTGGAAAGTGGATCCAGGGGCCCCTCAAGGGCCACCCTGCACCCCCAGGAAAGGGAGGAAGGGTGACAAACAGCAAGCCCCCAGGGAACTGGCCAGACTCGCCTCCCAGGAGCCCCTCTCCCCCATCCTGCCTGATGTCCTTTCTGGTTTTCCTTTTCACTCCCTGGACCCTTCTCCTCAGGCCCAGATGGGGTGCTTCTGGCCGGGGGCCTGGTGCACCTGGAAAATGATCCAGAAGGCTCCGTCCAGCCTGACTCTGTGCCCCGTGTCCACAGGCCGGATAGAGGGGGATGGAAAAGGCCAGCATCGGTGGAGAGGTCGCTGCTGGGTGCCTGGTGGGATGCTGGCCTCTTTCATCTCATCACATTTTCAAGTGAAAGGTCAAGGGGCTGTGAGGGTTCGTGGGGCCGCGGTGGGAGAGGGCGCGTCCATACACGGTCTCTGGCTGCCCCTGCTGAGGCCCGAGGCCGTGAGGAGGTGACCCAGGCATGAGCAGACCGGGGCGAGAGGCATTGGGCTGGCGGTCCTAAGCCCAGCCACGGGGCCCCACGGTGGTGCCGGGCCTTAGCTGGGGGTGGTGTTGATTCTTAGATCTCCCTCCAAGAGGCGGCCGCAGGGCAGCCTGGGAAGGGGTGGCATGGGGTCAGGCTGTGGAACTCCCTGGAGCTGCCCCCACAGCCTGCCAGGGGCCTGGCCAGCCCCACAGCCAAGATTTGTGTGTGGGGGGGTGAGCATCCAGCCTGGGGGGGCAGCTGGATCCAGGCTGGGAGACCCAAGCTGCAGCCCGGCCTCAGGCTGGCCTCCCACGCGGCCTTCAAGGCTTCCTCACCCGTGCTGCCCAAGCCAAGCCCGGAGCTGGGCTGAGGGCATCAGGGAGGAGCCCCGACCCTCTGCCCTCCGCCTCCCCGGGGTGGGGGTGTGGGGGGGTCTCTGGTTTTACTGACACTGGAAGAGCCTCACGTGGGTCCCCAGCCCCAGTGTCCCTGCACCTGGTGAGGGAGCTGGGGCCACGGCACAACTCTGGGCCTCCGTTTCTTCAGCTGTAAAATGGGGATAAAGGTCCTATCTGGGCCCTTGTGAGGGTTCAGTGGGTTTGCTAAGGTGCTAAGAACAGGGCCGGAGAAGTGGCTGTGACCTGAGGCCCTAAGACAGCATGCAAGGGCAGGGACCTGGCGTGGCCTGTGCCCCAAGGTTTCTGAGTGCCTGGGAGGGATCAGGCCAGCCCCCCTGCCCCCGGAGGCTTGCTCAGCAGCCTCAAAGTGGGGCCAGGGCAGGGCTTCCGGGGAGCTGCAGGCCTTGAAACCAGCCTCCCCTCCCCTCTCTGTGACCCCGTTAAGGGCTTTCTTCCTCTGGAAGGCCCCTGGAAGTGGGTACTACTGATATCTTTGTTTAAAGAAGAGGTGCTGAGGCTCAAGGGGCACAGGACTTGGCCAAGGGCACGCAGCTGGTGAAAGGCAGGCTGAATCTGAGCCCCAATCTGGGAGCTCCGAGCTTCTCACAAGCGCGAGGGTCCCCACACCCTGGGACCCGAGCTGGAGAGGCCTGGCCTCCAGCAGGTGCTCCCGAGTGTGAATTCCCTGTCTTCACTGCCTCTCACTGGGTGCGGCGCAGAAACCTGCCCGGGCGAGGGTGCCAGGGGACCCCAGCCGCAGGTGAGCCCCCAGGTGAGTGCCCAGCCCTGCCTGGGAGAGGCTCAGGAGACCGGCTGGGGCCCTGGGCGCATCTCCTAGCAACGTGGCCCCAGGGCCCTCGCCTGTCTGCTTCAGCTCCCCAGGGAGCCCAGCTCAACCCCCCGCCCCCAGCAGGGGCTGTCTGGCTGGGAGCCCCCGCTGAGGTGGGGGCGGGGCGGAGGGGCTGGGCAAAACTCTGGCTGGGGGGGGGCAGTGGGCAAAACTGCTATGGGGTGGCCTTGGGGGAGGATGGGCTCTTTCTTTGTGTGTTTGTCCCCATCTCTCTGTCTCCCTCCAGGTGTCCACATCCTTCCTGCATCTCTTTGCCTTTTGGGAGCTGCCTTCCTCCTCCCTTCCTCTCTATCCTTAGGCCTCTGTGCCCCGTGCCCCACCTCCTTTTCTCCTTCTCCCTCCCTCCCTCTCTCTACACTCCCTCTCTCTCTCTCCATGCCAGTCTCCTTCCCTCTCTCTCTCTTCCTTCCTCTCTCTCTCCCTCTCTCTTTCTCCTTCTCTGTGCCTATCTCCCTGTCTCTCCCTCTTTCCTTTCCTCTCTCTTTCACCCTTGGTCTCCTTCCCTCTCTCTCTTCATCTTTCTCTCTCTCTCTCTCTCTCCCCTTCTCCCTCCCATTCTTCCTCCCCCTTCTCTCTCCCTCCCTCTCTCCCTCTTTCTCTCTCTCTCCCCTTCTCTCTCTCCCCCTCCTTCTCACCCTTTGTCTCCTTTCTTCACTCTCTTCATCTTTCTTTCTCTCCCTCTCTCTCCCCTTCTCCCTCCCTCCCTCCCTCTCTTTCCCACTCTGTCTCCCTCCCTCCCTCACCCTCTCTCACAGTTCTCGGGATTTTCTGTCTCTTTCTATCCCCTGCACTTTCTCTGTGCCTTATCCCATGTCTCTGTCTCTTTCAAACGTCTCTCCTATATCTCTGTCCCTTGTTGCCCCTCATGTTTCTTGTCTGTCTCTCTCTGGGCACCTTGCACTCTCTCCGGCCAGCCCCTCTCCTTGAGGGCTCCCCTCCATCACATGTGCTTCCTCTTCTGCCGTCTCTCTGGCCCAGGAGTTTCAGAGGTGGGCAGGGGGCTGGCTCCGAGCCTTGGGGGAGGGGGTGGTCACACCATGGGATGTTTAGTGGGCTCTGCAGGGAGATCCATCTGAGCAGGGAGGCCAGACTTCAACTCATGACCGGGATCTGGCCTTTCCCTCTCTCTCCGGCCTCAGCTTTCCCCTCTGTTAAATGGGTCTAAGGGTCCTTGTGGGAAGGTCTAGATGCTCTCTGGGTGGTGGTGGCAGGTCCCAGACTGTGATAGAAAGGGACAGAATATCAGGCCAAGATGGTGTGAAGCATCTTGTGGAGAGAGGGCTGAGTGGCTGTCGGGTCTCTGCCCTTGCGCACCAGCTGGCAGGTCTCTGGGTGGCACTGCCTTCCTCTCCCACCCTGGGCCAAGCCCTCTTGCCCCACAGGAGTCCTCACAGGGGCCTGGGCCCACCTGGGCAGCTTTGGCTGCGTCCTAGTGCCCTCTGGTGGCAGCAAGTAGACACTGCCGCCACCCGGTCCTGCCCGCGGGTCCCTGGCTTGGACTCCAGGTCCTTGCTGCCAGACTGCCGGCGCTAGGGGTACCAACAGGGCTAAGTTCCGCTGAGCACTTGGGGTGGGCTTGGCCCTCTTCCAATTGCAGCTAGGCACCATCTCACTGTATCCTCTCCCTAGCCTAATATTCTCTCCATCTTGCGGATGAGAAAGTGTAGAGGAGCGTTTCAAACCCAGGCAATCTGAGGACAGGCTTGACCACCACGCTTGGAATTCTGCCTCCAAATGATCTGCGGCAGGTGCCTCCCATTTCACCATCAATGACGACTCATTCTTTGGGGCTACTTAGTTGACTAACAGATACCTATTTATACCGACTGTGGGCATCAGAGCCAGAGGGGCCCACGGAATCCACCTTGTGCGATGGCGCCACTTCATAGACGGGAAAACTGAGGCCCAGAGAGGGAGCGTGGCGGCCCCCAGGTCACACAGGCGCACGTGCTTGTGGGAGAGCCGCCCTTCCACGCTCCGTTCAGTGCTCAGCCACCACGTGCGCCGAGGCAGCGTTGGGACAGGGAGAGAAGACAGTGCGGCCTCTGGGGACACGTGAGGCAGCCGTGAGTGAGGCTGGAGGTCCTGCGGCGAAAGCCGCAGCTCCTGGAATTCCGCGCATGGGGGAGTTCAGAATTCCCCGGGGGGCGCCAGCTGGAGCCCGTGTCCAGGGACGGGGTGGCAGCCTGGCAGGAAAGAGGTAACCCGGGCGCAGCGGGGACAGGCGGGTGTCCTGCACGCCAGGAACGCTGGCCTTATCAAGGCAGCAGCTGCGGCAGGGGGCGGGGTGGGTGGGGGGGCGCCGCCTTGCACCACATTGGCTCCTCCCACGGGCTTTCCTGAGCCCCTGCGCTGGGCCAGGTGTTGCCCGGCGCCCTTGCCATCCAGCCTGCTGAGCGCAGAAGACCCCCGCAGAACGGGGCCGACCTCTCTGTGGTGGTGGAGGTCCTGGATGGGGGCCTTGCCTGGGAGCCCTCTGCGGGGAGCGAAATCCTGGAGCTGACTAGTCACAGTGCACGCAGGGGGCCATGCGTGGGGCTGTTCACTTAGAAAAAGGGAGCTTTCTGCAAACTTCAAAAGAAGGAGAAAAGAAAAAATAGAACTCTGCCCTGGATGGGAGGGAAGCTTCAAGGATTTGGGGTCGCTCAGGGACCCCTGGGCATCGTGGCTCTGGAAGAATCTTCCTCTCCCCCTGCCCCCTCCCAGAAGTCAGAGGGGGCGGGAAGCCCACTGAGGGCAGGGATCTAGGACACTGGAGAAATCCACAGATGCCCAGCGCCCCCGCCCCCATAACTGCATTTGTACAGGCTCCCTGGTGACCCTGACTTTGTCCTGCGGCAGACAAGCTTTGGGACATCATAGCCCGAGGTACTTTCCAGTACTTGGCTTCTGGGATTCCAGACCCTCAGATTCTCTGGGTTGGAAAGTCCATCCCACTGTGGCTCAGCCCTCGTGTCAGCTGGAGAAGCGGAGTCCCAGCGATGGGACGGCACTGGCCCAGGGGTCAGGGCCAGCTCTAAGCCAGCGCCTTAACCTCACCGTGTCCGGCCTGCCAGGCCAGGTTCCTGGCCCGGGGGAGGCTGACTTAGTCAGGCGGCAGGAGCTCCCAGCTGTCAGGAGCCTTGGGGAGACGTGGGTGGGGCCCGTGGGTGGGGCGCGGAGCCTGGCAGCTGTGGGGGGGCCCGCCCAGCCTGCAGGTGCCCCAGGTCTCCCAGGTTGGTTGGAGGCCGTCCTGGGCTGTCAGCCGCTCAGGGCTCGAGCCCCGCTCCTGCCCCTGTGGCCCAGAATGGAATTCCTGGGGGGGGGGGCATTCCCAGCCACCAAGGGAGGGGGCCGAATCCTGGTTCCCGCCCTGAGCTGTCACATGGGCGCGCCATCTCGGAGTCCCTGCCCTCAGGGCCTCACGAGAATGTCCGTGGCACAGGCTGAGCCGCCAGGGTCACCGGTCCTGGGAGAACAGAGCTGGGGTGAGGGCACCCACCGCTAGCCTGGACACCACCCCCACTAACTCCACCGCCACTGACAGGAGTCTGATCCTCTGGCCCAGGAATTGTCTGCCCCTGGCCTCACCTCTGCCCTGGGGCTCTCCCTCTCTTCTTCTCCCCCTGTCTACCCTCCTCAAAGCTTCCCCAGCCCTGCCCCCCATCTGGATCCCTTTAGAGATAAGCAGACCTGGTCTGAGCCCCAACTCCCACCCCCCTCACACCCTCCCCCTGCCCCCACAGCTCCTGAGCTCCGTGAGCTTGGATAAGGTGATAAACCTCTCTGAGTCTCAATTTACTTACCTGCAAAGTTACATAGCTCGTATCTCATGAAAGGACGGTGATGCTCTTTTTTTTTTTTTACGGTGATGCTCTTTAGACCATCTGAGGTCGGCTGAGCTCTTCCTCTGTGGTGGGCACGGCGCAAAGATTCTATTGTTTTGCAGAACGGCCAGAGGCAGTCACTTTACCGTCTTCACCGTCAACATCCCCGTGTCCTCAGCTAGGACACGGAGACTCAGGGAGAGGCTGGTTCCTGGTTTTGCCGCTGTCAGCGTAGAGCTGAGCTTTGGGCTCCGAGATCTGGGTTCTTTGCCGGGCCATAGTACATGGAGCAGGGCCACGGGCAGGGATGTGACCTCGCCAGGCAGGGGGGTGGGCGAGGCTGGCAGCTGGTGGCATGCTGTACAGAAATTAACATCCTGGGTTTGGGAGTCAGGCCTCAGTTTCCTCATCTGTAGAATGGGGAAAGTGGCAACTATCCCTTGGGGTGCGTGGTGGTGAGTAGGGACAGACCAGGGAACAGGGACAGAGCCTGGGACTGAATCTAGCCTCCCACACACTCCCCAAAAGCAAGGACTCTTGGGTTGAGGCAGAATAGGACCCCGCCTTGTGGAGAGAGTTACACAGCAAGTATTGGTGGATTTAACCCTCAATTAGTGAATGTTTCCTGCAACCACTTTGCAAATCCTGAGATCTGTGCCCAAGGGATGAAAATGGCTGCACACATCGTTTCAAGCTCCCCCACCCCTCACTCCACCCCAAGACCCTGAGTTTAGTCTCCTGGGTCATGCATAGTAACCCCACGCACAGGGGAGGGAACCGCAGCTCAGAGCGGAGGGCCGGGCTCACTCGGAATCCCACAGCCACACAGCCCCGGGAGGCAGAGGTCCTAGCCCTCCTCACCCCACGTGGCCTTCCCTCCCCAAGGGCCTGGAGGGCGGCAAGGCTGGCTCCCCCCACCCCAGCCGCCGCCTCCCTTAGCATTGGGAGGCACCCGCTCCATGGCTAGGGAGACTCGCATCTGCAGGTTCTAATTCACCCTAATTGACCCTGCAGGGAATCTTTCAAACTCCTGGGCTTTTACAGCTTCTTGGAGTTTTATTTTGGCTTCTGAAAAATTGTGCATTTATGCCAAACATGTGGGGTTAGGAATCCATGCCTTTCCGACTCAGGCCAAAAAGGCCAGCGTGCTGAGCGGCCGGGGCCACCTAGCTCCCCGATGTGGCCAGGCTCTGGACGTCCCCCCACCCACAGCCGAGGCTGCTGACATTCAGAGAGGGCGGCCGTGATGACAGCGGCCGGCCTCTTTTGGCCACTTGCTGGGCACGGAGCTCCGCGCTAAGCGCCGCATGTGTATAAAGTAGAATGGCCCCAGGTCCAGGCGCCACCAACTGTCGGAGGCAAAGGGCGGCTTGTCCAGGAGCGAGAAGTTCCGGGCAGAGCCCACGACCCTGTTCTGGGCGAGTGTGAGCTCCTTGTGGGACATTCAAGAGGGAGAGCTCGGCTGTTCCACCCTGAGCAACTCGGTTAACCTCTCTGTGCCTCAGCCCCCGCGGGCAGAACGAGGAGGATGATAATAGTACCGACCTAATGGCTTGTGTCAGGGTTAAATGGGTAAGGGAGTGGGGTCGGGGACAGAGAGGCCAACACTGGGTGGGAGAAAATATGGGGGGGTGGTGAGGACCATGTCCTGGGGCGGGGGGATGGCAGAGGGCAGAGGGCCGGAAGAGGACCCAGAATGGAGAGGCAGGCTGGCAGCCTGGCTGGGTCAGCAGGGGAGCTGAAAACAGCTAGGTTGGAGCCCGGACTCTGGCTGGGTGTGGGTGGAGACTGTAAGGGAAAATTTGGGTCTGAAGGTCTTGGGATCACCTACCCATTCCTGCCTCCTCCACGGCCCCAGGTCCCCTCTGTACCCCACCCCGGGCCTGCAGGTGGAGGGCAGTGACCGTCTTGGCTCGAGTCCTGCCTCCAGGAACCCATGAAATGCCCGAGGGAGGCCAGGAGCATGGGGGAGCCCTGGGGCGGGCCTCTCACTGCCCCCATGAGGGGCCAAGGCTCTCAGGGGTGCTCACATCTGCAGGACGTCCTGAGGCACGAGGTGCAGGCACCTAGCCTCCCGACATGGCTCCTGGAGCCCCTGGAGCTCCTGGCAGCCCCCTCTGGCTGTCTCCACTAGCCTGGCCTGCCACACACACACCGGGACCACCTTTGCTGGGCCCTGAGTTTCTCCCACTGCCCAGCTCTGCTTCAGGGCCTTTGCACAAGGGGGTTCCCCTGCCTGGCTGGTTCACTCCTCCTTCCTTCTCCTCTGCCTTTCCCTTCAAGACTCAGCTTGAGAGCTACCCCCCTTCAGAACACTGGGGACGCTCTGCCTGGTTAGGGGCCCCTCCCGAGCAAGGCCGCCCCCCCTTGCCTGTCTCGTCTCCACAGTAAGGTCCCTGGGGTCCCCAGGGCCCGGCCCGCTGCGAAGTCACCTGTGCTTCCACCCGGCAAGCAGGAAATGGCGTTGGGAGAACAGGGGAGGGAGGCGGCCGGAAGCTGCCCAGAGACCCAGCACCAAGAGGGGAGCTGGATTCTGGGCCAAAGCATCAGAACGAAGGGCTGGGGGGCTTTTGGCGAGTCCTGAACCTCTCTCACGCCTTCTTCCTTCCTCTGTAAGTCAGGGCAGGCATGCTTCAGCGGTGTGTAGAGTGCACACAGTCTTTTCCTGGGTTGTTATCATGGCTTGACGCTGCCCAGAGAAGGGCCGGGGCTCCGCGGTAGAGGGGGCCCCAGAAGGTGCCAGGACCAGCGTTTGTCCCTGTTCTGAAGGCTTGACTCTGCTCACCCCACGGGGGTTGATTCTAGCATTTTCTCCCAAACTCTGCCAAGCAGCCTGACCTAGGGGAGAAAACCTGCTCCGTGCTGTGCGACCCAGGCAAATCACTGGACCTCTCTGAGTTAAATCTTCTCATCTGTAAAATACCTAACAATAATCCTAATACCTCATTCGGTTACTTTATTCACATGCTCATTCAGCAAACATTTACTGAGCCGGGCAGTGTTGCCGTCAGAAGAAAAGCGTGGATAAGGGCCTCACCGAGGGTGGACACAGGGTATCTGCCCCCCACCTCCCACCTTGCAGTTCCAGCTGGGAGGTCCCCTCCCAGGGCAGAGCCCCGCCTGGAGGCCTCGGAGCCTTGGGTTCCCTGCGGGGGTGAAGCTTGGGCGCCCTCTTGTGGCCACAGCTCTTCACGCACCGCCCCTCACCAGGGACCAGAATCCCCAGTGCTGGGTGGTCAGCGGGGAGGGAACCCTGGGGAGCTCCCCCCCACCACGGGCCGCGCCCCGCTTGAACGTGCAGAAGGGGCACCCCAGGCCTTGAAAGCGCTGCAACTTGTCCCAGGCCACACTGCGAGTTGAGGGTGGCCCTGGCCTCCAGCCTGGAGTCTTCACCTTGGGCGGGGTTGGGGAGACAGGAGGCGGAGGATGGGCCCTACCCCTCCCTTCCCCCTGTCCTCTGAGGCCACCCTCACAGAGGCTGCCTCTTCCCGGCAGGACGCTCCCGGGCAGCCCGGGCCCAGCATGCACGCTAGCTCGTGGGCAGGCCCTGGAAAGTAAGTAACGGTTGGTGCAAGTGGGCGGTTGGCGGCACTGCCAGGCCCAGGCCCTCGCCAGCTAGCAGCCTGTAACTCTGCCCCCCACTTGACGCCGCCCTGCTCGGCCTCCATGGGCCTCTCGGCTGCCCCCGCCCCCAAGGCCCTGTGATCCTGGCAGGAGGCACCCTCTCCAGGAGCCTCAGAACACAGGGCTGGACCTTTCTTCTTAGGCTCCTGCTGAGCTGGGCTGGGCCCAGGGGGCAGGGGGTGTGGCTAAAACCCCTGGTAAAGAGGGCCCAACCCAGGGGCTCCCTCCCGACCCTTAGCCCGTCTGGGCCACAGATGGCAAGGAGGGTGCCCTGTGTACCTGCATGTGCACTTCTCCATGTGACCACGTCCATCTGTAGGGATTCATATTCCATTCATTCATTCATTCATTCATTCATCAGCCATAACTGGAATCTGCCCCAGGCCCTAATCCTGCTCACAGGCAGAGATGCTGGCAGGTAGAGACAGGCCAGGGAACAGACAGACGAAGAGGGGTGCAGGGTGCTACTGGGGTTCTTGGAGCCCCAGGGAAGGACCAGTGGCAGGGGCAGGAAGGCTTGAGGCCTCCAAGGGGAGTGCTGAGAGGCCGGCGGGAGTTAGCCAGGCCAGCCGGGGCCATGCGGTGTGGCCACGGGGAGCCGGGCTCCGTGCCATGGCCCGCCCCACACTTCATCAGTCTTCATGAAGAAGGCGGTAAGCAACCTCGTTTCCCGAGTGCGGAAAGAGCTCAGAGCGGTGGCTTACAATGTCCAAGATAACGCAGCCGCTAAACGGCCCGCCCGGGATTCAGACCCGCGTCTAGCTGGTCTGGAACTCATGCTTTAAATTGCTCTGCTCCTCAGGCCTCAGTGAGGGGGGCGGGCAGGGCCCGGTGGCCGCAAAGTCCAGGCTATGGGAGCCGCGGAAGGGAGGGACTTGGTTAGACTGGAGTTCTGGGAAGAGCCCCTTGGCGGCTGATGGGGGCTTTTGTGTGTACGTGTGTGTGCGCACGTGTGTGGTGACAGTGGCAGGGGTGTGCAGAGCGGGGAAACAGGTGACCAGGGGTTGGCGGCGGTCCAGAGGTGGCCTGGATTTGGCGGGATGGGGGGCATGAGGGGTAGATGGATTCCGGGCATGTGGCAGGGGCCCGGACAGGACCCGCTGGGAGACTGGATGTGGCTGGTGAGTGGGAGGGCAGCAAGAGTTTGGTTTGGGAACTAGGGGGTGAGGGGGGTGATCTCTGCGGAGGGACAGAGGAGCAGGCAGAGGGTGGGGCGAGCTCAGCCTCGGACCCCAGCCTTGGGGCAGAGCCCCTGCTCACTGGGTACCCTGGGGCGTTCGGAGCTGAGGGCCGGCGCCCGGCCCGGCACTGATGGGGAACAGCCGCTCCCTGGGCACCCCAGCCCGGATCACCCCCAGGCCTGGCCTCCCGGGGTCCCCGTGGGTAGAGGGGGATTCCAGACACCATCCTACCAGAGACTTGACTCTGGCCAAGTCCCTGAGGGGCAAGGGCATCTGGCGCCGGGCACGGTGGTCCGAACCTCCTGGGGTGGATGGGTGCCCGCCTCCCTCCAGACCTCATGCCCCCTGCTTTCCTTCCAGCATTCGGCTCAGGTCGTTCCCGGCAGCCTCAAGTCCCTCCTGAGGCTAACCTGGGTCCCTCCGGCTGGGGCCTCAATTCCTCCCCCTGTGAGAGCCTTGCCGGCTTTTCCGAAGGCCGAGGACCCTGCCCGCGCACCAGAGCCCGCTTTCTACGCGTCCGTCCCTGATGGGTACTGCAGAGCCGGTCCCGCCTGATGCCCCCTGCGAGCCTCAGTTTCCTCATCTGTCCTCATGGGGTGAGAGAGCAGGGACCTGCAGAGCCACGGAAGGCCAGGAACCCAGGGCGAGGAGAGGGCACATTCCTCAGAGCGTGTGTGGAGGGGTGCTCTTGTCTTAAAGGGCCCCTCCCTGCCGTGTGGGGGGCCGCTCCTCGGGAGGGTCCGTGGGCCCCTCCCTGGCAGGCTGCCAGCAGCTCTTCCAGGCTAATTAAGTTATTTTGGAGAGGCTGAGGAGGGTGGATTACCAAGCAATTGGCTGTGGGCCATGATGGGTGCCAGCCCCCAGCCCCCACCCTGGCGCCGGGCCGCTCTAGAACCGCCGGTGAGCCCAGGCCTCTCTCCCAGCGCCGAGCTGCAAGCGTCAGGCTTCGGGCTGCTGGGGCCTGGGCACCTGCCTGTGTTGGGGGGCGGGGAGGGGGTGGTCGTCCCGGCTCATGCCCTGGAGCCCACCCCCCAGCCCTCCTGGTCAGGACGGGGCGAGTGGGGCCCCTACTTAGGGGTCAAAGCTGGGACTTCCCAGAGGGTGCCCCAGGCCTCTCCCAGGCTGCCCCGGGCTCTCTGCTCTGGGGCTGCTGGGCTTGTCTCCCTGCGCTCCTGGGAGTCTGGAACAGCGACAGAAAAGCCGAGCCCTTGCTGGCCGGGGCCAGCTCCACTTGGACAAGGATGTGCGCCTGGCCGCCGTGTTCCCGGCGACCGGCGTGAAGCCAGAGCCACCAGACCCGCACGGCGAGCGGGGAGGGGTGGGGGTGTGGCCCCTGCACGCGGGCCCGTGGCTGACGCCGTGGCTGGGCCTCTGATTGCCAAGGCCCGGGTCCCACACATGGGTCCACAGCCCACGCAGGCAGGGAAGAACGGCTTTCGTCCCTTCTCGGGGCCTCAGATCGCCCATCTGCAGAGCGGGTGGTGAAGATCCCCACCTTGGAAGGTCGCTGCGGGGTTTCAATGTCGTGGCTGCTGGGCCCCAGGGAGCTGCCCATGAAGAGCACCGCCTAGCAGACCGGTCCCTGGTGTCCCACCAGTACTGGCATGCCTACCTGCTGGGACCTTCTCCGGGCGCTCTCTGTGGGCCCTGGCTGTGCGGGGGGCTGGGGGAGCTCCTGGGGCCTTGCCTGGACTCTGGTGAGATTGGGGCGGGAGGTGGGGCAGGAACAGGCCAACGCTGTGTGCTCCCTGGGAGGGGCCCCCGGGCAGGTGGCTGCAGTGACAGTAGAACTCTCCCCCCACCCTACCCCTGCACCAGTCTCTCATTCCTGGTGGGCGCCGCGCAGGCAGGAGGGGCCGGTAGAACTGTGCCCCTGGAACCCCGCCCCGGACCTCTTGCCCCAGGCTTGCCTTCACCCTGGGCGGGGCACCAGCACACGGGCAGGCAGCTGGCCCCCCCACCTGCTCTGCCCTCCTTGGGGACCCCCAGGTCCACCTCCAGCCAGCACCGCCTCTTACCCTTGTGGCCTAGCCCTCGCCTGGCCAGAGTGGGTGGAACACCTGAAATGTGCTTCGTGAGTCCGGACACACCGAGGTGGCCTGGGGAAGGGCCTGGGGAAGGGCCCTCAGGAACCAGCAAATTTATCAGCTGTGTGACCTTCGGCAAGTGACCACCCTCTCTGAGCGTTTCTCATTTGTAAAATGTGAGCCGTGGTCGCACCCACCTGGGGAAAGTAAAAAACAAGGTTGCAGGTAAACCACACAACAGGCGCTTACTGAATGTGGGTGCACCCCTGCCTCGCTCCACAGCGAGAAGCTCAAGCCCAGGGTGGCGACGGGATGCCACTCGCCCACGGGGACAGGCACACAGTAGGTGCTCAATACGTACACTTTCTCTTCCATTCATCCTTGGGAGCAGACCTGGGACTCAGACCCAGGACTTCTGACTGTCCAGTGCTCCTGGCCCTGCTCTGAGCTGCATTTAGGAAGCTCCTCCTGTATACAGGACGCAATGCCTAGGACAGATGCCAGCCTCCACCTGCCTTTGTCCCTTTGGCCCCCAGCCTCCTTCTGTGTACCCCTCACTCCACACCCCCACGTACCTGCATGCCTCCTCCAAACAGCTTGGAAACAATTCTCCAAACCCTCCAGAGACACCCTTCGTTGGCCATGGGTTAATGTCCCATTTGACAGATGGGTCAACCGAGACTGAGGTTCAGTGACTGACCCAGGGTCATTTAACCACAAGGGTAGACCCATGACTACACTTCGACTGGACTCCCCCTTGCGTGACCCCCACACCTTCCTCTCCAAGATGGGGGCCGCCGCATCAAGTCTCCTGACATCCGGCTGCGGCTCCCTCCCAGGGCCGTGTCCCGGCTGACCTGTGTTCACGGCCGTCTCCTTTCTGTTCTGGCCACCCCACTTGCTCCTCCGTGTGGCGCACACACCTCTTGGCCCCTCAACATCCCTTCCCCTTGCCCCAGGAGGGTTTTTGAGCTGAAGCAGGCTGGCCAGTGGCTCCCACGGCCTTCAGGGTGAGTCTGAGGTAACTGGCTCGGCTCCCCGTGCTCCCGCCTCTAGAGCTGTGTTGTCCGACGTATGGTGATTCAAACCACATTAAAATGAAATAAAATAGAAAATTCCATTTCTCAGCCACGCTGGCCACCTTTCAAGTGTCCAGTCTCCTTAGGAGTCTGCTGGCTATTGTACTAGGCAGTGCCCATTTAGAACTTTCCAGCGCTGGCTCAAGTCCTTGGGTCATGCCCTTCTTTCTGCCCGGATATGGTTCTTTGCCTACCCTAATGTCCAAATCCCTCCTCCCAGCCCTTTACATCGCTTCCACCATGAAGCCCTCCTTCCCCTCAAGCCACAAATGTTCCCTTACTCCCTCCTTCCCTCCTCTCCTAACCTCACAGTTTTTCTGTCCTCCTGGGTGATCCAGAGTCCTCTCTGCTCTGTTCATACATCTTACCTTCCCCGTGGGACGTGACCTTCACAAGAGCAGGGCCTGTGGCAGACTGCCGCCCCAGCACCCAGCAGAGGGGCTGGTCACTGAGGCGTCCCTGACTGCCGACTTCCACCGAGGGACCGACTGAGTGAGTGCCCACAGACCAATGCAACCCAAAGCACTCTTTCAAGCAATCTACACTCCCCACTTACATGCCTCCAGCCATGGGAAGCTCACTCCCTTATGAAGGATCCATTTCATCTTCAGATGGCCCTACCTGTCCAGAAATCTGGCTTAATGATAAGGCAGAAGCCGCCTCTCTGGGGCTGCCTCTCAAGGGTTCATCTCTGTCCCCATGAGTCACACAGAATAGATCTGCTGTCTTTCTCCGTACCATCCATTCATTGAAACACTAACGCTCTGTGCTCTGGGCTGAGAATGAAGATATAGCTCGTGTCCCCCTGCCTGGCTCACCTGGCTTATTGTGCATCGTGTTCGAGTCCCGGCACTGCCTGTTTCCGGGGCACAGGGACCCATCTTCCAGTCTGGAGGCTCTCCTGGGGCTTGGGACTCAAGAGGCTCAATGACAGTGTCCCTGTCCCATCCCCACAGCGCTGTGCCTGGCCTCTGAGGCTGCGTGTGCCTCTGGGTGTGGCCCTGGGATGTGGTTGGTCCTTTCCTGGGAGCCTCTGAGATGGAAGGAAGTAGACAGGGCTAAGAAAATGGATCCACCAGAGCCCAGGCCCAGGGCTTGGTTTCCCCCAGAACTTAGGCTCTCTGCTGTACTCTCATAAAGATAAACTCTCCCCCTTCCATAGTCCCCACCAGGGGCTGCAGGGACGAGGACACCTGCATATCAGGACCATCTACTGGGTGCCCAGCAAGCTCCTAACTCTTCCTAACAACCCCATGAGTTAGGATCGGAGCCCCCACTTTACTGATAAAGAGCCTGCGGTTTGGAGGAGCCAGTGTCCCGGGACACACAGCTGGGACAGATGAATCTGGACTGGATCTCGGTGCTCGGCGTGACCCCAGATCCTGGCCGTGGGAACTGGAGGGGGGCTACGGAAGTTGGATCCAGCCTGTTGTGCAGAGCCGGCCCCCGAGACGCAGCTCCAGCCAGAAAGGCTTCGGCTTCCTAGAGGAAGAGGCCACATCACCCAGAGCTGCCCCCGAGGCCTAATCCAAAGGTGGTGAGTTCCCCTGAGGGAGGAGACCGACGACACTCCAAGTGAGCCGCCACAAAGCCCCCTGGTTTACAAGGCATCACTTCTCATCTCGGGAGGCTCACTGGTTCCCCGGCATCTCTGGGAGGCAGGGATTGGCCTCAGTCTCATTTACCCCCAAAGAAACAAACACTCAGAGAAGTCAGAGGAAGCCTTTCGGACCCCGTGCGATATGCAGCTTATATAGGCATCACGATGCAGTTTTAGTGTGCCGGCCACGTACCGTGCCGGAGCCACCACTGGGCTAAGTGGACGTCGTTTCACTCAATGTTTACAGCCACACAAGGAAAGTAGGTGCCGTTATCATCTCTCTTCTCCAGATGTGGGAGCAGACTCAGAGAGGTTAAGTGACTTGCCTGAGGTCACACAGCTAGTCCGTATCAGAGACACCCCGAGAAGCCTCCAGCCAACGGGCTGCTTCTATGCAGATGAAACAAACAGGAAGCTCCACATCCTCCTTCCAGGGCCACGGAGGTGACATTCTCATCCTATAGGCCTTGAGCTGAGGAGGGTGTCTCCCCAGAGATAGCCTCTGGCCATTTTGAGGACAGAGAATGTGGCATGCTCCCAGGCCAAGGTATGGTCTCTGGCTCATAGGCACAAAGCATCCGTCTTTAGCAAAGACCCGTGGATGCAGAACTTCCACACTTTCCTGCTCTCTGGTCAGCCGCCCGCTTCCGAATACCCATCCTGGGGAGCTTATGTCAGACTCCGGGAAAACGGATCTGGCACAACTTGGTGAGAAACAGCCTGAAGACTGGGAACCAAGGAGCCACCTCTGGGCAGAGGAGGGACTCAGAGCCAAAGGGACACACGCTCAGAAGGTCTTACCTGTGCCACGGGCGACGGCAAGCCCCGGGGAAGCAAGGAAGTTACCAGAATGCTAAGCGTGCTTAGGGTGAGACAGGGCATGTGGTTTTGTTTCTTTGTGCTTTCTCGTCATCGTCTCTTCTAGATGCATTTAACCAGTACTAATTTTACGGTGGGGGGAAGTATATTCGCACGGAGAGACCTTCATTCCATGCAACTGAAGCCACTTCTGGACGCCATCGGGAGCCAGATCCAGGGACGGTGCAGGTGTCCCCGCTGCCAGGCCCCGCCAGGCTGTGAGGTCGATGCCCCGAGGCAGCCCTTCCCTCAGGAGCCCTGGGAGCCTGGGTTGAATGGGAGGTGCCAGTCTTGCTGGGACCCTTTCTCACTGCCTTTGCAGCCTTATTCGGGCGTGGCCCGGAGGCGTCTTGGCGGTTCTCTCCACGTGTGACTCTTCCTCGCCTCCGATGTGCAGAATCTTTGTCAGGGCACCACGTGTCCCCTGTGGGATCCTCCTTGCAGGCTGCTGGTGGTGGGCCATGGGCATGATGTTCCAGCTGGCGGCTGTCTGTGCTCACGTGCAGAGCGCACAGCTAATGTGATGGCCTGACCAGGGAATCTATAATTCGGCCATCCCCAGTCCAGGGGCCCCTTCCAAGTCAGGCTGGGCCTCCACAGTCCCCTATGGCCAGCGGCAGCCAGAAGTGCCAGAGACCCAGGTAGGAGCGCAGAGCAAGCCAGGGCGACCCCCAGCCCCCAGCCTCTGCCTCCCCTGACCCTGCCCTTGGGTCTCTAGTGGCCCCGGATGTAGACTCATCAGCTGGAGTGTTTGCTCCAGGAAATCCTCGGGGAAAACCCTGTGCATCAGGAGGGCATCTCAGCTGGGCTCCTACAGCCCCAAACCCCAGATGGGACCACGCTTCCAAGAAGTGGGCCGTTCCTTGCCCCATTTGTGTGGGCTAATCCTGGGGTTCCTTGTAGAGGGAAACCTGGGGATGGGTCTCTGGCATAGAGCAGGTGGAGACTAGAAGCAAAGAAGGGCACAGGATGCCCTGTTGCAATGCTTAGTTAACTCCCACCCCCATTTTAAGGAGGGGGAGGCCGAGGCTTGGTGTAAAAGACTTGTCCAAGGCCATCCAGTCTGCAATGGAGCCAGTGGAGGGGGACAGGACCCCTGGAAGGGCCCCTCGCCACTGGGAGCTCCCCGTGAACTGGTCTCAGGTAGGCCCATTGTACAGTAGGAACAATCCATCTGTCCTGGGGTAGTGTGTGCCCTAAAAAAGAGCACAGTCAGAAAGACCCGATTTCACTGTGTGGTATTGGGTAAGTCACTTAACCTCTCTGAGTCTTTCCTTTGCTGTAGCTGGGTACCGATGGTTGGGAGCCGAGGAGCTTTCCTTATGAAAAGGAAAGGGAAATCATATAATAAATACCGAAAGTATTCCTTGTATTCTCCTAATCGGCCAGGGGGTCCATTGTAAAAATGAGGGTAGGAGAGCCTCAGGATCCCTAGGCGCTGAGTAGGAAATCCTGGATATGAACCCAAGTGATTAGCTCCAGAGTCTCTGGGAGCAGAGGCCTTTGCAAGGGAGAGACTGTGACACTGGGGGCTGGCTTGGCCCTGCCGCTGGTCCAGGCCCTGACCTTGAGCCTTTAAGAGCCGCCCCACTTGCGGCTGAGTCATAGTTTACCTTCCCCAGGGCAATGCCAGGGCCTGGTAGGTTGCACTGAAACTGACAGGGAGGGGCGCCTGGGTGGCTCAGTGGGTTAAAGCCTCTGCCTTTGGCTTAGGTCATGATCCCAGGTCATGATCAGGCTCTCTGCTCAGTGGGGAGCCTGCTTCCCCCTCTCTCTCTGCCTGCCTCTCTGCCTACTTGTGATCTCTCTCTCTCTGTCAAATAAATAAATAAAATATTTTTAAAAAACTGACAGGGGGAGGAGCTCAACCCCTGTTGCCTCGGGACAGGCAGACCCACCCCCGGCCCCACTCTGCCGCCATCAGCAGGAGGGGGCCCCTGCCAGAGGATGGAGGGCAAGGCAAGTGTGTGCCCGGTGCAGAGCCTGACACGCGGCAGGTGCTTGATAAATGCTTGATAAATTTGTTGAGCAAGTGAAGCAAAGCTGGCGAGTGGCCGAGGTCCCAGCCCCGTCCCTGCTGCTTTTTCTGGCTCCTTGCCTCTGCCGCCTTTCCCTTCCTGAGCCAGAAGCCCCCCTCCCGCTCAGAAGGCTTAGCGCTGGC
The DNA here is from genome assembly GCA_028533885.1 of Nasua narica. NCBI lineage: Eukaryota > Metazoa > Chordata > Mammalia > Carnivora > Procyonidae > Nasua > Nasua narica. The sequence goes on from CM052798.1 coordinate 28,339,357, forward strand.
CCCCGCTGCGTGGCTGCCCTAAGCTGTGTGCAGAGGTAAAGGACTCTGGGGCCGTGGCTGCAGGGCACGTGGACACCTGCCAAGCGGGTCCTTATGTCTGAATGCGTTCTTTGTTCCCTATGAAGGACTTTGTCCATTAGCTGAGCATTTACTACATGCCAGGGGCACGCCCCGCCTGCCTTCTTTCCTGTACAGTCCTGGCAGCTTCATGGGGGAAGAGCTGTGAGCATCCTCATTTTGATAATCTGAAGATCAAAAGGAAAAATAGGTCCTTTGGACCTACGCCCAAGGTCCCCCAGGGAGTAGCAGCCAGGATTCCAGCTCGAGTCAGTCCCTGTGTGCCCGTTTCTGACACCACACCGGGTCTTTTGCGTCGGAGTTGTGCCTCAAGAACCGGGTCTGACAGAGACGTGGTTCCCCGCCCACCCCCAGCTCCAGGGTCCTGTTTTAGCCTTGGTAGCTTCCAGACTCTTTTCAGGGCGGGCGGACTCCCTCTAGGTCACGTGGCTTGATTTCTTCTGCGCCAGCGCCCCCTGCTGGCCAGGACCTCTTCAGCTTTGTCCCTGCCCCTAACACCAAGCCTCACCCCCTCCGATTTGGCCCTCCAAACCCTGTCGCCTCCCTGCCTTGCCTTGGCTTCCACACAGCCGGACCTTCCCTCTGCACCCGCAAATCCCGGGATTCATGAGTCAGTACTGGGCTCCTGAGCTCGGCTTCTCCCGACTGGGACCACTGGGAAGCATTCCCTGCTTCCTCCCTACCTGACGTGGCTGCCCTGCCTGCTTGGTCCAGGTCTCTCCTGAACAAAGGGACAGAGGGTCCAAAGAACTGAGTAGACAGCCCTGATGGGCAGGAGGTTTCGGTGAGCCTCCTTCCTTCCACAGCCTGGGCACAGGACCCTGGGTCCGGGGCCCCTGAGGGGGTTATGGGGGGATAGCTGGGGGATCAGGCAGCCTCTGAGCCCGGGCCTCTCCTTGGCTGCCTCTACCAGCCACTCAGGGACCCCCCCCCCCCCCCAGGTCTCGGAAAGCATGAGCTGGAGTCAGACATTCCTGAGGCCTTTCTGCCATCGGCCACGTTGTGGCTGTCTTCTCTCTCTGGGCCTCTTTTCCTCCACTGTAAACCGGGGAGCAGGAGCACCTCTTCTTGGGCTTCGGGGCCCAGCGGAGGGCTCGGCACAAAGCTGGTACCCGTCTGTGCAGTGCATGGGAGGGCCGGGTCGGTGGCGGTGACTGCGGGTTCGGGGACCCCTGCTCATCCCCAGGCTCGCTTCCTTGCCCTCATCTCCTCTGCAGGGTGACCTTGCGGGGGTGGGTTTGGGGGGCTCGCCCATCAGATGTGAACCATCTAAAGTGGGAAGAACTCAGGGAGCGCAAATCTGCTTCCAATCCCGTTTCTGCCATGTCCTTGCTGTGGAACTCCAGGTTTCAGACTGTTTTCTAGTCTGGGCCTCAGTTTCCTCTTCTGGAAAATGAGAGCAGCGACCCCTGCCATTCAAGGGAGCTGCAGAGAACCCGCCTCGCTTCTGGGTCTCCAGGCCCTCTGAGCTACAGTCTCTCATAAGCATCTTGAGCTTGGCTTATTCACCCCCTTCCCTGAACCCCCATCTCAGTGGCCCCCCGCCCCTGTGCAAACCAGAATCCTGGACAGGGGCTTTCTCGATTCCGTCCTTTCCCTCCCCCCTCCTCCCCAGCCCCTCAACCCCAGCCCCCGGCTCTGCCCCAGGAAATTCCATCCGCATACACCCCTTTCTCAACACTCCTTCCTTCACTGCCCGTGACACCAAGCTGGTCCAGGCCACCACCACACGGACGCGTGCGGGAGCCTCCCGACAGGTCCCGCATTCGCTGGCTCCCTTCCAACGCCTTCCCACACTGCAGCCCGTGTCATTTACCAGCACACACAGTTTCCTTGCTGAAAATCCTGCAGTGGCTTCTTGGTGCTTTTAGGATAAAGATCAAATGTCTTAGGGGCAGGTTCTGCATTGTCTGGGCCTCCCTGGACCTCCCTGCTGGATCTCGGGCTGCTTTCCACTCCCTCGGAGCTCCAGCCATCCCGGAGTCCCTCTGCCGACCTTTGTCCATGCCATTCCCCCTTTTGGAATGCCCTTCCCTGCCGCATCATCACCGCACGGCTGCCCTCCCGCCATCCGGATCCCAGCCCAGCACAGCATCTCCAGAGACGCCTGCCCTAGGCCCCAGGTGGGGTTAAACACCTCTGCTTCAAGCTCTCACCAGCCTGGGGCCTCTTCTTTGGGCCCCTTTCTTGGTTTATCAATGAGCCTATCTCCGCATGATCCTGTGGAGGGTCCTCTGCCCCAGTAGACCTCAAGCTCCCCAAGGACAGGGCTGTGTCTGGGTGTGCTTACCACGGCGTCTCTGGTCCCTGGTACAGAATCCAGAATGAAGAAGATGCCGGAAGATACGATGGGGGACCCTTGAGCCCTCTGTGGCCCTTGGTCTGCGTCCTGGGTTTTGCACATCGGAACGCTCAGGCTGATTGTTAATGAGTTCACAGTGTGGTGGAAAAAAACTTAGTCTGAGAATTAGGAAGCTCAAGTTCTAATCCCGGTTCTGCTGTGTAACACCGGGCAAATCGTTGCCCTCTCTGTTTCTTTACCCAAACACGAAGAGGCTGTGTTCCCAGAGGTCAGAGCAGTCCCTTCCCACGGGGCTGGCCCAGGAAGAGCAGGACCGGGTGAGTTGGAGCAGAGCAGCAAAGGCATTCCAGGTGGGAAGAACAGCATGGGCAAGGGAATGAGCAGAGCCTGTGAATTCCAGGGGTGGGGGGGCGGAGGGTGGGGGATGGGGCCCAGGGGCCACAGGAGCGGAAATAAAGGGAGAGAAAAGGGTTGGGCAGCAGGGACTGATTCCGCCTCCCAAAGTCGCCTGGGGCCCCCACTGAAGAAGATCTTTGGTTCCTTCCCTGAGAACACTGGCCCAGGGGGAAGGCGCCTTGATTGCGTGGGGGGGGGGGCTAATTACCCACCCCGCCCCGCGCCTCCTGCCTCTGGCACGGTGGGTTAATTTCCTGTTCCCCAGAGCTGTCCTGGAACAGTCCTGCCTTCCTGTAACCGGCAGCTCTCGCATCAGATAGCAGTGAGGACGAGTCCTCTGGGGGAATCCGAGGCTCCCGCCTGCCGCCCTCCGGTGCCGGGGCGATGGCATCACCGCTCAGGCACGTTGTGCCCAGACCCCCTCCCCGTTCCCAGCAGCCCTATCTAGTCTGGGATCTTGTGTCTGGTTCTGCCATCTCCCGCCCTGTGCCTCCCCGCTGCCACCCCTGGCCCCACACACTGTCCCCTGGAGCTGGCTCCTCAGTAGTTTCGGGTCCAAAGGGCGGTCGGGTTTGGTGACCGGAACCCCAGCAGGCGGGGGCTGGAGTCCTGGCTCCTGAGTTGAGGTTTAGGTGAGTGCTGGGATCTTGGCTGGGGGGATGGGCTGCGAGGCTGGGGTGCACGTGCAGGAGGCTGTTTGCGAGCTAAGAGTGAGATGAGCTGGAACTTCCTGCCATCAAGAACCGGGATCCGAAGCAGAGGAGTCTGGGGAGTAGGGACTGAGGGTCTCACCTTGAACACTCGGCCTGCCCAGGAGGCCCAGCTTCCAGGCAAAGGCGAGACACGGAGGCAGGAAAGACCAGCCAAGTATGGCGTGCTCTCCCCCTTCCTTCCTACACTTCAACCCCGTGGGCCTCCTTTTGGTTTCTGCATCATTCCAAGTTCATTCCTGCCTCAGGATCTTTGCACTTGCTCTTTCCTCTACCTGAAGGCCTATTCACCCTGCTCTTTGAATGACTGGTGTCTTTGCTTCTTTCAGATTTCAGCTCATACGCCGTTTTCTCAGAGAGGCTTTCCCTGACCACCCCAACCCAGGCATTCCCCACAGCCCACGTCAGTGTCGGAAATGATGGCCCTCACTTAATTAGCTATTTCTTATTTGTCTCCCCTGCAGTTTACAAATTCTACGAGAGCAGAGGCTGTGTTTGTGTCTCGTCTACAGTATCTTCCAGCCTGACACAGAGTCTGTGCTCAATAAATATTGGGGGCCCCATGCCCTGGCCTTAAAAGTCAAGGCAATTTGTCTTTTTTCAAATCTGCAGGGTGTTTCCTGTCTCTGTGCCTCTGGCTAGGCCATTTCTTCTGCCTCGAAAGCCCTTCCCTCAGCTTTTCCCTGAGAAAATGGCTTCAGTGCCCAGCTCAAGTGGATAGGGGAGAAGGCTCACCTGGGGTGTCCCATATGGTGCAGGAACCTTATGACGACAAGCCACTCGCCACGTCTGTGTTCCCCCACCAGGGGGTCTCTTACCTACCGTGCTAGGCTGTTCCATTATTACAGTCACCATTAGAAAACTCTTCTGTGAGTGGCCTTCTTTTGTAAGCATGCCCCCTGACTGCCAAGTCTGCAGTGCACAGCCCTCTGAGACGGGAAACGGGGGGAGGGGCATGCGGATCGGAGGCACAGGAACTGAGTGGATACCGGGAAGTTGGTAACAGTGGAGGCTGGCCCATCAGGGAGTGAGCCCCCCATCAGCGGAGGTATGCTTTCCTGACTGTCTCACTTCTCCACTCAACCCCCACCTTCTCTCTAGGAAGAAGGAAAGCATACCTCCTCCCTATGCCCCTAGGTGGTCATAGCACCGTTGGCCAGGGCTGAGACTGATATGCAGGTAATGGGGTGGGGGGCGCTCACAGTGACACTGGGCGGCTTTCCCTGGGTCAGATCCAGAAGGATAGGAGGGCATCAAACACCCAAGAGTTGGGGGAGAGAAAGAGAAAGAGCAGAGACAGACCGAGAGAGAGGAGAACGCCGTATTTATTGCACTATAGTTCAGTTCATCTGAATGTATACACGACAATAGGAGCGGCAATAGTTAATATTTATTGGATGTATGCTGTACACACAATGCTCTCTGTGTCTGAGTCTTACTTTTACAGGAGGATAGACTGAGGCCCAGAGAGGGGAAAGGGGACCCCGGGTCCTAAGCCTGTTGGCGCCCGTGTCTGCATAGCTCCTGCACAGGCTCAACCTTCCTTCGTGGTCATCGGGCAGGAGGCTGAGGGTCTGACGGCAGGCTTTGCTGTCACTGTCATTGTGCGTGCGTGTACACAAGAGCCTCATTTTTATAGGACGCTTAGCAGAGGCGTTTGAGAGACCCCAGTGTCTCTCCTGGGAGGGGCCTCACGATCACCTGCCGTGTGCTCCCTGCCCAGAGAGGAGGGCGCGGAGCTGGGGCCAGGGCCTGGTCTCCAGGCTGCTGGCCATACCGGGCTCAGTGCTCTGGGCCTCTCACCCACTCTCTCCCTGAAGCCTCGCCCCAGCCCGGCAGGAGACAGCGGCACCCCGTTCACCAAGGTCCACCCAGCAACCGAGGCCCACATCGAGGTCCTCAGCTAAGACAGTGGGATGGACCTGAGGTCTCTGGGCTCCAAAGCACCAGCACTTAGATGTGAACGGCCCTTGACAGTTTACAAAGCCCTTCCTAACCCCCCAGCTTATTCGTTCTTCCGTTTAGCAGATATTTGTTGGGCCCATAGTATATCTCGGGCATTTTTCTGGGTATCGCGGAAACAGCACTGAGCAGGTGGAGTAAAGTCTGAATCATAGAGCTTGTGGTCCGCCAGAGGAGCGGACGTTATTCATATAATTCACAAATCAGTGTCTCCTGACACACTGAGTGAAGCCCTATCCGTGAAAGGAAGGGTGCTATGGGACCGCAATGCCACATTGTGCCCCTTTTCCTGATGATGAGACTGAGACCCACCCAGAGATTCGCTCAAGGTCACACAGCTGGGTGAAGACAAGTGGTAGAGCTGAGACTCCAGCCTGGGGACGGTCAACTTCTAGTGCAGAGCCGGTTCCATTACCCTGCAAAACCTGTAAGAGGGCAACTCAGCCGACTCCCCTTGATTCCCGCCTGCGCGCATAGACGCATGCGAACAGACGCACGTGCACAGATGTGACGCCATGACAGTGTGACCGAAGGCACAGGGTCCGTGAGGACGGCTGTGGTGGAACAGGGAGGCCACCGGAGCAGCTCCGGAGCCTGCCATTCGTGCGGCAGGGGCTTCTTTGTGCCTCCCCGGTTCCTGCCTCGTCCCCTGGCTCCCGCACGCAGGCTACGAGCTCCCTGATGCCTGTTGGAGACATTTATTTTCAGTAGGAGTCAACCAGAGTTTAGTTCTGTCGTTTGCAAACCAGAACCCCGATGAGTACAGATATCAGTGCCGTAATTGGGGTGCAGGCAGCAACCCCGAGGGAATCTGGGGGAGTCTGGGATTGGTTACTGCCCTAGTTAGGGCTGAAGGCAAGGAACTGACAGTTAGCGGTGAGGGGCGGGACCTGGAAGCTCGTGGTGCCCAGTGCTGAACAGCTAATTAAAGGGTCCCTTGGGTTATTGAAAATGAAGTACCCACTGAAAGCCAAGATGTTAGAGGCCATCATAGAGCAGCAGGAAGGGCAGGAGGGATTCAAGGACTGTGGGTTGGAATGTCTGCTTTTAATGGCTCTGGATAGCTTAAAGAAAGAAAATAATGAACAGACATCCCTAGAGCCTCAGCGCAAGGCTTGGACAGAAACTCAGGAACTCTCTCTGACTGGGGAGAAAGAATTTCATCTCTCACCGAGGCAGCGCTGAAACAACCCCAAACCAGACGGCCGATCTGTGCTGGTGGATTGCTGAATTATCATATTTGTTGAATTCTCAATCTTTGCAGGGTTCTTACACACAATTTCAGGAGTGAATCCAGACAGGGTGAGAACCGAGAAGCAGAATGTGGATGACAGACCCAACGAGGCAGACGCCCAAGCCCCGTGGAGTCGGCCATGTTGGCCCAACTGTCCCTCTCCCCCAGCAGACGGGGCTGTCCAGCCTTCGTTAAAGGCTCCTTGCCTATGAGTATTAGCTCGTGAAGGGAAGCCAGCATTTCTCCTTGTCTCTCCAGGGTTACGACTAGATCAGATTCCAGCATGTTCGTGGGGACCAATTATGAAGTCACCCTTTATAGGAGAAAGTTTATTCACTGACAGAATTACAAGACTTTGCTAATTTATCTTGGCAAAATTCTAGGGAATACACGTGGGGATGAATTCTCAGAAGGAGTATCATTTTAAGTCTGGAGGAATTTCTCAATGTTGGTGCACCTCTCTGAGCTCTGGATCAATGCTCTGGGTTGAGGAGCCGGAAGAATTTCCTTGATGTAAAAACTCAGAAGAAAGAAGTGTCCTCCCATCTCAAACTCTGACCCCTAAGACAGCATGGAAGAGACTCCTTTCACCAAGTCCTTGGGAAAGAATCACCAATGAGGGAAGTGCCAACCTCTTTGAAAAACACTTCAATGGCTGCTCTGTGGGCCAGGAATGCTGGTAGAAGTTGCCGTAGTAAAGCGGGGCCCTTGATTTTGATGGAAATGGGTGGATCCTGGTGTGACGGAGGCTATGGGGTAGCATTCAAAGGTCAAAGGTTGGGTGGGTGTGGTGACCATTATAAGGATCAGAGCCTCATGGTAATCAGAATGGTCTGAACTACAGGATTGTTTTTTTTTTTTTTTTTTTTTTAACATGGTTACTGATCACACATTTAAGGCTGAAAGAGATAGGGAGCCAACTATGGTCCATAATGATTCATATAATAAAAAAGGATGTATATCTCATGAATGGAAAATGACTGGAGCCATTATAATAAAAAATTTTCAGAACCTAACCCAGTCAATATGTAAAACCAGTCTGTTGAACGGAGTTGTCTCCCTTGAGGAAACACTCTGCCATGATAATAAATTTAATAATAATTTAATTCCTTCCAGTTTCTCTTGTCCTTCCCTAAAGCAATCTGTGGCCATATTTTAGGGTAGCAGAGTACTGGCAAAGATTCTAGATCTTTTGGGAATTATTAGACACTACCCCTGAATGAATGCTAATTCCTAAAGACCCAGATTCCCCCTGAGATTTGCTGATTAGAGTGGGGGTTTACAGGGATCTGATGATAAACAGAATGTTGATTTGAGACTGTTCCCTGGCAGATAGCTGCTCTCTGTGGCTCCTTCCCTGTGTTCTGAGTGTATTTTAGCATAGATACCCTCACAATTGGCGGGTTTACTACACTAGCTCCCTGACCACGGGGCATGGACAGGCCAAGCGAAAGTTACCATACGTTCCCAAACCACACCAAAGTACTAAGTCAGAGCAATAATACATTTTTGGCACAATCACAGAGACTAAAGCTACTGTCATTGAAAAATGTAGGAGCAGTGATTCCACTTAAGTTTTCGGTTTAGACAATGAGTAAGATGGATGAGTCTTCAAAAATGAAAATGGATTATTATAATGGATCAGGTGCAGATCCACCATGGTCCAAATGTGGTCTCGAGACTGGAACAAGTGAATGCGATCTGATACTCAGAGATTTCCCCTCCTCCATCTTTAATATGGGAACAGGAGAAGTGCTTTGATTTCTCATGGCAGGGACAGTAGTACACTGCCCATCTTGCCGTAGAGCGAGATCAACTCTCTGACTTCATGTCTAATCAACACATTAGTTCACGGGTGCCTGGATCATTTCATCATTCTGCAGGGCAGCACACGAGTCTAGGACACTGGTGATACTGTATAGATAGGACCGAGAGATCATAAAATGGTGCGGATCTTGGGGTACAATTGTGTTTTGGGGAGGTGGAAAGGGGGCAGAATAGCCCAGGAAAGTGAAGTGAACCCGGATAAGCTTCTGGAAGACTAGTAATCTGGGAAATTCAGAATATCCACTTCAAAATGAAGACTAGGTTGTTAAACTTTGCATCCCTGATCATTAAGAAAGGGGCACATCCCTTGGTGGGCTACTTTGAATTTTAGAGACAACACGTACTGCATTCATATATACTCCTTCAAGCTGTTTCCTGAGTGATCAAAAAAGCTTCTGGCTTTTTTTTTTAAAGATTTTTATTTATTTATTTATTTGAGAGACAGAGAAAGTGAGAGAGAGCATGAGAGGAGAGAAGGTTAGAGGAAGAAGCAGACTCCCCGTGGAGCTGGGAGCCCGATGTGGGACTCGATCCCGGAACTCTAGGATCATGACCTGAGCCGAAGGCAGTTGCTCAACCAACTAGGCCACCCAGGTGCCCAGCTTCTGGCTTTAAACGGGGGTCAGAGATGGTTAAGACTTCAAGCCAGGTCCTTCTGCTACATTCAATTCAGTGGTGGCTGATTGCGATGCTGTATGGAGTCCTTGGCCAGACGGGATACGAGAATCACAGTTCATAAGAGACCCTTCACTTTGGGAGCAAGGCCCTGCCTTCTCTGGCAAATAACTAACCACCTTTGGAGAAACAGCTCTTGGCTCAGTGCTTGGCACCATGGGTAAACACCTGACCATAAACTCAGACGTAATCGTTAGTCCAAAAAAACCTGCCATGTCATCTGGTCCACTTAGCCATTAGATTGAGTGTGCCTAGCAGTGCTCCTGCATCAAGGGGAAATCGTGTAAATGGGTCTGGACCCAAGTGGGTCCTGAAAACACAGGCATGTCGCATAAGCTGGGGTCTCCACCTTGCAGCGTGCTCTGTCTTTCCTAGCCTCCACTTCTCTTCTCATAGGAACTCCCTAGAGCAGCTTATTGAGGAGAAAACATTCTGAACCTGTTAACAGATGGCTCTGCAGGGTCTGCTGGCACCAGCTGGGTAGAAGGGGGATGCTGGACTGTTAAAGCCCATTTAGAGGTATCCCAGAAAGACAGAATAGGGAGATCCTCCTAGGGCAGCACTTTGGTCTATCCCTTGGATGGGAAGAACAGAAGGCCTGCACTGTACAAGGATTCATGGTAAGTGGTAGTGGCTCTGCCAGATGGACTGGGACTTGGAGGAGAGAAGGTTGAAGGCTCAGTGGAAGGGGAGCTTGGGAAAGAGGTAGGTCACTGGACTCTCAGAATGGGTCCAGCACCATAAGCATACTTATGCCCTCTGAAAACATTCACCAGAAGTTCCTGAAGACCTTGGAAGGGAGGACCTTAATAAACAGGTAGACCAGATAACCTCCTTGTAGGGCCACTTAATCCCTTTCCTGGTCACCCCAGTGCTCACTCAATAGGTTCACTGATAAAACAGCCATGGACGTCATCTGCTGATGGTAGAGAGACAACATTGAATTTCTTCCTTCATGGGAAGGAACAGCAATTTCTCTTCATTGGATTAACCATTTATTCTGGATTTTGGATTTGCTTTCTGCCTGCCATAATTCTCCCACCAGCACCACCTGCAGACCCTCTGAATACCTCATCCTCTGTACGGTATCCCTTACAACATTGCTGTAGACCAAGGACTTCATTTTATAGAGACTGGTAAGCCAGTGGACTGAAGCTAATTGGATCCCTTGGTCATACCAGATACTCCATTGCCTGGAAGCAGACGGACATAGAGAATTACGGAATGATCTAACAAAAAATTTAGTGCCAGAGTTAAATGGAATTAAAAAGACTATGATGTCAGGGGGCCATGCTGTAGGATGCCATAGACACTCTTGATAATTTCTCTCGAAGCTAAAATGCATGGCCAGGGGACCAAGGAACAGAGCTGGGGTGGCCCCATTCATAGTTTCTCCTAATGATGCTCTCCCCCAAACTTGAGGTGTAGAAATGTTAGTACCCCAAAAAGGGACTGCTTCCACTAGAGGATGTAAGCATATGTGCACTCAAGCGGAGGCTGAGAATGCCAATTGGCCATGGGAAACTCCTTACGTCCCTGGCCAAACAAGCAGAAGAGGGAGCTACGCTTTGATTGGATTATTGATTCTATCACAAGGGAATCAGCAGGGAGGAATATGGATGGAAATTGTCTTAGACTGAGAGTTAACTGAAGTCCGCCATCGCCCTAGATGGCCTCCCAAGGTCTTAGCTCCATGGGAATGACTACTGGGGCGACCTTACTGGGTCCCGCCCAAGGAAGGAGGAAATTCAATGTGAAGTAGCAGAAAGAAATCTGTAGCATTTGCCTCTATTTCCTTTTCCCCTTCTTGTCCTATATGTGCTAATGTGTTTCCATTTAGCCGTTCTTAATCTCTAATGCACCTGCAGTCATCTGGAGAATCTCGTTAAAATGCAGATTCTGCATGAGGAGGTCTGGGTTGAGGCCCGAGATTCTGCACTTCTAAGCAGCCTTTCCTCACCTCTTTATATAAAGCAATTCTTCCCAAGTCACTATCTTCGTAATGATCGGGCTTTTTTTTTTTTTTCCCTCAACTTCACGGCAGTGATCGTTGTCTGAGATTATTTGTTCATTTATTTAGGCGCTCATTGGCTATCTGTCTCTTACACGGTGTGAATCCCATGAAGAAAGAGACCTTGGATTTCTTAACTCGTCTCTGTATTCGTGCCCAGAGGATAGCACGGGGCACAAAGTAGGCGCTCTATCAATAGCTGTGATGTGAATAAATGAGTGTAACTCGGGCATCCCTTGCACTCCTGCGTGGACCTAGAAGCAGCAAACACACACAAGGACATACGTGTGCACAGGCACATACGAGATGTCATTAGACAGAGCGGGAAAAACACACAGGCTGGCGAGTGTAGAGATTTGCATGCACACACAAGTGACCCACACATACTTGCACACGCAGACACACTAGAGCATAGCATGAATGCACGTCCTCACACATTTCCTCCAGGAGACTCAGGCAGGCATCAGAGTCCCAGACGTCACTGGCCAGTCCAGCAGCACCTTGGGCTAGGACCCCTTTTTGTCACTTCTTGTCCCCTCCAGCTGGTCTGAGTTGCCCCAACCCAGGCAGAGAAAGACCCCCTCACCTTCCCCATAGAAGGACCCTGCTGATCTCCCTCCCTGTCTGAGCTGTGTATCACTCAGTGCCCGGGGTATGGACGGAGTGTGCGGAAGGCGGTGTCTGGGGCTCCTTCCCCCCGGTGGTGGCCAGGAACCACGCAGGGGCCCGGTGGGTTGTTAGTCCATGGGTGGGAAGCCTGCTGCCAGAGAGAGACAGAGCCTCGTCCACCAGCACGCAGGAAAGTTCCAAGGCCCGAATCGGAGCTGTTCCGGAGCATGGTGATTCTCCCTATGACTCAGGGTCCCGGGGCCTGCTCCTGCGTGCCCCATCCTGGGCCCCTATGTGGAAAGGGATGGTAAGCTGCTGCCCAGGCCCCGGTCTATTTTGTTTGCAATTATCTGGCCAGAAAGCCCAGAAGCTGCTGCGAGCAAGTCTCAGCACACAACCCTATGTCTCTGCAGAGAGATCATTGCTCCTGATAATTCCCCAGGAAACCCGGCAACCTCACCTCCTCCTTGGAGCCCCCTTACCTGCTTTGAGTCCCTGAGCAGCCTTGACTCAGGCCTGACAGACCTCTTCTACCTAAAGCTGGAGTCCTCTCTGCACCTGCCGAGGTAGGGGTAGGGAGGGACAGTCAGGCCCGCTTGTACCTCTGGTGGACGGGGAGCTCACCACCTCCCAAGGGTCCCAGTTCCCCTGACCATGGACAATCCTGCTTTTAAGTGTCTCTTACCCCACCTGTCCCTGTTGCTTTGGGATAGCCCTCTCAAATCCCGAAATAGGGTCTGTGTCTTCCCTGAATCTTCCCATTTCCCCGTGAATGGGCCTTTCACTTCCTCCAAAGAGGACATGCTTTCAAGGTCCCCGCCACACACTCAGCACGGCGTGAGCCCTGGGCCTCTGCGGTGGGCACAGCACACAGCCTCTTCCTCACAGGGCGTAAGTTGTCCCGACAGAGACAGCCCACAGGGCATTTAAAAATACAAACGAAAACAATGTGGTGATCGTTATGATAATACTCTTTTTTTTTTTTTAAAGATTTTATTTATTTGTTTGAGAGAGAGAGAGAGAGCGAGAATGAACGGGGATGGGGGGCAGAGGGAGAGGGAGAAGCAGACTCCCTGCTGAGCAGAGAGCCCGACGTGGGGCTCGATTCCAGGACCCCGGGATCATGACCTGAGCATAAGACAGACAGTTAACTGACTGATCCACCCAGGTGCGCCATGATAATATCCTAGTATATAGAAAATGGTGAGGTAGGGACCCCCCCATAGGTCCCTTTGGTAAAGGGGACATTTCATCTGTGGTCTGAAAGATAAAAAAGAGCTGCTCTGAGAAGAGCTGAGCCTCATGTGGCCTTGGGACATGGCTCTCTTCTCTGCAGCCCTGAAAAGAGAAAATTCTAGTCCTGGGTCCGATGCTTACCAGCTGCACGAAGGTGTGCCTGCTTTGGACGTCTTGGAGCCTCCGTGTCCCCCTCATATATTTGGGTGCCTACTTATGCCTCCTTGAAGGGCTGTTAGAAGGAAGCTGCAAGATATTAAATTCTATTCTGTGACCAGAATCACCCACCTCCCCAGTTTGGGAAGATCGGTCACAAGTCTCTTAATTTTCTGGCTAATTGCTCAAATTCCTGCCTGTACAACTTAGCGGGAATCCAGTATCTCCTGACTGAAGCCATTGCTTGCTCCCGTCCAAAGACACCCATGACTTTTCTCCGTCCAAAGAGGGGACTCCGACCTCCAGTGTCAGAAAGAGAGAGACTAGTTCTCATCGGGCCATGGGTGTTTGGATGCACACTTCCAGTTGCTATCACCTGGGGGCGCTGTTGAAGACAAGTTCTGCCAGCCTCACGGACCCTGGTCCTCCTTGCCATGGAGCCTGTGATTCTGTGGTCGCCACAGACTGGAGCCAAGGTTATAGCTTCCTGAGACTCACATCCACACACTCTGCCATTGGCCCCAAAGCAAACCACCCTGAGAAGCGAAACAGGGCTTCCAATTTCAGCCTCCTGGGAACCAGAACCAGCCCTCCTACCGATATCCCAGGCCCTGTGGTGACCAGGTCATCATTTCAGGCCCTCCGCTTACTCATGGAGAGTGGCACAGGTACTTGGTGTCTTTCCTGGGCCATGAGTCATCCCAGTCTTTAAGACACAGCACTGAACGTGGAGGATTCCTGGGCTCTTTTGAGAAAGGCTCTGCAAGGGGATCTGGAGCAGGTGATCCCTTTGTCAGGGCCTCCGTAAGTCGTCACAACAAACACAGCCGAGGCCCCTCACTTACAGACTGGTTGGGACCTGCCTTCTGGACTCAGGGCAGCCCTCTCCCCAGCATGAGAAGAGAGCACCTTTAACGCCTTCCTGGGCTGTGGTTAAGAGGCTCTGCCCCCTGCCCCTTGCCCGGTGCTCCCCTGGACCTTTCCACATGGACCAGCTAGGTCTTCTGCAGCATCAGGCAGGGGAAGGGCAGCTGGGAAGGTGCATCTGGGCTGGGCAGAAGCAGGCGTTCCATCTGGCAGGCAGGTGGGCGGGCGGAGCCCCTGGGGCTGAGCTAAGGAGAGGCCAGATTGCCGAGCCCAGCTGAGGAAGGGGGAGCAGGCAGTACCTTGCCTACCTGGTATTAAGGCCCTTGCCTATCTGGAATTAAGGCCCTCATCCTTGCAAGGTCCGGGCTGTGTCCGCGGCGCACCGAGCCGCAGCCCCTGCCTCTCAGATGGATGGCAAGTGAAGGCTAACGCTGCACCTCGCAGTCATGGCATCGGTGGTGGGCAGCGTGACCCCCAGCTGGAGGGGGCCCACTCATGAACAAACGGGCTCCTGATAGCAAGTGCGATGTTGGCATGGACGCCCCTGCACATCCCCCTTCCAGAACCCCAAACCTGGGCTCTTTAAGTCAAGGTGGGGAACCTTCTCCGAATCCAGGGGGTAAGGGAGCAAACTCCTCTCCGGTCTCTGAAAGACGTCGTGAGCAGGCGTAGAAAGAAAACAAATTTCCTGTCTGTCCTAGCCGAGTCAGGCCGCCTCTGCCGGCCACAGCGCCCTCCCCTCCCGAATGACCTTTGAGCTTCCTCCTAGATCTGACATCAGATGACATCTGATGTATAGTAAAAACAACAACAGCCAAGCTTTTGAGTACTCGTCTAATTAAATCCTCCTGAGCTAGTATGAATATGATCCCCACTTTATGGACAAAGAAACTGAATTTAGAAAGGATAAGTGAATTGCCCAAGGTCACTCATGGGTTAGGGGCAAAGCCTGGGTTCAAACCTGCGACTCTCCCAGTGCGGAAGTCAACCTACTTAACCCATCGACTACGACCTCCGCATCTGCCTTTTGGACAGTGTTGAGATTTATCCAGCCAATGCTAGTTTATTGCTGGACTTTTGTTGATGAGAATGGAGCCATCCCTTGTCCTGGTTTAGTGCTCTGTGGCTTTAAGAAAACTTTTTTCTCTTCCTGCTGTAGTTTCCGAAGAAACTGGCCGAGCTGGCTCAGAACCTCCAGCCAAAAGAACTCCGCGTAAGTCAAGCAGGCTCTTGCCTAAGAAAGCAGATGTGTGTGTGTTTGGGGGGGCGGACCAGGGAGTAATTAGGGTGATATCTCGAAGGGGGAAGCATGCCTTCTTCTTGGGGGAAGATGGCAGGCCCATCTGTCAACAGTGCCTCCTTGACTCCCTTCTCGGGGCTGGGCACCGTGGGGGGTAGAGGGATGTCAGGAGCGCAGAGATTCCCCCCCAGGTCTGAATGCGCTGACATGAAGACACCCCAGCTCTTCTTTCCCCGGCTCCCCTCCCCCATACCCTGGAGCTCAAATTGTGTTAGGAGAGGTAAGATTTATACACACCAAAGTGAAGTAATAATAAGATGATTTGTGCCAAGTGTGTGGTCTATCTACTCATTAATAAGCATTTATTGAGTCTTCTTGGGACCAGGCGCTGGGCTAAGCAAGAGGCATACAGAGATGAAAGGGACCCAGCCTCCCTTCTTAGCACAGGACCAGCGTGGAGGACACGCTGGTTGACCGGTCACGGCCACAAGAGAGGCAAGAAGCCCAGAGGCCTCATGGTAGTACCAGTTAGGTGCCAAGCTAAATACTTGGGCTAAAGACTTCTCGTGGATTTCCCGGTCAAGTCCCTCCAAAGTTCGGTGAGTGAGGGCCTACTGCTGGTCCCATTTCACGTGTGAGGGAACTGAGGCTTGGCAAAGGTTTGCACCTTGTCCGAGGTTCTGAAGCTGGTGAGAGGAAGCAGGACACGAGTTCAGGAAGCGTGGCTTTAAAGGCCGAGTCCTCTCGTGCCGGACCCCAGGCTGCCGGGTGTGTGCATGGTGGAGAGCGGACAGCTTAGGAAGGGCTGGATCGTGAAGAGTTCCAGGTGCCTTGTGGTTTCATCCTGGCAGAGTGAGGGACGCCTGCCAATCCCGTGGTCAGGGAACAAGTGTCACTGGGGATGGTGGGCTCGAGCTGGCCATTGTGGAACACGGGGGAAATAGCAGGAGCGAGGGGTGGAGGAAGGAGGCTCCCAGCCTGGATGGGGAAGGTACACATGGAGCGTTAAGCACAGGGAGCATTGGAAAGGTGAATCCTTGAATTCCCAGACTCAAGGTTGTCCCCGGGGCCATCAGCGCTGGCCGCATGGACAGGGGCTGGCCCCGGCAGGTGGGGCGCCGGGATGCTAAGTGCCAGGCTCAGTGTGGCTGTAGGATGAGCAAGACAGACATGGCCCCTGGCCTTTACGGAATTTTCAGGGCAGGAGCCGAGACAGACATGAATCAAGCAACCACAGGCCCCCATGGGTGAGCGCAAACAACCTGGCGGCCCCCGGGGGGAGTGTGGGCTGGTGGGAACTGTGAGAAGCAGCCCTTGGCCTGATCTCTTGGGGCTGGGTCAAGGGGAGAAGGAGAAGCATTCCGGGCAGGGAAAACAGCAAGAACAAAGCCTCGGAGGCGAGGAGAAGCAGGGTGAACTAAAGGAAAGCTGAAGGGCCGGGGAGGCTGGGGGCGGGTGACACGAGGCACCACATGTTGGGGGTTTCTCGGGAGAACAGTTGGAAGACGGCGATGTGTACTAATCGGGCAAATGACATAGACAGATGTGTTCTAGAAAGATCCCTCTGGCTGCTGTAAGGAGAGTGGAATGTGGGGAAGTGTGGCCTAGGGAGATCAGTTAGGACCCCTCACGGGGCACAGGTGGGGAGTCCTGGGCGGCTGATGGGGCTGTTTACGGACACGGGGTCTTAGGAGGGGAAGCGGGTTTGAGAGATGGAGTCGTGGGATGGTTCTAGGCACGATAGGTTGGAGTTGTCCTAGAGACACCCTGCGGAGGTGTTTGGGGTTCCAGGCCCAGAGCTCAGCAGACAGGTCCGGGCTGGGACGCAGCTCTAGGACTCCTTGGCCAGAGCCAGTAATTCAACCCATGGGAATGCCAACAGAGAGAGAGGGGAAAGAGGGGGGGGCTCAAGACAGAAGACAATGCTTGGTGGAGGAAGAGTCCACAACGGGGACCGAGAAGCTGTTGGCAGAGCGGTCAGGGGAGACGAGGGGACAGACAGCCCCCAACAAAGAGTGGTCAGCTGGGGGACGGGGGCGGGAGGGTCAGGCGGGCGGAGGACCGCACAGAGCCTGTTGGGTTTCGGGAACGGAGTCACTGGTGACTTAAGCAGAAGCCATCTGGGTGGAGGGTAGAGGGCGCAGAGGTAGCCGTCCCCCCATCCCCTGGGGTGGGGAGTAGGAGTGGAGCCGAGGAGAGAAGACTGGGGGATAGCAGGTCACCACAAAGATTGGGGCTGAAGGAGAAGCTTAGGGAAGGAAGTTGGCTTTGCTTGGTGGTTCTAGGATGGGAGGGGCTGGGAGGTTTAAGGGCCAGGGAGAGGAAGGCTCTGGTTTCTTTCATGGAGTAGACCTCCCCCCCCCCCCCCCCCCGAGGCTAAGAACAGCAACCACAAAATCCAAAAGGGCCCTGGGAGAAATGGAATTAGCTTTTTAGCTGAGTCGCAAAAAGGCAAGCCAGCAATTGCCCTATGGCTCTGCCAGAGAAGGTCAGAGAAAGGCCTCCCCAGGGATGGAGAGGGGAAGGAAGTGAGGCGGAGAAAAAGCAGCAGGAGAAGTGAGCTTTGCCTGGGAGCGGGGGAGGGGCATTCTCCAACGGCACAGAGGAGCATTAAACTGGGGAAAGTTAGAAGTGAGAACAAGTAATAAAGATTCTTATATGTGGCTGAGGCTTTCTCTCTGTGTACTTTGAGATCATATTTAAAGTTCGGTGTTTGAACTTGACTCTTAGCAGCAGTAGCTTGGAGCAGAAGGACTCCAGCCTGGAAAACGGGAGATCCGGCTGCTTGTTCAGTTTTGCCATTAACTGGCTTTGGGGCCCTGGGCCTCAGTTTCCCACATGTAAGTTGGGCTGGTGGTGCTTCTAATACTTTCACGGGAAGGGGTTTGACAGTCTTGTTATCTGCTGGTGGCTTGGGGCTGAACGTGTTTACTGCGAGAAGTAGTAAGAGCGGCGATCCTGGGTATCGTAGCTAAAGTGTATTTCTTGTTACCTCTGTGATCTGCGCTGCCAATAACTTTGGATCCTGTGGAGGGATCATCATTCCCATTTTATAGATGAGGAAACCGAAGCTCGTTTGCCCAAGGTCATGCTCCCCGGAAGTGGCGGGGTTGGGATTTCCCTTTGCCCTTTCCCTTTCCCTCCGCGGGGGGCAGGCACACAGGCCACTTATCCTTCAGAGGAAAGCATGCCCGCTAGCTGGGATCCCTCCTCTGACCACAAGGCTACACATGGGCAAGGGCCCAACTAGGCCTAACAGGCCGAATTTGGAATTGGGTTTAGCAGGCCACATGGAAAGAGCATCCCAAGTCTGAGGGTCATCAGGGGGAGAGGGGAGGCAGTGGAGACTGAGGCCAGAGACCAGATCGTGGAGATGCTGAAGGCCAAGTCAAGGGTCTGAGCTGGACCCTGTAGTCATGGGGAGCCATGGAAGGTTTGGGAGGGAGTCTCCGCAAAGCTGATGGCAGGATCCACACTAGACAGGTGGGGATGAAGGGAAGGAGGGCAGGCACTAATTCCCTAGGGGATTTTGTGGAATTTGAATGGGAAAAGAGCAGAAGGGCTGGCCTGAGGGCAGGAGGGAGGCTGCCCAGGCCCCTGGAGGGGGGTGGGGAGCCTGAGCAGGTGGTTTCAGCTCTGAGCCCATCAGAGAGGTCGGTTAGAACATGTCCGAGCGTGTTTGTCTCTGGAGGGTTCTGTCCTCTGTTTACAAGCTGATCTGCCTTTGGCTGCGGCCGGGAGTTTGCGAAAGCCCTAACCCGCAGCTGGCTTGGCCTCGTGGGTCTCTCATCCCGCTGCCTCGGGGTGCCTTGATGGGTCACCTGGCCTCCCCTCCATTTGTTGCTGAGCTTCAACTTAAGGATCCTGCCCGTCTTCCTGCTGCCCACCCTCCAGGGCCCGGGACTGCGAAGACCCCCAGGGAGAATTGTCCTGGGTTCAGCCTCCGGGCACCTCCCCTCCCCCGACACATGCCACCTCACTGTGTCCCCTGCCACCGCCCTCACCCACTCAGGAGTCAAAGCGTCACGGAGGCCCTACTCTCCCCGCCATTTATATTGCTTTTCTTTCCAAGCACTCAACATCTATTACCTGATGCTCCTCTGCCCTTGCGGGACCTGCCGCTGAGCTGCGGGCCCTGACCCAGGTCCCCTCACTGGTTGGAAAGCCGGAACCACGGCGAGAGCCTCTCCTGCCGCTGCCCAGGGCTGAGGGAGCCTGAAGCACCGAGCTGGAAAACGCCCGAGACCCAGGACCGCTGGGCTCCAGTTCTGGCTCCACTGTCCTCATTTACAGTATGTGACCCCGAGCTAGCCCCCCGCCCCCTCGGGCGGGCAGGACAGGAAAGGGGCGGCGGGGTTCACCTTCCTCCCACTCCAGAGAGCCTTCAGCAGGCCCAGGATGGATCTGTGCCCCCGCAGACCTCCCCCGGCCCCTCGGCGTGGCCAGCCCGTGCTGGGACCACTACAGCGACATCCTCGGGGCCCATGGGACCAGTCCCCAGACCCAAACAAGCAGCATCCAAAAGGCCACCGGGGCTGGTGAAGGGCACTGCGTTGGCGGCAGGCCCCCATCTCACTTCACCCCCCATCCCTACAACCTCTCCCTCCTTCCTGCCCTTGGCTGTCCGATTCCAGACCCTTCTGGTCCTTGTCATGCAAATCACTCCATTTCACACAATCCTTTCTTCCTTTGCCTTCTTCTGCTGCCCCTTCTCCAAGGATCAGGTTCTCCTCTGAGGGCCCACAGGAGGGACAGCCCAGGCCTGAGAGTGTGGAGGGCCTCAGAGAGCTCTCTGGGGGAAGCCGTAGGCCAGGAGCCATGCAGGGCCGCAGGTCCAACCCTGGTCGCCCCTGCCTGTGGGCCTCCTGCCCCCCTTCAGGGCCCGTCCCCAGTGTCCTCAGGCCCAGACCCGCCCTGTGCCCCCAGACCAGCCTGTGAGGAGAAGGGCCCGCAGAGCCCAAGGTGAGGCGCGCTCGGGATTCCCTGCCCCAGAGACCATCAGAGCCAGAAATGGCTTCAAGGCCCTTCCAGCATTTTCTATGTGACCCAGCTGGGGCCCGGAGAGGTCAGAGTGTCAGAAGTGAGATTTGAAGCCAGTGATTCTAACTTCCAGGCAAACTTTCCTCCCCCAGCGGGACGCTATGTGCTCAGGACCACGATTACTGTAATGATTATGATTATGATTATTGCCATTGTCATTCTGGTTGTCACTGCCTCTGGGGTGGCACCGCTGTGGGCCAGACACTTGCTTAACCCTCCCTACAACCGCCAGATGCAGCCGACACTCTTGTCCCCGTTTTGCAGAGGGGGAAGCCAGGAGGCGGAGGCTGGATGATTCCCCTGCAGTTCCCCAGACTTGTTGGTGGCAGTGCCCCCAGGGCCCAGTGCTGGTTCTCTGCTCCTCAGCTCTGGGGCCTGCAAAGGTGGCTTCCTTTCCCTGAGGCTTAGCTGGCTTTCTTGTAGAACAGAGCTGCCCTTTCTTACCCTGTGGTGGCCGGGATCGGGCCGGGAGCGCCGCCCAGCGCCTACACCTATCATTGGCTGTGTGTCCCCAGCGAGTCCCTCAACGTCTCTGAACTTCGAGGCCTTGTTTAGGGATGGGGAAAACAGCCCCCTCAACTGCTTAGGTTGGGGGGGATTATGAGAGTGCGTACTGGCAAGGAGCTGCTCCTCGGTTAGCCACGGTGTACCTGGAGCTGCCTGGTTTCGAAAGCGACCAGGGCTCTGTGTTGGGCGCTCAATTGGATGCCGATTATCCGCCATATTGTCAGCATGGCTGCGACGAACACCATTCAGCTCTCTTGGATTATTTCCTACCAGTCAAGTGCTGGGGACTGATGGTCGCTTGGGTGAAAGTGCATAGACTCACGCAAGTGAGCAGCTTTTCGTTATGAGATGGACCTGCGTGGGAAACCCTACTGGGCCATGTGCAAGCGCGCAGCCTTGGGCAAGTGACCTCTGCGCTCTGGCCTCAGATCTCGTCTTGGTAAATCTGCAATGCTACCTGTCTCACGGGGTCCCTGCCTGACCTGAAGGAAGTGCTCAGAAACCCTATCTTTGACGCCGTTGCCGACCTGCTCTGATCACCCTTCTTCCAAAGCTGAGGAAGGGGAACGGGGGCCTGGCCAGGGTCGTGTACACAGTCCGTGTAGTTGGGATCCTTCTCAGCTCCTCCTCTGGGAGACTCTCTGGAGCCCAAGCGAGGGCTGGACTGGAGAAGGGGCAGAAGCAGTGGCAGCCCGAGACCTTACGCAGGTAGCGGGCAGTGGGCATGAGAGGAAGGGAGAAGGCCATCGGATGGGAGTCCGGGATGGATCCCTGTGCCCTGAATGATGCCTGCCGAGCCCTGGCTTCCCCGTCCCCGACCTCCCCCCCCACCTCTATGCTTTGCTCCGCCCTTCACTCCCCCCAGATTGCCTCGAGTCGCGTGTCGCGTGGCCCTCTCCGCCAGGGGGCCGTGATGAGGTTGAGCCTCCTTCTTCTCTGTCTCCCTGGGGCTCCGCGCTCCTCCAGGAATGATGACTCAATAGAACGAACATGGGCACTTCAGGGCTGGCCTGGACCAATTTCATTTTTTTTAAATGCAAGCCCCAGAGGGAGATGAACTTTGTTCAAGGTCACACAGTGTGTCCGTTACTCTGTTTCTTACAGACCTACTAAGTGCTCGGGCCAGGCTAAGGGCTTGGCCAGGAAGTGCATGGGGTGGCAGATAGAATACAGGTTTGGGGATCAAAAGACTCCAAGTTCTCTCTCGGTTACTGCCTCGCTGGACCTTGGGGAGACCACCTCCTTCTGGAGGCTGGTGGCAGGAGGGATGGGAGCCCCAGTGTCGGTGACACGCACTAGTGTGCTGGTGGTGATGGCCGGGCAGGGGGAGGTGCCAAGACACGGGAGGCTGGGGGTCAGGTGCAGAGGCGGGCGGGCCTGGGCCAAGTCCGGGCTCCTCCAGCCGCCGACTGTGTGACCTTGGACCAGTCACCTTTCCTCTAGGAGCCTCAGGTCCTCCTCTGCCACCTCCTCGGAGACGCCTTCCTTGACCACGTTATCCCAAGAGACCTGCCCCAGCCTGTCTCCCCCGTGCCCATTCATTTCTACCACGGTGCTGACCACAGTGGACAGCTACCTGGTTTGTCCCTTTCCTGTCGTTTGTCTCCCTGCTCCCTGAGAGCGAGGATTTTTTCCCCGTTTGGTTCCTTGCTATAGCCCCAGGATCTAGCAGGGTGCTGACACACAGTAGGCACTCAATAAATATTTGCCGAATGAATGGGCAGACGGATAAGTGACTGCGACTGAGTTAATCATTCCTACCCCAAGGGCGTTTAGAGATGAAAGGAGATGAGGCGCAAAATGCGCCAGCCCCAGCCATGGTGACATGAAGCTGCTGTTGCCATCCTCGAGGCAAACTTTGCAGCTGCCTCCCAGGAAGCCTCTGCAGAGGGCAGGACAGCTCAGAGGCTCCCCCCGTGCGGCATCTCCCTCCCGGCTGGAGCTCGGCCCTGTAATTGTTCCCGGCTCCTTGGCAGCCTCCACAGCCGGCTAATGAGTTTGCACCCGACTGGCCCCCGGGCCGGGCCGCACAGCCCAGGCCTGCCTGCCCATCTGCAGGCAGACAAAGGCCCTCTGTCCTTGGGATCGGCCTCCTGCCTGCCCACTGCCTCCCCGACAAGCCGAGGTCCTGGCTGCCGAGCTCCTTTTCTGCAGTAGAAGAGCCCAGGACCCTGGTGGGGGTGGAGGCGCAGAGCAGAGTGGACGGAGCATTTGTCCTGGAGGGTGGGGTCCTGGAGACGTGGGAGGCCATGAGATATCATGACCAGGAGCATGGCCTCTGGGGTCAGGCTGGCCGGGTAGGAACCCTGCCTCCAGCACCCACCAGCTGTGTGCCCTTGGCCAAGTCATGTACCTCCTCGGTACTCAGTTTCCGAGTCCTCAGAGCAGAATAAGTCATAGGAGCGCATGGGATGGTGGGGGGTGCTCGGCCCAGCTCTTTGCGCATGTGAGGAGCTCCTGTCATTACTGGGGATCCTCTTCTGATCCAGCGTCCAGCTGTCAAAGCAGGCTCGCTTAGCCTCGCCATTCTTGACATTTTGGACCGGAACATTCTATGTTGTGGAAGGCCATCCTGTGCATTGTAGAATATTCCGCAGCTTCCCTGGCCTCTAGTACCCAGTGTCAAGGTTCCCCGTCAAACTCTGAAGTTCTCTGATTTGCTCCAGGAACCCCAGAACCTTTCCCAGGATTGGGACCATTGCAAGACCACCCTGACTTATGAACACCTACTTGTAAGTGTTACTTCCCCCCAAAACCTCCCTAGTCTGAGATCCCTAAATACCTCATGCTACTGGTAGGGAGCCTTAGGGCTGGGAGGATGGTGGCTACTTCTTCACGGAGAGAAACCTTAAGCTAAACCCCGCCGTAGCGGACCCTAGCCCTGAGCACCCTGGAAACTCATTGGTATGTTCCCTGTCATGTTTCCCTGGAAACCTCATCATCCTCCTTCTGGGTATAACCCTGCCTTACATCCTGCTACGTCCCCATCCCTGGCTGGGGGCCCCAGCACTCACGGAGGCCCTGCCCCACCCCACCCCGGGCCACCCTCACCGCCCACCCCTGCTCTTCCCCCGCCCCCTGCATCTTCCATCCGCTATGCCTCTGCTGGTTCTGTCACCTCCTGCCCCGAGTGCCCTTTCTGTACCCTCCCTGTCCTTTTAGGTGCAGCTCTGAGGTCCCC
Source organism: Nasua narica (assembly GCA_028533885.1). Classification (NCBI taxonomy): domain Eukaryota; kingdom Metazoa; phylum Chordata; class Mammalia; order Carnivora; family Procyonidae; genus Nasua; species Nasua narica. The sequence goes on from CM052798.1 coordinate 28,363,388, forward strand.
CCCCCCCACCCCGAAGCTCTCCCAGATCCCTCTGTTGGGCTCTGCCCTGCTCCGGGCTCCGGAGCCAGCCCTGAGCTCACCACTCGGCCGGAACACATGTCTGCCCAGCATGGCACAGGGTTTATTTATGAGGCTGTCTGTCTGCCCCAGGTCCCAGGAGCCCCAGGGCAGGGCCCTGTCTGATTCACGGCCCAGCCAGGGTCTGGCCAGCATCAGGGAACGTGTACTAAGCAGCACTGACGTGAGCTGGCTCTGGGAGGAGGCATCGGGAGGTCTGGTTGGCACGGAGCACAGGCCGAGGGGTGGTGGGGGTTCTCTGATGCCAGGGCTGTTGGAGAAGCCTGGAAACCGTCTGGGCTCACTCTCCTTCACAGGCTACTCACATTTCCTCCCCCTCTTCCCACTGACTCATTCACTCAGGAACTCCTTCTCTCCTTCATTCATGCATCTGCCTGCTCCTTCATGTACCCATTCGCTAACGGGAGCTCATCCATTCATTTCTTCACCCACTCTTTTAGAACCAAGCTTGCCTGAGCTCTGGGCCATCCCCGGTCCTGCTCTCTGTAGGAGTCTCGGACACGCCCACAGAAACCGGCCCATGCCCAGCTCAGAAGGCCATCCAGTGAGGAGCAGCGGTGGGGCTGGGGGACAGTGGCCTGGGGGACACAGACACCTGAACAAGTGACTGAGAGGCTGGGAGCAAGGAATATCCATGTGACTGCACAGGGGGCCGAGCCCCCTCGCGGAGGAGGTGACCTTGGAGCTGGCCTTGGAGATTAAGAAATGCCAAGGAAGGAGGGGGTGCCTGGGTGGCTCCGTCGGTTAAGTGTCTGACTTTGGCTTAGGTCATGATCTCAGGGTCTGGGGATGGAGCCCCATGAAGGGCTCCCTGCTCAGTGGGGAGTCTGCTTCTCCCCTCCCCCTTTCAGATTAATAAATAAAATCTTTAAAAAAACATGCCAAGGAAGGACTGGCAGAGTGGGGAAGGCTTACGATTTGGGGAGAGGGAGAGGCAAGGTGACAGAGCAGGGGAAGAGTCACTTTCCGTAGGACTTGGGAACTGTGTGGCTAGGTGCCTGGTGAGGGAGAGGGAGGGACAAGAACTGGGCTCAGCCTCCATCCTTCATCCCGGGACGCTGAACCCACACACGGTCAGTGCCCACTGTGTGCCCGGCAGCGCCCCAGGGGCTGGGGACACAAGACCCGCACAGACACCCCGCCCTCGGAGAGCTCGTCCTCCAGTGTGGGGAGACAGACAACGGGAAAACAATATGTGCTTTCAAGGACCCGGACCGCGGGGTCCTCAGGGAGGGCTTTGAGCAGGCAGCACTGGAGGGTGAGGCTATGTCTAGTGAGGGTGTCCCCACAGGTCCCTGCTGGGAACTCAAGCCACTTGTCGAGGACAGGGACTGGCTTCCCTGCAGCATCCCAGCCCCGCCGGTCATCGAGCCCAGGCTTCTCGAGGCTTCGCTTGGTCCAGACACACTTACCGCGTAGTTGACAGCTGAGCCACATAACACGCGCCGAAGGGGACTCTGGATGCCTTGGATTACTTTAAATCACCAGGATTTTAAATTACAAGTGTAATTTATGCTTAGTCTAAAATGCAAACACTACAGTAACACCAGCCTAGAAAGGGAGGTCCGCTTCCCCGAAATTCCCTTCCCCAGAGGCGACCACTGTTAACAGTGTAGGGCTTCCTCCCCCTGATTTTTGTGCGGATATCAGTGTCAAGGGGATAAATTCTTTGAAATACAGTAATGTGTATTTTTTCTCGCACTTCCTTATGTGACACTCTCCTATTCAGCCCGAGGCATCCATTCGCTTCAGGGAGGATTAAAATAGAATAGTCATATAAAAAGGAACAAAGAACAAGGCTTAGTTAGCTTTTGACTCCCAAGATAGGATCTCAATAGTATTAAAAACTGGTTTTGGTGAGTGACATGTTGGTTAGGATGCTTTAGGCTGCAGCTAACAATAAGTACAACACGAGTGGCTTCAACAATGAGATGTACTGGCTCAGGTAGCCAGAATCCATAGATAGGGTGTGTTTCAGGTCTGGCTTAATCCAGGAACTCTGGCTCATCTCTCTGCAGTCCCTTGGCTGGGCTCCCCTCTATCTGATGGCTTCATCCACGGGCTGACTTCCCTCACAAAGCCAAAGGGCAACACTACAAAGTCATCACCATGAAACTTAGAGAAATGGGGAGCATGTCTCTTCTGTTAGATCCTTCTTAAGAGCAAAGAAACACCTTTCTCAGAAGCTCCCAGGAGTCTCTCCTTGCATCTTGGCTAGAGTCACATACTGGCACCGAGGGCTTGGGGTGCACCCTGCGCTGGTATTTTGGCCTGGGTTTCTGGTCCATCACCCTGACAAGTGGATAGGACTCCATGACACCTGTCAGAACTGTCCCCACAGCCGAAGTTGGGGCTATCTTCCATTGAAGCATGAGGGTAATGTGAATGTCAGATTTCACTCCAGAATGAAAGCAGGTCTTTTCAAGAAGGGGAACAGGGAAATAGAAGATGGGCAGAGAATCGACACCATCTACTAGGAGAGAGGAAGCAGATTTCTCTGTTACGACATATTTTCTGCAGACATCAAGAGTCAGTCTTGGAGGACTAGCATGGAGTTTTGCTCTGAGGCACAGGTAGAGAGATGTAGGGAAATTCCTGCCCAGCTTGGGAGGAAATGGGCAGTGTTTCTGCTTCTTGGAAGAGGCACCAGAGAGTTAGAAAAACAGATATAGAGGAGGCAGAGTGAGACAAAGAGCTGCCCCAGGGACCCAGTGCCCCACTTCTCTCTCTGAGCCCCAGCCTGGCGAGGGGTTGTGGAAAAGATAGAAGCCCCAGACAGGGGCTTCTACCCACTCCTAGAACTCCAGGATTCTGCTGGAGGCTGTCCTGAAGGATGTTTGGTCCATGCCCACCATGGAACAGGAAGGGCAGCAGGAGGTGTCTATTAATTTCTTGGGCTGCCTTGACAAATGACCATAAACTTGGTGGTTTTAAAACAACAGAAACCTATCCTTTGATAGTTCTGGAGACCAGATGTCTAAAATCCTGGTAGCGGCAGAGCTCTGGGGGACAGTCTGTTCCTTGCCTCTTCCAGCTTCTGTGGCTGTCGACATTCCTGTGGCTGGGTCACCACAGTCCCTGCCTCTGCCTTCCACAGCTCTTTTTCCCTCTGTTTCTGAGACTTTTCTTCTGTGTCAAATCGCCCTCCAGCTTTGCCTTATAAAGTCACGTGCCATTGGATTTAGGGCTAACTAGATAGTCCAGGGTGAGCTCATCTTGAGTTCCTTAATTACTTCTGCAAAGACTTTTTTTTTGTCTTGTCAAATTACACTTGCAAGTTTGGGGGGTTAGAATATGGATGTGTCTTTTCGGGGGCCAGCATTTAGCTCCCTACAAGGTGTTTAGACAGAGAGAAGACGACAGAGAGTGCCCCCCATCATGCTCATCTCCTGGGTGGTGTGGAAAGGATGCCCCAATTTCCCAGCACCCCGATAAAGGGAGGACACAGAAAGCCCCTGAGAGGTCTGGCTGTCACTCGCCCGTCAGGACCCTGGACAGGGATACGATGACCCTCCAGTCCCAGGCAGACCCCAGGGCATTCACTGTTGTGGATCTTGCTTAGCCTTGCTTCTCTGGATCCTCCCCCGGTCCTCGCCCAAGTCAGAGGAGACACTGGGTTCCACCAGCTTCACAGGTCATGGACAGAAACTGAGCCTCAGAACCATCAGAACGAGACACCCCAACAGAGGGTGATATGAGCCCAAGAGAGACCTTTTCCTGATGCCATGAGTACACTGAAGCGTCCAGACCTTAGACCCCACCTTAGGAGGGAGACCCTTTGTGATGGGGAGTTAGCTCTGATAGGGAACTGAAGTTTGCATCAACGGAATCCCCCAAAGAGAATGAGTTACCTTTACTTCCGAAGACTTTATTTTTCCTTTTTCTCCACATCTAAGTGTATACATTATAAGTATACATCCTGCAAATGATAGGATGGCCAGCTTCTTTAATGTGCATATGCTACACATCTTACTCTGCAAATTGCTTTTTATTTTAAATATACCACTTTATTGGAGTGCAATTGTGCAAATTGCTTTTAACACTTCATTCACGATAGACATATTTCTATGACAGGATATTTTAGACCTACCTTACTTCTTTTTCAATCTTCACACTATCATTTATTTGACCAGACCCCATATGGCTGGCTACTCAGGTGGTTTGTTGAATTTATTGGAATTAACAAGTGAATCAAGTGAATCACTTGAGCCATATGCAACGATGCCCGTTCGTGTTGGGGTTGCACAAATGCAATATTTTCTTCCCTTCCTTCTAAATCTATATAGCTCGGGACCCTCCTATTTCAGCAGACGAAGGAGTAATGACACAGCCCTGGGACCGTTGGTCAGAAAAGGGCCATTGCCACCTTCCAGAGCATTCTGAGAAGTCAGGTGGAAGGCAGCTTGCCAAGGCACATCCCTTTCAGTGTGAGTAACATTCGGAACTCTTGAACATAACCTGCTGGCCGCATTTGCTCCACCTAGTTGGTCAATTGTTACTTCCCAAAGAAGGACAGTGGGACATGGATCTTTGCCTCATTGCAACATTCTAATTGCAATGGCCCTTTAAAAAAAAAAAAAAGGACTCCCTGCATATCTCTGTGTATCCCTGGGATATAAAGGTGCAGACAGGGCTTGGCTGTTTTCTCACCTGGTGTTTTAATCAGAACCCTTTAGACTCCAAGTGACAGAAACCCTGATGCAATGTAAGCAGAGCAGGAAATGTGTTGTCTCATGCAAATGACAAGCCTGAGGAACTTCAGACATGCTGCATCCAGGTGTTTAATTGATGCCATTAAGACTATCTCTCCATCTCTCAGCTAGGCTTGCCTGCCCTGGTTGTTTTTCCAGGCAGCTTTTCTCTTTGTGATGCACGATGTCCACCAGCTGCTATAATCTCCTCCTTAGAGCCCACCGTCTCAGAAGAGAGAGTTTCCAGAGAGCTCTGGCAAAAGTCTCAGGGAAGATGCCTATTGGCCTGGCTTGGGTCATGTGTTGATCCCCGGGCCAATCGCCGTGCCTGGCGGTGGGGGGTGCGGGGTGTGGACGCTCTGGTTGGCCGGGCCTGGTTCACGAGCTGCCCTGCGTGGGCGTGTGGGGAGAGAGCCCCGCAGCAGCGTTAAGGGGTGGGGCTGGAAATGTGGTCTGCCAGAGAAGATCTGGCCTGACAGGTGCCCCCAGTGCCTGGCCTTTAGCAGGGTTATACCTCCCTCTGTAGAGAAGATGCCTGTTATCCGAGTACAGAATTGGCTACGGCAGGACACCAAACTGATAGCCACGCAGAGGAGTTGGACCCTGCTCAGGCCTGTCTGAGGCCCCTACCGTCTAGTCCCTCTCAGACGACAGTGGTGACGGGGTGGTTGGGGGGGGGTGCCATCCCAGCCTGCGCCCCGCGCCCAGGCTTCCCCTGACTCCTGCGCAGGCTCCCAGACTGGGCAAACAAACACGGTTCTGACCTGTGAAAAGACTCCGAGGGGAGTGTCCAGGCCCAGGCTGAGTTCAGGAGGCATGAGATCAAATACTGAGTGGCCCCTCTCAGCATTTCAGGATGCCCCCTATCCCTTAACTCAAGATCCTTTGTTCAGCCCTCGACTCCCCTAATTCTCACTCAGTGGCCTAGGGCCCTGCCACCCTGGGAAAAGCCTGCTTCCTTCGTCCTTGCTCTCTGGCCATGTCCCAGGCCTGGCTGGCAGCCTCTCTGCTGGGAGAGAGGCCTCCCGGCTATGGGGGGCATGCTTGTGATTTGGAGGTGCTTGTTGTGCGGGGGGCTAGATCAGGGAGCAGCAGTATGTGCGGATGGTCTTAGGAACATCGCCCAGATTGGGTTTCTGGGCAGATAGGCAAAGAGACAGGGAACCTGCCCTTCCCAGAGCCTTCTTTCCATCTCACCTGTGTGGTAGGATCTCGCTGGACCCCACCTCAGTCTCACCTGCCTCCCCTTCCCTTACAGCCCCCGGCTGGACAATACTGTTCCCTCCCCTAGGCCCCCGTCTATGCTGTTCCCCTGGCTGGAATGCCCTCTCCTGCCTGTCAATCAACCTGCATCCTTCAACATCCCATCACACCCAAGGATCCTCTACACGCAGATGGGAATTCGATCGCCGGTCGTTCCTCATGCACAAAGACATGTTGTAGTTTGTGATCCCCCTGGCAGCCGGCACCCCCAGCCCTGAGCACAGGGACTCTGTGCAGCCTGGGGAGGCTGTGCTCCACAAGGGAGCCGGCGTCCTCCCATACCTGCCGCAGCCTGCAGCCAATGACCTACTGGCCCAGCTCCCTTGCTCCCAGACTGGGATAACTTCGAGGTGAGGTTTACACAGTTTCCCAGAGTCTCCCTGCGGGATTAAAGTCCAGATGGCCCGGGAGGCAGTTTGCTTGTTGACCCACGCTTCGGCGGCCTCCTCCTTGTCTCTCTGGCTTCTGCACCCACGCCCGAGTTTTCCAGGGTCACTCCCTGGTATAGACTGAATGGTGCCCTCCAACTCCCACTGTGACTGCATTTGGAGATGGGGTCTTTAGGGAGATAACAAAGGGTTAAATGAGGCCGTAAGAGTGAAGCTCTAATGGGATGGAATTAGTGTCCTTCCGGGAAGAGGAAGAGATACCAGAGATCTCTTTCCAAGCACACACAGGGATGCAGCCACGTGAGGACCGGGCACGAGGCTGCTGTCGGACAGAAAGAGAGACTACCCTGCCAGAAACGAACTTGGCGGCACCTTGATCTTGGGTTCCCAGCCTCCAGAACCGGGAGAAAATAAACGTCTGCTCTTTGGGCCACAGGGTGCGTGGTGTCCTGTAAGGGCAACACTGGGAGAGTAAAATATTTGCCGGCTAAACATCCTGCTGGCTTCCCCGTCCCAGGCTCTGCTCCCAGGGACCGCAGACTAAGGCACGTGTGCAGCTGCATGAGGCCTCAGGGAAATGCAAAATAAGCCCACAGCGCGATACCGTTCCACGCTTGCAGGAATGGCTAAAAGGAGATCTGGCCCCACCAGTGCAGTCGGGAATGTGACGCGGTCCCAGGCAGCGGACGCGGGTGTGACAAGGTAAACCAAGTCGGAACACTGCTTGCCAGAGCCCGATAAAGCTCAAGACGTGTCTGTCCCATGACCCAGAGATGCCCCGGAACTCTGCAGAAATACACACGGATGTTCGCCACAAGCGAGGTGTACAGGTGTTCAAAGCCACGCTATTTGTGTTGGCTTCCGAACTGGAAACAGCCCACCTTCCATCCACAGCGGAAAGTCACGCGATGGAATACTCCAGAGCACAGAAAAGGGAGACATTTTGGGGCCATAACAACTTTGATGAACATCAAAAACATGCGCTCCAGGAGAGCCCAATGCAGAAGAGGACCTACCAGAGTATTTAACTTACATGGAGTCCGTGAACGTGACATGTGCACGGAAAGGCGTACACATCATCTATGGACGAGCGCGTGAACAATTTGAGGGGCATTTTTTTAGGGTGTTTGCCGATCAGCGATTTCAGTTCTGCTGTTCTGGTTCCTGCTTGGGATAATGAAAGAGGCCTCTGACTCCCCTTCCTGGCTGATGTCAGAGGGCCTCAGTTTCCCTCTGTGGCTGGGGCGTGCTCGCCTCCCCTGGGGGAACCGTGAGGCTCTAAGAGCTTCTTGAGGGGGTAAGATCAGCCCTCGGACCTACTGGCCCAGCTCCCGGCTTCCCAAGGCCAAAGTATCCCAGGGGAGGGAGGGTAGTTCAGGCCCCGCCTCCCCCGCTCCGGGACAGGAGCAGGGCGTGGGTGAGTGGCAGGTCAGGGCTAGGTCAGGCAGGGGGCACGGGGATGGCAGGGCAGAGCCCAGGCCTAGGGGCTGCTGGGCAAGGGGGGCAGGCAGGGCCCAGACTTCTCTGTACCCGCTGAGCGGGGGTTGGCTTCCTTAGCACGCGCTGGCTCTTCTCTGGGCCTCTATTTCCACCTTGTCAACGTCTGCCCAGAGCTGCTCCCTCAGCAGCTGAGGATTGAAGGAGAGTGAAGGTGCTCACCTGGGGGCCACTGGGGCGTGGTCAGCCCGATTCCCAGCCAAGGAAGCGGAAGCTCAGAGAGGTTAAGGGGCTTCTCGGAGTCACACGGGACTTGAGCCCACGGGCGTGTTTCCGACCTGACGCGCCTGCTTGCCTGGGGGCTGACGTGGCTGATCTGAGGGGTGGAAGGAAGGCCAGCCCCCAAAGGCAGGCTCTGTCTCTTCCAATGCTTGAGTTTCCACCGTTAGAACTTCATTCCTCTGGGTACAGCAATCCCCTCTCCTGGAAGCCTGTAGGGATGAGGGGCGAGGTACGCCACATCTGATGTTTGGTGACGAATGATTGGCCGAATAAGAGAGCAGGGGCCCCCCAAGGGGTGCTAAGGTCCCCACATTCCCTTCCTCGCCCCCACCATTTAATGACCAGAAAGCTGAGGACCTTCGGGGAAGGGCGCGGGGTTGCTGGGACTCACACCCGGGGCCCTCCCCCCTGCAGCCTCCCTCCCCTGCCTGAGGGACCCAGGCCGGAGGGGGCTGAGCAGGAGAGGGCCAGCTGAGGGCCTGGGGGCTTTTCACGGGGGTGGGGGGGGCAGGGGCTGCCCCGAGGCCTGCCGGTGCTTCTGTGGAAGGGTGGAAGGCTGGGTGCAGTCTCGGGCCCTGAGATAAGTCAGCCGCTGAGCTCACACCCACACCCTCTGTCCCTGCTGTTCATGGAGCCCCACGCCCCGCCCCGACCCTGTACACAGCCCTGGGCTGCAGCTGGGGGGGGCATCCCTCCTGCTGGGGCTCCTTGGATGGCCCGGGGCCTCCCCGGAGCTGCCTCGGATCCACACAAGCCTCCTGGCCTCTGAGACAGGGGCCCCTTTGGAGCAAGGTCCTCCTGGCCACCCAGCCACTCACAGACCCGCAGCTGCCGCCCCTCTGTTCTGGGCTGGGGTCCCCAGCAGCAGACCTGAACTGGGATTTGGGGGCATAGAGTTGACTTGCGAGGTGATTTGTGGAAGCCTTGAAGGACATGGGAAGTGAGAGAACAGGGAGGGAAGCCAAGAAGGGCAAGTTACTGAGCAGCAGGTGGGAACTGGGACATCCAGGAGGCCGGGAAGGACCAGTTTCAGAGTTTCCCGCCCCAGCACCAAGCTGGGACATCTGTCTACCGACCCTGTTCTTGATGCGGAAGCTGCTCCTGAGGGCACGAGCCAAGGGCACCTTTGGCCACCGCCCTGCGCCGCCCCCCCCCACCTGGGGACCCACAGACCCAAAGTGCCGTGGGACTGCGGGCAGGGGTTGGGGGAAGCTGTAGATGAGGGAAGGGATCTGGGTGGAGAAAGCCTGAGGGCCCCAGGGTCAGGAGGGCCGAGTCCCAGCTCCGCTGCTGACTCATCTCCGAGGGTCAGTTGTTGCATCTACAAAATGGGAATAAAAATACTGCTTACCTCCCAGGTGTGTGGTGGGGAGTGAACGCGATAAGATTCATAAGTGCCCGGGAGTGGTGCTGGCAACGGGTGGAGATTGATAAATGGGGCTTTTTCTTCCCTCCTCCAGGGCAAAGATCAGGCTGACTCACCCAGTGGGGGCACCCAATGACCTTCTGTGTGTACTAAACATTGTCTCCAGCCCGTCCTCTCCCTCCCCTTCCCTCTTTATCTTCTATTTTTAAAGTCAAATAGTGACAGATAGCTAAGCCGTGCAGGCGTGGGGTCAGCTCTGGGCACCCAGGAGTGCCCTGAGCCTGTCCTTGCCCTGGGAGAGCACAGTCTAGTCGAGAAGATGCAACTGCGTAGCCAGGTGGGGACGTGGGCGGGGGGTCGACAGGTATGTAGAAGTTTGTAGGTCAGCCCCGAGGCAAGGAGGTAGTGCGGGCAGAGGGAGGAGCCCGGGGAACTGCGGTGGAGGTGTAGAAATTGTTCTAGGGGAGGGGGGAGGGGAGCAAAGAAAGGCAGGTAGATCAAGGAACTTGTATTCTGAGTTAGCCTTGAGTTACAGGTGCGGACGTGGAGGCCGAGAGGGGGCGTGTCCTGCCCCAGCTGCTGTCAGAGCAGGGGCTGGCCAGGGGCTCTGCCCTCAGCTGAGCAGAGCCGGGGGTGCCCGTGGGCCGGGGCCATCAGCTTCCTGGTGGCGTGGTGGGGAGCTCAGGGGAGGGCAGCTTTGGAAAACGAGGCAGGGGCCTCTGCTCTGGCTCGCCCAGACCACTCACGGCCCCTAGGGGTTGGGGGCGGGGAGATACTCCCCCTGCATGCTTCTGGCTCAAATTCTACGTGAATTTCACGTCTGATATATCCATGTCTGTTCTTCAAATCAATCAAGCTTATCACCACTTACTAGTTACTAAACTAATCTGCCTGTAAATGAGACAAGACATTCAGAGTTTATATGGTGATGATGTCCTCCTATGGGGAGGGAGGTCCAGGCATCGGAGGACGTGGGAGGGGGGAGATCCCCAGGGAGAGGTCAGGGTTCTCAGACCAGGAGGAGTCCAGCGTTCCCACACCGAGTTATGCCCACACAGGTACTGAAACACTCTAGATGCACGCTCACATGGGTGCACTAGCTCACACAGGCCATCTACACTTACAGACCCCTCGTGCAGCTGTTCTTACACACCGAGACATAAACGCACGCGCCTGTGTGTGTGCACATCACTCTGGCACCCGTGACCTATCCTCCCGGACTCACGCACAGCCCGCAGGTGTGCACACATTCTCACGAGTGCACACACATGTAGGCACAAGTGCGCACACACCTGTGAGCCGCCATCAGACAGACTTACACGCACAGGGACACTCGTAGTCACGTGTACTTGTCCGTGTTGGCAGGCACAGGAAGGTGCACACGTGTGAATTGTGCACGAACACCCGTCCCATGAGACATGAACCCAAACCCTGTAGAAAGGCAGAAAGAGTGCCAGCTGTGCACAGCGAGTATTTTCCACATCGGTGAACCCTTGTGCGCATGTGCTCCAGCCCAGTCTCCCATCAGCCGGGCGGGGCTCCACAGTATGCGGGGCTTCAGAATCCTGGGGAGGGAGCCCCCACGCTCCCCTCCTCTGTCCTCCCTGCCCCTCCCTTGTCCCCAGGCTGCCACCTCCCAGAAGGAGCTCTCTTTCCACCCTGGGCCAGTGTGGAGCCTCCGGAGGGAGCAGATTCTGCACTACTCCCTGGGAGGGGTCGCCCCCCAGCCTGGTGGCTGGGAGCCTGGTTTCCAGAAGGGTCAGCCGCCCACCTGGGTCTACAGCGCAAGGCCTGAGTAGAGGCAAGAGCAGGATCCAGTCTTTCCAAAGAGACCAGTTTGGCTCCCAATCTGCGAGAATGCCCGGGGCTCCCCATTTTCCGCAAACCTGCAGGTTCAGGTGCCTGAAGTCATGCTTTCCTGTGAAGATGCTGCCCCCGGAATGGGGCTCCATGATGCATTTATTAGGGGAGGTGGGGTCAGCTGAGGGAGCAGACTGGCCAGCCTCGGCTTAACCCCCAAGTTCCCCGGGGGACCAACTGAGAGGCTGGGGACCACCCCTGGCCACAGGGGGACAGATTTGCAGTCAAATGCGATCCCAGATACCAGCACTGGGAGATGCTGAAGGGTCCTCTGTACCAGCGGGGCATCAGAGCATCGCCAGACCCCTCCCCCTTCTCAAGCCAGGTGGTGAGAGGAGTGCCTCTGGAACACCAGATTCCTTGCAAAGAGATGGTTTCTGTGTCAGAGCTGCGGGCGCTGGAAAGCATGGAGGTTGGAAAGGGCGCTCATACCCAGTGAGTGCAGGCGTGCAGACTGGAACATCATTCTTGGCAGAATACTTAAAATATAAGGGTCCTTTGACCCAGCTACTTCATGTCTGAAAATCTGTTCTTTGTGGACAAATCACATAAACAAGACATTCCCTGCAGCATGTTTATGAAAATGACAAACGGAGGCGGTCCAAAAGGCATCGGCAGGTGAATGGTTAGACAGACAGCAGCCTGTCCGACTGCTCCCTGGATCCATCCATCCGTCCATCCATCCATCCATCCATCCACCGTGGAGCCTAAAACTAAGACTGGGGCGACTCCCTGTGTGCCGGTCTGGAGAGATGCCTCCGGAGTGAGGAAGGCAGGCTGTAGAACGGGAGACTTAGGTCTCCATTTGTTATCTTAAACACTTCTAAAAACTTAGAAAACATGTATCTGAATTCATGGGAAAAGGCTACATGCCTCATTCTCAGAGGGGTTACCTTGGAGTGAGAGGCAAGGAGACGACTTAACTTTTTATTCTAGATACTCATAAGAAAAATGAAAAATTCTTTACATTTTTTTTTTTTTTTTTAGCCACAGGTTTCATGTATGTATTGTCTTACTTTGTAATTAAAAAAAGAAAGAAAGCAAGCATTGGGACGCCTGGGTGACTCAGTTGGTTAAGCCTCTGCCATCAGCTCGGGTCATGATCCCAGGGTCCTGGGATCGAGTCCTGCATCGGGTTCCTTGCTTAGCAGGGAGCCTGCTTCTTCCTCTGCCTGCTGCTTCCTCTGCCTGTGCTCTCTCTCTCTCTCTGTCTGTCTCTTTCTCTGGCAAATAAATAAACAAAATCTAAAAAGAAAAGAAAGAAAGAAAAAAAGAAAGCATTAAGATTTCTTGTCCTATTATTTAATAGATGGAAGCCACAAGGAGGTGAGACCCACCCAAGATCACTTATGGGCCTGGCTGTACTTCTGACCTTGACTCCTCCCCCAGTGGCAGGGCCTTGGGGCTGTGAGGGGAACCACGGCTTCCTATGTAGGGATGGGTGGAGAAGCGGGCTTTGGGCTGTGGGTCAGTGATGCTCAGTTGGGGGAGCAGGCCCCCCCGGGTGTGAAGAGATGTCCCAATTCCTGAACAAGTCACCTATGTGCCAAGATAGCAATTTTTTTTTATCACTGGGTGTCCTGAGATCCCTGATGTACCCCGGGGCCCTGCTTGGCCGACCCTGGCTCTGCCACTTCAGAAACACGGCTGAGAAACAGCACCCTTTGCCCAAGGCCCAATGAGTACCACGTGCAGCGCAGTTTACCGTGGTCCCGACCCCCGCTAACTTATTTGACTGTGGAGGCTGTATTGCGCGATGGCCAAAGCCATCATCCCCGGAACTCAGACTCCCGAGCCAAAGCCCCCGGGCTCGGCTCACTAGCTAAGCGACCTGGGAAGGGACACTGAGCCTCTTTGTCTGTATGATGACAGACTAGCATCTCCCCATAAGGTCGTTGAGGGCTAAAAAGTGCTTAGCCCCAAAAGTAGAAACAACCCAAACGTCCTTCGGAGGATGAATGGATAAACCAAACTTAATCCATCCCTACCCCAGACTAACATTCCGTCAGGGAAAGGACTGGAATACGGACACACGCCGTGCCCTCGAGGGGCCTTGCAGACCGGATGCCAAGTGCAAGGAGACACAACAGGCCACGCGGAGTGTTCGATTTCATTTATATGAAATGGCCGGAGGAGGAAAACCCAGAGGGACGGAAAGTAGATCGGAAATTTCCAGAAGCTGGGGAGGACTGGGATGTGGGGAATAACTGCCGAGGGCTATTTCTTTTGGGGGAGATAAAAATGTTCTAGAACTGGATGGTGGTGATGGACTGTATAACTTTGTGAATATACTAAAACCCACTGAAGTGTACTCTTTAAGAGAGTCAATTTTATGGTGTGTGAATTATGTCTCAATAAAAAAATATGTAGCAAAAAAGAGTTAGGAACGAATACGAAATTTATGTACAAACGTAGCACACAGTACTATTTCGCTGGTGGGAAATTGGGCAAACAAATATACACCTATGAGGCGACCCCTACGTTATGGGTCAGTCTTAGGATGATATATTATATAGTTATGAATAAAATTTTAAAATTAAGTAAAGTCCTTAGGACGGAGCCCGACACACGGAGCGCCATTAGCGGAGGTTTTACTAAGAAGCCCCGGACAAGCCTGTGCACCTGCCCTCTCACCCCTGCACGGCAGGCAGATAAGGACGCAGGGCTCGGAGGTGGGACGCGATGGGGCCACACGGCCCTCCTTCTGGTCTGCGTCAGGCCATATGGGTGCCCATCCTGGCTCTGCACTCTCCAGCCATAAGGTCCTGGTCCGGCCCCGCCTTGACCCCCTGAGCCGCCCTTGGCCTCTGCGTGCCCCTCTATGTGGGGAATAGGGTCCCTGGGAGGAGTCTCAGGGCGCGAGGCCCAGCCAGCGATGCCATCACAGGGCCTCGGGGACCTGGCACCCCGTGGCTAGAGACTCCTGGGAGACAGGATCCCTTCGTCCTTCCCCACCTGCCTGAAGTAGTGAGCACGGCATCCCCGGGGCTCATTCGTGGGCGGGGGAGGGAGAAGCCCACGGGAATCCTGGGAGGAAGCAACTGAAAGCAGGGGGCCAGGGGCAGGGCTTTCCTTCTGCAGGTCCTCTTTCTGTTTACTAGCCTGAGGCCCCTTTTTAATCAGCTGTCCTTGGGAACAGAATCCTACTTCCTGGGGCCTCGATTTCCCCCGCTGAACCGGCCCGGCCCGGCACACGATGGTTGTGACAAGGTGCTCTTGAGACACAGACTAAGCCCGAGTCCACATCCCATGTGCCCTGCTTCTGCTTTCTTGCACGCGTGATCCTGGGCAGCAGAGTTTACCTCTCTGAGCTCGGGTAGCTCGCCAGCAAGATGGGGATGACAGTCCCCACCTCACTGGTCCTTGTGGGGCTTAGATGATGGCGCCTATCCCCGGCTTCGCCCAGGGGCTGCCGCCCCGTGAGCCCTTGAGGCCTACTGGCTACTGCCGATGTCGTACTTTCAGCTGTGAAGGGGTCGGAGTACACGTGTGTGCCTGGAGGCCGGTGGGGGCCTGGCCCCCAGAACCCCCGTCTCCTGGCTCCCTGCCTGCTGTCGCCCTCACTCTCTCCAGCACTGAGTGATCGACAGGCCAGGCTAGTGGCGGCCCCGCAGGCCAGTCCTGGCAGCTGTTCCCACAAGGCGAGGCCCTCTGAGCTTCGGAGAATTAATTAGGCCACATTCCTCTTCCAGGGCTCGCGGGGCGGGCCTGCACACGGCCCCCTTCTGAGCTGCTGAGGGCTCTTGGCTCAGGTCCCCGGCAGGCCGAGGCGAGGCCCACACTCTGCTCTCCCCTAAGAGGGGCTGGGAGGGCCCTGGTGAGCTGGGGCGGCGACGATGACAAGCCAGCGCCCAAGGCCGGCTCCTGCCCTGGCTCTCTCCCCAGCTTAGCCACCATCGCTGGTGCCCATCACTCAAGCTCAAATCCCCGGCACTGGATGCCATCCCCGGCCTGCCCCCTGCTGACCAGGCCGGCTGTCTCGCTCCGGATCCTTCCAAGCTCTGGCCAGACACGCCTCGTGTGCTTCCCCTAGCAGCGATGCCCTTTCCTCGGTCCGGAGTGCGTAAACTCTGCCCATTCTCCAAACTCTCCCCGCTGCCGAGCGAGCTAGAAGGGCAGTCCCTAGCATATCCCTCCTCCTGTCCCATCACTGCCTCCTCTCTCTTCCCTGCCAACCCGTGAGACCCTCGAGCAGAGCAAACGTGCTTTGATCCGAAGACATGCAGCACGAGTGGAAGGCATTTCAGGCGCGGGAATATTCTCCTGGGAGACACTGTCTGAGGCTTGATCGGGAGTGACGGGAGTGACGGCTGCTGTAACTCTCCAGGCCTGGAGGCCAGGGCGGGGGGAGGGGGGTGGGCTCAGGAGTGCGCGGCCCATTCCTGTCTCCCCCTCTCCAGCCTTCCCCGGGGCCCCTTCTTCGTTTGCTCCCTGAAAGGGGCTGAGAATGGCTCCCTTCCACACCCAGCCTGGGCCTCTGCTGGCCCACCTGCCGGGACACTCTTGTCTACTCTCCTCCTTCGCTTAATTGGCTCCTGAGGACCGAAAGGCCCCACCTGCGGCCGGGCTACACAGCAGGCTGCTGAGTCCTGACCCGGGACTGCGCTCCCCTCGGCCTCCCTTTCCACCTCTGCACGAAACCTGAGTAAATCCGGGTCGTCCTGTGCCCCCTTCTGGCCTATCCCTGCCTGGTGCTCCAGCCCGAAGGGACATGAATCTGACTCACATGGCCTTGACAAAACCAGCTATGCGTGTATGGCAGAGGCGGAAAAAGGCAAGAAAGGGGGAGATTTTGCCCTCTGAACTCTGGACAAGCCTCCTAAAGGGCTGATATCTTGCTTCCCAGGGTTTGCTTTGACTCGGCAGCTGCTCCCCCAGATTTCCCTCCGCTCCTTCTGCACACCGTCCCACCTTCCACCCTGTTTCTGGGGCCCCGCTAGCTGCGGGGCGGTCTCGCAGCAGGCGCAGACTTGGCGCACGCGTGACTCGTTGACCCTGCAAACTTCTTGTCCCGTGGAGACAGAGGTGACTGAGGGAGGTCAGAGTAGGACCCTCTAAAGTGCAGCGCCCGAGCAAGAGGCCCCCCACTCCCCCGGGAAGAAGGATCCTAGAGACTGCACTGTCACTTTGCCTCTATCTGCCTCCTGGGCCTCCTCCCCTCCCTTTAATCATCTCTGCGACTTAATCATTTGGGTCTCTGATCTCTGAACTCTGGCCAGGGCTGCAGGGACCTGTGCCAAGGGCAGTGAATGCCTGCTTCTCTGGGCCTCTGACACGCCCTCAGCCGGGATCTCGGCCTCCCTCTCCCAGGCCTCCTTCGCACCTGCTATCCTGGGCTTGCCTTACTCAGCTGCCCAGCCTGGCCACTGGCTATTGATTTGGCGTTTGCCAGGGGCAGGGCCACTTGGCATGGGCTGCCGGGCTGCCACGGAGTGAGACTCCCCTGGCGCGAGGCTCTGATGAGATTCGAGAGGCGTGCCCTGACTCCAGGCCCCCTTACTCCAGCCCTCACCACCCAGGGTGCATTGCGGACCCCTGAGGGCTGGGGGTGGACCGGCTTCCCTGTTCACTCTTGCCCTGTGCAGCCCTCTGGTGGTTTGGTTCCAAAGCCCAGCTCTGAGCAGGTCCCCTGTGACTCAGAGGCCTTTTGTGGCCCACGAGAGAAGGTCCAGCCTCCTTGCTTTGGCCTTGAGGGCTCTCTGGCATCATCTCTGCAGCTCTTCCCTCACCATGCCCCAGCCACACGGCGCCCTCCACGGGGACCGCCTCTTTCCTCCCGCTACCGTACCCTCGCCCTCCTTGTTCCTCTGTCTGGAATTCCCTCGCCAATCTCCTCCGGAGTCTTACTCACTTTGGGGGGCTGTGGGAGCAGCCCCTTCGCCCAGGAGTCATATTCTGACCGCTCCTCTTTACCCCGGCCACCCCGCCTCAGGTCCTTCAGCTGAGGGGCTGTCCCCTCACTACAGAATCACTTCTGATGGCCCAACAAGCAGCCTCTGCCTCTCATCAGGCGGAGGGCTGAGCCCAGCAGTCTGTTTCGTGTTCATTCCTGCCCTACAAGCTAAACACTACTGTTTACCATTTTGTAGAGTTAAAAAAAAAAAAAAAAAATGAAGCCCAGAAAGAGAGTTACCTCAGGTCATGCTGCAGTGGTGATCCATGAATTCAACCCAGAGTATTTATTAAATCCATCCATCCATCCATCCATCCATCCATCCATATGTACTCTAGACTCGGGTCAAATCCCACTTACTCACTGTGTGACCTTGGGCAAGTAAATTGCCTTCTCTGTACACCAATTTCCTCATCATTAAAACAGAGGTAATAAAAATTCCTCTGTCCCAGGTTACCGAGATGGAGACAATGAGTTAAGATCGGTCCAGGGCAAGCACACAGTAGGGTTTCGATACGTGTGGCAGGTTATTCTTCCACGAGGGGGGCGGGCTGGCTTCGTGGGTAAGGTGGGATCACAACAGTGTGTAAGTAACTCTCCTGCAACAGCTGTTTGGGCCACCCGCTGCGCCCCCCCCCCCCAGGCCAGCCGGGAGAAATGGGTACAGCTCGTCGCAGGAAGATTTGGTGGACATGGAGCCTGTGCGGAGGTCACCCCTGTGCCGGCAGGGGTGACCCTGACTGTCGGTCAGCCCCTGGCTGCCTCTCGGGCCGTGGCAGGACTGGGCGACCCAGGCCTGGAGCCCTGGGCTTCCTCAGTCAAAGCTCACTTCTTGTTCCCTAGCGAGGGCAGAGGCAAGGGGTAAGTGAGGGCCAGGCCGTAGCATCATCGTAGCGCCCATCACAGGCCCCTCGGGCTGCACACATTCTCGGGGTCCATCTGGCTCCGGCCCTCCCCAGACAGATTGAGTCTGGGCCTCACGACGGCTCCCGGTGAGGGCTGCTGGAGCAGAAGCGGGTCTTGACTCCTTCCAGACATGCTCTTGGAAAAGGCCATAGGTGACTGGCCCGATGGGAACACGGGTCGCAGAATCCTGGATGTCAAAGCGACAAATGGCTTCCAGGCACATGCTAGGCAAGAGCCTAGAGAGGCGAGGTTAGCAGCTAGAGGTGCCCAGCAAGGGCACGGGCAGTAGAACCCAGCCTCCGGCCACCTGCCCCGGACCCTTTCTCTCTCCTTCCTGTGTCCCCCTCACTTCTGAGCAGCCCCTTCCTGAGAGGGGCCTCCTACCTCTGCTTCAGCCAAGACAAATTATCAGAGTACCATTTCATCGTTTATTACAAACACAAGTTCACAGGTAAATAATAGAGTCTAAAAAAATACATTAAAATAAATAACGGAATTCCCAAAGTCCTCCGAGCAAATAAGTTATATACAGACGGGTGAAGCAGAGCAGGCCGTCCTCACCAGGAGCATCCCGAGGACGCAAGGGCGGGAGCGCTCTGGGGAGGGAGAGCTGGAGGGGACGGACGGGCGCCCCCCGGGACACCAGCCCTGTCCAGCCTCCAGGGCTGGCTTCAGTCTGAGGGTCCATCACTGCTCGCCGATCCCGGTTTGTAGCCAACAGACAGGAAACCTCTCCGGACGTGGCCTCCAGTTAGCACGCTCCTCATGCGGTTCCTTCCAGCGGGGCGGTGGGGCCGGCGGCGGCGGCGGCGGCGGTGGGGGAGGCCGCTCCGCAGCCTGGGGGCTGAAGGCTTTCCTGGGCACGGTGAGGACACCGTGCCTTGAGGAAGCTCCCTCACCCGCACGAGGAGGCCAGAGCTCGTGCCACCGCAGTAGATGGGGGCCCTGGCCCTGGGCTGCCCCTCTCCTCGCAGCTCCACACAGGCTCCTTCCCAGCGTTCCTTGGCAATCAGTGCTATGTCTTCCTCCGCCTGGGGTACAGGGGCCGCGGCTCCCTCACTGCCTCCTGATGTCGCCTGGCAAAGCAGATCTTGGTGGCAGAAATTTCCCTGGAATCGAGAAGGGTCAATTTAGCCCCTCGGGAGGTCTGGGCTGCCCAAGGGTTCAGTGACACGACCTGGTCCCCTTAATCCCAGCTGCCCTGGGGTCAGGGGGGAGCCAGAGCTCACCCTGAAAACAAAGTCTGCACATCAGGGACGGGCCAGATGCTAGAAGCTCCTCTGCCTGCGGGGACTTGGACAAAGCTGAGGTTCAGTGTCAAAGGCTGCCCGAATGACCGGAGGGCCAAGAACAGCGTTCCTCCTGTGACTTGCCTTCCCGCTTCCGCACCTTGGCTCCTGCCGTTCCTTCTAGGCTCTTGACCTCCCCTCACCCAAATTCCCTTGACTACAATGCCCATTCTTCAAGGTCCTGCACAAGGTGGCTCAACCCAGACAAATATGGGTCCTAGCTGCCCTTGAACTAGGATGAGACCCCGGCAGGGACTCCAGCATCATCCAAGGGGTTTTGTCCTGGCTCCCAGGGGTCTAGCCTGGAGCTGGGAGGCTGGCTGTGGTGCCCAGCGATGGGAACTGAGGCAAGTGCGGCAATCTCCCCGAGTCCCTTTCTTAGCCTGTAAGATAAACCGAGGCCTAGCTAGTGGGAGGATGAGAACGGGTTGGCAAAGCGAGCTCTTCGCCCACTACGAGAGGCCGTGCGCTTGCAAAGTCTGAATCTTCGTTTTGTTCGGCCTCAGACAGTTCCTAAGTCTATGCTGGGTCTTCCCTCTCCTTTCCCCATCCTGCCCTGTCTCCTAGGTTTCAGCCTCCCCACAAAGATGGGAGCCCCTGGGGGCCACGCTGGGCCCCAGCGCTGGCCAGCTCTGAGAAGCCTCGGGGACAGACGTCTGGTCAATGCCTCTGGAGCTCCTGCTGGGCGCCTTCCACCTACATCAACATATCCGCCCTCACAACGACCCCTAGAAATGTCTTACACTGATGTCCCCAGCTCAGAACGGGGACCTGAAGCACAGAGAAGTGAAGCAATAAGTCCGAGGTCACGAAGGCTTGTTTGAGGCAGAGCAGGGGTTCGAATCGGCCAGCCCTGGCTCAGAACTGCCCCCTCTGCCACGCGGCTGCACGGCCAGATGTGGGGGCTCTATTCTCAAGTCAGTGTGGTCGGACAGACCTTCGTGGGCACGCCCCGTGGGCCAGGCCTCGCACCAAGCCACGCTGAGGCTGCCAGGAAGGGGATCCGGTCAGGGACAGGAGGAGGGGACAGGCTAGATCCCCCAGCATCCTGGACCCAGCACGTAGGAGACGCTCGGCACCTGCATGAACACCTGAAGGTCTTTCTCCTACTGTCACAGTCCCTTGGCCCCGCTAAGAAAGTCAACCACCAGGCCTGGTGGGGACAGAGAGCACAGTGGCTAAGGTCCCCGGCTCTGGAGCCGGCCAGATGCCTGCCGCGGAGCGCTGAGACGTTGGGCCAGTGCCTTCACCCCTGTGAGCCTCAGTTCCCTTGGCTGCCCAGTAAGGACCCAGTCCTGCCTTCTGTGGAGAACGAGGGCAACGTGCAAGGCATATAGGAGGTGCTCGGCCAGTGCAGGCACCTCTTACCTCAGCTGCTGGAGGAGCTCTCCTGCAGATGTCCACGTCGGGCCAGCCTGGAACACGTCGGCAGGGGACCCGCTGCCTGGGACGACCACGGCTTCAGCCCTGAATGGACAGGACCCAAGTGAGGGGCTGTCCAGGGCCCTGAGAACACCTGGCTGTGGGCCCAGTGCCCCCCCTCCCCTACCAGATCCATTTCCATCCCTGTGCACCTGGCATCCTTCCTTTCCCAGGCAGGGGTGGGGGCTGAGGAAAACTGAGCTGCCGGGAATGTGTTCTTAGCCTCAGAAAGAGGCAGCTGGGGGCCTGGCCTTCCCAGAATCCAGCCACCTGCAGCTGAGTGCACAGTCCTTTGCGAGGGGAAACTGAGGCAGGGGTGGGGCCACAGCTTGAGTCTCAGAGGAGGAGTTTCTCATAAATCATCATAGGAAGGGCAGGTTTGGGACTGGGAAGCCAATCTCTGCTTTCCCCAAATCCTCCAGGTGCACAAGCGAAGGCACACAGTCTCCCACTCCTTTCACAGATGGGGAAACCGAGGCCCAGAGAGTTTAGAGACTTGGCAGACCTCCCCACTCCCTGCCCTCCAACCCCCAGCAACTCTGTGACAGCCCTGGGATAAGTGCCGCGGCTTCCTGAGTCTAGTTGCCGCTTCTCCACCAAGAAAGCTCCAGAGCGCTCCACGCTGCAGCTCCGAAGCCAAAGCCCAGCGCCCCTGGGCAGACAGCCGGAGGCTGCAGGCCCGGCTCTCCCTAGCTGTGTGGCCCGACAGGACAAGCCCTATCCCCTCCGTGCCTGAGCAGCTTCTGCTGTCACTTGGGGAGCGTCCCTCCTGCCCAGGAGTGAGGGCAGGATGCTCTCAGAAGCCCCTAGAGCTGGGCAGGGGGAGGGACTTGGGGTGACTGGCTCCCCACAGAAAGGAGGGCAACCCACGGGCTCCCAGGACCCTGCTCCCCCACCAGTAGCCACTCTGCTCCTCTGCCGGTCTTCCAGACGCCCTACTCCCCTGGCCCCTGCAGGGGGGGTGCCCACTTACCAGGGCCTTTGATGGCAGAAGGTGGAACAGGCAGGGTCCCCACCACTGGCGCACTCACAGCGCTTTGGCAGGGAGCGGCGCCGGCGTCTTGGCGGGTTTCCCAGGCCGTAAGGAGCTGTCTGTCTGTGGGCAGGCAGCCAGCAAGGTAGTGGTGCAGGGTGGAGAGCAAGGAGGGGAGGGGGAGAGGGGGAGAGGATTAGATAAACTCCGACCACTGGCAAGCAGAGACTGTCCACAGCGCCACGCCGCCAGGATGGAAGTAAAATGTTACCAGCCCCTGACCTCGAGAAGGCCCAGCACAGGCCCCTCCCTGGCTACTTGGTGGTCCAAGACTAGGTGCCCCCCCTTTCCAGGCCTCTGCTTGTTCCCACACCCCCGGCCCCACTCAGTAAGCCTCCCAGCACGGAGAGGAGGGGCTGGAACAGTGCTCCCTCCCTAAGTCGGGAAGTGCGGAGTCCTCCCAGCCCCTCCCCTCTCTCCCAGACAGGAACCTGAGCTGATGGAGAGGGCCAGGCTGGTCCCCCCGAAGGAGGGGAGGAAATGCCATCTCACAGAAGTAAACATACAGGCTCCCAGCTAAGCTGCCCTCACCTGGTCATCCCTTGCCCGGAGGGGCGATCAATGTGGCTTAGAGCGCTGACTTAAAAACAGTGTGTGCAAGTGCTCGTGTGTGTGTGCGTGTGTGTGTGTGTGTGTGCTTGTGTGTGTGAGATCAGGTGGGATTGATTTCAGATTCGAAGTCTGGCCAAGGCAGGCTGGGGGCTGGGCAGAGGCCCTGTGGCCGGTTGGACCAGCACCTTCGGGTGCCAGAGCTAATTTTAGACCATGTGGTTGAAGCTGTAATGACTCCAGGTAGACCCAGCACGCAGGGACTGGCAGGGTTCCCGCCCCGAGCGAGTGTTTGGATGCGGATTAGCTCCACACACGCTTACGTGCGGAGCTTCTCTTGCCTTTTGCAATTTGGGGAAGGAAAAAAAAAACACACACAAACACCCAGAGAAACTTCAGCTCGAAGTATGCAGTGGCCCGGAGGCTGTGCGGGTGCAGACAGCGCAGACGGCGCTGGGCTCCCACCCCGGCGCTGCCAGGCGACCCAGTCCCGGCTCCCCGTCTTGTCGCTGCGGACAGCAGCAGCGCCTGCCCCGTGGGGAGGACGGGGGGCTCGCGGGCTGATAACAGGCGAGCCATGCCTGGCACAGAGCCTGGCACCATCGAGGCATGGGTGCTGTCATTCAGCGTCTTATTCTTGGAAGATCATGCCGAGGCAGCATGGCAGAGTGGGCGTGAGCTTTGGCAGCCTCCCTCTCTAGGAGGGAGCCTTCACCTACCGCTTACTCCCTCCTGTGCAATCTTGGGGCAGGCACCCGACCTCGCTGTGCCTCAGTGCCCTGATCTGGGAAACGGGGCCAATACCAGGCTGTTTCCAGAACTCTCCCGAGCTGGCCCTGTGAGATGGGGGTACCCCCTGCGTGGGAGTTGTAACATTAGCCAGTAACTCTTCCTAGTAGTGCAGCGACCCTGTCTGGAGGCCCAGGGAGAGCTGGACTCTGCGGGACATTCCCCATCCCCTGCCCTGCTTCCGGCAGCCCCACCTGGATCCCCGCGGTCGCTCACCCGGGGGTGTTCACCCAGATGATGTCCAGGTGGCAGAAGTAGACGCATTCCTTGTCGAGCCAGGAGCTGCAGGAGCAACGTCGAGGCCGCAGGTGGGAGCCTCGGGCTCGGGGCGAGGGCGCGGGGTGATCCGGGGCAGCGGCCACCTGGCCCTTGCCTGCGTGCCCAAGGAGAGAAAGAGGCGGAGAGGTGGGTCAGGGCGGCTGGCGCGGCTGGGATAGGGGACCTGCCGGGTTCCTCCTCTTGCATAATCGAGGAAGTTGGCCTTCTCGTTGCTCAGGAGCTCCATGCCGGCCCCGGGGAAGCCCCAGCAACCCGGGCGGGAAGGGCCGGCGCTGTCCAGTGCCTTGCAGCTGCTCTGTCCTTGCTGAGCTCCCTGGAGCTGCCGCGGCTGCGGGGGCTCCCACCCCAGAAGGCCCCCAGTTGACCGGCGAGTACCGGGCCAAGGGGAGGGAGACACCTACAAGCAGACCCGGCGGGGGGTGGGGGCAGCTATAGCAGGTGAGGCTGGGGCGGCTCACCTTCGTGCAGAGCCAGGAGCAGGGCCAGAATGAGGGAGCACCAGGCAGTGGGCACGGCGACCATCGCAGCGGTGGAGCGCACAGGCTGGACCAGAGGCGGGAGCGTGCCTGTCGCCAGCGTCCTGCTGCCGAGCCGAGCTGATAGCTCATTGCCTCAGTGCCCTGGCGGCTTCTTATAACACCAGGCACGGCCCCGCCCCTGCCCATCCAGCCCTGCCCCGCTGCACAGGACTGATGACACCGCCTCCGCCTGGGTGCACCGCCTTCAGCTAGCCTCCGCGGTGGGGGGAGGAGGGCAGGAGAGGGTGGAGGCAGGAGGGGGAAGGCCCCGTCCACCTCCTGTGCCTGGAGCACCTCCTGGAGTACGGCAGCTCTCCTGCAGTCCCCAGGGACCCCTCCCGGTTCTGCTGGGCTGCCCAGGTCATTCCTCGTGTGCCCTGACCCCCTTCTCCACTCTCTGTGAGGCTACTCCAGGGCTCTCGCCCAGAGCCAGGAATGGGAGGGGGAGATCCATGAGCAAAGCCCTGCACTCCGTGGGGGAGACCCTGCCATCCTGCCTGCCCACTGCCAGCCAGGCTGAGGACGCCCCTTCTGTTGTGTGGGAGGGGAAAGGGGGTGTTCAAGGCTGTGTGGCCTTGGGCAAATCAGAGTCCTCTCTGGGCTGGCTTCCCTCAGTGAAGGACGCAGCTCACCCCTGACCTCTGCCCAGCCTGGAGATGCCTCGTGCCTACCTCACCCAGGAAGTGCCCCCTCCCCTCCTTCCCCGTCCTGGGGACAGGTGTCTGGTCCCTTCCAGAACCTATTGCCCCTGTGGGCATGCACACAAAGCACCCCTTGAAAGACCTCCCGCCCGACACGACAGGGCGCTTGGCTCACCTCCGTGGCTACTCCCTTCCAAAAAGGCAAGGGGGGGCGCACCCCGGGGGCTAGCATCCCGCTCTTGCCCCCTGCTAGCCCAGAAGCCAGGACCGGCTGGAGGCAGAGAGCGGATGCCCTGGTGCTGAGCTAAGCAGCTCGTGGGCCAGCACTCGCCCTCTGTTCCTGCCCAGGCCTGGCTCAGAGTCCAGCAGTCGTGACGCCCTTCAGGGACCCTGTCTCCAGGTATAACAGGGAAATCCCTCTCATTTCTCGGAACTCCCAGAGCCGTGCTCTCCTGCTTGCCTGACTCATGACTCCGGGCTTATCTCCCCAGCGATCTCGAGGTCCAGAGCTCCGGAGAAGGCAAGGCCTGGAGTGGGTGCCCCGCACACAGTAGGAGCCCTCGGAGTGAGTGCTCTCTGAGGGAGGAGGGAAGGCAGGAATACACGCCTGGCTTCGGACTGTGGCAATCAGGTCCCCGGGAACCCAGGCAGCTCGATCTGTCAACAGGCACTTAGGAAGGGGAAACGGAGGACCACAGATCAACAGGCAAGCTTGCTTCTTCCTAGGGCGTGGCTGCAACATACACAGGGGGGCACACAGCTTGAGGAGAGAGAGGACGTCAGCGCCACTCCCTTCCCCCAGGCTGCAGGGGAAGCGGGAACCGACCCCTTCTGAGTACCTACTGTGTGCTCAGAGCATTTCCAGCTCCTCTCTGTCGTGGTGCCGGGAGGCAGCTGTTAGGATCTGGGGATCAGCTCCACAATGGCCCAGGAGACCCAGGGAGGGGCCTGGCTTGGCCAAGGTCACGCAGCTGGCGGATCTGCAGAACCGGCACCGGGACTGGGATCTCGGTCCCTCCAGCAAAAACCAGAGACTCCCCGCGAAGGGCTCACTGCCCTCCCCCGCCAAGGTGCCTCTCTAAGAATTTGGAAGAGTATTTCTGGAATGAGGTGAGCAATACTCCTAGTCATTTCTATTAGCCTCCTGGAGAATATAAATACGGAATTAAGCAGGGTCAGGGTGGGGGAGGGGCGGATAGAGAATTCAAACTACTGAACCATGAAGAGAAGAAAGAAGAACAAGCAGGTCAGCGGGGAGCAGGAAGGGGTCCGGGTGGGGAGGAAAACAAACAGGGAGGCAGATAAAGACAGGTAGGGAGAGAGGGAGGACAAGGAAGCAGAGCCTAGGGCGAGAGAAAGAACTTGGATTTGAGAAAGTAAAAGAGAAAGACCATTTGGAAGGAGAGCGAAGGTTCTACCGCGTCTAATCTTTACACAAATGCACAGAGCTTCTCAGGACAATAGGGAACCAGAGGCTCTGAGTCTGGGAAACATAATAGAAGAATTAAACAGGCCAGGAGACAGGATCCCTCTGTGGTGTGAAAGGAGGATGACGACAGGGCAGGGGCCGCTGCCCGGGCCTGGCAGGGTCACCGCGGGGAGCTGTGCCCGGCTCCAGTTCCCCGCCTTCCCTGTGCGCTGCAAACAGGGCCCCCATGAAATGGAGAGGCCTGGCCCCGGAACCTGAGCGAGCCCAGGTCCGAGGGGGTGAAAGCCTTCCCGGAACGAGGCTACCCCACCGGCAAGAGTTGGTTTCCAGGCAGAGAAAATTAAGCTGAGTTACAAATAGCCCCAGCCCCACAGCTCTCCAGCCTGGCCCTGACGGCCACCTCCGGCCCCTCCTGGCTGGCCTGGCTACACGGCCCCCAGCCCCACCGCTCTGGCTCCCACCCACAGCCCCGGCCGTCTGCACCCCTGCCTGCCTCATCCCCATTACCTGCCTGGGCTGCTAGAGGCTGCAGGTCAGGAGATGGGGATTCAGCCAAGGGCCCCCTGGCAGGATCTGGAGGGCATCATTCTGCACACAAAATAATTTGCCCCACCTAGGCTGGGCCCCGGCCCAATCCAAGGAGAGATTTGTGGGGAGGGCAGGTAGGAGGAAGAGAGAAGTCGAGGCATATTTTTCTGTGTGAGACATGGTACCAGAAACTGCCCTCTAGAAATTCTCTCCAGTCTCCAGTCTCCAGTCTCTCTCTACTCCCACTTGCTGGATGGGCAAACAGAGGCCCAAGAGGAGCGGCAACTTGCTCATGACAATGATGGGGCCAGACACGTTCTCTTGGCTACCGATCCAGCCCCACTCTTTCCAGTGTGCCCACGAAGCTGTCGGCTGCACTCCTGGTGCGGCCCCTGGGTCCGTTTGGGAAGGGCTGCCAGGAGGACCCACTGGCACCCAGGGCGCTGGGACGGGGGTAGGCCATCTTCCCAGGCACCCCCAAAGCTCCCTCTCTCCCCTCTGCACTGAAAGTAAGTATCTTAGGCTGTCCAGCAGCTGAAGCCACTGGGTGGGACTGAGGACGCCCGGGAGGGAGGATGAAATGTCTGGTGGTGGGGGCCAGAGCCGGTGCCCGGTGCGGCTGCCGGGCCAGCAAGCGTTGTCCCAACTCTGCAGTTCATTCCATGTGGCCTCGGACGAGTCCTGCCCCTTCCCTGGCCTCCTTGAAAAGCGTTTCTACTTTGCCATTGACTGAGAGGGGTGCTCTCAGCTCTGAAAGCCTACGTCACTCAGAACCAACCTGACCCGACTTCAGAGCCCACCAAACAGCCCTGTAAGCTCTTATTCGCCCGGGACCCTCTGCTCTCTCCCTTCTGGAAAACCAGTGGCTTTCCTATTGCCGCCACCCCGGTCCCACTAGGTTTCAGGAAGTTCTGTTTGCAGCCCCAGCGGAAGGGACACAGCGTCTTGGTTGTAAGCACATACCGTGCAGGCGGCTTAGCAGAGCGAGTAGCTGGGGAGACGGGGCTGGCCGGGGGGTGATGTCTGGAGTCTGCAGGGGACGAGGGCTTGGGGAGGGCTTGGCTCCCGAGCCTGCCTGGCTTGGGCATTTAGGGACTGAGGAGGCTCAGATATTCCCATCATCATTTGTGCCCAGGGCTGCAGGTCAAGGCTGCTCCCATTCAGGCCTGAGGCCACTCTGCCTCAGGGCCTCTTTCTGGTGGGTGGTCTGGGCCTCCTGCCATCAGCCAGAGCTCACGCTGAGCCAGCAGGGCTGGCCGCCACCTACACCACCGTCCCCACGCTGGGTCTCCGCAAGGGCCGACTCGGCCCTGCGGGACCAGCTCCCCTGGTGTTCACGGCTTCCCTGGGAGCACAGCCCTCGCCGGTTCTCCCCCTCCCTCTGCCTCAGCCCATTTGGGGAGATTTATATCTCCCATATAAACTGTACTTGTAAAGGAATAATTCATGGGCCCTGTTTGTTATTAATCTAGGGGTGATCGGGCCAGGGTCAGCGAGGCCCACGGAACTGCTGGAATTTCAGCCGAAATTAGATATTGTTCAGTCAAGGCACCCTCGTCAAGAGGCAACGTGGCTCCTGCTGGACTTTTCAAAATAAGGAAACCAACTCAGGGACTCAGCATCCAGGATGGAAAGCTCTGCGCTCCGAGTTTTTGAGTTCCCTCCAAAGTGCTGAGTCCAATTCCCCATACAGCCTTCTAGGGCTGTGGGGTAAACACACACCTACGGAGTATTTAATATATTCCAAGCATTGTGCTAGCTAATTCACAAACCTTATCTCCGTCGACAGACACAATCCACCTGAGAGGTGGGTACTGTAATTAGTCCCTACTTTATAAATGAGGAAATGGAGGCTTATGACTTGCCCAATGTCAGACAGCCAGCAAGTGGTAGAGACAAGGTTCTGAAGCAGATCTGCTTAATGCCAAAGCCCTAACCCTGAACTCGGTGTGCCCTCAATTTCCTGGCTCTGCAGCCCATGGGGGGCTTGCCTGTAGCAACTTTCCTCCAGGGCTTGTCCTTCCTTGTAAGGCAGAGAACCCTAGGCTGACTGGGAGAGTGGGGACCCCCAAAGTGGAACCAGCCTCCCACCTGCGTCCATGGGGGCCCTCACCTGGTAGTGAAAACACAGCACGGAGCCCACGCCCACAAGGTCATTCTCTGAGGCCTTGTCACAGCTGTTAGGTAGACATAGACTGTCCGTTCTTATCACACAGGATACGCACAATAGACCTGGGAGACGGGCTCAGCTCATAATTCACAGTTTACAGATGAGGTCTTTCCAGATAAGATTCTCATTTTATAGATAAGAAGTGACTATTTAGGGTCACACAATGAATAAGAAGCAAGGTTGGAACTTTCCCTCAATGACCTATATCATGTATATCCAATGTTCTTTCCATCCAACCCTCCCTCCCTCCCTCCATCCATCCCCTCATCCATCCATCCATCCCTCCCCCCCTCCATCCATCCATCCCCTCATCCATCCACCCATCCCCTC
>CM052798.1:28398906-28586605 GCA_028533885.1 Nasua narica
CCCCCCCCCCCCCCCCCCCCCCCCCCCCGGCCCCGCGGAGGAACATCAAACCGCCTTGCCTTCCTTCCACCAGTCCCACTTGGATCTTCATCTGCCATTTCCTGGACAGCCCCTGGAGGGCGCCCTTCTGCAGGCACCCACTTGACAGGCGAGGCCATGGAGGTTTAGTGAAGTGAGGGGCCCGGCCCCAGCACCAAGAGGGGCAGGGGGAAGGGACGACACCCCTCGTGGCCAGATGCCGCGCTGCATACTTCTGCCTCTGAAGGGGATACATGCAGATTCTGGACCCTTACGACCTGGGTTCGAACCCTAGCTCAGCCACTCACTCATACGGGACCTCAAGCAAATCAGTGCCCTGGCCTCCGTTTCCCTCTTTGTAAAATGGTGATAATAATATACGTTTCTCATGGGGTTGGTTTAAGAACTAGTTGAGACGGTTCATACCAAGTGCT
Source organism: Nasua narica (assembly GCA_028533885.1). Taxonomy (NCBI): domain Eukaryota; kingdom Metazoa; phylum Chordata; class Mammalia; order Carnivora; family Procyonidae; genus Nasua; species Nasua narica. The sequence goes on from CM052798.1 coordinate 28,399,359, forward strand.
TACGACCATGCCCTGCGCATCCCCATTTGGCAGATGGGAAAACCGAGGCTCCAAGACAAGTAGTGATGCTCTAGGCCGCCCGCGCCCTGCTCACTAACCACCCTCCCTCCCGGGCCATTGCGGGGACCCGCGGGCGTCCCAGCCGCCGCTCCCCCTCTTGCCTGTTTTGGGAAATCCTCGGCGGGGGCTGGGAGGGCCGCCGAGCACCGCTGGCTCTCCGCCCCGCGCTCCCAGCCGCCGCGCTGCGCTCGGCCCGCCCTCGCTCCCGACCAATTTTGGGCAAAGCGACGGCGGCGGAGGCGCGCTACGTGCGGGCGGTGAGTCAGCGCGCAGGAATGCGCAGGACGCTTTGTTCCCCGCTCGGCTGCCGGCCGAACGTGCTGGGACCGGGGCGCGGCGGGGTCTGACATCACTGCGGGGCAGCGCCTCCACGTGCGCCCCCCGCCCCCACGCCGCGCCTCGGGCTCCCCTGCGGGACTCTGGGACACCCCGGGGAGGCCGACCCTTCCTCCTGCCTCTGGGACTCTGGCTCTGTGTGGTCCCAGCGCGGGGAACAGGGGAACAGGGAAACAGCCACTGGGGGAACTGGGGGGAAGGGTTGCCCAGAAGGAGGAAGGCTTGTGCCCTGGAAGGGCCAGGTGGTGGCGCCGGGAGCTCGCCGAACCACAGCAAGACCCCAGGGCTGCCCTGAGGACACTGCCCGGAGCCCGCGGTCTCTTCTCTTTGAGGCTGTCCTGGGAGGGCAAGCAGGCCAGGAGTCCTCCAGGCCCTGCCTGTTCGTTTCCCGAATCGCTCCCCCTCTCTGGGCCCGGGTCTGGGAAGCTGAGAAGAGGGGTGGCGCGGGCCGTCTTGCTCTTCTCCAGAGTGCTGTGCTGGCTGGTGTCTCAAGCCCAGGAGTGCTCTGGAAAGGAGCGCAGGGGCCTTGAGAGGTCTTTGGAAACTACAGATGGCCACTGCGAGCGCTTTTGCGTGCCTGCGAGGCCGTGCCTGGATCTTTCTAGATGTGACGCCAGCTAACCATCAGAACTACCTGAGTGGTGGGCATTGCTGCTGCTCAGGGAGACTGAGGCCCAGAGAGGCGGAGTCACCTGTCCCCACCATACTTGGTGATGGCGGAGCAGGTGGGAGCCTGGGGCAATGACCCGGCCCCCCCTTCTTCTTGAGAAGGGCTGGAGGGGCAGGCTGGGGACCCCAGGCTGCTGAGTGCTGCTGAGCTGACCAGCCCTGAGGCCCCATTTCCGGCTCTCCTGAAGGAGCGGTGGGGGCTAGACTTACAATCCTTCCCACCCTGGATGGCTGTGGGCGTGTCACTTGCCTGCTGGGTCCTCCCCTGACTCCGCTGTCATCTTCTCATTTTTGCTTCCCCGGGAACCGAAGGGCCAAGCCTGTGGGTGGAGCGTGCCAGGGGCACGCAGGGGGACCCCTCCAGCTCGGTTCTCCGGGTTCTCCAGATGGGATTTTGGTTATGCGCTCCCTCCTTCCCCCTTCCTTCCTACACAGGGTCCTAGACACCACAGCATAGTGCCCCTTGTCCCACGGGGCTGGAACATGGGGGACCCAGTTGGCTTGGGGACCTTTCACAGGGGTCTGCAGGCATCAGCTCTGGTCTCAGGGACTCTGCCATCAGGTGGGTCCTCACTGGGGTCCTCACCGGCCCCTCCCCCTGCTCAATGCATTCTGGAACTCATTGGCTTCTGTTCCTCTGAGGCCACATGTTCTTAACGGGGGAGAGAGGGGATGGCCTCCCTGACCCTGGGGCTGATGATACAGAGGCCTTGTTCCCATCTCAGGCCCAGCCCTCTCTTGGTACACCGACATGGCCCCCACCCGCCTCAGCTGGCCCCCCATCCTGGGTGCTGGCAGAAGAGCCCGAAGCCCCTGGGTGGCTCTCAGCCTCCCGCGCTCCCCACCCCGCCGGTGGTCCCGCTGGTGGGTAGCGCAGCTGTGACCTGCCGAGGGTAGATGTGGCAAGGTGCCATCTGGGACCAGGGATCCCTGCCTTTCATGCTGCCTGCCGTGCATAGGCCTCACCCGCAGACCTCTTCCCCTGCTGTGTGCCATGTGCCGGGTGGCGGAGGCCGCACATGCGCTCCGCGGGCGGAGGCTGGGTTCGGGAGTCGGCCAGCTCTGGGACCCGGGAAGGTCACAGCACCTCGGATTCCACGTCTGCAAATGAGAGTAAGGCCTGTTTTGTGAGTATCTGGGAGCTGGTAATGCAAGCGCCTTAGCACACAGTGGCTGTTGGGTTGACATGAGCCCTACACAAGGAGTTCTAGAGCCTTCCACAGCATGTCCGTCCCTTGAGTTGAGTCAATGAGTGCACTCCTCCTCCTCCGATAGATCTCTGGGATCGTAGGTTCTCTTGGTGGCCCCATGAGGAGGAACAGCTGCTGTGACCCCTTGCAGTCAGACCGCTGCCCGGAGAGAGACAGGGCCCTGCCACACAGCAGGGCTGGGCAGCTGGAACCAGCTCGCTACCTCTGGGGGGCATGATGATGGTCAAGTCCAAGACCCCTTGGACTTGAAGTCCCAGAGGCTCGGAGGACCCTGGGTGATGGGAGAGATGGGAGTAAGAAAGTATCTGCACACGCCCCCCCTCCCAGCACAATTCCTGGCACCGAGGGCCCCGCCTCGGCCTGGCATGCCTGCCTGGATGCCTGCCCGTGTGGTTTCCCCGGGGCCTCTCCCTCACGTCCGCTGGCAGAGTGTCCCCAGCTGTCTGCATTCCTCAGCTGTGAAGACGGCCACCCCAGGGCCGGGCCCGGCTGGGACACCCCTGAGTGTGAGAGCGTGCGTGCTGGGGAGGGTGTGCGGGCACACACCTGCTGGCACCCGCCTCTCTGTGCCCATACATGGGTGTGCATTTGTGTGCACGGCTGTGCCCTGGGTGCCCGCTTGTTCATGGACGTGTGTGTGTGCAGGTACGCATGGGGGGCACAGACATCCGCGTGGACATTCACGAGTGCATGAGGGGTGCGGGGCGCTGCAAGCAGGAGGGAACATATGGATCCCTAGGAGTCCCGCAGGCCTGTGCACAGGGGCCTGCACATAGGCCTGGTGTCCGAGGTGCTTCGTTTCCCATACCCGAGGGCCCTTGCCCGGGTGAGGGTCAAGTAGCTAGGTGCGGCCTCTCCCAGGCGGAGGCGGGACCTCTCCCACAGCCCAGCAGGGACCTGTGCGCAGTGCGGCCCACGGCCAGGCTGTTCCCTTGGTGGGCGAGAGCCTCAAAGCCGCCCTCCCAGGCCCCGGCCTCGCAGCCCCCACCTGCCAGGCTGGGCGATTGCACTAAACGTGCGCGGGCCGTTGCTCCGTGCCAAGCCCGGGTGTCAGTGCTCGGTGTGTAGTAACTCAGCTAAGCCTCCCTGGCACTCTCGGAGGCCGGTGCCCTTACGGGGCTCTCGTTATTATACGTACGCGATATTTGTTACGTGTAATATTTATATCATAACATGTAATAAGAACTACTATTGTTACTCTCATTTTAGAGACGAGGAAACTGAGGCACAAATATGTCCAGTAACCTGCCCGAAGTCCCACAGCTGACAAAGGGACAGCCGGAATTTGAACACATGCAGTCCGGCTCCAGAGTCCGAGCGCCAGAGCCATACATATCCCGCTCAGGCCAGCGTCTCCTCGGGCACGAGGCCCCAGCCTCATCCCCTTTCTGCGTGGTGACCTCCAGCTCCGTGCAACGCGCAGCAGGCCCAAGGCAATGGGGGGCTGGGTGTGCCAGGCCCCCGCCTCCCAGACGGGGAAACCGAGTCCGGATAGATGGAGGGCCTGGGCCTTAGGAGGTGACCTCTACAGGCCAGGTGCGGCCCTGGCTTTGTCCACAGCTGACCTGCTGGGGGACTTGAGGCAAGCGCCCTGCTCCCTGTCGGGCCTTAGTTTCTGTCCCGCCCTCAGAGAACAGGTAGGAAGGGCTGTCCCAGGGTTCCCAGGCGGGGAGTCCTGGGAGGAGGCGGGGCGGGGCTGGCAGCGGCGCGGAGTGGGCAGGCCCGTGAAGGTGAGACTGGTCCAGGGCTGAAGTCAAGGCGTGGAGCCGGTTTTCCCAGGCTGCGTCTGAGTAATCCTGGGTCTATATTTATCTCCTCCTTTCTTGGGTGACCCAGCAGGCTGGCCCACCACCCCCCAGGCCGGCGCGTTTCCCTCACCTGCCGAGTGGCCCTGGAGAGTGCCGCAGTCTGGGCTCCAAGCTCAGCTCGGTGCACGCAGGACCCACGAGGATACTCAAACCCGGAGGCTTCCATGATGAATCTGATAGTCAGGGAAGCTCCCCACGGGCCTCTGAACATGCGGGCAGCCATGGCCGTGGCCTGGGCGATGGCGGTGCCTCAGGGGTCTGGGAAAGCCCTGCCCCACATGGAAGCAAAGGATCCCCTGATCTCGGACAGCCGTTTTCCTTCCCACATATGCATTTTGGTCCAAGTGGTAGCACCCTGTCCCTCCAAAATCTGAAATTCCCAGAGGAGGAAGCGTGCATGCGTGGTGGCCCAGAGTCAGACCGCTCTGGGGTTGGATCCTGGCACCTTGACCTTGGGCAAGTAACCTGTGACTCAGTTTCCTTGCTTGTCAAATGGGGCCAAACCTTCCCATCTCCCGGGGGTCTTGTGAGCATTAAGTTGAAGGCACTGTGAGCTGACAGATGGCACGAGCTTGCTGGGGAGGGGCTGCCTGTCCCCGCTCGCTCCCACCCTCCCAGGCCCGGGCCCGCGGCAGTGAGCAGGAGCCCCACGAGCTCCACCAGGGGACACGTAGGTCTGTGACTCTCAACATGCACTCACAGACACCTCTAATTCGGAGAGGCGCATCGCGCTTACACTCAGGACGGAGTAGGGAAGTTAGGGCTTGGACCCTGGGAAGACCCCAGAAAAAACCAGATACTAACTCTGCCGAGCCCCTCCCCAGAGAGGGCAGGCCGGGTACCAGTTAGGCCAAAGGGGTGATGGGAACAGAAGGGCGCCCTGTCGAGAGACGGCTCAGCCCGGACCAGGCCGGGGCTCCGTCCGGCTGGGATCCCTACGGCTCGCGAGGCCCCTGCCCCAGTTCTGGCCTCTGCCCTGGTGGTGCCACCCTTCTGACCCAGGGGAGCCCTGGGCCCGGTGCACGTGCGCCACAGCCCTGCCCGCTCCCGGGCTGGATTAGGCAGAGTCCGAGGACGTGCTGGGCCGGCAGGCTCCCGGGCGGGGCGGGTGCCTGCGCTGGGGCTGCCTTGTGCTGGCTTGAGACCGGGCCGCAGCAAGGCCTTGTATGGCTCTGGCAGGGTAGCTCAGCGGGCGGCACCCATTGGCTGGGCTGGCACTCCCAGCCGGGGCCGCCGGGGCCCCAAACCACGGTAACCGGAGCCGCCGGGAGCTGGTGGATTAGCATGGCCGCCTGCCCACTAGCCTGCCTGCCGCCGGGGCTGCTCTTTTCCTTTCCTAAAAAGGCAGAGCTGGGCAGGATAGCCAGGCAGGTGAACGTGGGCCTGGGGTGGGTAGAGGAGGGGTGGGCAGGCGTGCAGGGGGGTGTGCTGAGGGTTCAGCCACCCTAACCCTGGCCTTGGGCCAAGCCCTTCTCGGCTCTGGACATCCGTCTTCTCGTCTATAAAAGGGGGCTCTTGGCAGCTGGGTCTCCCTGAAGTGGCTGAGGCTTCGATGGGACCAGGAGGAAATGTATGTTGGGGTCCCCCAAACCCAACCCAGATTCCAGGGCTGCTCAGCAGCAAAGAGGCAGTTTCTCTTTCCACAGGAAGCCAACCACGTCCCAGATATAAGGGTCTGGTTTGAAATCCCAGCTCTGCCACTTACCACTGTGACCTTGGGAGGCAGCAACATCTGTCTGAGCCCCAGTCTCGTCTATAAACAGCAGGAGCTACAAGCCCGCTGCCCAGTGATGAGCCCCTGCACTCAGCCTCAGGACGCTCTTCCTCAGCTGCCCTATCGTCCCCTGACCCTTTCTTCTTCCCATTTCCTTCCACTCGCGCCCATCCCAGGCTGGCCTGCCTACAGCGGCCCGGCCCCAGGTGTCTCCGGGTCCCGAGCCCAGAGAGGGTCCAGGCCTTGGGGTGGGGGCAGGATCAGCCCAGCCCTGGACGGGGAGCCAGGCAAAACCTGGCTCAGGCCCCCGGGGCCACAGACGGCAGCCCAAGCCCTCCTGAGGCTCCAGGTCAGGTCTTTGGACCTGCTTGACCTTTCCCATGACAAATGGGGGCATGTGCCCGATCCTGCCTGAAAAAGGGAAAGTGCTGCACGACCTCTAGGGAGCAGCCGTGGGAGGCCTGGCGGCAGTGGAAATGACCGGGAGGCCCTGGACCCCGAGGCAGGTGGGCGAGGGCAGGCGGAGAGTCCCGCCGAGAATTCACGCACAGTTTGCACACTCTCGAGTCCGGGAAGCCAGACCTTGGCACCGGGGGCGGGGGGGGGGGGGGTGGGCGGGGGGCGAGGGTTTTGATCCCCAGGCCTGCTGCCTCCGTCACGGGGAAGCCGCGAGACTACCAGATGGTGTGGCTGAGAAAGCAGGCAGCTGCTGGGGAGAAGTCCCAGCCCGGGCCTGCCTTGTCCCGCTGCTTCCCCGGGCAGAGGAGGGGAGCTGCCGGAGACCCGGGGCTTCCCCTCAGGCCAGAGTTCGGTCCGAGAGAAGGAAGAAATGTGGGCGTCCATGAGGAGCTGCCCCTGACTCTACGCACGCGTGGCTGGTGGCGGTCCTTTCTCCTGTAGAGAGGGGGCCGTAACTCTCACCTTCCTGGGTTGTCCTGAGGACAGCACATCAGGTTTGTAAAATGTAAAAGGCACAGGGCGCGGCATCTACGAAAGCTCTTCTTTCTGTGGGGCTCTCCGGGACGTTCCCCGCTGGCCTGGCCTGAGACCCAGGGGCCGCAAGGACTCGCTCTCAGGAAGCCGCGCCCTTGGTGGCTCGTCACACTTGCACATCCCCACAATTCTAATGCCAGAGGCCTTCTTCCTTCTCTGGGGCCCCTTCCAGACCTTTGTTTTTTTCATCGTCTGGAAAAATCCGGCCCCTCTGAGGCTGATGTCATCAGGCCCGCCCTGCCCCCTGTCACCACGGACCTCTCTGCCCCTCTCCTGGGCACTTCTGATTTCGGGAAGTGCTGGTTTTGTGTGACTGTCATAAGGGCTGCTTGCAGGGACTCTGGGTCTCTGCCCTGAGGCCTGGCCATGTGATGTGCGCTGGCCGGGGAAATGTGAGTGGAGGGAGGTTTGTTTCCAGCTGGAAGCATTTATCTGTCAGGGCAAGGGAGCACAGCGCTCTTTTCATCTGCCTCTGAGGTTATGGGAGCACGGAGGTGCAGCCTCCATCCGTCTGGGGTCTAAGCGCCTGAGATCCAAAGAGCTGTCCTGCTCACCCGCATCGAAAGTGCAGCCAAGGGGATAAATAGGCTTCTGTTGAGTCAGCCCCAGATTTTCGGGGGTGCTTGGCTCTGCGGCAGGCAGCCCCTCTCCTGACTGCTACTTGCTCCTGGCTCGGAGCCCCAGTCTCCCCCCAGGCCCTGCAGTCACCAGAGGTGATCTCCAGGCCTCGGTCACTCGTCTCCCTGCCTGTCCCTCTGCCACACCTGGCTCGCCTCTAAAGTAACGAGCAAAGGGAGCTCACAGCTTTGTTTCTGTTTTCATCCACCCCCCTCACCCCACCAGCAGCACGGCAAGTTTTCTTCCCTGGGCCCCATGCCCCCTCCAACTACTGCCCCACTCTCCCCTGGGAAGGCGTCTGGATCTGCTGTCCCCGCTTCCCACCCTTTATTTGCCGTGCAGCAGTACCTGGGAGGGGCCTGTGATGCCTCAGGCACCGTGTTAGGCCCGACTTTCCTGAAGTCAGCAGCCATCCCCTCTCCCCTTGTTGCTGAAACAGCTTCTTAGGTTCTCGGGGCCGGACTTGCCGGCTGCTCCTTCTCACAGCTTCCCCTTCCTTCTCTGATCCTTAGGGGTTTTTTAAGAAGGGACTTTAGGACGACTCAGACCCGGTCTGGACTCGAGCTTTTGTTCTCTCCTGCCACAGCAATTATGGCTACTGCGATTGCGTCATTAATGATGTAATGGACACCAGGAGGTAATGTACACACAATGACGTGTTAGAATGTAAGCTCTTCGAGGGCGGGACTGTTTCACGCACTGTTGTATCCAACCATCGGCCCTTCCCTGGTGCTCAGCAAATCATTATGGAATTCAAAAGGTGGGGATCCCTGCCTGCCTTTTCTCCCTGGTATCCCCAGCCCCCCATGTCAGGCCTGCTCAGAGAAGATTTTTGAAGGCTTACTCTGCTCAAGACTGCATTAGCCTCCCTGTATACACCATCTCACTGAATCCCCACCACCGCCCTCCACATTACAGCTGGGCAATGGAGGCCCAGAGAGGTTGTGCGATTTGTACAAGGTCACACAGGCAGTAAGGGGCTGTGTCATGGTCTGACTCCAGGTCTTACTCTGCAACGAGTTGGATGATGGCCTTCCATAGTGGAGCCCATGCCCCAGTCCCCAGAACGTGTGAGTGTGACCTTAATTTGGAAAAAGGGTTTTTTCAGATGTATTCAGTTAGGGATCTGGAGATGAGATCATTGTGGTTTAGGGTAGGCCCCAATCCCATGATCAGTGTCTTTAGAAGAAAAGGGGAGGGGAGGGAATCTATGGAGAAGGCAGGAGGAAGGCAGGGCTATCAACCAAGGCCCACAGAGGCCACAGAAGCCGGGAGAGGCGTGGATCGGAGCCTCCCTCAGAGCCTCCGGAAGGAACCCACCGGCCATCACCCCAACTGCAGACTTCTGGTCTCCAGAACTCTGAGACAGTTTCTGTTGTTTTTAGCCACGATGGTCCCAGGAAACAGAGACCCCAGACCACAGTGGTGATGTAGCTGGTACTCCTTGCCAAGCCTGGAAGCCAGGGGCCACACGAGGCCCAGGCTGTGTGTCGGGGGCCTGCCCACCTGCCTTCTCTGGGCCTGATCGCCATGCAGTAAAGCCACGCTCAAGATATCACACGTCCCTCCAACTCTGACATTCTACAGCCCTCAAGAGAAACCATGAGCCAGGCGAGCAGGGCTATGTTGGGATTTTCAAATTTATTCCAACGTGCTGTGTGTTTTTTTTTAAAAAATATCCTCAGGCTGAACACTCAGCCAGAGCTGTAATAAAGGCAATTATTATACTTGTAAAAACCTCTCATTCACAGTACAGATGTAATTTACAACAAAGGTCACACACATCAATACTGAGCATTTTTTTCCTTTTGTACATCAGACTCTGTGCTTTAGACCTGCATGGATTTTTTGTTGAGTTTTTTTTTTTTTTTTCTTTTGCACTGATATATACCATACCGACATTGCAAGATGCAGGTGTAGAAACTGGAGTTTAAATAAAATTACAGGCAAAACTATCCCATCCCAGTGTGGCTGCTGTACATATCTACAGGACAATTTTTGGAATGTATTGCCATTTAAGAACATAGAAACTCTCTACAGACTATTTCACATACGGAATACATACACCTTTTAGAAAAAAAAAAGGCAAATATTTATCTTACAGAGCACATGTATCTTACATTTGCCTACACGTTTCTTTCTTCTGTTTCTTTTCCTCTCCCTCTTCTTTTTTTTTTTTTTTTTAAACGCTAGGTTTAGTAAAGTGATCATAAGTGCCGAAGCGGTTTTCTAATGGAAAGCAGACTGGAGCCACACCACGGAAGCAAAATTTGCGGGACTGGCCTTCGGGAGCTTTCTCCTCCTGCTCAAGGCTGCAGCTCTGTCTCCGAGGCAGGACTTTTGCTTTAAGGAGGATTTTTTTTTTTTTTTTCTGGAGAAAGGACTAAAGAGCAGTTCAGCTCAGATATATTGCTGGTTCCTATTCAGAAGTGCAGGGGGAGGATGGAACGGGATGCCAGAGATCTGGAAGCTGATTCTTTCAGACTTTTTCCCCCCAGAGGGAGGCAGAGGGACTTCTGGGTCTGGAAGTTGGAGGTGATGGAAAAGGGAGAGGAGGCAGTTTGCTGCTGTCAGCGTCCTGGAGGGTCTCTGCAGCTGGGCCGGAGTGCAAGCCATGGGTGGGTGGGGGGCCGGGGGTGGGCCTGGGAGCCGTGCCTCAGAGAGGAAGGGGGTTGGTACCCAGAATGGCCCTGAGTTTGCTAAGGGTGGACGGCATCCTGGAAGGTAGGCCTGGGTGCTGAGTGTCTTAGGATCCCTAACAGAGGGGGAGGGCTGGCTCTGAGACCTCGGCAACTTGGTTCCAGCCACGCTGCCGACAGCCAAGGACCACAGCGAGCCTGACACGAGGCGTGGCCGGCCTGCACCAACGGGTGTCTGCGGCAGCCAATTGGCACAGCTCTTGGTGCAGGGACTGGAGGGTCACATGCAAACTGCAAATGTGGGAGTGGTTGGGAGGGGACAGGGTACCCCCGGGGAGGGCATGGAGTGAGCGTCCTTTTCCAAATTATGGAGGTGGGGGGGGTCAGGGGCAGAGGCTGGCAGGAAGGGTTAGCCCTTGCCCAGCAACATCTGTCCCAGGCTGGTGGCACTGATTCCATCCCCCTGGGGATCGGTGTGGGGCAGCAGCCCTTCGGCCAGATTCTGTTCGCGCACTGTGTCCCTGTCATTGAGAAACGGATCTCGGGTGACTCCCGGTCCCCGTCCCCTCTGCCTGTGCCCGTGGGCCTGAGTGGCTGCGAGGACTCTCCCCCCTTGGCCACATTGACCATGACTGGGTCTCCCAGGGAGGAAACCTCAGTTGGCAGGCTGTCCCAGGACAGGGGAATGATGCCCAGGAGAGCAGGGGTGTGTGGCTGGGGGGCGGGGTGGGGAGAAGCCTGGCCAGCCCCAAGGTCAGGGGCTTGGCTCGGCTAGCAAAACCCCCGTCTGCTACTTTCTAGGTCTAGGCTGGAAGATCTTGCCCAAGAAGGTTTCACACCTGGGCTGAAGCAATGCCCTTTATCCAGCTTCCGGGCCCCAGGGCTAGAAGTATCCACTGGTAGGGCTGAGAGGTTAGGGTGAGGGAAGGTGAGGGAAGCCCGGGCTGTGACCGGGGCTGGGCACCTTCCCATTTCCTGTGAGGACAAAACAGCGCCAGTAGAGTTGCCCCAGGGTGGGCAGGAGCCGTGGACTCCGGGCCAGGCCCCTGAGCCCTGCCGGCTAACCTCGCCCCAGCACCCTGGAGCCCAGCGGACCCCCAGGGAGGCCCTTCCCTATTGTCCGGTTTGTGTCTTAGCGGAACCTGGGGCTGGCCTGTCTACTCAGCAGAGGCCAGGCAGGGAAAGGCCCAGAACTGGCAGAGGAGGGAATTATGGCCTCAGCCAGTGTCCTGTCTACACTTCGACCACTCCGGAGGCTCCAGGTACAGGAGTCACGAGGCCTGGCTGAGGACCGGGGACTGGTCAGGGAATTCGCTGCTCTGTAAGGCGGCTTCAGCACCTCGCCCGGGTGGGCCAGGACCGCGGGCCCTGTGCTTTCTCCCCCTTTGTAGAAATGAAAGAAAAAAAATTCTGGAAGGTTGAGAGAGAACCCGCCTCTCCCAGGGCAGGGTAAACATGAGTTCTGTATTTCAACTTGGGATTTTAATTTCTGGTCATATTATTTTCCTTACAAAGCAGGTTTTTGCCCCAGGAAATACAGGGCAGCTTCTTGAGGGAGGAGACGAGGCTGAGGGAGGGGACGCTGGCTGGTACTGATTGCTTTGGAGGAGAAGCCAGTTGACTTAGGACGATTCTTCTAGGTCAAGAGAATCTGAGGACGCTGGGAGGACCAAATACTATCCTCTTTGTGTGTGTGTGTGTGTGTGTGTGTGTGTGTGTGTGTAATTTTTCTAAGAGATTTAAGCCAACAAACAGGCCTGGGCAGTTCCCACCAGTCGTGGTTTTGGGTACTTCCTGGGGGTAGTGGAGGCTTCACAATGTGTGGGGTAGGGATGAGGGGAGGAATCCAGTCCTGCTTTTGAAAAGAGGTCCAGAAACAGGTCCCTGTCAACTTCCAGTTCTGAGCCCTTTGAGGGCCCTTTGAGCCATACGGACCAAACATGCAACGAAACCCAAGCCCCGGCCTCGGGAATGGCAAGGCAGTGCACCTTGGATCTTGACCCCTACGGGTTGGGCCCTGTCACTTCGGCCTTGTAGGAAGTTTCTAGAACAAGGCAGCCTGTAGCTGGGGCCCCGAAGCAAGGCCTCAGTTGGGTCCTCAGGAACCAGGAGAGGAACAGTCAGGGCTCCTTTTGCAGCTGGGGGGCTAGGGGCACAAGGTGGAGGGGAGGGGTTCAGGGTGAGGGGGGGAATTTGTCAGAATGCCAGGATGGGACCCCAAGTCAGGCCACCTGGGTATCAGGGAGCCCTGGGGGGAACCGGCAAGCTCCTACCTTATCTGTTCCTCTTATCTGTGTTGAAATCCTAAGAAAGGTAACATTTTCTTTTCCTTGGGAAAAAGAAAACTGGAGTTTTCTGGGCCTGCCTGTGGAGGCTGAGTGGGGTCCCCCTGCCTGTGTCCCCTCTGCTTTGGACCACTGGCCCTTCTGCTGGCAGGGAGAGGGGCCATTAGCTGGGGTGGAATGAAGTGGCAATAAATAGGAACCGTAAACATCTGTACATAGAAATGCTTGCTTTTACATTTAATATATATTTTTAAAGGTTTTTTGCTCCTTTTTTCTCTCTCTTTCAGTGCATCCCCCTCTCCCTCAGCAATGGCCACGTCTTGGCAGCCTTAGGGGGTGGCTGCACCCCGCAGTGGCCCAGGCTGAGGCCACAGCTACACCCTTTCTCAAAAAAAAAGCACAGAATATTCACAGCCTCAAACTCCTCGTGGGTTTTTTTTGTTTTGTTTTGTTTTTGTTTTTTATGTGTGCGTGTGTTTTGTTTGTTTCTTTTCAAGCAACAAAAGGTACAGAAAAAGGCACAGGTAACTGCATACGTGGGAAGATAGAACAGTTGGGTGCTGAGCAGAAGCTGCTTGGACAGATGGACAGATGGGAGAAGGAGCCCGTGAGAGCAAGATGAGCCGAGGAAGTTGGCTGGAAACGTCTGTCGCTGAACACCGGAAGCCAGATGCTGAAGCAGTCGGAGAGAGGCTAAGTGCTTGGGGGGCCCCTGTCCTTGGGCTGGAGTGGAAGTGCCCCAGGCCCCCCACTTCCTGAGGGCTCCGGGGAGCCCTGACGGGTCCTGGGTTCCCCAGAGAGGTTCCTCCTCCGGGCTGGGAAGCGAGTGGAGGCCTCTGCCAGGCAGCCCACGGAACTGCTGCGGTCCAGGGGCAGGGGCGAGGCGGTGGAGGCCACGGGGTTGGCCAGCGTGCGTGGCGACTCCAAGCGAGGGCTCCAGGACTCTGGCCGGCGGCCTTGGGGTAGCCGGGGTGAGGCCTCGGGCGGGGTGCGGGGGCTGTGGGAGGGCACGGGCTCTGCGGGCACCTCAACCACTTGGGGCTCCCAGTCAGGAGGTCTGCCCAGGCCCCCACTCGTCCTCTCCCTCTCCTTGGGGTAGTCCCTGCCCTCCAGCTCCGACGAGAGTGTGAATTTGGATACCTTAGCCACAGGGGACACGGAGGCTGACGAGCTCTCGGTGGGACTCCAGCGGCCTCGCTCCTGGGCCTCCCGGGCCCCTGTCAGGTCACTGCCACCTCCGGAGAAGCCACTGACCCAGGCGGCGGTGGGCCCCGGCAGCAGGGTGGGGTGGGCCCCCGGCCGGGCCTGCACCATCTGGATCCCGCCGATGGGAATCAGGGGGCACGGGGCGCGGGTCAAGTACTGGGAGTGCAGAGGGAGGTGGCTGAAGATGTTCTCCACCCGGGCCGGCGCGTGGCCGTGGAAGTCATGGGGGGCCGAGAAGGGTCGGGAGGAGGGAGGATGAGCAGGGCCTGGTGAGCAGGAGGGACTCCGGGATGCGGCCTTCTGCTGGGGTCAGAAGAGAAGACAGGGTAAGGCAAGGGCGACGTGCTGGCACACGGGGACCCCGAGGCCTAAAGATGGGGGCGGGGGCTCGCCCGAGACCACAGAGGAGGAGTCTCGGCTGAGCTGGGGTGGGAGCTGAGCTCCGACTCCCGGCCCGTGGCGCCACCCTGTCCCCAGCCCTGCGGGGGCCGGGAGCACACGAGGCCCCACAGTCTGGCTGCCTCGGGCCAACACACCTGACCCCCTATCTCGGTTCTGGTGCCTCTCCTGTTCCTGGTGCGGTCTTGACCCAACTCTCCCCTTGGAAATGAGCTCCCACTCTAGGTTCTTTACCTCCCCCCATCAGGAATGATAACGTGACCCCAAAATTAAAGGCCAAGGGAAGATTCCCGGCCCGTGCTCCTCCAGGAGCTCGAGCCTCTGAGCGGAAGTGTCGATGCTGCTGGTACCGGAGGGTGGCATTGGGTTAGGACCAAATGGCGACAGAAGGTGAGCTGACAGGGAAGGAGTTGCCTCGTGGTGGCAGGAGGGGACTGGGCTGCTGACGCGGGAACGCACGTGGAGCTGACCCGGTGGTGGCCGGCGCTTGTTAGCGTAGTGATGGCGGAGACGGCGCTGGGGACGGGGACAGGGATGGGGCTGATGGACAGGGATGGTTTGGCAGGGATGGCGTTGGTTGTGGTGTCCCTGAGGCTGCTGGTGACAGGGCTGTCGGGGACGTGGGGTTGGGGGGCTGGGAGGGGAATGGCACAAGCCTTTCCGCCTGCATCCAAGGCCAACCCTCGCGTCCGCGCTCTGTTGCTTCTGGGGCTACGCTGGCTGGCTCTGGGGGCCCCCGTGGGGTGCCTGTCACAGGAGGCGCCCCACAAACTTCTGCTGTGTTGTTAGCAATCACCGAGCTGGCGGGGCTGTGTAGCTACGGGTCCGATGACTTAGGGAGGAGTGCACTGTGCCCGCCCCCCACCCCCCATCAGGGACGAACAGCCCAGCCGCTCGGGGGCAGGAACTCACCCACGTGGAGGTGCAGGTCTCGGGGCTTCTGCCAAGAAGCTTGTGAGGTAGAGGCGCGGGCGGGTAGAGAGCCCGCGGGGCCAGCCCCGAGCCTGGGCCGCGTTCGCCCGCAGAGGGGCTGCCTTGCCCAGCCAAGGCCCACTTCCCCGGCAGCGCGGACCGTGGCGGTGACTCGGCCTGGCCCGGGGACCGTCTCCTGGTGGGTGAGTGTCTGGAGGGGCCCGGGTCTGGGGCCCCCTTGCGTTCGGGGGGCGGATGCGCTCGAGAGGGCAGTTCCCTTCCCAAAGGGCAGGGGGTAAGAGGAGAAAGCTCGAGTCTTGGAGACCCACAAGGGAGAGGGCCCGTCTGGGGGCCAGGCGGGCTGGGGGTGGAGGCCTGTGGCTCTCGGGCCGGTGAGTGTCGCTGGGGAGACGAGTCGCTTTTGGTTAGTGAGTGTTTGTGGGTCGGTGGTGGGAGGCTGCCTGCGTCTTTGCTTGGGGACCATGGCCTTCTTGGGGACACAGCCTTGGAGCTCGGGGCTGAGCCTGTGTCCTTCTCCACCGGGCCCGGAGGGGCTGGTCCCAGTGGGGGGAGGCACAGGGCGCTGTGGCAGGACGTGGAGCCACTGCCGGCGGCCAAGTGCTCGGCTTCCAAGCCAGAGCTGCCCCTCGTGGCCTGGCCGCCTGAGGTGGCATCTGGGGACCGCGGGCCAGGACCGGGGGAGGAGTCTGCCGGCAGCGAGGCCAGCGGGTCAGGTGGGGGTGCCTCCGAGGCCGGTCCCGATGGCTCGTCCTGGCTCTCCTCTTCGTCCTCATCCTCGTCTTCGTCCAGGTCCGAGTCCAAGTCCGAGTCCTCCAGGTCTGAAAACTGGTGCTCCGCCACGGCCTCTGCGCCCTCTCGCCCTTCTGAGTCCTGGAATGGGTCATCACTGGTTCCTGAGGGGTGGACACAGGAGGCCCTGGGGTCACAGCCGGCCCCACGTGACGCCCTCTATGTCCCATCCTTGTTTGCAAACCGGGCCTGACAGTTGTGGCCACCGCCCGAACTTGTGGAGAGGACAGGGGCCACAACGGCTGTGGGAACACCGTGTAAAGAATCCCATCCAGCAACAGTTACCTTGTAGCTACGCTGCGCCAGTTTCCTTCTAAGACCTTCACCTGTGTTAATTCATCCAGTCCTCAAATGATCCCGAGAGCTCGGCACTGTTCTTATCTTCATGTTACAGATGAGGGGACCGAGGTAAGCAAGATTAGGTAGCTTGCTCAAGTAAGGTAAGTCCTAGGGCCGGGACTGAACCGTAGCAAGCGAGACAAGCCTTTCTGTAGTTTTGTCTCTTCACTAGGATTTCAGGGCGGGCTCCCCTCTGAGCTGTGCAGTCACCTTGCTGTATTGTCCTTTCCCCTTCTGTCAAACAAATGTGACACTCTCACGTCCCTCACGGGCTTGGCCAGGGGGAATAAACACACACCGGGCATAGAGAAACGGCTCAAAATAATTACGGCCACTGGACACGTTCACGAGGAAATCTAGATTCTGGGACCCAGCTGCCAGGCGGGCCGGTCCAGGCAGCACCGGCCATGGTCAGTCTAAGCACCCACCCGCCACCACGGCCAGGCTGCTGCCGGCTGGCCCAGTAGCATCGGGCAGGTGGCAGGTCCTGGTCTCGGGGAGGGGGAGGGGTGGCTAAGCTGGCCTCAGACGGCACAGCAGGGTCCCCTCCCAGCGGCTCTTGCCCCGAGGACGTGTGGCCCTTGCAGAACTCCCGCTGCTCCCAGCCAGGAGGGAACGGACCTCAGGAGTACCTCCAGGTCTGGCCGCTGGTGGGGCAGCCCTGACCGGCCAGGTCACCTCTAACACGACAGCAGTCTAGCGTGGGCACCCCTGGGAGGGGCAGCAGTCAGGACTCAGGGGAGAGCGCTGCTGACATCTGGCCTAGCTGTCAGGGTCCTGAGGATTCGGGTCATGCCGGCCCCTCCCCGGGCTCATGGCCAGCACCCATTCGACCACCGACCGGGAGAGCTGGACACACAAGCTGCCCCGGACCACGGGTGCGGCCGGGCCTCCAAGCTCCCCCACGCCCAGCGGCCCTGGGGCTGGAAAGCCTAGCGTTCAAGACGCCTGCAGTGGATGATGGTCAAAAACCACGGGGTGGAACTGCGGGTGGGTCAAGGGACCAAGGGCAGGGTCTCCTGGCAGCCGGGGGCAGAGGGGAAGGCAGGAGGGGTGTGTGTGTGGGGGGGGGGGGATGCAAAACACAGAGCTGCAGTGCCCCAGGCCCTGCCTCAGACCTGACTGCAGACCCAGCAGCTCACCCCGCCTCACCCCTCATTTACATATGGGGAAATCCAGGCCCAGAGGGGGCAAGGGCTTCCTCCCCAAGATCCTCCAGGGAGCAGTGGCTGAGTCAGGACGAAGGTTTACAACCCTTGCATTATTACTCTGCCAGTATAAAAATGATGTTTATGCACCGAGAAGCAGGAAATGGTCTGGGTTTGGATCCCAGCTTTACCCTTCCTTGCTGTATGATGTGGTATGATTGACTTTCTCCACGTTCAGTTTCCTCATCTGTAAAACGGGGGTGAGAGCAATAAACGTCCCCCCATGAAGCTGAGGGTCTGACCCGTAGTAAGTACCCAATAAAACTTAGCAACTATCTCAAGTACCCTAATACGCCAAGCAGATGGTCAGCGCTGCAAGAATCTCACAGCGGATGGTCAGAAGGGTAGTTCCCCTAGTGAGAGAGTCAAGACCGGTGTCCCTTGATATCCAGCAGGGAGGGCTCCTAAACCGCCTCTTTACGAATGAGGAAGTGGAGGCCCAGAGTGGCCTGCCCTGGGCACCGAGGGCAGGAATGACGGAAGCCACGGGTCCCCTGCCCAGAACAGGGTTCTCCAGGCCCCCTGCAGCTGGGCTCCTGAAAGGCTGTATAGGATGCCCTTGCCTGGGGGGCCCATCCCCAGTGCCCCTCATGGCGCTGCCAGGCCACTGCTGGCATCACCGGCAAGGCTCGAGGCCTGGGACCAAGGAGGAGATGCCGAAGGAAGCCTGAGAGGGTGCCGAGGGGGTCTGGCCACACGGTGGCGCTGGTGCCCAACCTCCTCACTGTCAGGGGCGGGGCTTCGGCGGGGACCTGGCCACCGGAAGGCAGTGGTTCCTAGCCTTTCCCTAGTGCCCTTGGAGGCTGGCAGACAGGCGCCTCCCAGAACCTTCCTCATCATCACGGGAAGGGGCAACTCCGTCCTTCCAGTTTCTTAAGCCATAAACCTCGGGCTCATCCTTGGCTCCTTTTCTCTCATGCCACCACCATCCCCCCTCACGGTAGCAAAACCTGTCGGCTCCACCTGCGGAATGTTTCCAGAACCCTACCACTTCCCACCCCCACCCAGTCCGAGCCAATGTGCGCTCAGCTCGACAACTGCCTCCAGCCGCACCCCTTCTTGACTATTCTGTGCGCACAGTCACTGAGAGTTGGGGGACCTGACTCCACGGCACGGCCAAGCCCAACCCTTGACCTTCACCGCCCTATTATCTGAGGTCATCCCCCACCCCCCATCAGGTCCTCAGGAGCTCTGTACCTTCTGTTCCGTTTGGGGGAGAGCCCTTCCCCAGAACCCCACCCCAGCCCCCACCAGCTTCCTGACCCCTCCCCTCACGTTCTCTGCACACATCTACCAGACTGAACCCTCCCCACATCTCCCAGCCCCTCACTCACATCTTTGCTGCCCACTCATTGACCCTCTTCCATTCCGCATTTGTTCACTGCCCTGCTCCCTTCGAGAATGTAAGCTTTCGGAATAAAGCATACAGGTTTATTCACTGTGGGACCTCCAGCAGCTTGAATAGGCTCTGGGATAGAGCGGGTGTTCAGGAATTATTTCTAGAATAAATGCACTGATTTTATCCTCAAACAAGGTGGGTACGGTTATCCTTTTTTTGCCTCATTGGGAAACTGAGATTGGGAGAGGGGCAGGGACCAGCCCTGGGTCCCTCAGGGGACCTTGGTGCGTGCCAGCAGACCTCCTGACTCTCTCCCGGGCGGGCTCCGCGCTCCCCCAGCTCCGGCTCCCCCAGGCCCAGCCAACGGGCACTGGGTGGCATGCAGCCAGCATTTTGAATCCCGATTCTGATTTTAGGGAATCTGGTCAAAGGGTTGCTGGGTACAGGAGGAATGCTCCTGGCCTCCCTGACCTCCCTTTGCTGGGGTAGGGAGGGGGAGACGCTGCTGTCCACCTCCCGAAGTCCCTCTGGCCCCCTCCCTGGAAACCATGGCTGGCCAGGGCCTTTGAAGCCCCCACGCCCTCCTCTGCTGCGTTTTTTCAGAAGTAGTTTCTAACGCACCTCTTGCTGATGGAGGGTTTTGGCCAGGATGCGGTGCTGGGCTGTGGGGTTCGATGGGGAGGGGCGAGGGGCTGTCAGGTCTGGCTTTGGCTCTCTCGAAAGTTTCCCAAGTTCTAAAAGGCGCAGGTGTCAGGCTCAGGCCCGGAGTGTGGAGGTGGGGGTGCACGTGTGGAGCGTGTAGGAGTACGTACCCCGCCCCCGCGTCACCGTGAGGATTTATGAGATAATCCACGGCACGGGTTTACAACCTGCCGGACATGTAGTGGGTGCTCAGTGTGGACTGCAATTACTCGTGTGCTGGTGCGTGCACCCCCGTCCGCCGAGCACCTGCCAGGTGTCAGGCATGCCACCTCCTTGCTAGACCGCGATGCACGCTCAAGGTGACACAGCACGGCACTCCCAGTGTACGGAGAGGAGGGGGCAGTCCTTCCTATCTCCCAGTAGGTGGGAACCCTGGAGGGGAGGGCCTGCAAGAGGGCGAGGAGAGAGCAGGGAGAGGAGGAAGGGGAGGGCAAGGGGGGCAGGGTGAGGAGCAGGCAGAGGAAGAGGGGGAGACAGTGAGGAGGGCGGGGGGGGGTAGAGGAGGGAGTTCGCAGTTCGGTACCTTCTTCGGCTTCCAGCTCCTCCAGCACCCCTGTCTCTTGGCACTTTTTGCTGTGGGCCTTCGACTTCATGTGCTTAGTCAGATTCCCTGGAAAGAAATGAGAACAGACTCAGGTTTCTGGCCGCAGGGCAGGGGGCCATCGCAGGCCCTGGGCTCGCCACCGACACAGTGCCCGGTGGGCAGGCTGTGGCTTCCAAGACCCGTCAGGGCCCCACCAGCTGCAGGGGCCGGGCGAGGGGGCCGGGACGCCCCTGGGCCCGGGAGCTCAGGCTGGGATGTGCCCCACAGCCACGGTTCAGGACAGTGCCCAGGGGCTGGGGGAGGATGGGGAGGGGACTGGGAGATGGCAGAGGGTGTAATGAGGAAGTGAGATGCTGGTTAGAAAACAAACAAAAGAGAAATTAAAAAGGCAACTCATGTGTAATAAGTTTTTCCTGCTTTGGGTTTAACTCTGGGCCCAGGAGCTAGTGACCCTCATGGAACAGGGTTTGCGGCCTCCTCAGATGCTGGGATGCCCAGAGGGCCCCTGTTAACCCATGTGCTGGGTGGATGCTGAGGACGTCCTTCCAACTGAGGCCACGTGTGGGGCAGCCCACAGGGTTTGGGGAGAAGAATCAGGACAAAGATACTGTTAGAAATGGAGAAAGAGGGTGCCTGGGTGGCTTGGTTGTTAAGCATCTGCCTTTGGCTCAGGTCATGATCCCAGCATCCTGGGATCGAGCCCCATTCTGGGCTCCCTGCTTGGCGGGAAGCATGCTTCTCCCTCTCCAGCTTCCCTTTGCTTGTGTTCATAAATAAAATCTTAAAAAAAAAAAAAAAAGAAAGGAGAAAGAGCAGAAGGTATAGGGAAGTCTGCTGGACAGGGAACGGTGGGCCACAGAGCCTTCCTTGGAGAAGTTGTGGCGTGGACCCCCGTTTCCCCCAGGTCACTGCGCTGTGCAGACAAAGGCAGGGAGGGCTGGGCAAAGGTTCTGCCCACTCCATCCCTGCCTCTGCCCTAAGCGGTCTGTCCGGCCCCACAGCTGTGAGCAGGGGCAGCAGGTCCGTGAGACCAGGGGGAAGGTAGTGACACCTCTGTTCTCCCCCGGGCGTGCGCAGCATTAACCTCTGCGGGCAGGAGCACCCAGGGAAGGAGAGGCAGAGCACCCCAGTCCGCCCCAGAAGGATGCAGGCCAGGTGCCTCAGGATGCTCCTTTGGGCTCAGCAGCCACCTCCAAATTGTGATGGTCTCACCGTGGCCCGCAGATTGCTACATTTGCCCGTGACCGTTCATGTAACAATCGTCAGTGCCCAGAGTCAGGTGCTATCTCACTGAGCTTATTAATTGGCAGGTTTGGATAGACGGTTGGAAGAGAGAAGAATGGACACTTGAGTAGATGCATAGAGAGACTGACCGGTAGGCGGATGGATGGATGGATGGACAGACAGATGGGTAAGTGGGTAAGAGGAAAAATAGGGTGAAGGAAGAAGAGGAAGAATGTGGGGAGATGGACAGGACACTGGATGATTAGATAAGCAGATGGAGAGACAGATGGGGAATAGACGGTTAGATAAAAAAAATAAATGGAAGGATAGCTGGAAAATGGGCTAATAAACAGGTGGGCAGCTGGAGAACTGAGGGGAGGGAGAGGCAGGGGTGAATGGGAGAGTGGCTGGTTGGTTGCAAGGGTGAGGGGCTACATGCAGGAGGGACCAGCAGGAGGAGAAAAGACTGGGCAGGGGGTAGAAGGGTGAGTTGGTGGGACGACAGGTGTGAGAGTAGGAGGAGCAGAGAGCAGACAGAATGAGAGAATAAATGGAAAGATATATGGGTAGGACGACAACCCTGGAGGTGGCAGAAATGGATAGACAGGAGAGATGGAGAGTTGGGTGGGTAGGCGAAACAGAAGAGAGCCCGTGGGTGATCCAAAGGATGCTTCCTAATCATTCTGAGAATTAAGGAATTTGTAGGGTTTTGCTGAGAAGGCGATGGGAACCTTAACCCGGGATTCCCTGAGGTGCGCAGGTCAAGGGCAGGAGGGATGGAAAAGGACTCGTTTCTTTCGTCTTTCTTCCCTTACTCCTAGTGTGTGACTGTACCCTTCCCCACTCAGATTCTCCTCCTATAAGCAGACAGAAACCTGGATCTTTTACTCCTGGCCAAAGGGAAAGCACAGTCATAATTTCCAGAGGCACGCTGGGGCCAGAGGGTCCCCAATGGTCCCTATCGAACAGTGGGGGCCTCTGCCCTCCCTATCATGAGCAAGTAAACCTTGAGTAGGACGTCAAGGGCTGGTGAAGGCAGCTGGGCTCTTCCAGGGGCCCGAGATTTCGGCGGTCTCCTGAGGTTCTGGGACTGGCCCGCTGTCCCCAGACCACAGAGCACCGTGCACACCGCTCATCCGGGCTACGACACTGTTCGCCATACACGTTCCATCGGGAAGGTTTAGGTCTCTTTTCAACCAAGGTAGGTGCCGAGCACACAACGGGTGCACAATCACCACATGGGGGCTATGTTCTCCTCATTGCAGAAGCGAAGTGTTGGAAGGAACCTCCCAGACCAAGTAATCCAAGCGCCCTCGGGCACGGGGCGGGGGGAGAGTGGTTTTTGCTTTAACTCGGCCCGGAGGTGCTGTTGGACACGATTACCAACTGTCTCGGCTGCCGGGACGCCACGGGACGGCGCCCGCGGGTCAGTGGGTGGGTTGGTACAGCTAACCCCATCTAGAAGCTGGTTTGGGGGCTCCGGGGGTCTCGTTGGCCTCGGGTCTGAGTTTGGGCCCCATTGCTGGCTAGCTGCGTGCTCTCAGGCAGGCCTCTTAACCTTCTGACCCCCATGCTGCAACTCTGAAGTCACGCCTACCTCTCAGGGGTGCTGGGAGGGGCTGACGGACCAGAGCACGGGGAGAGCGGATGCTCGCCTCGTGGGAACCCCTTCCCTAGGGAACCCTCCCCCGCCCGCGTGACCACCCTTCCGTACTGGGCACCAGGGACTCTGCCACGCGCCATGCTGGTCGTGGGGGACAGGAGGCCAGTGGATTCGCCCTCTGGTCTGGGCTCAGGGGCTCCCAGGAGAAGGTGCCAGTGGCCCCTGGAGGCCGCAGGGAGGAGTCAGGGAGTTTGAGGGGACTCTGCCGTGTGGTCTGGGTGACAGGAGACGAGGCTGACTGAGCGGCCCTGAGTGTCACCCAGTGCCCTCCCCAACCTCCCCTCCCTGGGCCGCTTCTGGGAATTTAGGGACGTGTGCCCCATGGCGGCAGGCCTCTTTTCTGGCTCAGACACCCCTTCTCTGTGAAGGAGCAGAATTTCAGCTTGCTCGGCCGAGTCCATGGCTTCTCACGGTCGTCCCGGCCCCCCAGCTCCCACCCGAAGCCCCCCAGTCCTAGAATGGAGGCAGAAAGGCAGGCGGATGGAAAATGATGAGTGTCTGGAAGAGAGGTGGGACGCCTGCCAAGGGCACCGGCTGACGGCTCTGCCTCATTCGGCTTGGACCCACCGCCCTCCTTCGGCCCCCGTGGCCCTGACTGACGCCTGGCCACAGTTGTCATCGCGGTTCCCTGCGGCGACCAGCGCAAGGGCCTATACGCGGCACAGCCACCCCGCTGGCATCTGGGAGCCATCGGAGAAGAGGAAAGGGGACGCCCAGACCTCCACAGGGGACATTGTGGCAGCCTTTCCCACACGACCCCCTGAGACGCCTCCGCTCGCGCCCAGGGGCCCGAGCTGCCGCCACAATGTCCAACACGGAGACGGAGACACAGACAGGCAGACAGAGACGGACAGGAAAGGCTCCCCAGGCCTGAGCACAGCCAGGTGGTGGTGAGGGGGCGACCCGAGGACCACCGGGCCCAGCCAGAGCCCAGGGGTGAGAGGGGAGGGAGGGGATGGCAGCCCGAAGGAAGCCGAGAGTCTGAGAGGAGGTGCCGGAGGTTCCTGAGTGATGGCTGAAGGCCCTCCCCCTCCAGGAAGACACAAGACCCTGGAAAAACAGGGGCCTCAGCATCCCCTGCTGCTGCCCTCAGTCCCTGCATGCAGAGACAGCCAAGACCAAGCTTCCTCTGCTGCCGCTGGCTGCCACCCACCCGCAACCGGCCCCTTTCTGCAGTCACAGTTTGAGATGCCGCCATTTTGGAGCCGCTTACTGCTTTGGCTCTGAAGGTGTGGCCTTCTAGAAGCTTCTGTGAGCATTTGAAGAGAGCTCAGAACGCTCCCTGATCCCCGGCTGGGAACCGAGCCTCCTGGGCCTGGCCTGCAGGGCAGTGTGGGCAAGCTGCACACCCAGGACTCCACGGCCCCGGGCGTGCGGCGCATCTGCAGCCCTTCTGCTCAGGTCATGCCCTCCGGCCCCTCTGGCGCTCTGTGCCGGCCCAACGGGGCCCAGGAAGAGACTGCAGACAGGCTTGGCATGGCCTCCAGTGAAAAGAGCTCTGGAAAAGAGGTGTTCCTGCCAGGGACCAGGCCTTTTCTCTCCAAAAAAGGCAGGGGAAGCTAAAAGGGACCCCTCTTTGGAGAGACTCTCTGGCTGGGAACCTAGATGGGTTTTTCTAGCGTCACATGGCAGGGGGAAGGCTCCCCGAGATGGTTCTCTGGGTGCTGGGTCCAGGTGAGCTCCAGGTAACCCTGGGCTGGGATGTGCTCTCGGGACCGGGGTCCTCACACTGAGAGCAGAACACAGCCTGGAACCAGGGGCAGCTGCAGTGACCCACTCTGGAGGCCACCTGACCGGCTTCCCGAGCTTGCCACTCCTTCTAGAGAAGGGGGATCTGCTCACAGAGAGCAAGGTAATGGGGGGGTGCCCTGAGGTGGGGGTCCTGGGTTCGCCTTACAGCTTTAGTGTTAACAGTCACGTGTTTGAGGGGACTGGCTTTCTTCACCTTCAAGGGTGTTTTGGACAAGAGGCTTTTTATTCTGTTACTTAAATTATCAGTCAACTATTCCCATCTCTCTTCTTCCATGAAGTTCCACTGGCCGCCTAAGGCCAGAGGGAGTGGGACTGTAGGGGACACAGCAGGGACAGAGCCCACATCCAGGCCCAAGGCATGCTGGGTTGTGCTGCCTTGGACATGGCAGGGCTCTGGGGCTGGATGCACCCATGATGTGGGGGGCTGGGTTCCAGGCCTCCCTGTCCTCTCTGGGGACCCTTCGGAACATTGTTTATGAGACGCCAAGGGAGAAGATCGGAGAAGGAAAGTGGGAGGGAGGGAGCCTCCATGCCACCTAAAACCTAGGTGGGAAAGTTTGAGGTCCCCTGAGAAGGATGGCCAGAGGACAGAGGAGGGCAGGGGCCGGTGAACCGGGTTAGGTGAGCAAAGGTGGAGCTCGGGCAGAGAGGGGCCGGGAGCCAGGGCATGCGGTAAGTTGCCCCGAACCCGGTCCAGAGAGAGCCGAGGGGGCCAGCAAGAGGAAGAGGAAGGGAAGAAGGCTGGCGAACTCCGCAGGGCTCAGCCCGGCCTCTCTGGCTGGGAGCGGCTTGACCAGCAGAAGAAAGATCGAGTGGCACCGCTGAATCTGCTCTGGGGTTCTGTCCGCGGAAACGCCACACAGCACAGTGGGGACCAGCATGGAGGCCTCCCGCTTGCTCAAAGGAGGAGGCAGGACTCTCACGCCCAAATCCTGACCCAAGAATCTGCAAAGCACAAGAGGCTGAAGCCATCAGGGGGGTCAAGAGCCCCAGGCCTTCCCCGGCTTCACCTCTGTCCCTCCGCTCAGCTACCAGGAAGCGATGTGCAAGCAGCCGTTTCTTCCCTGCCTGGCCTGCGGGAATCGCGCGGGGAGCAGCCTGATCCAAGTCCCAGGGACTCGGCCCCGTTTGTTCACCGGAGGGTCCGGGCCTGGGCAGGGGGGAGGCGAGCGGGCCTGGGCTGAGAGCTGCGGAGGGGCCTGGTGGGTGGGCAGGAACAATGGTCTGAGTGGTGAGGCGGGTGGAGGCAGGGGTGAGTTCTGCCATGAGAAGTGACCATGCGAGTGTTCTGTGTGGCTCGGAGTGGAATGGAGTTCCGGATGCAGGAGTGGTGGTGACAAGTGTGGATGCTGGAGCTCACCAGCTCAGTGGGTCAAGGGCTAAGGAGACATGCAGAGGGACAAAGGGAGTGAGAGAAAATGAAAACCGGGAACCGTGTGCAAGAGCGCCACCTGGCGGCAGGGGAAGTAGGCAGGTGGAGGAGCTGGGTGGGATCCAAGAGGACAGGCTGGGGCAGCAGGGGGGTGCCACGGCCCCCTTCCAGAACGGGCTGCTGCTCGGCTGGCCGCTGGGGAGCCCGGGCAGTGGAGGGGCGGTGCGGGGAGGCGCCCAGGCCCCAGGCAGAGCGGTCCGGGCCTCTGAGCTCTGTGCTAGGGCTCCCAGAGGGGAGCTCCCTACAGTGGGCCAGGGCAGTGCTCCAGCTGACTGTCTCTTACCTTTGGTTTTAAAAGCAAAGTGACAGTGCTTGCACACATAGGGCCGGACGTCAGTGTGGGTGCGGATGTGTTTCTTCAGCATGCTGGGCTTCTTGCAGCGAATTCCACACTCCTCACAAACATATTTCCCTCGGCCGCGGCCTCGCACATATACATACTCTTCGTTTGATTTGTACCTATGAGCAACAGGCGTCATGGTAAAGGAAAAAAAAAAGGAGGAGAAGAGGCTGGTTCCCACCTCAGAAGATGGACGCGTTTCCGAGCCGCCTCCAGCCCTTCACGGATACTGGGCCAGGAGGGCGCGAACCGAGAGAACCGTGTGGGGCGGGGGGGAGGGAGTGGCCCTGGGGATCCACCGCGGACCCCTTGCACCTGCCGAGCCCTTGGCCGCGTACGGCTGCCCCTGTCTTCCCTCTGGAGGCAGCAGGCCCTGTGCTTCCCGCTGGGAACCGAAGCCACAGGTTCGCGGAGGGCCTTTGCTCCAGAGTCGGCCTCTGCCGCAAAGGACGGCCCCTCTGGGCCACAGGGTCACAGCACAAGTGGGAGAAGGCGACAACCACTCTCCAACCGCTCGAGTGGCTACCATCTGCCGAGGGCTCCCTCTGGGCCGGACACTTGACACAAATTAAATCACAACCGCAAGCACGAGCCCGTAAGAGCCTGAGGCTCTAAAGTCCCACAGCCAGAAAGGTATGGACTAGGATCTGAACCTGCCTGCTCCAAAACTTGTCCACCTCCCAGGAGGGGCAACAAGCGCTAAAACAGCCTGCTCGGAAGCTGCCTGGTCACGGCTGTCACTGCTGTGACCAAGGCATGTGGGACCGCCATCGCGTCCCTGTTCTGAGAGTCAGAAACCAGGAGCCCTGTGAGCTCCCCGACCACGTTCCCCGCCGAGCCGTGAAGCTCTCGGGACCCAGATTCCAGTCACCTTGCTCCCAGGGATCCCCCGGGGTCACCGCATCAGGGCCCAAAGCTCTCCTCGGGTAGCTCCTGGGGCAGCCAGCCCGCCTGCGGGGCCTCGGGGCCACCAGGGCTCTTGGTCCTGAACCAGAATGCTCCTATTTCCCCCGAGAAGGAAGCCCATGAGGCTCACGTGCTACGACCCGCATCAAAACGCCAAGTTGGTCTCTGATGCTATAGACGCGCCCATCTCCCGGCTGCGGCAGAAAGGCTCTGCGGGGGCTGTGGGGCTGCTTCCTGGTGTGATTCCAGGACAAGAGCCTTCTGATGCGTGAGGCCGGGGGTTCTGGTGGCATGGGTGCCTTAGGGAAGGTGCGGCCCCTCGGCCCGCGGAGCGTGCCCCCCGCGCCTAGCAGGAGGCCTGCCTGTGCCCCACACTCAGGCTACACAACAGGCCCCGGCCCAGCGGCCTTGGCACATAAACTCGGGCAGGCGCAGGGGGCAGGGAGGCGGCTGGGGGGGAGGTGAGGCGGTGGGGACGGCAACTGGGGCTCAGTCCTACTCTGCAGGGGCCGTCAGCTTCTGGCTGGGAGGGTGGCACTGGAGGACCGGAAAGAGGGAGGGAGCAGCAGGAGGCAGCCAGCAGGTGGCGACGGAGTGATCACACACACACACACACACACACACACACACTCACACACTCACACACTCACACATGCACTGCTGTCCACAAGTCCCCGAAGGGCCTGGTATTCGTCAGCTCCCTTTGGCCGACCAATGCGTCTCCTGTCGTCTGAAACCACCTGGCCCCTGACAGGCCCTGACTGCTAGCGGCTAGCGGCGGGCGCCCTGCTCTCAGGGGAGGGGCCAACGTCTACCTGATCCAGGCCAAAGTGACATCTTGTGTTCAAGGGAGGAGGGGAGGGCTGTGGGGGTGGCGGGGAGAGATGACTCTCATCGCTCTTATGAAGGGGGGGGGGCCCGTCTCCCAGGGACAACGGCTCACCCTCACGCAGCAGGACGCCTGGACCCCAACTGGCTTCCCACACTTGGATTTTAACTCCTGTGTCCCTCTGTGGCCCCTTGGGACTCAGTCTAAGACAGAGTGGGCGCCCTTTCCCCAGCCAGAGAAGAAAGAAGTGGGAATGGCTTGGTCTCTTCTTGGCACGGGAGGCTCTGCCACCACCCGGAATCCGACCTCCACTCGGCCCTGCTCGGCGGGTCCAGGCCGCCCCTCCCCTCCAACTTCTGGTGCGAAGGCGGCCCTCACTGCCCCCCCTCCAGCCCGCTGCTGTGCTGGGCGCCGTGAGCTGGGCCCGCCGCCGCTCTGACTCTCCTGTGCCTGGGCTCTGCTCCACGCTCAAGCCAACTCGGAGTCAAGTAGCAGCTGCGACCGGTGGCTGCTCTCAGACCCCCCAGTTCTTCCCCCACAGCAAGCTTAGACCACAGCTGGTCTTCCCGGGCTCACGCTTACGTGTCTGCAGGCACGCACATGTGTGCACACACATGCACATAGAAAAAACTCTGAACCTTCGAGGGTTGTGGCTTGACTTGGGTGCCTTGACCATGGAAGGTGTGTGTAAGCCGCTGGGGAGCACAAGGGGACTTGGAGGGGCTGGAGAGGATGGTGAGAGATGGAGCAGGAAGGGGGACCAGGAACAAAGGCAAGAGGGGCTAAAAGGCCTGACGGACTTGGGGGCTGAGAGCAGCCGACGTGGGGCAGGCAGGACCAATGGGATCACCGTCCCTGTCGGCCCTGAATGCCACGCTAAGAAGTTTAGACTTGATCAAAGTTGTCGTCAAGATAAAGCCTCAGAGAGAAGATGCTTCCCTGGCACCACGGGGATGGTCTGGAGGGAGAGAGGCTTCGAGTCCCCACAAGAAGCGTGTGTTTTAGGACAGGCGGCCATCGGGTGGGGTAAGGGTCACAACGAGGCAGAAACCGAGATCGAAGTTTTCAGTGTGGCTGCCTTAGGTGGTACCGCCTATGGGCTTGGAGGCGAGTGATGAGGGGCCCCAGGCCTCTGCTGAGAGTGAGATGCCCGTGAGGAAGCCGCGCAGAGATGCCCAGGATATGGCTGCAAATCCTCGGGACTCACAACGGGACGGGCGGCTTTGTGGGGGGAGGAAGACGACTGCTCAGGAGAGGACTGAAAGTGACGAGAGGGCAGTGTGAGGGTCTAGGAGGCTCCCCAATGTGAGGGGGGAGCAGAAACACGGCCCAGAAACACGGAGCTCAGGAAGTCTGGAAGCCAAGAGAACGGGACTGGAGCAGGCAGGAGGCACCTGATCCAACGTCCTGGAGGAGGATGGTTCCCTAGGAGGAAGGGCCTCAGGAGGAGAAGGGCCCTGGGACTTGAAGAGCTCGGGCCTAGTTGAAAGGCCCAGAGCCGATGACTTCTCTATCCCTTGAAAGCTGAGATTGGGATTCATACAGCTCAACACTCTGTGGTTCCCAAAGGGCCCAGCCCAAGGACAGGCATGGGACAACCGTCCAGTGTGGGCTGGATCCTCCCCACCAGCTCAGCACCAGCCTCTGCTTCCCCAGCAGCTCCACGGCGTCTGCCTTCTGGAACATTCCGCCATCATGGACCACACCACACTTACCCGTCAACCGACCAACCAACCAACCTCAAAGCCTTGCTGGACCCCAACCCACGCCAGCTACTGCTCCCTCAGCTTCCTTTCTCAGCCAGGCCTGCTCTCCCTGTCTGCTCACCACTTCCGTGATCCCGCTTCCCTGGCCGACTGTCCCTGCCAAGGTCACACGTTGCTAAATCCAAAGGACAGCTGCCTCTTCCTGTCTGCCCTTTTGTGGGTTTTCTAGAGGCTCCTGCCTGGCTTGGTGACCCCTCCTGTAGGCTCCTTCCTTACCCTTTTCCCACGCTGCCGCTCCCCAGGCTCCCCAGGCTCCGGCCTGCACTCTCCTCCCCTCACCCCTCCCAGGTGATGCCCTATGCGCACGCCTGACTTTCCACCTGGACGCCGACGGATTCCCTGTTCTCTCGAGGTCTGACCTCCCTGCTGTGCGTCCAGATGTCCCCTATCTCCCCTGGTGGTGGTCAGGCCCCTTACTCCCCGCACGCCCAGAACCTCGTTTCCATGTCCCCCCTCCAGCACCGCCTCCTCCTGGGCACCTGTCTCCGTAAGCAGAACACATACACGTGTGTGGCCAGCAAGGCCGGCGGCTGGGGCTTCCTCTCTCCCACACGACTGTGTCCTTTCTTCATAGAGCAGCCAGAGGGAGTGGGCCCTAACATGCACCATCAGGCTGCTCCCGGCCTGGGGGGATGCTCCCCCACCTCCGTCAGGATAAGGCCGTGTCCCTGCATGGGCGCGCCACCTGGCTGGCTACCTCCCCTGGGCCCCGCCCCCTGTGCCCCACCACCAACCTCGCCAATCACGCTGGGGGCCGTGGAAGCCCTTCACTCCAGCCTTCGCTCCAGCCTTCTGCCCTCCCCAGCACCACCTGCCCGGCCCCTCTGTTTCTTCAGGGTTTTGCCCAAAGGTCCCTTCCTCCAGATCCCTCTCTTACCCCTCTGAGCCCGGGGGTCCCACCCGCTCCTCCTTCACAGCGCGGTCAAGCTGTGTGCACGGCGACGGCCTTCTCAACATGTGTAGTCCCCGTTATCCCAGCTGTTGGTGCATCCCCAGGGCTTAGCACAGCGCCCGACCCCCAGCAAGGGCTCGGCACGCCTCGGCTGCCCGTAAAAGAGCCCAGACCCAGGCCTGTTCTCCGGGTCTGCTCTAATCAGACTCTCAGCCGCGACACCCCCACTCGGCGAGGCTAGGATACAGGCTCGGCACAATGCAGTGGCCTCCCCACGGGCATGGCACAGGGCCAGTCCCTCCTAGCCACGATGCGCTGGCTGAACACTCTCCACTCCCTGGTAGGAACCATTCTGCTCACAGGTCAGCACGAGACCTGGGTCCGAGTTCTGGCTCCTGCTCGAACTTGCCGGGCGACCTTGCGTAAGTCACCTCCCGTTCCTTGGAAACGGTCAACCTTCGTTGCCCTGAGATACACCAAGCCCCGTCACATGCCTGACCTCAACTGGCCCTCGCATCGGCCTTTTGCCATCGTCCCCATTTTACGGAATAGAGAACCGAGGCCCCGGGAGTTTCAGTGACGTGGCCAAAGCCAGCCGGTCAGCAATCTCATCCCCCAGCCCCCAGCCCTGCACAGACTTGCTGCACAATACTTTTCAATGACGTTGACCAAGGTTTCCTTAGCACTTTCCTTCTCCAGGATTCCCAGGGGCCCGAGACACGGCAGACAAAGGAGAACAGCATCATTCTCCACCCAGCCCTTCCTGAAAGGGCCGCCAGCTCTGGGCGGGCCCCGCAGGTGTTGACAGCTACAGAAAAATGCCTTGCAGAAACCCAGGCCAGGAAACCAGAAAACCATGGTGGGGCCCCGAGGGGCACCGTTCTGCCTCCCAGGTCTGCTGGCTCCTCCCTGTCGCCCCAAGGCTGCCCTTGACCCAGGGGGAGAAGTGACCTGCCCTCCCTGCCAGTTTGGAGGCCACAGACAGCCCCCGCCGACAGGCCTGGGTGCAGCGGGCTCGCGGCTCCCGGGATAGGGAGCCATTTCTCTGAGCCCCACCATCTGCCTGCCTGTCTTCTGCTCCCCTGACAAGCCAGAGGTGTCAGCCAGCGTGGGAAATGTTAAGTTTTGTTCTTAAAGACAGATAGCTATTTCTGAGGATTCCAGAATGTCTCTGTAAGAGGGACTTTGAGACCAGACAGCTGGGCGACCTGAGGCCGAGTCACGATGGCCACATGGCAAAGGAGCCGTGCAGAGCAGGGCTGGTCTGACCACGGCCGCGGCACCAGGGGGTCGGGGAGGGGGGCTGGGATGGGGGGGTGGTCCCAGACCCCTGCCTCCTGGACTCGGCTTTTTGGTTCTGCTGCCTTAGGTGGAGCAAAGAGCAGGACCGCCGGAAGGGGCGTGGAGCCGCTAGAACCTCTCAGGTGTGGTTTTGTTCTTATGCTGCAGCAGACTCACGGATCAAAGGAAAAGAGCGAGACTCTCCAGCAACCCCCTGATCCGGGGGGGTCTTGTTATAGTCCTCTGATAGAGAAGGAAACAGAACCAGAGAGGCGGAGCATCTCGCCACGGCTACAAGGCAACTACCGAGTGGGGAAGCACAGCCTGGACCCTGGGTCTGACCCCGGGAGGTCCGACAGAGGACACAGCAGCACCTGCCTTCTCTTCCAGTCCCGCAGCCGGGGCTGCCGAGCTGCCTGACCGGGAACGGCTGTGGCTCTAGACTCCTCGGAGGCATTTCTGAAGCCCGCAGCTCTGCCAAGGGGGCCCCGGCTCAGTGCACACGGCGCACCCTCCACCCCAGACTCCGGAGACAGAGGGGATGGGAAATAAATGTCATCTCAGTCACGGTGACGGGTGAGCTGTGCTTGGCTCTGCTGATGATGAAGATTCGGCAAGGAAGCTGCTCCGTGAGGGAGTGAGCTCCCTGTCACTCGCACTGTTCACCCAGAGGGAGCCTGGAGCGGGTAGAAGTTCAAGGTTACTGCATAGCCACCCCGCGTCCAGCACCGCGAAGCCTGCTTCCTCCTACGGTGGCGCTATAAGATGGACATAGTTATCCATTACGTATTTCGTATTTATTCCAATAAACAGATATATTTATTCCTGACCCAAGGGAGGCTCAGGGTGCTAGGTGGGGGCGGGGCTGGCTGACTGAGCGGGCAGAGGAGGCGTGGGCGTGAGGGCTGAGGTGGGCCGGAAGGCAGGGGACAGTCCCTCTCTAAAGGGATAGTGGCCACACCTTCCCAGCCAAGGGTTGCACGATGCTGGCAGATCTTCCAGGTTTTCAAGAAAACCACAAATACAGATTTCTAATAATATCGGTCTACTCTTACATAGCTCTTCCTGGGCTCCAAGTGCTATTTTAGATGCTTTATATGCATTACTTCACTTAAACCCCATGGCAACCCATTAAGACAGGGGCTCTAGTTGTCCTCATTTACACAGGAGAAACCGGAGTCACAGAGAGGTTAAGTAACCTGCCCAAGGCCACACAGCCGGTAAGTTAAGAGAGCTAGAATCTGATCCCAGGTCACAGGTTACAAAGTTCAGGTGCTTCATGGCTATGCGCTTCTAACTAACACTTGAAATCACCTGTTTTAAAAGACAATTCAAGACACATAAAATAGAAGGAGAGGAAGATCCAGCCCAGAGCTAAACTTCTGGCTCAAAGTAATTTCCCCAAGGTCACGAAGCTGGCAGGGGTCTGTCTGACCTTCAAGCCATGACTTTTCTCTCTGCCAAGCTGCATTTCTCTCCTAAAGGAGGGGGTGGACTCTGGCCTCCGAGTTACCGTCCTAATCCGAGCTCTCTGAGGCTGCTCTGCAGCTATGTTACTGACTTTTCCATAGATTAGGAATATTTTATCATTAAACCCTCACCAATCTTCCGAATCTGCGTACAATCATGCCAAGCAAGAGGAAGAGGCGATGGGAGGTGTGCACATGGTCGCCCTGAGTCCCACTTTTGCAGGGAGCCTGTGTCCCCCAAAGTGAGGTTAGAGTCGGTTCCCAGAGGTCACTGTGTCCCGGAAAGTCCCGCCACAGCAGGCCCATCGGCTTGTCCGCAGAGACATGTGGCTCTCTCTCATGGCGCAGCCCAAAAGGAAGGGATGTGGGAAGAGGAACAAGGGGCAGGTGGTCCAGCCCTCTGGGCTGTGTACCTGCTACAAATACTCAGCTGCAAAGAGGTAGGGAACACACCCCAAGGTGAGAAATGCACGAGGGAGGCCGAGCTCTGAGTTACGGTGGGGGAGGGGGCACGTTCCCACCGGGTTCTCGGGGCATCCTGGATTCTCCTGCGGGGTTCTGCAGAGATGACATTCCATCACTACCTCTGGGGCGGGAGGCCCTTAAGGCGCGGTCCAGGGGCAGGCCTGCTGGGCCAGGAACTCCACAGCCCATCTGTAACTGGGGCACGGGCACAGAGCCCACCTGCCGGGGTGTCTATTTTAAGCCAGTGTTCTGTGTATTTACTCAGCAGTACTGACTAAGGCCCGGTCTGAGCCTAAGGCTGGGCTGGGGCCAGAAATACAAAGCGAAATAAGACTTGGACCTTGGTCTCCAGTGCGAAGAACAGATACAAGATCAAGAAACAAAGAGGAACAGTAACCTGCACCATGTACAAAGTGCTTTGGATGATCAGAGGAGGACCCGCGGGGTGGGTCTTAGGTGGTTTACTCAGAAGAAATGCTTTTCAGCTGGTAACTGCAGGGAGCCTGGGCCAGGGCAGAGGCAGGAGGAAAGATGACGCAGGTTCAAGGTCGGCTGGCCTGACAGAGGCAGAAGAAGCAGGTCAAAGAGCCACCTTTCCCCCCTTCCAGAAGGACTCCCACCACTGGAGCAAGTCCTTGTCCGTTTCGTAGGCTTGCATTTGTGCCTCTGGGCCATTTCCTGGGTTTGACTGTAATGAGTTTCCATTCTCGGGGGCACGTCAGCAGACAGCATCGGCGTCCCGGGAGACAGCAGCAGCTGCGGGGACGGCCCAGGCCCAGAGCTAAGACCAGGAGGCGTCTTTGAGTCTACAGACATGGGTATGATTCGTGGAGATGCTGTGAACGAGCAAGGGCCGACGCCCAGAACCACCAAGCAGGCACCACGCCTGGGCCCATGCCAGCTGGGGTCAAAGGAATGCAGCCAAAGGCCCTGTTTCCGACCAGACAGGGAGATTAGGGAGAGAGAGGCAGGAAGCCAGAAGCTGGGCCTCTCGTGTTCGGAGAAGTGAAACTGCCAAGGAGGCACTCACTCCCTAGATGTGCACAGATATGGAGCTGCTCCAGCTTTCGGCAGGCCCTGGCCTGCAGGGTTCTAGAACCATGATTTTTAAACCGTGCTCAGGACTCCCGGAGGCGGGGAGGCTGAGCAGCGGGGTTTTGCACCCCCTCCTCCCCCGCCGCGCCGAGCTGTATTTCAGCGTAGGCATCTATGTAAACTGAACCTTGTAGCAAAGAGTTCTGTGAGCTAAAAAACATTGAAAATTACTGTTAAAGAACATCCATGCTTGGAAGGACCTTACGACCTCTGACTTCCAGGTGAGGGAGGGGCCTTGTGCATCCTCTGATGTGGTCATGGTCCGGAGGGTCCCATTCTGCCCCCTCCTGGGGCTGCGTACGCCCCGGGAACCTGGGGTCTCACGGTTTCTGGGCAGCACCTTCCACTTCAGGGCAGCTCTTCTCCTATAAAAGCTAAAGAGGTCAGCCTGTGCTCCCACCTGCAGCCTGAGCTCTAGCTAGCGCCCCTCTTCTTCCAGGAGACAGTCTCCGAAGGGTGCCACTCCATCCCAGACTGCTCTCCTCCCGGCCTGTCCTTTCCATAGCCGCGGCTACGCCACTCAGGGTGGATGCTGGAGGCCTCCGCAGACTGCCCCAGGCCCGTCCGGGTCGTCCTTCAAAAGATGGAAGGGCTGCTGGCCCCCAGGGCCCTGGGGTGGGGACCCAGTCCAGCTGAAGCAGGATACTGATCTCAGTTCTTCTCACCTCCCTTCCTTGTTCCCCAGACAGGAAGCTGGCCCAGAACGGGGACAGGACCAGATCCTGGAGATTGAACACCTGCCTTACTCTTGATGAAAAAGCAGCGACAAGAAAGTCAGCCAGGGTCTGAGCAGTCATCTTTCATCACAGAAAAAGAAAGGGCTGTTGTTTGTTGAGTGCCTGCTCTGTGATAGGCGCTTTTCCCAGGAACACGACTGCGGAAGCCACGGCACAATTCTGTACGACCCGTGGCAGGACTGAGGCGGGGAGGGTCGTGTTGAGGCTGGCTTAGAAAAGTCTCAGAGGCCAGCACAAAGGCTGGGCCTGTGTCTTGCAGGCAGTGGGGGCTGGGGAGGGGTGTTCAGTCAGGGCTGTGTTCTGGAAAATCATGCTGGGGATGCAGCTAGAAGGGACGCTGACCAAGGCCATCTTCGACAGCAGCTGCTGAACTGCGTGTATACACTAAGTGCCTGATTAATGCTTGTGAGCCAATGGCTAGCACTGCTGTGCCACCATGATCGTGATCCGTGAAGTGTCAGTGTTTCTAGAGCAGACATACATATGCATTGAGATGTACATGAGGTGAGAAAAAGCCGCGATGTATATTCCAATCTTACCCTCAATGCAAGTTCTCATCCTGGTCCTCTCCCCCTACTAACAGCTTTCCCAGGGGCAGAGAAGTGCAGCAGTAAAGAGAATCAGGCTTAGGAGCCAGAATTGCCAAGGCTGAAGCCAGGCTCTGCCCCCCATTAGCTGCGTGACCTTGGGCAGGTTACTTAACCTCTCCGTGCCTAAGTTTCTTCATCTGTAAAATGGCGATCACGTCCTATTTCTTAAGCTGGGGATAATGGAGTATAGTGACGTAGGAGTATTCAGTGTGTAATAGCTCATGGGCTGTATACTTAGGAATCGGATTGCTTTTTATACATATGATACGTTTCCATTTAAAAATTACTGAAGAGGAGTAGTACACACTCACAGGGTCCTTGCCAGGTTAACTTCGTGAATGCCAGTAACATGCTTAGAAGAGCACCTAGCTCGGTCAGTACTTGCCCTGTCCCTCT
Organism: Nasua narica; assembly: GCA_028533885.1. Lineage (NCBI taxonomy): Eukaryota > Metazoa > Chordata > Mammalia > Carnivora > Procyonidae > Nasua > Nasua narica. Next base: position 28,435,988 of record CM052798.1, read on the forward strand.
AGCACTTTGCCTTGATAGCCCTCATGACAGTTAAATTTACTCTTCAACAATGTAAGGAAAACCAAAAGACCCAGTTGTCCATCGACTGAGAAGCTTGGAGACGTCCCCTTCTCTTCCCATCAGAAAGGAAGCCAAGGGTTCGGCGCAGCGATGCCAGGAGAGCCATCCATCTGTGGCCACGTGTGGACCACGTGACGGGATCATAGGCAGTTACGATGGAGGCTCCGCCATGTGGCCAGGTCTGCAAAGCAATCCCAGACGTGCGGATGGGGACGCCGGTGCCCCGGGGGAGCCGGTCAAGACCATGGCCAAGATGGCGGCGGCGAGGAACAAGATGGAGCCGCTGACTTGGAGTGTGGAGCGTTCCAGCATCCCAACTTTGACGGTGAGCACGCGGCCCAAGGCAGCTTCAGTTTCCCCCGTGAACATGATCCATGCGACAGGGAGCTGCCCCAGTGTCAGACCCCGGCTGTCCACCCACGTGAGACTCCTGGCAAAAGGGAGATCGGGAGGACGGAAGGGCCGAGGTCCAGAGAAAGAAAATGCGCGGGAGGAGGAAGCCTCGGTGAAGTCCACCCAAGCCGCAGAAACCAGATGGGGTAAAACATGCGCAAAGCCAAGGGAATTCCAAGTTGAAGGATAAAGGGATTTGGTTATTTGCATTTGAAAGCTGCAAAGCAGGACTAGCCAGCAGGTGGGACCTTGCCGGCTTCTTGGCTTCTGGACTGGACACAGAACCTTTCTCCAACCCATCCCCCTGACCCCGAGGCTGTTCAACAACACGGTGGCCCAGTTAGTGTCCTGGCCAGGGGTGTGCGGGGAGGAGTGGTCCCTGGCGCAGCTGCAAGCAGGCGTGGCCAGATCGCGGACGGTCTGACGACCGCATCACATCTTGCCTTCAGTTAAAAAAGTTCACCGCTCTGGACAGTCCTTAGCATGACAGATGGAACAGACGCTCTGCAGAGAGGTAGGCAGGGCGGGGGGAAGTGTGGCAATCCCGAGCTCATCCGTGAAGATCGACTGAGCACTGCTGCCCTCCCGGCTCGGCTGGCCTCCGGAAATGCATTTCTAGGAAACCTTGGCAGAGATGACAAGGCGCGCGGGGCAGAGAACCCTTCGTGTGTCCCCAGCACAGTGACACTGACGGTGGCCCGGTGCTGGGCGGGAGAGGGCAGACCCAGGGTACGCGAAATGAGGCGGAGGCTACCACGGACATGGTCCTTTTGAAATCCTCAAATGTAAGTGAAGGGAATGGAGAAGTTTCTCAGTGGCTGAGCACTGCCCCTCAGACGAGGCTGCTGCCACGCTCCCCCGTCCCCAGACAGCTCACAGCCTTCCGGTCCCGGAGCCAGGTACCCTGCTTCTGTGACCCCGTCTCACCCTCCAAAGATCACAGTTGCCAACACAGCCTCAGAAGACTCTTCCTTATCTCCTGGTGGGGTAGGAAGCAGCACCTTTGCCCACCGGAGCCCTAGATCAGTCTCCAGTCTGATGGGGTCTGATGGGGCCTCAACACAACTATCGAGCCATTTCCTGCACCGGATGGACAACAACAGCGCCAACAGTACCGATGGAGCAACTGTGATCCTTTAGCAGAACGAGCCACCTTCCTCATTCCGGGGGCTCGTCTAGCCCTCACTGGAAATCGGAGAGCTGCGTAATGTCGTGCCTCTTTTCAGATAAGGCAGCGGAGGCTCAGAGAGGTAACATAACTTGCCCAAGGTCACACAGCCAGGGAGCAGCCGAGGAAGGAAGCCCCAACGCTCCTCTCTGGCTCTCACACCCTTCTAGCTCTCAGGGCTGGAGAAGATGTCGCTGATGGGGTGGCTGTTCTCCAGAGCACGGCAGGAGAGAGGGAAAGGGGAGAGATGTCCAGCCCTCACCATGGGCCCTAGGGGAGGCACCACCATCGGCAGCGTCTCCATGCACAAGCATTGGGTGGGGGTCCACCAGTGCCCCTGGCCCTGGGCACATGGGAGGGCAGCCATAAGGTCTCCTCAGGAGCTTGCCACGCAGGTGGCCGAGAATCCGAGGGCACAGAAAGTAGGGCACCCCAGTGTGTGGGGCTATGGAGGAAAGAACACAAATCTGGAGCCAATAGGGCTGGCTTTGGATCCCAGCTCTGCTCCTCAGGACCTGAGCTGTAGACAAGTCTCTGCTTCTCTCTGAGCCTCTCCTCTGCAGAACGGACACGTGTGTGCCTGTGTCTACATGGATAAATATGACTTAGCAGGTGGTGATGAGGGTCAGGAATTATAGGTGTGGAGAGCTTAGTGCTCCGTTCTGGACCGGGGCCCGGCAGGCCCTCAACAACCACAGGCTGTCGTTCCTGCAAGTGGTGACGGTTAACGGTGGGTCCTGGGGCAGGTTTTGGCGGTTGGGACAGGGCTCAGCCCAGGGGACTGTGTGCCGCATCTCAGCTGGTGCTCCCCGGAGCTGATGTCAGCCACCTGGGGGCCCCCTGAGCGTGCACAGGGAGGGCTGCGGGGGAGAAGGCGCGACCCGAAGCGCCACCTCCTGGTGGGAGAACCTGGCTCCTCGAGGGGCCAGAGAATGCGAAGTCCCAGGCACAGAAGAGGAAGGAACGTTCTTCTCAGAAGGCCACAAGCTGACTGAGAAGAGTTCCAGAGACAGAACAGGAGTCCTCAAGAGGGCCTAGCTACACTCTGAGAACTGATCCCCCAGAAAGGTTTTAAGTAAGCTGACCCCAGGCGTTTGAGGGCCTGTGGCTTCCCCAGGGTCGCACAGGACTCAAGGCAGGGCTGCTGGGACCGGGTGTGCCCTCATTACAGACGGCCCAGTGTTCCCCACACACTTCCCCGCACTAGGCCCGGTGCCCAGTAGAGAACTGAGTCAACACACAGTGTCTCCAGAAAGTTCTGGGCACCTGTCCAGCAGCACTGGCCCAGCCTGGACCAAGCGTCACTTATAACAGCTATTTACAGCCTGTGGGGCCTTTCCGAGTGACCCTGTGGCTCGAACTAAGTCCCGAGAAGATGCAGAGTCAGCTCGAAATGGCCGAAAGAGCACAGACGCCCCTAACATCTCCTGCAGACCCACAGGTGCTCGCTGGGAGTGCTGGCGGAGGCTGAAGCAGCCCCCAGATCTCACAATGGCCTCTGAAAGTCCAGGTAGCTGTCCCTTTCACAGAGATGGGGAGACTGAGCTCAGAGAGCCACGGGGACGTGCTCTCAGCCACACAGCTCCTAAGTGGCACAGGTCCCACCAGAGATCATTCTTATTGCGCCCATTGCCTACATTTTTCAACTTAGCATGTTTAAGCCACATGAGTTTTACGGAATGGATTACCCCTGCCTGTGGGCTTCCAGGCTGCCCCAGGGGCAGCATCCATTGGTCTGAAGCAAACCAAAAATAAAAATGTCAAGCTAAGGTAAGAGAACACTTCCTCGGGGTTCGGAAGGAGAGACGGGCTCTGGCAGGGAGTGGCAGGGTCGAGGGAGGTCAGGGAGGCGACTGGAAAGGGGTATTTGATCGGGGCTCAGAAGGACCCCTCAGCTGGGAGGATTTGGAGATGGAGAGGGGAAGACGGCCCTCCAAGCAGAGGGAACAGTGCAAGCCGAGGCACAGAGGCAGAGAAGCATGGGCCGCACAGAGGCTGGGCCCGGGAGAAGAGACCCAGGAGGTGGGGCTTGGGAGGGAACTGGGGCGCCGGCAAAGACTCTGAGCCAGGCTTTAGGACCAACTGTGTGGTGGAGGCACGGAAATACCAAGCTCTGGGGATTTAAAAATAGCTCCGAATGCAAGATGTGTTTACAACTTACAGTAATTCCCATTTGTTCATCCCCACTCTCCCCTCGCGAAAATGCGATGAATGAAAAGGGACAGAGGGCCTTCCCCACCCACAGCTGACACCTGTGACAGGACCCCGGGGGGACCCTCCCCACCCCCCCCACCCTTCCTGTCCTCTCTGGTCACCCACCCCGCTCACTGCCACTTCCGGCCTCCCTCCCGCCTCACCCCTCCCCGCAGGCTCTGTTCCGCCTGGCCATGGGCTGCTTCCAAGCTCGGGGGAGGGGCGCGTTTTTTTTTTTCCTTATTTAATCTTATTATCAGGGTATTTAATCCTCACCTCCGCCCAGGACGCAGCCTCCAGATTGGGAGGCACAGATGGGCTCACAGCTTGCCCCAAATCACGTGGCCCCTCAGGGCAGAGCCAAGGTCACTTCCAGGCCTCCTGGGCTCCAGGCGCAGTGATTTGCCCTCGCACTGGTAGAAGAGGACCCAGAGCAGAGGGCCCACCGTCCAGTCCCTCGCTGCCTCCCTCCGATTTACCGCTGTGCCCTGACGCAGTGGACGTGACCTTGCCGGCGAGTGCGATAAAGGCCCACCATGACGCTCCTGGGGGCTGGTCCCAAGGCCCCACGGCTGGGGCTCTCCAGCCTCGGAGCTCAGAGATAGGCCTCCCGAGTACCACCTGCGGGGCCCGCCTGGCCACAGCTTCCTCCTAAGGACGCACGGTCACGGAGCCGTGGGTCTCCTATGCTGATGACATCTCTTAACACACATTAAAATAAAACGTAGCAGATGACATAAGGAGCATTCGCCCCGGAGCGGCCGTATATCCCCCTGACCATGTGCATCAGAGAGCTGCAGACACAAAGAACCTGCTCTGAGGCAGGCCGACGCTGGCAGGAGCCCAGGGCCCGGGCGTCCGGGGAGGGGACGCGGCCGGGGAGGAATTCCTGGAAGGATGTAAACAGTGTTCTGAGCACGGCGTGCTCGTACCACGATTCTTCAGGAGGGGAATGACAGTGTCCCCTAGGTCCAGCCAGTAGCTGGGGTATGCAGAGCGGCCTGGGTCCCCATGGTGGACAGCCGGATCTGTCCACAGAGCCTGCGGGGACCCCAACTGCCTCCTTGGGACTCCCTGCAGGGACCAGCACTTGACCCCCATCTCATCGCTGTCCTAGGGAGAAAGGCTCCTCCCCCTGCCAGGGCCAGGGGTGCCAGGGAGCCGGGGGGAGCCTGGCTGCTTTCAGCCTGCTGTCCTGCCTGAGAGGGAAGGGCACCCCCTTTGATGAGGACCTGAGCAGGCTTCGTGCCTTGTCCTGCTGGTCCCGAGAGAGAGCCTTCCTACAGTCACAGCAGCCTCTCCCAGCCCCAGGTGAGGGCCGACCTTCAGAAGCCCTTTAGAAGAGTGGGGCCGATGAAGGCCCCTAAAAAGGGGGAGAGAGAGAGCCTAGAGCAGTGTGGGGACACTTGTGGGGGCCTGCTCTGCTCTTCCCTGCAGCAGCCAGACCCCGGGAGCTCTGCTGGAGCCCCGGCAGGGGGCGGCAGCTGGGCCTGAGTCCCACCTCGGCTGCTTCCTTCCATCCCCCGGGGGGGGGCGCTCCTGGGTCACCGCTCCACCGGGAGCTGCCTCCCTAGGGGACACTGGGGTTCCCCAGGTTCCAGACCCATTCCAGCCAGCATCTCCTGCTTGCCCCAAGGGGCTCCTCTCTCCTCACGGCTGATCACAGAGGAGGCAGGCGAGGCCCCAGCTGCCTTCCTCAGGGGAAGGGCTCCCCATTCGTTGCAATGGTGGAAACTTAGAGTCCACAGAGTACCAAAAATCACGGTTCCCAGAGTCTGCTCCTGAGCTCGCAAGCTAAGTAGTCCCAGAAACTTCCGAGAGACGGATCTGAGGCGCCCAGCTGCTGGATCTGCTGACGTTTTGAAAGTCTACAGGAACCGGCCTCCTCCTCTTTGTGAGGGGATGGCTCTCCTTCCTCCTGAATCAGCCTGCGTCCAACCTGGCCCCCATCGGGCGAGCACACTTTCTTGCCTGACCCCTCGGCATCGTGAACGGCACAGCCTGTGGATGAGCGCCCCCCGCCCCCCATCCTCTGGACCCTGCCAGCTGCCTCCACTCCTTGCCCGCCGTCCCTGGGGAGATGGCCTCCCTGCTCCTGGCTCCAGTCCCCAGAAGCCCTGCCTGGCCCCAGTCTGCCAGTCGTACTTGCCAGCGGGTCACAAGGAAGGCCTCACTCCCTGCCTGGCTTCTCCCCGGCTGCCTCGGGCTCGTTTTGGCTCCTGCGTCCTGCCCCATCTATTGCCACCATGTTCCTGGGAGCCTGCCCGCCTGGCGTAGCCCCAGGCTGCCCCGCTCCGGCCGGATGTCTTCTGCTGGCTGCTGTGCTCCAGGACACGCTTCCCTCTGCCCTCCTGCCAGCTGGGCTGCCCTTCTTTGGTCTGCAAGCCACCCACGGTGACAGAGGACACCCATCCATAGCACGGGCCCAAACTTCTGCTTGGACTTCAGGTCCCACTCGTCCTTTGGTCTGATGCTCTTAGCTCCCCGTCTTGACCTCGGCTGACTCTACTTGTCCAGGAATCTGCCCGACGGCCCCTGAGGGCCTGCACCCCCTCTCAACCCTTTCCTCGATTTCTGGCTTCCTCGGTCTCCTTTCTTCTGAGCCAAACTGGTTCTCTTTTTTCATTTTACGTTTTTATTTTGAAACCATGACAAACATACAAAAAAGTTAAAAGTATAGTGAAAAACAAAAACAAAACAAAACAAAACTTCTTTCTCCCTGAACCAGTGGAGGGCGAGTTGCCATATCCCATCCTCCTCGAATTCTTCTGTTCATATTTCCTCCCTCCAGGCCATGCCAGGTCCCCCCAGCCCCCATCCTCCAACCCCGCCCCCTCCAGGTCAGGCTCCGCCTCTCCAGCCATGGCCCGGCCCCTGGGGGAGGTGCCCTCCTCCACCTGTGTGGGTCACGGCCCTCCCACCGGTGCCCTGTGTTAGCTCTAGAACCAAAGGCATCCTCTGGGGCCGATCGTCTCTCCTCCTGGGAGCTGAAGGCACGTGCAGGTTTCTAACTCAGAGGCACAGCAGAAAGGGCTCCCTGCTGTCAGCAAGGTGACAAGTGTGCCCCCTACCCTCCTACCACACCATGCTTCCTCCCTTCCTCCCATCGGCATGTTTTGAATGGGGGTCAACGGGATGGCTTCTGTCGTTAACACGCCGTATTAATGCCTCCCTGGGCCACAACTTCCTCATTGGTAAAGGGAGGAATTCGGGTGAAATGATTCCCAGGGACCCTTTCAAAATACAAGTACTAGTAGACTTTCACTGAGCACTTATTATGCGCCAAGCCCTGGACATTCTTTACACGGAGCGTCTTAGTTAATCCTCACACAAACCCTTTGAGTTGGAATTACTGTTACCATTTCCATCTTACAGATGGGGAAAGCGAGGCACAGAAGCGTGACCTAGCTTGCTTCACATCAGAAGGGCACCCTGAGAGATCTAGGATTCCCATGCGGGCCATTTGGCTTCTGTCCTCTGCACCGCAAAATGCTTGTAAAAGGCAGGAGACACCAGGAATTGACCCTTTACTTGAAGAGGCAATCATATAAGTAAATATTGATAATTCACGGCAGAATAAGAGGTCAACTTACTACTGCATGCCAGGCACTGTGCCAGATACTTAAAAGCATTGTTTCCTTTTATTCTCAACGACGTTGATAAATAGGGACCATTAGGATTCTCACTTTCCAGCTGAGAGGGCTGAGCCATAGAGAGGGTAAGACTTTCTAATCAGTGGCAGAGGCAGGATTTGAACCCAGGTCTGGCCGGTGCCAAAGCCGTGCTCTTGTCACTGGTCTACGGCCAGACCCAGACGGGTGCTCAGCGCGGTGCGCGCGGAGGGAGGGACGCCCCCCACCCTCTCTGCTTGGCCGTGGGCCGCGGTGGAGAGGGCCATGTGTCTGATTCTATCGGACGCTCCTGATGGCCCCAAGAGGGGTCGCCACCTCCGGAATGGACAAAGGCACCCCAGGAGCCCCAGAGAGTGAGGCGGGCAGACGCGCGGCAGCAAGGTATGGCTGGCGGGCGGCCTCAGTGTCTCCTGGGGCTGGACCTCCACCCTGAGGATGGCAAGGAGGGGGAGACCCTGCGGCTGGGACCTCGCCTCCAAGAGAGCCCACACCATGGAGAAAGAGCAGCTCCCTTCTCAATTTTCTAAGTTATGGGGCCAGAGAACCCTAGAGATTGAGCCTCCCTTTTGCCCTCCTTGTCCCTTTACCTACATGCGCTCAGGCAAGCAATCCCTGGCACCCAGCTCTGGGCTCCGAAAGAGATTCTTCCCGACAGATGTCTCATCTCAGGCTGGGCCATGCCGCCAAAGGCTCCTGCCCAAGAAGGGGCACCCTGCAGATGAGCTTGGCTTCCATTCTCTGACAGCTAGAAAAGGCCAGCGTCTCCTGAGGGAGGGACAAGGGCTCACAATAGCCTGCACGGCTCCCCCGCCCGGGCTTTTCCCCAAAGACCGTATCTGAGTAACAGTTCTTCCCAGGACCCAGTGCAGAGCTGAATGAGCTCATCCTCTGACAAGAGCTGGAAGGTTCCTGCGCGTCCCCTCATGATCGCCAGAGATCCTTCACCCAGGCCGAGCGGCAATCATTCGTTCTATGGATAAGAACCGGGGTTCATAAAAAGCACGGGCACCGTCCAGGATCTCAGAGCCAGCGACAGCCGTCCGCACTCGGACCCCAGCCCGGACTCCAAGACCCGAGCCCTCTCCCACATCCTCCAATACCAAGGAAGAAGCTGAGATCCAGAGAGGGGACAGACGTACGCGAACTTGCCCTGGCTGGCCTTCCACCATGTTACCTCCTTCCCTGTAGGGGCCTCATTTCCAACAACACCCAGGGTGGAAAAGGCCAGCGTCTGCTGTGATTTGCAGCTAATAAAATCCAGCCTGCTCAACGCTCAAGTGTCACAAACTCCATCTGCCCCACAGCGCAGGTGTCGTTTTTACTGTCCCAGGATCAGGCAGTCACGGACCTGGAGCTGACCTCCGACTCTCCCCCTTGTGAGGTGCGGTCCACACCTGGCGGGGCCACAAAGACACCCCGGCTCACAGCCCTCAGCGGCTTCACTGACCCTGACCGGCCCGAAAGAGCACCTTAGCCCGGAGAAGAACAGAGTCGCGCCGGGGGAGGGAAGGCGGGAGGGAAGAGAGGAAGACGGGAGGAAGGAAAGAACAATGAAGAAGGAAGCAAGGAAGGAAGTGGCACCTTTGTGAGCACTGCCTGTAGGCCAGGCCGGTGGTAAGAGGCCCGCACTATCTCGCCGTTCATTTCTCACGAGCAGCCTGGGAAGTAGATACTTCTGACCCTATTTTTAGGGATTGGCCAGTAACTGCTGGAGGTGGGGCTGGAATCTGATTCTGTCTCAGTCCAGAGCCCAGAGACTTTCTAGACTTTCTAGAATTGGCACTTCGCCCTGTGCCCCTCTGACTCCTAGAAGTTTAGGGAGGCACCACAGGGGCTCCCGGGGCCCACGGGGGAGCCTGGCAGGGTGGCTTTCCCTGGGGTTCTTCAGAAGAATGACTTCTGTGGCTACAACATATTTAAAAACAACCCTACTAGTAGTCTGTTGTTAAAGACGGGGAGGTGGGGAGCATGGTTCATTTTCTCTCTTTTTTTCTGCCTCCCAGCTTTCCCCAGCCCCACTCTGCCCCCTCTCTTTTTTTTCCTCTTTCTCTTTTCTTCTTTTCCTTTGGAATCATAAACCTACAGAGAAGGGAAAGGCAGGAGAGGATGTTGGCAACAAGCTCACAGAAGCTGGAAAGAAATTAATGAGTGGAAAAGACTTTCCAGACTCAAGAAAATGGACTTGTGCGTTGACAGTAGGGAATGTGGGGACCTTCCCAACTTACACCACAGGCTCCCTCAAGGACTCCGGAGACAAGGGTGGGGGGAACCAAGAGAAGGAGGCTGATTTTATTTACTTATTTACTTATTTTATTTTTTAGGCCAGGGACAGGTCTAAGCATCTGTCACCCTTTAGATGAGGGGTGACAGAAGCTGATGACTGATTGATTGATTCTTTTTTTTAAATGATTTTAAAAAATTTAAATGAATTAAAAAAATTTATTTGAGAGAGAGAGAGAGAAAGATCACAAGTAGGCAGAGAGACAGGCAGAGGGAGAAGGGGGAAGCAGGCTCCCTGCTGAGCAGAAAGTCCGATGCGGGGCTCGATCCCAGGACCCTGAGATCATGACCTGAGCCGAAGGCAGAAGGTTTAACCCACTGAGCCACCCAGGCACCCCATGGGAGCCTCCTATTTTTAAACAAATGAAGACACCAGAGGTCACCGGACACCTGGAGAAAGGGATAAATGCATGGATCAAAGGGAACCCGAGGGGGACAGAAACCAGGTAGAAAAGAAAACTAAAACCAAAAATGACCAACACTAACAGCCTCCGGGAGATAAGAGAAGGTACTGGGATCCATCAAATTAGCAAGATACTATTAAAAAGAAACCTCCAGGGAAAGAAAGGAGCTCTTGGAAATTAAAGATGTGATGGCAGAAGAGAACAAAATGGCTGGAAGACAAAACGGAGAGAAGTAAGTACCCAGGAAGTAGCGCAAAAATACAAAGGTTGGGCCATCTGACAGAGAGGTATGAAAATTGGAGAAACAAGCCAAGAGGCCCCAGCCCCGAATCCCGGGACATCCAGGGAGAAGGGAGAGGAAGAGTCATCAGGGAATAATGCAGGACCATTTCGAGGAGCCCAAGTCCCTGAGTTGTCAGAGTGGAAGGGTCAGCGCCCCGGGAGCCACGCCTGCGACACTTCACAACTCTGAGCGTGACGGGAAGACGCAGAGACGGTCACAGGGAGTGGAAGGGACAGGAGCCAGAACAGATATGGAACTCTGGACAGCAACCCGAGGCTCGAGGACAGAGCAGCGTCGCCTTTCGAACCGGGAAGGATCGTGATTTCCAACCTGGAACTCTACACTTGGAGCAACCGAGAAAGAGAAGAAAGACATTCCAACACCTTGAGTCGTGTCCAGGGCCAAAACACCTTCACCCGTCAGAGACCCCTTAAGACCCTACTGAAGGAGGGTCTCTGTGAAAATGAGGACGCAGATGAGGAAAAGGAAGCTGGAAGTTTGCAGAGAGAGGAGATCTGATACAGGAGGATCTCCGGGCGTGGGGGGTGAAGGGAGATCCCGGGGTGGCAGCTGGTAGTGAGCAGAGGGAGCCCACGCGAGGGGCGACACGCGAGGGGCTTGTGACGGCAGCGTGGATTTTACACAGTAGCCCGCGCAACCCAATGTCCGCAAGGGGTTTCGGTGAGGTGAGAATTTGAGGGTCGAATTACTAATATATGGAAAAAATAAGTGAACGCATGCACCCACTTTTATCCACGGAGAAAATAGAAAAGTTGTGCAGGAAAGAAAAAGGATCCACGGGTCATGACGTGACTTGGCTGTGGATTATGTGTGTGACACTCCCGTGAGAGGCGGAGAAACGGGGGGCACGGGGAACATGCAGAGAGGCTCTCGGCTGCCTAGTCAATGCCGAAATGCTACTGGGGTAGCAACCCGGGCCCGTTTGTTAGAGATAGAAGGGTAAACAAAGAGGAAGGGTACTGCCCTTTTCCACAACGCAATTTAGGGAAATAATTCATCTTTAAACTCTGTGCCTGTGCAACTTCGATAAAATTAAAACCAGAAAAAATGAAAGAGAGTGTGTGCAGACCACAGTGTCCCTGAGAGGCCACTGCTCCCGCAGGAGAGACAGGGAGAAGTCGGCCTCCTCCGAGGCGCTGGGCCGGATTCCCCGGGACGGGAGAGGCCGGGACTCAGACCCACACCGTCCAGGCCCAGGCGGATGCTGAGTCCTCAGCGCTCAGGGGCCACGGTGGGTTGGGGTGAGCACCCCGCTTCCCGCACTCCCTCCCCCTCAGGCTGAGCCCCGTGCCTCCTTAGCTCCCCTACCGGAACCCAGGGGGCAGCTTCTGCTTGAGAAATGGATTCTCCTTTAAATTTTAATAGGATGCATTTAGGTCTTCTCTCAGGGCTCCGGGGACTCTGGCCCCAGCCCACTCAGACACTCAGTCTGCCCCATGATCAATATGTCTTTTCTCGTTTCCATTTTGCCTTCACGCTGTCTTTTTTCACTGCCCGTGACTTGGGTTTCATAGTGACATAATCGGCTCTCTCTCATGCCTGGAGTGAGTGGTCCCCGGGAAGTCCTTCGAGTCCTCAGGAGAAAGATGTCAGGCCAGTACCGAGAGCTGATTGCACTAGACTAACGTCCGATCGGGCCCACTTCGGACATACTGTGGGTTCACTTCCGGACCCCGAAATAAATCAAGATGGATGGATTTTTTTTTGGTTTCCCAGTGAATACAAGAGATGTGTTCACCCTATGCTGTACGCAGTCTACTAAATATGCAACAGCGCTATGTCTAAAAGGTGCACATACCTTAACTTAAAAATATTTTATTGCTAAAGAAATGCTAACCCTCATCAGAGCTTTCGGCGGGTCACAGTCTTTTCGCTGGTGGAAGGTCCGGCTCGGTGCTGGTGGCTGCTGACCGGTCAGGGTGGTGGGTGCCGGGGTGGCTGTGGCGGTCTCTTAAAATAAGACAAGAACGAATTCTGCTGCATCACTTGACTCTTCCTTTCACGAACGATTTCCCTGCAGCGTGTGACGCTGTCGGATAGCATTTTACCCACAGGAGAACTTCTTTCCAAACTGGAGTCGATCCTCTCAGACTCTTCTGCTGCTTTACCCACGCGGCGTATGGAGTGTCCTAAATCCATTGTTGTTGTCATTTCCACAACCTTCACAGCATCTTCGCCGGCAGGAGGTTCGATCTTGAGAAGCCCCTTCCTTCGTTCATCCAAAGCAGCAACTCCCCATCTGTTCGGGTTTGATCACGAGACGGCAAGGATCCAGCCAAGTCTTCAGGCTCTGCCTGGAAGTCTGGTTCTCTTGCTCTTTCCACCACATGTGTGGCTACTTCCTCCACTAACGACTCGAACCTCTCCTTGATCAAAAAGCAATGAGCTGCAAAGCCCCATAAAGCGAAACCCAGTAAAACGAGGTGTGCCTGTATTCCTATTTGAGGGGATAACCTTCCAAAGGAATAACCTTCCCAAGAATCTAAGTAGTTTCCTGGGAACAGAAATTTCCTGCCCTTGTTTTCAAACCAGCCATTCGCAAATCTATCGTTGGCCAAGACCCAGAACCTGGACTGGGTCTGCGAGAACCCTCCCGGCTTCTCAGTCCAAACCATCAATCCCGCTCGCCTGGTAGCCAGCATCTTTCCTCCTGCTGCTCCAGAGGAAGTGCTCTCTTCCTAACTCTGCTTTGGCCCCACCCCCTCGAACCTTCTCCAGGGCCCTGCTCCTGCGCTCTGTGCCTCATTAGAAGTCATGCCCGACAGCCCCAGGATCCCTCAGTTTAAACACCCATGTGCTCTACTTTCCACTCTCTGCAGTCCCTATTCTCCTCATTTCTCCGTTTCCCTCCGTAGCCAGCCTCTTGGATGGATGTTTACCTACCCCTGATGCCTCCATTCCTCATCTCAGAGCATGCCATTGGGATTCTGCCTTGACCCAAACAGCTCCCATCCAGGCCACCAGTGACCCCCTCATGGCCACATCCCATGGACGCTGCCTGTCCTTGCCTTCCCGGGCCTCCGAGCAGCACTCAGCACAGATGACCATTCCCTCCCTGAACACCCTCTGCCCTTGGCTTCTAGGACTTCTCGCTCTGCTGAGTGTCCACCTACTCCTCAGGCTTTTCCTTCTCTAACTCATTGCAGGTTTGTCTCTACCAGCCTCTAACTATGGGTGGATCCCGGGCTGGGTCCTGACGTCCTTTTCTTTTCTCTCATTTGTCTCCCCAGGTGACCCTCTCCAGACGCATCCCCTAAGTAGCACTGACGAACACATATCCCAGTGTGTATGTCCAGCTCGGGCCTGACCTCCGAACGCCAGGCTCACCTGTCACCTGTCACGACTCAGCATCTCAAAATCAACATGTCCACCAAGTTGGACATACCCCTCCCCCAAACCTCCTTCTCACTCTCTTCTCCCCTCCCCGCGCAGCTCAGTAAATGACACCACCATCCACCCACTGTCACTCGAGTCGGAAGTGGGGCAGTCATTCTTGATTCCAAGCGTCTCTTTCTCACCCGCCATACTCGATTCACTGGAAGTCCAGTAGATACATTCCCGTCTCAGCTACCGGACATCTCACGTGGGTTCCGCTGTGTCCTGCCCTTCCGTGCCCCGCCCCCACCCCCTCCCAAAATCCAGCTCAACTTCCTTAGGAGAGATGGAGCAACAGGATTCGGGGAGGAGGAGAAAGAGAACAAAACCCAGTGTGTGCACGTGTGATGGGGTTGGACAGTTCAGTCCCCAGCCCACTGGGGCCACCCTCAGGGCTGCACGTCCACACTTCCAGGGACGGGTCTGAGAGTTCAGGAGAGATCAGAGCACTGGGGTCCTCTCAGGAAGAAGACAGGGCCCCGGCAGCCTGGGGTCTTCCGGGCCCTACATCCAGAGCAGGGTGCCTGGGACCACTTCTCTCTGGCCCCTAGGACATAAGGGGTCTGCTCAGTCTGGGAGCTGGCAGCCCACGGGCCAGTCCTTTTTGGCATCACCTGTTTCATTTTGACCTATGAGATTTGCAGGACAGCTCAGCATGCAAATGACCTTGGCTGCCAACGCCAGACGGTGGCCCCACCACTGAGACCGTCTGACTTCACCTTCCCCAGATCAAGCCTGACTCCAGGTGCCCAGCCTGGTTCAGCCCTGGCTCTTGTCTTCACTTCTTCGTAAGACCCAGAGCCTCGATCCCGCTCACAGGTTCTAAGAGCTGCTGAGTCCAGGGACCTGCCCCTCACCTACAGTCTCCTGACCATGCTGGAGGGAGAGTCCGTCATTTACTAAACACTTTGCTCAGTATCAGGGATACCGCAATGACCAAAATACAATTCCTGCCTTCTCACAGAGCTTACATTCTGGTGGAAGAAATAGAAGCCAACTAGTAAATACATGGAAAAAAATAAAACAGGGAAAAGAAATAAGGAATGGCAAAAAAGGAAACAAGAGGGTGGGTAGTCTGAGAAGGCTTCACTGAAGGGTAACTAAAAGAAGGGAGGGAGCCATGGGACTCCTGGAGAAAGTGCTCCAGGCATAGGGCATAGCAAGTGCAAAGGTCCTGAGGCAGAAGCACGTCTGACAAAGAACAGAGGCCACTGGCTGGAGCACAGGGAGCATGGGTAGAGTAGCAGCCAGTGGCCAGGGAGGAGCTGAGGTCCGCACACACAGGCCCCTCGAGGGCTGTGGAGGGTACAGGACAGCAGTGACAGGGTCTGTTGATGTGAAACAGGATCCTCGTGGTGGCTGGGTTGACAATGCACTGTGGTGGGAAAGGGGGGCATGCAGGAGGTTATAGGAGGACACTGAGGGGTGCCAGCGGCTTGCCCCAGGAGGTGAGAAATAGGCAGATTCTGGATGTGGTTTCAAGGGCTGAGTCGACAAGTCTGCTAATGGACACGAGACAGAGCAGACTGGGGCCTGAACACCTGGAAAAACAGAGTTGCCTGCATGGAGTGCGAGCAAGTAGCTTTACTTCTCGCCTGCAGAAGATGCTCCTTTCACCTCTGGCCACGTGCAAGACGCTCACAAGAAGGTGTAGCGAGTGCGCGGTGAGGTACTCAGTTTCCCCGCTCGGGCTACGCGGCACACGCTGTACATTCCCGACTCCCCAGCAGCAAAGCATTTTTTGCTCCGGTGTGGATTTTCAGAGCGGGTTACCTGATGAGTTTATTGCTTACATCTATCCGCAGAGCTCCAACTTATCCCTGTGCGATTCATAATTTTATCAATGTGTTCCTCAAAACATATTACAGAGATAACAAATATTAGCGAAGACGAAATTCAACATCATCCTTCATTGGGAGTTGACAGGGAGAAGGGGCTAGGCAAAACAGAAATTTGGAAATTTGGGATGAAAAATAATGATACCCTTGTAAGGCCTCAAAGTCCAAGAAGAAATGGGTTTCTGAAAAATTACTGAGAAAGAGAATAACCCTTAAATTAAAAAAAAAAACGAGAACTATTCTCTTCAAGTGACTATTGTATAAACACACACACACATGTACTTTAGAAAATATGGAAATATAGGTGCACCACAAAACGTGTGTTGGGTTTACTGCATGAGCTCTTAGGCTTGAATAAAATAAATTCAGCTGGGAGATATGAAAATACATGAGCCAGAATAGCACATTTCTTAAAAATGTATCTCCCTCCAATGGAGCAATACTGAATTAAGTCAACTTTTAGAATAAATTCTTTAACAACTGTCCCAAGAACCTGGTGAGGCACCGTGGTTCTCAGCATCTGTGTTTATTGTCCCAAGGATGAGTCCACTGGCCACCCCACTGGACATTACACAGGTGGCTGGAGACCCGACACGAAGCCCCGGGGAGAAGCCCGGCTGGACATATGCGTCTGGGAGTCATCGGCCTGCAGACAGCATAGCAAGTTACCTTGGAATCTTAGAGAAAAGGAGAATACCACAGACTGAGCCCTAGGAACCATAATGTTTAGAAATCAGGAGATGATGGGAAATCGCCAAAGATGGAAAGAAAGCGCCACTAGTAAAGGAAGAGGATCAAGAAAGATGGCGCCCTGGAAACCAATGGACAAAGAGTTTCAAAGGGGGAAGGAGGAGGGATCAACAGTGCCAAATGCTGCCGGCAGGTCAGGAAAGAAGAGAAGTGAGAACTGACCACAGAATTCTACAGGGTGGAGGGCGCTGTTGACCTTGATAAGAGTAGTTCTGAGGGGTCATGAGCCCAAAGGCTCACCTGGAATGGTCTGAGAGAGAATGGGAGGAAAGACACAGAGGCCCGCAAGTATGGTGAACTCCTGGAGTTTTTCCTTAAAGGGCAGCAGAAAAATCTGGTGATACAGGCCCTTTAGTCAAAAGAGTGTCTTCAAGGTGGGCAACTTGAAGTTTGGATACGCAGGATTGAATGGGCCAGGAGAGAGGCAGTGGCTGCAGGTATTGGAAATATGGGGGAAGGCGAGAAGAGATGGGACCCAGCACCCTCTGACAGGGACCCAGGTGCTCTTCTTTCAGCTAGGCTGCTGGTTGATAAGTCGGCAGGGTCTGAGGCCTGGAGGGCTCAGGGGCACCCCTGGGCAACCCCACGCCTCTGAGTCGCCTTACCCACCCTCCCTGGCCCACTCAGGGTACGGCTTCCGTTCCCTGCCCTGGATTCCAGTTCTGGGTTGAGGCTGGGCTGCCCTTCTAAATACCATTCCCTTCTCAATCCCTTACTCCCCGGCCATGGTCACCTTTCTGAACATCCCCACCCTTGCTGGGCCTGGCGTCCCTGGCTCTTACTTTCTGATTTATCGTTCCCTTTAGACTGCAGCACCAAGCTCCCCATCCCTCAGAGTTCGGATGGCCACCTTCAGCAGCCGGGAAGTTCTCGGTGATTCCAGCCTCTCCTTCTTCCACACCAGCCCTTGGGGCTCAGCTCCCAGCTCTCCTTGCAACGAGGGAACTTGAGTTAGGACAATATAGGCATTACTCTCAATGAACAATATAACTTTGTACGAGTGAAAACAACATTCCCTAACAAAGGAGCCCTTCTAAAACAACCAAGGCAAATGCATAGGTGCTGGGTGCGGGAGCCAACACATTCCTGATGGGCACTCCCAGAGGCCGTCTGGAAAATGCAGGCTTTGTTCGGGTGTGGAAGTGATGGGGAATGAAGGGAGAGGGCTGTGTGCCAGGAAATCAGTGCAACAAATACAAACCGATGCATAGTGTGTACAAAGCAAGGACCTAGGACCCAAGTCAAGAGGGGTCCTAGAATGAAATCAGTGCCATGGTTATTCTAGAAGTAATACCAAGAACCACAGAGTGTGGTGGAACCTGAGAGGTTAGTTAAAAGAGAGGGTTGAGTACTCTGGAGGCTGGATAGGACTTGGCAGTGGGCAGAGCTCAGCAGGCCCAGAGGGGAAGTACAACAGGGGCAGGTCGGACTGGGGGGGTCCAGGAAGGTAGGGTAGAGTTTTAACTGGATTCTGTAGATAAGACAGCCATAGGACGCCCTGGGGCCCAAGTATGACATAGGCAGAATTCCGATCAAAGGCACTCAATGGCACCAACGTGGGAGTCTGGATAGAGGGGGGACCAGAGACCACAGCTGAGTCATGAACCACGTTGTGTGGACGCCAGAATTTGGGGACTAAGTGGGGGGTGGTCAGGGGAAAAGGCGCCCAAGATAATACTAAGGTTTTAATGTCAAGGTCTGGGTACATGATCTGAGATCTGGATGCAGAAGAAGATTCTGTTGGTGGCTTGGTTAGCCCACGCTGAAGTCGAGGGGCCCAGGAGGCATCAGAAGCAAAGGTATTTGGTTCACCAGTGAGGTTCTATCTGGAGGCCCAGATTTAGTGTTGCTCACGCAGTGACAAGGTTTGAAAAGGAGAGAGATGCTGATAAGGGAGAACGCTCAAGGTCAAAAGAAATCAGTCCGACTGACCAGCTACATGAGTCACCATTACACCCAGACTGCTGACCGAGCTACCTTCTCTCTCCGGCTGTCCCAGTCTCATCCACCTTCCCAAGCCTGGCTCCACCTTGTCCAGGAAGCCCCTTCTGGCTCTCCAGCCCCAGAGCTTCCCGCCTGCTGGGAGCATCTTGACATGAGCAGTCCACAGCTCAGCATCCGGCCCTTGTAGCCACCTGAAACGGTCTCCCAGCACCTTGAGGGGAGAACCACGGTTTACCCGCTTGGCTCTTGATATCTTCAGGCACGAGGCACCCAGAAGGGGTTGAATACATGGGTCCTCCTGGATGGATTGATTAATTGATCGATTGCTGGGTTGGAGGTCAAGACGAAGGGTAGGGAGACCAGCGGGTAGTTTGACTAGTGATAAAAAGACTCATGAGCATGGGACTCACGACATCTGCTCTTTTTGTGTCTGGCATCTTGACTTTCAGCTATGAATTCGATCTATGTGAAGCAACAAGGATACATCTCAACAACACTGTTGAGGAAAAGCAACAAGATGCAGAAGGATGTGAGGCCCACTGGAGTCGTCAGAGCTGTTGCCGAATATCTCTGGGGTCCCCCGTGTGCATGGGAGGGAACTCCCTCACTCTCTCTGAGGCAGGTGAGGCCACAGGGGCTTGCCCTGGCCGATCACGGGAACAGGAGCTTCTGGGTGGAAGCCGCAAGGGCCAGCACATGGCTATTTCTCATCTTCCTCTCTCAGTCTCCATCACCCTAGGTCTCTTAGGGACCCCCAGGGAGGGAACCCACTGCAGACCCTTGTCAAATAGGTCCTCGAGTGATAGCAGCACTTGCTGTGTTAAAAAAAAAAAAAAAGAAGAAAGAAGTAGAAAAAGAAAGAAAAAAGGGAGAAACGAGTCGAAGACAAAACTGTGGTGGCCTCAGATGGGGGTGCTTGAAGAATACAGTCAGTTTCTGGGTGGGGGGACACGCTCGGCAGTTTGAGGGGGACAAGGGGTCTCGTGACTGGTTGAACGGATGGTTGCATCCTTGGCCCCATCCACGAAATGCTGGAGGTGCCCCCAGTTACACAGCAACCTAGAACATGCCCCCTCAAATTTCCAAACATTCCCAGGGGGCAGAGAGCAGCCCCCAGAGAACCACAAATAGAGAGGGGTCGCCAGAAGCAGGGGGTAGGAGGCGCAGTGGGGGCCTCGATGGGACAGCCGGGCTGCAGGAGAAGAGAATCGGACGGGTGACACCAGGTGACCCCGAACTGCTCCAGCTGGACGCGGCAAGCCGAGCGTGGGGAGGTCACGTCTCACCACCCACAGAACCCGGCCAGGTCATCCCAGAGGGAGGGGGACGCACGAGGTGGCTCCAGCAGTGACAGCATGCTCTGATGCCCATTTGTCAGCGTTCTGAACCACGACCCTCACGTGGGGGGACACAGGACCTCCTGCCAACCCACAAGGCCTGTTGTTTCCCCTCTTACGGATGAGGAAAGAGCTGGAGACTCGACGGCTTGTCTGAGCAGGAGAGAGGTAAGGGGGCGGGGCAGGGAGGGTGGGCCTGGAGAGGGAGGGAGATTCTGAACAGAGCAGGTGGGACTGAGTGGCAACCTCGATGGGACAATGGGGGGAGGAGGGTCCCAAGGCCCAGGCTGTAGGAAGAGAAGGGGACTCAGGGCTAAGCTCTCACGTTTCAGCTGAAGGCAGAGACTCCAGCAGGAAGCTGGAGTGGTGAAGTGACTAGAAAGGGGTTGAGCTCCTTCCAGCTGCCCTTCCTGAGCTCGGCTTCCCGAGGGCAGCTGGCAGCAGCCTTGGGGGTCCCCATCTCCAGCCTGGAGGCTGCTGCTTCTCGGGGAAGAAGCAAACCTCTTCGTGCACACTGGCTATCCCTCAGTAGCCCCTGGGCGCCACACAGACGGTTCTCGAAGCCAGAGGAGAGAAGGCAAGTTATTGTGACCAGACGCATGCATCCTTGCATGAATGAAGTCTTAGGAAGCCTCTTCAGTGCCCAGTGAAATGAGACACGGAGGCACAAGAGGGCGCTCTATTCAAACGGCAGGGACAAAACCCCTCTGTCCTCAGTTGCATAGAGGCTTAGTATTTTGAAAAACCTTTGGGTTAGTGTTTCTCAATGAAGCCGCTACCGGAACTCCGGACAGGATGTTTCTCCCCCTCTAGGGAGAGGAACCCCCTCTACCACTGCATTTTTTTTTGCCATCCTTGACCCCCTCCATTGACCCCCCAGTTGTGACCACCCAACTCCGCCAATTTTGTTTCCAAACACCCCCTCTCCCGACAGCCCCCACTCCTCACCGCCACCAGAAGATGCCCTCCGGCGGCCCTGGGGAGCTTGGCCATCTCTGCTCTCCCCAACCAACAGAGGAATCCGGCACCTCCCACTTGGATCTCGTGAGTTAGGCACCCGCAGGCGCTGGAGAATGGCAGGCCCCCATTGACACCCCACTCATGCTCGTGGGGACTCTCCCCCTCGGCCGGTAGGTGTTCCCCCCGTGCTATTGTCCCTTGGGACTGGGCGGGACGAGGGCTGCATTGATCACACTGGGGACACAGACACAGGACCCTGGACAGACATCACATGCCCGGGAGCAAACACGTGGTCACACAGAACACAGCTGGCACAAAACTTCCACAAAGCACGTCTGCAAAAAGGCACCCTTCCGAAGCCCAGAGAGCCCCGCAGTGTGAGTCGTGAGATGTTTAGATCGTTGGGTTTCCAAAGATAAGCACCAAGGGTAAAAAAAAAAAAAACCAGCGACGATATTTCAAACATGTACCAACCAGTGAGTCCCAGACCCCGACCGGTGGAGACCGGTGGAGACGGCTGAGGTGAGCAGCGCCTTTGTGACCAGCCCGGCAAACAGCCTGCGGGCAAAGCCCCAGTCCCCCGTGGGACAGCGGGCATGCCGAGGTGGCTGCTTGCACAGGACAGAGGTGATTTGGGGGAAACGAGCACAAAGTAGATGGCAGTCGGGACACGGGACCTCGGCGGCACGCTGTCAGCCCCCGGGCAGCGACTAGAAACCTGGTTGAGATCTGAAGAAAGAGGGGGCTGCAGAAAGACCCAGACCGCTCCAGTCCTCGGCACACAGCTGGCTCCCATCCCCCACCAGGGAGCCCGGTGTTCGGCAACAGAGACGGCCAGTGAGTCCCAGGAAGGTGGCGGCTGCTGGAAAGCGCCCGTGGGCACAGCGCGGCCCGGGGAGACGCTCACCACTCACCGCCTCTCACCACGGACGGTCCTGCCTCTGCCTCCACGGGAAGCAGGACCAAACACTGCCAACCAGACATGATTCTTACCCTCCTTCGAAGATTTTGATCCTCGCTGGCTCCCCTCGCTTGGAGGCGGGAGCGTCCTCCTCCGGCTTCCCTCGCTTCTCTTCTTCCTTCTGCACTCTAGCTAGATCTTTCTGGGCTTCCGGGGAAACCAGCGAAGGGAGGTGAACCTGGCCCACCGCGGGAATGACAAAATCACAGAATCAATGACACGAACACTCCGTGGAGCGGGAGCCGTGGAACGGGGCCTTCGGTGGCCCCGCGAGCTTACACTTCCCTGCGCGAGCCTCTCTTGCTCTTCCCTCCACCCTGGGAAGACGTGCTAGAAGCTCCGGTTGGCAGAAAGAAGCCAAGGGCTCCCCAGAGAGCTGAAGTCACTTCTTCAAGGCCACCTGGTTAGTCGGTGCCCAAACTGGGACTCTCATCAGGACTCTGTCCTGGGAAGACCAGGCCTTCCCAAGAGAGCCGTGTTTGCTTTTCCCTTTCACACTAGTCTAGAACCTCCTGGGGACAGGTCCTCATCTTGGTGTCCTTGGTCAGACCTGCACCCAAAACAGGGCCTGCCTCAGAGAAGATGCGTGAGGGATGGGGAGCAAATAAATGAGGACTCCGCCCCATAGATTAGCTGCTCCAGTTCTTTTTTATGGATCAGAAAATCAAGGTCACCCTGCAAGTTAAGGGCACTGCAGGGAGCAGAGTGCAGGTCTCCTGAGGGCCCTGACCAAGGCTTTGTGCGCTGACAGGCATGCACCTGGAAGGGGGTGTGCGAGCTCTGGCTGGTAGTCTGAGGGAACCCATTCTCTTCGCAGAGCTACAGGCCTCCATGGTGGGAGCTGGCTCAGGAGGGAACGGGTCCTCCAGACCCTCTGATGGCATCAGCGGGTGGGCGCACCCCTGAATAGGGAGCAGTGGTGCTGGGCTGAGGGCTGGGGCCAGCCATGCCCGGAGTGAGACTCTCTTCCTACTTCACGCCACTGGCAGTTACAGTCGTGTTTACAGCCCGTGGGAGAAGCACCCGTGTCTCCTGGTACCGGGACAGTCTAAACCACAGGGTCCCGGGCCAGCCGTGTCGCTTGCACCTATAAGGAGGGCTGGTTGGGAGTCAGGGGACCTAGGTGTTAAGCCCATGTAGACCACATTGCCTGCTGAGCCATGCTGGGGTGGATTACTCCTCTTTCTGGGCTTAGTTCACCCCCGAGGGGACTTAATCATCTTGAACATGCATCCCAGGGCCAATGCCTATGACTCGGTGACCCCCAAACTATCTCTTCAGGACTGGAGAATTGGAGTGGAAACCGAGCGAGGCTATGGACTGCTGCTCTGGCAGAAGGCAGCAGATACTGTGCCGTGCCCATGGAGTTCCAGAACATTCTATTTCCCCTCCTATCTCGGCCTGCCATCTGCCCCATCCATGGAATGACCAAGGGGGCCTTCCAGAGGCTGGTGGAGGAATTCTCTCTCTCCCAACCAGCTGTGATGTCTGGGCAAAGCTGGCGGAGGCTGGTTTGGGTGGCAATGTGCCATTCTATCAGGAAACTGAGCAGGGGACCAGGAGTCCACACCGGCTTTTAAAGACAATAATATGATTGTTTTTACCTCGTAAGAATGACTTTTGGGTGCCGGTGTGCCAAGCACTGTTCTGAACACACTTTGTATATTTTAACTCACTTATCTCCACAGCCCTATGAGCTGAGTATATTTAGTATCTCTAGGTTATTGATGAAGAAACCAAGGCACAGACAGAAGAGGTAACTGGTCCAAGGTCACACGGCTAGTAAGTGAGGTAGTGGGATTCCAGTTGGAGAAATGTGGCACTGGAGTCCTTGTTCTCAATCTGTTTGCAATATGTGGTTGTCGAGATGACCCCCAAGGAGAAAAAAAAAAAAAAAACAGGAGGAAAAAAAAAAAACCAGGAGAAACTGGGATATGCAATGTGGCTGCAAAGTGACTTTTGTCTAAGCTGGGGTTTCTTCAGGGCTTAGATATGGGGAAAAAATACCTGTGGCCCAACTGAAACCTGATAGGGTGGCCTAGACCTACATGAGGATAGTTTGGAAGTTCTTCAAAATGCTAAAAGAACCCAAAGGGCTTTTCAGAGCTACTAATGGAGAATGGAAGCTATAAGATGACAAATGTCAGCTCAGGAAAGAAAGTTCTCAAAGCATTGTCCAAAGACAGGTTGGGTTGTACCAATAGGTAGTGAGCTCCCCATCACTGGAGCTATCCAAACAGAGGCCAGAGAGAGAGGTGTGTAATTGTAGAAGGGCATGAAGCAGTGGGCCATGCAGCTATAGGAATACACCACATGGGTGCACTTCTGGTAGGAAACGCGCCAAGTGAATCTAGCGTTTTATTCCAAGACAAAGTTTGTAGATTTCAGCTCATTTTATGAAACTTGCCTTTTAAACCAAAGATGGCCAAACTCAATTAAGCTAAATTAACTCTTCCTTTTTCTTAAATGGACTTTTAGTGTATAGTCATTCCAACAGAGAGGCACTCCAGATCATTGGAAAGGACTTTGGAGTGAGGTCTAGTTTTGAATCCTGGTGCTGCCATTTACTGTGCAGCCCTCTTCAGATTACCTAACTTCTCTGTGAACTGGCCTTCTCTTCTATAAAATAGTGCTATAGTACCCTAAATAGTACCCTTTGCTTCTACAAGGATGAAGCAAAGTTCTACACAACTTTGCCCACAGCAAGGGCACGAGAAGTTGTAAGTATAAATATAATTATGACAGCATCTTGGGTGTAGCTGGGGTCAGTAAGACACGCTAGAGAGAAATCAGTCACGATGTTTATGGCAAATGTGGAAATCTCACATAGGGACGTCTGTAGACTGACAAGGAGATTCAGAGAACAGATCTGGGAAACAATCCTGTGAAGAACATCCAGCTGAGCTAAGGACAGATTTGGTGCACAAAATGCACTGGGCGATTAAAGAGGAGATGAATCTAGGAGGAGTTCCCAGACACAGTTTTGTTCCTGTGTCTGTGATATGAATTTAGGTTAGAGGATTTGGGCCTGATTTGATCAAACTGTCTAATGTGAAGACACTTTGATGAATATTTCAAAATCTGCAGTCACTTTTATGGTTTTCTTTCGTCCAATAATAGAAGAAAAATTGCTTCTCTGGAGTCGGAGAGGTCTAAGTTCAAAGTCTGGGTATGCCAAATACCTGCCCTGTGACCTTGACATCTCTCATGCTCTGACCCTTGGGTCCCTCATCCATAGCTGGGAGATGGTCTTGCTGCCTCACAGGCAGAGACCACACTGACTGGATTCGGCACAGCATCCGGCACACCGAGGCGACTCAATCAACAAGACCAACAGTTATTCCACAAACACCAAGTCGGCATACCTTTGCACAGCCTGGATGCTCAGGCTGGCCTTACCGGGGTATGCGGGTGTTATATATCTGAGGCGAAGTGGGTATTATCAAATGTCAGACTCCCGGGACTTGCAGGGGTCAGTTCGCTCTATGGCACCTGGAGCAGCCTCGGGTCAGAGGCACTGGAGGAGTACCTGTGACCTTGGTCAGGGCTGAGTGCCACCACCCTGTGTAGATGGGTCAGGCTGTGAGTGATCTTGCCCCCTAGTGGTGACAAGGAACACTGAAGCCAAGCTCTGGTGGCTCTCCTGCTCACGGAAGAGAAAGCAGGGGTATTTCAGGAGCTGTTTGTGTTATGTTCTAGAAACTCGGGGAGTGGGAAGATTTTGAGTGGTACCAGAGAATGGAAATAACAGGTATGGAGAATAAGAAAATCAGGAGAAGGATAACAGAACCAGGGAGGAACACGTGGAGTGGCATAAAGTTTCGAAATTGTGGCATGCTTTCCCACCAGCCAAGTTTTCCAACTTGGTCTTTTGGAGAATTTTTTCCCCCTGGCTCCAATTGTGTCTTTGATTTGACAATTATGGCTAATGGGAAAACAGGATGACTTTAAAGCTCATTTTATTGAAATGTATCTAGTCTGGCGATGGGAGAGACATGCTGACAAAGAAACCCAATAAATGTTATCTTTTAAGGCACCTAGTCACAGCTGACGGGGGCAAATCTGCCTACTCATTCGGCTCTAGAATAGAACCCAAATAGAACCTAAGGGGAATGTGGCCTTAAAAGCTCAACTTTAACACTCAAGAAAGACAAAGCTGACTTACCTCTGTCATACGGGGCTTGCGGGAGCTGGATGGCACAAGCCTTCCTGTCTCAGGATGCGGAGCTGTGGCCATGGTGTATGTTTCTTTGCTCACCTTCTGCTTAGACCTCAGGAGGGACAAAGCAGCTTTAGTGGAAACCCCCGGAAGGTTGGGGTTGTACAAACTTATGCACCAACCAGCGTAAACAGAGGACCTCCTATCTGCATGCTGGATGTGATTTGGCTTAATGTAGTTTAAATAGCACCAACTGACATTAGTGGTCGTGTGGAGGCTGGGGGACTGCAGTACCTTCTTTGAGTCCGTACCTTCTTGCAACTTGGCTGGTCTGGGGGATGTTTCTGACAGAGGCAGCGAGCTGGAAGGTGCCAGTGGAGGGAGGTCAGGTTGTTCCTTGGACTCTTCTTTCTTCACACTCAGTGGGGGCAGCCCTCTTCGGTGAGGCTTACTGGATGGCTGGGCAAATTCCTTCAACACCTCTGAGCCTGGGGTTGTCGTGTGGGGCAATGAGGAGTGTGGAAGGGGAGTCATTTCCTTCGGGTCAGAGGGATCTGAGGATAGGCTGGATGCTGTTCCTAGTTCCCTCCTGCCCTGGCCCTGGCTGCCCAGGTGGGATTTCTCTGGCCTCTTGCTGTCCTCTGTGCTGGTCAGCACCACGCTGCATGGTTTTACCAGCTCGAGTGTTTCATCCGCCTTGGAAGCCTCCTCTTCCTTCACCCTTTTTTGCTGCTGGGTTTCCATGGTAAGTTCCAGGCTGCCAGCTGGTGAAAGGACGCGTTTGCTCCCCCCCATGGTCGAAGAACTCCCCTCCAGGCTCAAGATGCTCTCCGATGACAGGGAAGTGCCTTTTCTCTCTGGTAATGTCACTGGCACTCTCAAGTATGGAGTTGGGAAGCCTCTGCTCTGCTCTTCACTTCCCCCAGCCGAGCCAGGCCCGACCTTGTACACGTCTGTCCCACACACCATCGTCCCTTTGCACGGGGGCTCCTCACATGTGGGAAGAGTCACAGTTGCTGAGCTGCCTTGGGACTGGGTAACCAGGAGCTGGGAGAGGGTGGTGTACATGGCACTCCCATAGGACGGCATGTTGGTCTGAATGCGGACAGGCACAACCAGGGACACCATGGCATCTGGACAGGCCTGCAGGGTCGGTGGAGGGGCTGATGTGGGTGCTGAGCAGCTGGCTGGGGGGGCCCCAGGGGGTAACTGGACGTCACTGCCATACTCCGTGCTGGGGGACAGGCCAGTGCTTCCTGTTGCCAGTGGGGCCAGGCTGGTTTTGATCTGAGGCAGGTGGCTTTCCACATCCCCAGGGAGGGGAAGCGAGAACTGGGATTGCAGAGGCAGGAAGAATCCAGAGGAGAGTGCCGACGAGGCCGGGTACGGTACAGGCAGAAACGAAGGTGGCTGCTGGAAGGGGATGCTGGCTGGGTGAGGCAGGAGCTGCGGGAGGGGGAGCTGGCCTGGGTGCAGAACAGTAGGCTGGAGAGGAAGTGGCGGGGCTTGAAATAAGGAGGGAGGAAGAGGGGGCATGGAGTACGGTGCAGAGAGGAGGCTGGACATGGCTTGGGTGGAGAAGAACTCTGAAGACTGTCCTGGCTCATGCTGCAAGAGGTGCTGGAAGGAGAAAAGGGAGACGGGCGGGGGCAGGTACGGCTTCTCATGCAGGGGGAGCTGGGCAATGGGATGGTGAAACACCTGCAGGGCTTCTGTGTAGGGCGGAGTGGACTCCATCGGGGGTCTGTCCTGCCCCTGGCTCTTGCCTCCCGGGTGCCCGCTGTGTGAGGTGGCTGCTGAGGAACTCTGGGGCAATGAGCTTTTGGTGGAAGGTTTACTGCATAAGGGCTTTGGTTCCTCGCTCTCCTGTCTCCCCTTGGGGGCGGCCTCTGGCTCGCTGTCTGGAGGCCTGCTCAGAGAGGCCTGTCTCACCAAAAAGCATTTCCTTCTCTCTGATGGGGCCGTGGGGACCGTGGGGGCCGCGGGGGCTGACGGGGCTGGCACGGAGGGGCCTGTCAAGGACAAGCTGCCGTAGTCGAAGGATTTGCTGCGTATCTCGCTCACATGGGCAGAATGGGAAATGTTGGGGCTCTGCTCTGAGGCTGACCTCCGCATCTCTCGGGCGTGCGGGTGGTGGCTGGGGACAGTCAGCATGTGGGTGCCCAAGGGTTTGGGGCGTGGGTCGGATGAGAGCCCAGGGGCCTCGGCTTTTCCGTGGTCATCCCTCTCGAAGGAGGCAGAGCGGCTGGACCCGCTCAGGGACACACTGCTCTCCTGGCTGGGACTTCGAGACAGGGGTGCGGACGACTCAAAGCTGGACTCCCCCGACGACTGAGCCATCTCTGCCAGGCGCAGCCTCTTCTTCTTGGGTGGCAGCTTCTCAGCTGGGAGCTGGGCAAGCGTCTGGCTGCGCTGGGGCCACTGGAATTCCTCTGTCTTCTCGGGTTCCTTAGGGGGCGGCTCGGGCTCCGTGTCTGGCCGGTCGGGCTCCTCAGTCACCAGGATCTCAGGGACCTGAATGTTGGGCTGGCGGACCAGCCTGGGCTGCAGGGAGTGGGCTGAGCGTCCATGCGGGGTGGGTGGAGGGGAGGAGAACGGGGCCGGGGGCTTGTCTTCCCCTTCCAAGCCGCTGGGTTGCTCCAGAGAGTCGGACTTCTCGAAGGAGCTGGTGTGCTGGATGACAGAAATTTCTTTGGATGTTGTTCTCCTCTCCTTCCCTGACTCTAGACCAGACCCTGGCTTGGGAGTCCTTGGCTGGAAGCCCGTGGGTCCCTCCAGGGAGGGCGCTGACTTACTCGGCTCTGCTGGTGACTTGGTGGACTCCAGGGGAAGGTTCCGAGAAGCATCAGATGGTCCGGGGCTGCCGAACTGACTTTTTGTCGACTCGAAGGCAGGTGGCTCTTCCTCATCCCCAAGGCTCTTCTCTTTCCTCCTCTTCCTCAGTGGAGTGAGTTCCAAGGTGGTCCCGAGTTTGTAATGCATCATCTGGGACCAGGGCTCGTGCTCAGCCTGGCTCTTTTCCACCTCCGAGGACGTGTGAGCACCTGCAGAGATGGGTTTTGAGATCTGAAGCTCTGAGCAGTAGTACTTTCGATGGGCTTCGTAGTTGTCCCTTTTCTTGTACCGAGCACCACATATGTTACATTCATAGATCACCCCTTTCGTTTTCAAACCCTTCTTGGTCTTTTTGGTGAGTTCGCTTTCCTTGGCTTCTGGCTCATCTGCAGGCTTGGAGGCTGTGTCTTTGCTACTGGGCCCTGCCTCCTCCGAACTGTACTCCCCTCCCAAAGGTAGTTCGATGGCCGGCTGACGCTTGAGCATCCGGGGGTGGGAGGTAAACACGTGACTGCTGCGGCTCAGGGCTTCCGAGTCGGTGATGTGGTCGTCGAAGGAGTAGCTACCTCGGAAGGTGTGATGGGGGGTACTGAGGGTGCAGGTGGCAGAAGGCATTGAGTGGCTTCTCAGCAGAGGCACAGGGGGGGTGGGGCTGGGCGGGTGCTGGAGGCTCAGCAGTGATTGTTCGGGCTTGGTGGCTTTCTCGCCGTGGGACGACAGGGGCTCCCGGTAGAGGCTGGATTTGGGCGACTCCATGCTGCTGCGCCTGGACAGTGAGCTCCTCCTTGGCTTCACGCTGTCGATCTCACTGGTGTCCACCACGGCCTCGTTGATGGTGATGAGCTTGGTGATGTGCTCGATGACCTGCGTCCGGGGCACAGACAAAGGCACCAGGCTGGGCTTGTCTTCGGTGGCCAGGGGCAAGAGGGGCTGGGTGGAGGTGGCTGTCAGCATGGCAGTCCGCTGCCCGATCCGCCCGCACTTGCCCAAGATGATCTCGGCATAGGACCTGGCGTTGGTGTTTGGGGGGCTGACCTGCTGCTCGGCGCTCTCGGAGCGGGAGAAATACCCAGATTCCGTACTCCCTTTGCTGCCTGGGCTCAGAAACGCCTGCTCGTCCATCACCTTCTTCCTCTCACTCAAGCGGAGGGCCAGCTTCTGCTTTATCGTGTGGGTGTCTTCAGGTTTCTGGCTCAGGGGGTGTTCGGATGAGGGCTCCGTGAATGGAGCGGGGTCCTCGAGCGATGGGGCCGAGCTGGACTGGGACAGGGAACAGCGCTCGTGGCTGGAGCCCTGGCTCCCAGAGCTATATAGACTGCTGGACAGAAGGGGGTGCTTGGGCCTGGGGGAGAGCTCTGTGGGGTGGGCAGACACGCTGCCCGTTTCCTCTTCCGAATCTGTGCTTTCCCCCTCAGTGGGCTCCTCGAACTCCTCCCCGGGGATCCTCTCCATCTCCAGCCCCGGGGGGTACATCTCGCCGCCCACTCCTGAGGCCAGGCCGGCTTTGATGCGGTGGGCATGGGACTTCCTGTGCTTGTACAGGTTACTCTTGGTCTTGAACGAGAAGCCACAGGGGCCACAAGGGTAGGGCCTCTCGCCGGTGTGGGAGCGGATATGTTTCTGGAGCACGCTGGGCTTGGCGCAGGGCCGGCTGCAGTACTGACATATGTACTTGCCTGGCTTCTGGGGTTTCCTCTCCTTCTTGTGTGCCTCTTCTGGGGGCTTCAAGGACACCTGGGAGGGACGGGGCACAAAGACTTTGGGGAGGCCAGGCAGGTCCTCAGGGGGGATGATGGAAGCGTGCGAAGGAAGGAGCTGGCCCGGCGGATGGAGCCCAGGGGTCACGAAAGAGCTTGAGGGTCCAGGTCTCATGGGGTCGACCAGCTGCCATGTGGACCCCTCCAGGAGATGCTCCGGTTTGCCAGGCGACATGAATGCTGGTGTCAGGGGGTGCTGCGGAAGCTGCGAGATGGGGATGGAGGTGTCGATGGAGGACCTCTTGGGGGGCTTCTGCTGCTGGCCTGTTTTCTCCTGAGAGCCTTCCCTAAGAACCGACGACGGGCCCGGGAAGGGCTGCGGGGCTAGGAGCTCTTGGAGGGGGCCCTCTTGGGGGGCAGCTGTGCTGCTGCCTGGGTACGGGGCGCCGGATGAAACACTGGCCTGCACGGCCTCTCCTTTGGTCAACCGCTTCCGGGGACTTCCCTCAGCCTTCTTGGTGCCCTTGACACTTTGTTCAGGATCCATGACCTCCACGGAGACTTCAGATGCTATTCAGGGAGGGCTGGGGCAGGCCGCATTTATGAATCAGCCAAGTGTCCCAAGGAGGCGTCTGGCTTTGGCCACATTGGTCAAGAGCTGCGGAAGCCACACCCAAGATGGGCTCTGGGAGTTTTTTGCAAGTGTCACTGGCTGCGAGTGGACTCAGAGCAGGTCATCGGGGCCCAAACTATTCACACGGGTGAGGCATGGCCCTCTACTTCGAAGACAGAAAACGCACCAGCACTTTCTGCCTGAATGTCTGTCGTGGAAACGTCATGAAGGATGTCAATGTTGCCATCATACTGGTTCAGTTGGCAGTGGCGAGTGGCCACCTACAAGTCCCCTGTGTGCTGTGCAAACGGTCGGAGGCTAGAGACATCTGCAGGCACGGCCCACTCATCCCTGGTCCCGGCGCTGGAGAAGCCACGCTGGCTGCCTCAGGCAGCTCGGTCCAGCCCCTTCTCCCCTGGGGTCCCGTGTTGGAGATCCGCGGTCGCAGAGGGGAAGTCACGCTCTTCTAGTGATGAAAGTACACACACAGAAATACACACACACACACACACACACACACACACACAAAAGAGAAGAGAGTTACTGCAATGTGTCCATGACCCGTGCAGCTCAGACTCTGTGAGACACGGTGATATCCCTAGAAGATGAACAGGGGAGACTCGACTTCTGGTCACAGCCACCTCCATGTACCCGAGCACGGTCTGAACCTCCCTCACCTGCATTCACAGAGGCGTTGGGTGACCTGAATGCCACTGGCGGTTTTGAGGACTGTGGCTATGTGGGGTGGTAGGAGCAGGAGGTGGGGGGGGGGAGGCTCTGGGAACGGCAGGGGAATTGGGGATGGGAGGCCTAGGCTCTGCTCTGAGGCAGGTTCAGCTGGCAAAGCCTCTGTCACCCAATCTGTACAATGGGATAACATCAGGTCCTGCCTCAGTTGTGCCTCGGGGCTGCAACAGAGTCCAACATGATAATGGATATGGGGCGCCTGGGTGGCTCCGTGGGTTAAAGCCTCTGCCTTCGGTTCAGGTCATGATCCCAGGTCATGATCCCCACATCGGGCTCTCTGCTCAGCGGGGAGTCTGCTCCCCACTCTCTCTCTCTGCCTACTTGTGATCTCTCTCTCTGTCAAATAAATAAATAAAATCTTTAAAAAAACCCATGATAATGGATATGGATGCCATGGATGCCACTGGACAGATGTGGGCTGGTGCTACAGCTGGTGGAGGAGGAGGTGCTGGGGAGTGATTCAGGGACAAGCTTTCCCAGGGCTAGATTATCCTCAGGTTAGTATTATTCCTTCTCTGGCCCTGGGCTCTGAAGGTATCCACGAGGGGCACCATTCCTGATTTTATCGCCCTTGCTAACCCAAGCCCATGTTTCATGGAAAAGTGAAAACCCAGCACTCCAGCCCGTGCAAACCCACAGTCTAACACAGCCATGGCTACTCTGCCAAACAATAGCTGGGAGGGTCATTCTGGCAGGTTCTTCTAGCTCTTCCTGGCTACCGAAGAGGAGAGGGGCATGGGGTCCATCACCAGGCCCTGATGGCCAGAGAGGGAGACATCTCGAAGTTCTTTGCAGGAAGCTAAGTCTTGCTTGCAAAGAACTTCTTCCCATGGTATTTCAGACAGGGGCAGTGACAGGTGCATGAGGTCACCTATGTCTTCAAATGACAGCCCTCCAGCAAAGGCAGTGACTGACTTTTGTCAACAGAAGGTCATAACTCAGCAAAAGCTCTTCTTTGAGCAAGTCAAAGACCTCCTCTAACTCAGGCAGAGAAGGCATCCTCACGAAGCAGGCTGAGTGTGCGGAAGGCTGAGGACGTTTCTCATATTACTGTTGGTAGGGTGGCCACATAAGATGGCGTCATCCAAACTGGGGCACTTTTGAGAGTGAAAGAGGGACGACTGATAATCATGGAGGAGCAAGAGGATGAAATCAGCACTGTCCCAGGCAAGCTGGAATGAATGGTCTCCTTATGATCCATATTTACCTTGTAAATGGACCCCAGGCAGGCCCAAGTGCTGTCTCTAGGTCTCTGGTACAAACTTTTCATCTCTGCTCTGGGGACTGAAATTATACCAGGGCCTCCTAATGGAGCTGTAGAGATTGGGTGTTTAGTTTAATCCCCTCACTCGACAGATGAGGAGGCTGAGGCTAGAGGGATGATGTGATTTTCCCGAAAGCTTGCACAGTGATGGCGGTGGGGTCAGACCCCCCCTCCCCCGTGCCTCCTGACCCCTGGCCAGCGCTCGTCCCTGCCTCAATGAATAAATGTCCTCTACAACTTCTGTGGCTCAGTGGGCACCTGTCTATGGCTCCATGTGTTACGAAAGCACTGGCTTGGCCCCAAGGGGTATGGCTGTGTTTGTGTCTCTGGAGAGCTTCTGCTGGTGTCTAGAAGCTTAACAGCCAAAGAGGCCTTTCAGCTTATGTTCTACACTTGCTGCGGCTGCTGGACAGGAGAAATGGGGGCACAGCTAAGGTTGAGGTCATGATCATGACATAACCCCAGGCCTAGCTTATCTAAGCTAAGGTAGGACCAGACAGAGGTCACAGGCAGTGCAGAGAGACAACTATTCTCTGGGCGGGTCTGGAACACCTGGTGGGGCCCTTGGGTGCTGTGTATGGTTAGTTAAGGGATTACTCTACTTACTATTCCTACTGACCCTTTGAAGCAAGGATCTCAAAGCACCCCCAGAATACTAGCTAAGGTTAAAGTTTGCTTCTTCTGATGAATGGATGGGACCCTGAGGCATGACTGAGTCTGAGTGGGGGTCCATTGGCCAAGGAGGACCCTACATTGTCGAGTCCTGCGGTTGTCCCTTCACCCAGCCACGGGCTCTCCAGGGGCAGGTAGGGAAGCACCCAAGGGCTGTGGCCTAGAGCAGTTCACAGGCCAGGTAGGAGGGGTGGGGTGGGTGAGGAAGACAGTCAGGTAACTGTTGGGTCATCACGTGACTCGCTGGGCCAGCACCACGTGTGCCAAGGGTCAGCTTCCGGCCTCCCCCTGTGAGCGGGGCCCTGTGGTCTTACAGGGAGGGCCCTCCTTCCTCAAGCCCCTGAGGGAGGAGCAGACAGGACACATCCACCCCGCGGACTCAGCAAGGCCTGTGAGCCAGAAGGTCTGCTCCTTCATTCTGCAGGGAAGGCTCCTGAGCCATGGTGGGCCATGACCAGCCCAGGGCCACACTCGTCCTCAGGCTCCTGGGACAGAGCTTTCTGCTGCCCTGTCTACACCTCACGACGGGTCTGAGGTTCTTAATACAAGAGGCAGCCAGAACTGGGGGTGCAGACACGCGGCCAACCCATGAGAACTCAGAAGGCCTCTCAGCCTTGGAGTGGATTGCAATTCAGACTGGCATGAACGCTTTCTTACTTTTTAGCTCCTTTAGAAGGATGATTTCTAATCACTATGACCAAGTGACACCAAGAAAATAGTTTTTTTCTCTGTCGTCGGTGCTTCTGAGGGTGTGTAAAATGTTAATATAAACTTGAAGGAACAGAGGACAAAGCTGCTTCTCCAGAGAATTGGTAAGGGCACCCGTGAAAGCCGCCAGTGACATAAGGTCAGAGGTAGAGGGTTTCCCTGACAGAGCCTGGGGGCCAGGCCAACAGAGATGGACAGAGGGAGGATGGCCATCATCGGCTGATGGTGGCAGAAGGGCCCTGGGGTCCATGTTGTCTGGCACCCAGACCACAGCCCTCAGAGAGCTCTGGCTTAGAAACCAGCTTAGAGCTGCAAGGAGAAACTGAGCTTCAAAAGTCAGCTGGTTAACATGTCAGACCACTCAGCTTCTACTTCTGGAAGCTTCGTAGGTCTAGCTGTCAGGACAGTCCAACAGGGAAGGGGGTAGGGTACCGGGGCTGGAGACCCACAAAGCGCACTTGTGTGAGTGTAACCACAGGCTCAGTTCCTGGAAGGGGAACTACTTGGCTAAAGGGAATGTACCTTGAAGCTTTTGATGGGTCCTGACGAGCAGCTCTCCGAAAAGCACAAGTTCACGCACCCACCAGTTGCGTGCGAGGACTGTTTCTCCTAACTCCTTCCTATCTAGAATACAACCAATCTCTTTAATATTTACTAATAGAAGAGGCAAAATGCCTATATCACCCTGCCCTTGCTACTGCCCCAAACTGTCACAGACAGTGGCTTCAAACAACACAACTTCTCATGGGACAGTTTTAAAGGTCAGAAGTCCGAAATGGGTCTCACGAGGGCTAAAATCAAGGTAGGGCTAGGTTCCCAACCTTCTTCTTTCTGGACACTCTAGGGAAGAATCTATTTTCTTGTCTTTTCCCACTTCTAGAGGCTGCCAGGTTCCTTGGTGCATGGCCCCTTCCGTCTTCAAAACCAGCCAGTAATGGCCAGACACATCCTTCTTCTCACATTGGGTCTTGGACCCTGACTGCCCTGCCCCCCTTTTCACTTGTAAGGACTCTGGTAATGACATTGGGCCCAGCTGGATAATCCAGGACCATCTCCTACCTCCAGATTCTTAATCACATATGCAAAATTCATTTTGCCATGAAAGGCAACACATTCACAGGCTCCAGGGTTTAAGATGCAGGACATCTTGGGGGAATAATTGTTCTGCCCACCACAGTAATATCTCGTTTGTTTTAAATCAGTGTTTCTTGATCTCTAGTGAGGCTTACAACTCTGCACAAACGTATTAACCCATTATTTCATCCAGGGAGTTATTTTTCATATCCTTCGCTTATGTTTCTAATAAATTATGTTTTTTATTATTTTACATAAGTTATTTTGATATTGGGCGTAGTAATCCTTTTCATATGAACTGCAACTATTTCTATTTATCAGTAGTCTATAATTTTTCTGAACCAAAAATTTTTATTTTTACATGGTCAAATGCATCATCAATCTTTCCTTTTTGGACTGTTATTTATTTTTTTTCCCAAATACTTTTATTTTATTTTTTCAGTGTTACAAGATTAATTGTTCATGCACCACACCCAGTGCTCCATGCAATACGTGCTCTCCTTTTTGGACTTTTAGATTTCATGTCCAAGATTATGTTCTAGAATGTCACCGAATTTCTTCTAGTACCTTTACGAATTAATTTTTTTCTTCCCTCCCTCTGCTCCTCGACTCCTTTATTTTTCCATTCTTCCTTCCCTCCATCCTTCCTTCTCCTACTTCTTTCCTTTCCATTGAATCTCAGTTGCATTTAACATTTATTTTTGTGTAAGGAGTGAAGTAAGGATAAAGCTTAATTTTTTTCCCATACAGATATCTGGGACATTTTCTGAAAGCATAGGTTCTAGCCCCATTCCAGATCCACCAAAAAAGAATCTCTGGGGAAAGGACCCCAGAATCCATATTTTTACAAATTTCTCCATGTAAATCTAACATATACATTTCTTTTCTACAGCCTGGTATTTGGGGAAAACTGATGAAACTCCTCTAAGTGCCTCCTGTA
The DNA here is from genome assembly GCA_028533885.1 of Nasua narica. NCBI lineage: Eukaryota > Metazoa > Chordata > Mammalia > Carnivora > Procyonidae > Nasua > Nasua narica. Next base: position 28,472,296 of record CM052798.1, read on the forward strand.
ATGAATCGCTTTGCCTCTAGGTTCCCAACCTTCCTGCCCCGCCCCCCCCCACCGACCACACCATTCACTGTGGAAAGAGAAATCTCTTCAATCGTCAACCTCACCCAGCTTCTCCCTCTGCCAAGAATGTCCAATAGCTCCCCAGTGCAGGGAGATTCAGCCAATGGCATTTCAGCTCCCATAACAGGCCCTACCTGTTATGTTCCCAGCCTCCTCTCCCCGCCCTGCACTTTCACGGTGCATCACCCTCTAACTGGCATGTCCTTGACCTCTCTGTGTTTACACACTGCTGTTGCCAAGGGAACAAGCAGAGAAAGGAATCTGAACACTAATCCCACAGAGGAGTTAGGGAATGCATGCAGAAGCTGTGTGTGAGCTGGGCCTTGAGAGATGAGGAAAATACTGATGGTTAGATTTGGAAGGAAGGGATTCTAGTCTAGGTGGGAGGTACAACACATGCAGAGCACAGGAGGCTGGAATGTGGCTACTGAGAATGTTGAGTTTGTGGCCTCTAGCCTAGCCAAGGCTTTGGGGCTCCTGAGCCCAGAGTGTCTGGGCAAGGATCCCACACTGTGCTGGGGTGAGTTCAGGGCACAAGACAGGAGCCTCCACACATCCCCTCCGAGGCCCTAGAATAACAAAACAAAACAAATGCCCCAAACTGTGAAGGCTCAGTTGTGTCACACATCTAACTGAGCTGGGGTTAGTATTGGCCCTTAGAAAGCAGGTGGAAGGCACAGTCTGTCCCATGGGGTAGCCAGAGGCAGATGCTGGATAAAGTTTTCAGGGCAACCAGACCCACACAGGCTCTGGTCTAGATTCACTCATGGAAAATAGGGACTCCCAGGGTCTGATGAATTACCTATGTTGGGATGAAGTTTTCCACTAATTCCATAGGTCCAATAAGGGTGCTTCCTTAAGAAGCTTAAGATATCAAGCCTGTGGCCTAACCAGTTTACAGCATCTTCCCAGCAAACCTGTGTCTCCTCAGAGTGGACAGGGACTGGGCTTTATGTATCTTCATCTTTCCAGTGCCTGGCACTGGACCCAGTATGGAGGAAAATATTGAAAATATTTTCAAGGGGCACCTGGGTGGCTCAGTGGGGTAAAGCCGCTGCTCAGGTCATGATCTCAGGGTCCTGGGATCAAACCCCACATCAGGCTCTCTGCTCAGCGGGGAGCCTGCTTCCCCCTCTCTCTCTGCCTGCCTCTCTGCCTACTTGTGATCTCTCTGTGTCAAATAAATAAATAAAATCTTTAAAAAAAAAGAAAGAAAATATTTTCAAAATACTTAAAGGATCGTCCACCATGTCCCCAAACCATACTAAAGATTAACATATCGATCCTCACACAGGTCCCCTTTTTGCAGATGAGAGGACCCAGAATCAGTGAAGTGATGCCAATTGCTTCAGATGACACAAGAAAGGGCAGCAGTCAGGTTGAACCCTGAGAGCAGACTGCCTTCCACCTAGCAAAAACCCTCAAGAATGCTGACCTTGATCACAAGGGTCCAGATGGGTCTCCTCTTCCTTCTCAGCACCCTAGATCCTCCAGGAAGTCTTCCTGATTAATTACAGCCACCCCCACTTGCATCAAATTCTCCTCCCCATGTGTAAAATCACTCTCTATGACCCTGTTAAACTCAGGGCTGAGTTTCTTGATAAATGCTTCCCTAACCACAGTGAGTAGTAGATTATTCACTGTCTGGGAGGTTCCCAAATCATTTCCCTTGGATGACTGTGGTCTCTGCATTTCTAGTTTTCCTTCTATTCCTTCCTAACCCCAAGACCGAGACGGGGATTGGAGTTTCTGCACACTGATCAAAAAGCAAAGTCTCTTCATAACAGACAGGAATCTAGGCAATCCTGGGTGAGTTACACCAGGCTGGCGTTCATCCTGTTAGAGAGCCCAGGGACCAAGGTGGAACTGACATCACAGAGCAGACAAAGTCTCTAGCAACATTCCCAAGGAAAGCAGGAACATTATTCACAGTCAAGACCAAGAAATAATGCAGACAGAACTCTAATCTGTCAGACCCTGTGGAAGCCCAGACTTAGTCCTGAGTACATGTAGTTATGACAACTCGGGGAAAGAAAGTCCAGACCTATGTCCCGTGTCCAGAGGGACAACTGAACTCTTAACATATGTTGGGGTTGTTCCTAGTGTTCTATACAACAGCTCTATCAGGCTGGCACTATTATCATCCTCAAGTTACAGATGAAGCTGGGGCACAGAATGACGAAGCTGGTAATGGCACAGCCAGAAATGGAACCTGGGCCATCAAGTGACCTCTGCAGTAGAGACCCTTAGCGCAGTAGAATCCTCAGGTGCCTGGGGGGGCTCAGTTGGTTAAGTGTCTGCCTTTGGCTCAGGTCATGTCTAGGATCCTGAGATTGAACCCCACATTGAGCTCCCTGCTCAGCAGGAAGTCTGTTTCTCCTCCCTCCTGTCCTCTCTTTCTCTGTCTCAAATAAATAAAAAAATAATCTTAAAAGAAAGAAAGAAAGAAAAGGCAATAGAATCCTGGCAGACAGAACTCAGACTGGAGTCACAGTCCTAACACTTGGGTAACTAAACCCTGTTCCTAGCAGGTGGGCTGGCCTTGTTAAGAGCTTTGTTTCTCCCTTCCACCTAGAATAGTGCAATGTTTAAGTCTTGTTCCTATTGAGATTGAAAACGAACCACGGTCAGGGACTGTAGTCTGGTCTCAGCAAGGGCCCAGTGAACCCCAGAAGCTTGTAGTTAATTAATCTACTAAGTTCTCTGTTGTTACATATTTAGTTATCTATCCACCTACCTACCTCATCATTTATATATATCCGACTTGTTTAGTAAAGATTAAAAGAGGCTTCTGGATCCCCATGGGAACTGATGAGCTTCTGAATTTAACTCGACCTGCTTATCTAAATGGTCCAGGAAGTACATGTAGGTCAAAGGGCTTAGGGAAGAACAAAGTCTGAAGTGAGAGTTGGGCCAGGTTGGGCAGACCTGTCAGCCATTTTCATTCTTCCAGTCTCTCGTCATAACTGCCTGAGAAAGATCCACACTTCACATTTGTTGTCATGGCCTGTTCTCTCATTAGTTTCCAGCAGGTCTCTAGCTGTCCCTTTGATGGTCTTTTCTTCCTACACAAATGACAATGGTATAAAAGACACACTTATCTACAAACCTCCTGAGTAGTTAAGGTTCTTTGTTCTACTATTAAGGGCAATATATCGAGTGCACTATTACACACACACACACACACGCACATTATAGAATAAACCACATAAAGAAAAATGACCAAGAACACTGGGCGACATATATAGTATATTCCAAAGTTGGACAATGACAAAAATAGAGACTTTATCATCTCTACCATTCTTTCCCACATGGCAGGATGAATATAACTGTACAAGTAATGACACAGCACTTAAAACGATTACTTGACAACTCATTTGTTCATTTGTTCACTCACTCTGCCAGCTTTACAGGGGCCTTCTCAATGCCAGGTCAGTAAAATGAAAATAGACATAAATGATACTTTACTATAAAGCTACAGTAATCAAGACAGTGTGGTACCAACACAGGAGAGACTCCCTCAAAAAAAAATCATCAACGGAAACAACAGAGTAATGAAACAGACCCTCTCATATACAATTACCTGATTTGTAACTAAGGTGGCTATTGTATTTGGTGTGGGAAATTATAGTCTTTTCAAAAAATTGTGCTGAAGCCATTGAATATCCATGTGGGAAAAAATAATGAACCTTGGGTCCTAACCCTACCATATACATAAATTAATGTGAAAAGGATGATTAGCCTAGATACAAAAGATTAAATAATAAAGCTTATAGAAGAAAATACAAGAACATATTTTTATGAATTTGGGGCCAGCAAAGATTTCTTACAGCTTACAAAATGCATAATCACTTCATCATAAAGGAAAGAACTGATAAATTGGGCTTCATTAAAATGAAAAACTTCTGAAGAAAACTTTCTAAAGATTGGCAAAATCTTCAAAGCTAAACACACAACTTCTGTTCATCAGAAGATACCAATAATAGAATAAAAATATAAACCACAGACTGGGAGAAGATATTTGCAATACATATTCAACAAAGTACTCACCCAGAATATAGAAAAGTCCTAAAAATGAATGTAAAAAGGCAGACAATCCAATTAAAAATGACCAAAATTAACTCAAAATGGATCAAAGACCTAAACATAAGAGCTAAAACTATAAAACTCTTAGAAGGAAACATAGAGGGAAAGCTTCATGATATTGGATTTAGTAATGATTTCTTGGATGTGCCACTAAAAGCATAGGCAATCAAAGTAAAAATAGATAAATCGGACTTAATCAAAATTTAAAACTTTTGTGAACCACAGAACATAATCAACAGAGCAAAAAAGCAACATACAGAATGGGGGAGAATATTTGCAAATCGTATATGTGAGAAGGGGTTAATATCTAGAATATTTGAAGAACTCCTTCAACTCAGAAACAAAAACCAAAAAAACAGATTAAAAAATGAACAAATGACTTGAATAGACATATCTCCAAAGAAGACACACCAATGGCCAGTAAGCACATGAAAAGATGTTTAACATCACTAACCATTAGGGAAATGCCAATCAAAACCATGATATATCACCTCACATACATTGGGGTTGCCGTTATAAAAAAACCCAGAAAATAACAAGTGTTGGTGAAGATGTGGAAAAACTGGAACCACCGTGCATTGCCAATGGGAATGTAAAATGGTATAGCTTCTCTAAAACAGTATTGTGCTTCCTCAAAAAAAATTAAAAATTGAATTACCATATGATCTAGAAATTCTACTTCTGGGTATAAACTCCAAAAAAATTGAAATCAGAGTCTCAAAGAGATGTCTGTCCACTCATGTTCATACCAGCATTCTTCACAACAGCCAAAAGTTGTAGGGACCCAAGTGTTCATCTGTAGATGAATGGATAAACAAAATGTGGTATATACATGCAATGGAATATTATCCTGTCTGCCTTAAAGTGGAAGGAAGTTCTGACACATTCTACAACATGGATGAACCTGAGGGTACTGTACTAAGTGAAATAAGCCAGTCACACACAAAAAAACCCAGATACTGTATGATTCCACTTATATGAGATACCTACAATAGTCAAGTTCATAAAGACAGAAAGAATGGTGGCCGACAGGGGTTGAGAGGCTGGGAGGGTTGGAAGGTTGTTGCTTAATGAGTATAGAGTTTCAGTTTTGTAAGATGAAAAGAATTCTGGAGATTTATTCACATTACACAACAATGTGAAAATACTTAACACTACTGAACTTCAAAACAGTTAAGACGGTAAATTTCATGTTATACGTATTTTAACACAATTTTTAAAAATGGCAGACGATTTGAACAGGTATTTTAAAAAGCAGGTTGTCTAAATGGTCAATAAGCATATGAAAAGGTGTCAGCACCATTACCCATTAGGGAAATATAAATTAAATCTACAACCCACTCACCAGAATGACTACCATGAAACAAACAAAATGATGCCAAATGTTGGCAAGGATGTGGAGCAACTGGAACTCTTCTTGTATGTTGCTAATAGGAAGGTAAATAGACACAACCACTGGACAACTGATTGGCAAAATCTTCCAAGGCAAACACACACCTGCTCAATGACCCCAAAATTTTACTTCTAGGACAATATCTCATGTAAGTGCATATATCGGTCTGTCATAAAACACAAACAAGAATGTTCAGAGTAGCTTTATCCATTAATAGCAAAAAACTGAAAGAAACCTAAACACCAACAATGAATAGAACAGATAAACTGATAAACAGATAAACTGCAGTATATTCATACAAAAATTATTACATAGTAATAAACAAGAACAAAGTACTGCTATCGAAGAAATATGGATGGATATCGCAGATACAATAATAACCAAGGAATTCAGACACAATAGACTATATACTATATAATCCCACTTAACTGAAGGTTAAGAACAGGCAAGACTAATTTTATAGCATTAGAAACTAGAATAGTGGTTAGTTCTTGTGGGGCAGGTGGATATTGACTAGGAAGGGAAATGCAGGAGATTTCTGGGGTGATAGAAATGTTCTATCTATTGATCTGCTTACAAATATATTACAGGGATGTATACGTGTAAAAACTCTTTGTGTTATACACTTATGATACATGTATATAACTGTATGTACATCATCCTCAATTTAAAAAAAGACATGGACTTTGCACTTGAAAGATACAAAGGCTTTTAAGAGACACAAACAGAACTGAGTAATAAGGTGTGGTAGATACCATGACGGTAACAGGTTCTGAGCACAGGTTGGTGGGGAAAAGAGGGATCATGAGGGTAGGCTATAGAGAAAGTACACAGGGTTCTGAAGGACAAAGGGATTTCAACAAGCATAAAAGGGACTAGTGTGGGCAAAGGCAGGATGGGTCCACCCTGGGTATGTGAGGTGGTGGGCAGTCCAGCATTAGAGGACCAGGTGTGCAATGCACAGTGGTGGGAGAAGAAGCCAAGGACATGAATAAGATCAGGCTTCTGATATGTTTATTTCAACAAGTTCCCCATCAATGTTTGTTGAATGAATGAATGAGCCTTCCCACATTCATGACACATCTGATGTCTGGAGTCACAGAACAGGTGTGTTTGCATGGCAGCAAGTACTAATGAGATGCAGCACCAGTGTGGTCGTGGGGTTCATTTCTCTTAAAATTATTAATGTACCCTAACGTCTGATGTCTCCCAGGACCCAGAATTTGAAACCATCCTCATTCAGTTATGGGACTGACTCTCTGCTATGAAAGCTGAGTAACTTTCTATATGTACCTTCTCCCCAACTTCCTTCCAACCATCCCGCCATTTTTGATAGTTACATATTGGTTGTCCTGGCAGTTGCTTTTAACATCTTCAAATAATATACTTGAATTGCTGTTTCCTTGCCCGTCAACTTTAGACAGTATCTATCCACTTTCTGTTATGAACAATGAAGAAATGTGTGTACACACTCTTCTTTCCACCTCCTTTCGCCCATCCACCTTCAGGTTTCTGTTAGTTATATACTATCACTCTTACATTTCCAAGTTGCATAACACTTAAATTTCTTCTATATTATAATTAAGTCTATGAACTTTGGTCAGTTTTAAAAAATTGAAGCTAATCAACAATATGATTGTGAAGATCTTACTCCCTGGGGGACCACTTAGTATGAAAGGACTCAAGAAAAAAAATGCAATTCTATGTGACTGAAACCTCATCACAAGAAAAGTCCACCACAAGTAAAGAACCAGCACATCTTCCTCTAAAGTATTAATGACTTCCTTCACTTCTTGAATCCCATGTCATCATCTTTTTGGATTCCATTTTTGATTGAAAGGAATAACTCTAGGAGATTTTCATTATTTTTCCCAGAAAAATATAGATGACTGAGTAATAAACTCTCTGAGCTCTTACACATAAAAAAATCTTTATTTTGATTTCCAAGTTTGAAAGGGTAGAATTTTAATTCAAAATCAACATCCTCCACAGTTTTGAGAGCACTGCTCCACTGTCCTTGGGAATTTTGTTTTACTGATGAGAAATGCTGATATAAAATTTTATTCTCTCTGGAAGCTTTTTATTTTTCACTGTTGATATTCTGACATTTCAGTAAGATGGGTCTAAACGTTCTTTTTCACTAATTTTTGTCCTGAATTCAGTATGCTGTTTCAATTTTAAAATCTCTGTTTCTTCAACTCAGGAAATTTCTCTTGTTATTTCTTTGACTATTTCTACCCCTCCCTCTGCCATTGTCTGTAGTCTCTGCTTCTACATCTCCTATTTGATGGATTCTGAACCTCACAGATCTGGCCTCTATGGATCTGAATTTTTTCTCCTCGATGTTTTGCTCTACTACATTGGATATTAGTTTTTTTTTCAAGATTTTATTTATTTATTTGACACAGAAAGAGAGATTACAAGTAGGCAGAGAGGCAGGCAGAGAGAGAGGGGGAAGCAGGCTCCCTGCTGAGCAGAGAGCCCGATGTGGGGCTCGATCCCAGGACCCTGAGATCATGACCTGAGCCGAAGGCAGAGGCTTTAACCCACTAAGCCACTCAGGTGCCCTGGATATTAGTTTGAACTTCTAGATCACCAACTTGGTCTTCATCCATACCAATTACATCGTTCATTTCACCCACTGAATTGTTTTCAGGAGTTACATTTTAAATTTTCAATAATTATTTCCTTTTCTCTGATTGCTTCATCTTTATAGCAACTGGTTCCTTTCTAGTAAATGAAATAATCTAAACTATTGCCAAGGATACTAATGATTATTGATTTTAAAGTTTTCTTACAATTGAGCTCTCTATTTCCTTTGGAGTGAGCTCTTCTTTTTTCTTTTTCCCCCATTTTAGGCCTTCTCTTTGTGCTATTGGTTTTCTTCTAATGCTTGGTGATTCTATTTGTGAATGTAAGACTACATTGTGAATTAGGATACGTGCAAGGATACAGGTTCCAGCTCCTGTGGAACTGTGACATGGATACAACTGTAAGAGTGGCTTTAGACAAGACAGGGATTGGGTTCTCTGTCCTATGTAAGTCTGAGTGTAAGTGGTCATGGGCTGGTACAGTGACTTAACAGTGTGGTTATCTTCCATCTTACTCTTCTGCCATCCACAGCATTTGGCTTCCATCTTCCAGCATCGTGTCCACACTCTGATCAGCAGGAAAGGGAAAAGGGATGGCAAGACTGGAAATTGTACATGTTATTTCAGGTCACACTAGCCACAGGGCCGCACCTCACTGCTGGAGAGCCTTAGCAACATAATCTCTAGCTTGGGTGGCCGTGTGCTCTGATCAAATATCCATCACTATTGAAGAAGAAGAAGAGGATATTGATGAAATTAACTGGATAGGGCTTCCTGTGAGATTTCTGGTCTCTTTTTCTGACAGGTTTGTCCTTAAGTGTGAAGGTGAAATCATGAACCCATCCTACTGGGGGGAAGGGGTTCTATGCAAGAGGGTGAAGAATTATGATAGCAAGTCTCCCTGTAAGGACTGTGAGGAGGAAGCCAGCCAGGGCACTCCAGCAGTCCCTGAAAGAAGGGCTTTACTCTGCAGTGGGCATGGTGGTAGACATCACTGGAGGCACGCTGCCCAAGCCCCCTGCATGCTCCTTGACCCCCACACTGGGTTGGCAGGGAGTCTGGATTCTCTCAGCTGGGTCTCAGATCTTGGGCCCATCACTTTCCTTAGGGAGTATTTCTTAGGCTTGGCCTGGCACTGGCCACCTGCCCCCATATGTAGAATGTGAGAGGCATTGAGTTGTACTTGCTCTTCTGAAAAGTTCTTTAAGGGACTCTGCAACCCTGGCAGCCCATTCCTATTCTTTGTTTTGTTGGCTTTTGGCTTGAACAATGCTTGACTTTCCTGGAGTAAAAAATCTCTCAGGCCTCTGGGGTCCTGTCTGTAGTGCCTTCTGCTGATTTTTCTGTTTATGCAATCTTATGGGCCTCCTATCTTCCTAAGACCTATCAACATTTTGGTCCATGGATGGCATTCTATCTTGTTTTCTAATATTATGATGTTGTCCTTTCAAAAATGGCTTTATCTTCTGACAATTCTACAATGTGGAGCTGGACACTTGTGGGCCAGTGGTTAGGAAATCATGCATTGGGGTTCACCAGCAGAGAGGCCGATGCCCTTTCCAGGATCCTGATGCATCAGGAGGAAGGGGGGTCCTTCCAGCTGAGGGCCATCAGCTTAGAACCCCAAGGAGTCCACCTCCACGGAGAGCGCCCTTGACGGTCCCAACACTGAGGCAGAGTGCCCACCCAGTTCCGCGAAGGGCAGAACAGCCTGCGGTCCACCAGGCAGTAGTCAGTGACTGGACTGCCCAAAAGGTCTGCAAGCCACTGTAGGGGCACCTGGCATGCTGCTTCTGTCTTCTTTCAGCTTCTGGGAAGAGCCTTTGGGGGCAGCTGGTCACCCAGCCCTCTGTACCTTGCCACCCACAGGCCTGAGAGTCATGTAGCTATCTGCACTATGTGCTGGGAGAGAGGGGCTCTATCTCACCCCAGGAGGCTGCCCAGAGGCTGTCTCTTATCCATAAGAGCTCCCCTTCCTAAGACCCCTTAAGCTTCCACATAGTACGGGTTCCATGGCCTGGTTCTGAAGGCCAATTCAGGGACTCCTGCTTGCGTCTCTAGACTCATCTCTCCCCGTCTCCCTCCAGTCTGTGTGCTCTCACCGCAGGGAGCTGTGGACCTCTCAGAAGGCCCCACATGCCCCCTCCCTCTTAGACATGTAGCAAACTCCTCAGTGTCCTTCAAACGCACTTGTTCTAGTCAATATTAGGTGCCAGCTTGGCTGGGCCATGCTACCTAGACATTATTCTAGATGTTTCTGCACAGGTGTTTTATAGATGAGATTAATAACATTAAAAACAGTAGACTTTGGGCACCTGGGTGGCTCAGTGGGTTAAAGCCTCTGCCTTGGACTCAGGTCATGATCTCAGGGTCCTGGGATCGAGCCCTGCATCGGGCTCTCTGCTCAGCAGGGAGTCTGCTTCCCCCTTTCTCTCTGCCTGCCTCTCTGCCTACTGTGATCTCTCTCTCTCTCTGTCAAATAAATAAATAAATAAAATCTTTAAAAAAAAAAAAAAAAAGGAGACACTCTCCAGAATATGGGCAAACCTCATGCAATAAGTGGAAGGCCTGACCAGCACAAAGACTGACCTCTCCTGAGCAGGAAGGAATTCTGCCAGCAGACGGACGGCCTTTGGACTCAAACTGTGATTCCCCAGGGTCTATAGCCTGCCAGCCCACCCTGCAGATTTTGGATTTCCCAAGCTTCCATAATTGCATGAGCTAATTCCTTAAAATAAATCTCTTTCTCTCTCTAAATATACGTACTGACATCCCGTTGGTTCTGCTTCTCCAGAGAGTGCGGGCTGCACACCACCCCAGACATCTGACCCTCCAGCAAGCTTTGGGTGTTGCTCTAACGTTCACACAAATACCCCTGGGCATCTCACACTGTATTGTAGTTTGTTTCCTGACTTTTCTCCTCCAAAGACACAGGCTTCTTTTAGACCAAAGAGCCTCTCTCACTCACCATTACAGCCTGAGCACCCAGCAAAGTGGCAGACACACTAATAAATGGAGTTTAATAACTAACGCTTGTCCATGGGTAGGGGAACTACCGAGAACAAGAGAGGACTAAAGCAGGTGGCTTGGGGGAGCCCCACTGGGTAGAGGGAATCAGGTCAAACTCTTGAAAGGGCCCCTGTAGGATGGGCTAGAGGACAAGATAACTGGCTCCCAAAAACCAGGCTCATAGAGCCCCTTAGAAATACAGGTCAGCAAAGGGCTGCTCAATCTAGGAGAGGACCCCAAGGGTCAGCCTATAACCACTCCACTCCCAGCCCAGGAGCCTGGTTTAATCCAGTACCTCCTGCATCCTGACCACGGTTTCTTATCGGGAATTCTCACGTTGGGTCTTCCTTTTTTTGGTGACACCTAAGCACCAGAAACACGTGGGGAATGCGCTGTGACCCACTAGGGAGCAGATCTCTGCATTTCCTGACTTGTTGCCTGTTCCCCAAATCCCTCTACTTCAGTCTTCATCGAGCAAGAAGACATTGCTAAGTCTAATTTTTCCGAGGCTGAATTACAAAAAAAAAAGAGGCTAATTGCAATTCATACAACCTTTTCCCTATCCAAACTGAAACCAGACCAGGTGATTTTGAAAATTCTACCCTGGTAGAATGCATGGCCTTGGGGCAACGGGGCAGGAGGTGGAACCTTTGAGAACCAATGCTCTGTGCTTCCCAGAGCTCCAAGCACAGGTCTCTGGTTGCCCAGGGCACTGCGAACAAATGAGGGAGCGAACAGACGAGTGTTAAATTGAAAGGGTTATAATACACAAGTTCCTCCTGCAGAACGAACTAGGACCAAGTGCCTTTAATTCAGGAAAAAGGAAAAGAGCCACAAGAAAAGATGAGCTATAGACTGATAAGGGGACTGGCACTGTAAGGAAAGAGGAATCACATCTCGTGACAAGAGGACAAACTGAGAATCAACCTGGATAATTACAGCGAGGAGGTGGATGGTGATGGGGAGCGGGGCCGACATTACTGAGCTCGAGAACCAGGTGGGGTTTATTGACGTGAAAAATGAATTCACCAGGGCCTAGAATCACACGCCTAGGTACTTCCCTCCAGAATCCGACAATGCCAGCCCCCGCCCCCGCCCTTCATCTTTGCACCTGAGAAGATGGGCAGAGACCGTGGAACCCTGGTGTCTCTTCCTTGGCCCGGAACCTCAGAAGACCCAATAGCGTATTTTGTTTGTCCTGCAGAAACGGGGCAGCTCCTGCCAGTTGCTGGCCAGCACGTCTGGCAGGATTCATGCAGCAGGACACGGCCCTGGAAGCTCCCGGGGTGTCTAGAAGGGAAGCTGGGGTGGCCTGGGAAGGGAGTGGTGGAAGGCAGCCAGGAGTTCTGGGTGCTGAATCAGGTTCTCCGAGCCCCAGCCTTGCTCACTCACCTTCGGGGACTGCGCGCTCCCTTCCCAGAACTCCCAACCCCTCTGACCCAGGACAATCCTCCTCAAACGGGTTTCCCAATACATTTGGCGCAGGTGAGTGATATCTCTTTCCCAAACTGATTCACACCTCTGCCCTCCTGCCCAGGGCGTACACAACCCCCTCTCCTGGGGCAACAACAGTGGCCCATTCCCGATTGCTTATGGCCTGCGTGGGGCTGGGCTCAAGCGGGTTATACCATGTCCCCTCACCGAGCTAATAGTCTCACATGTCGTATCTTCAGCTACAGATTTTGGAAGCAAAGGCTCTGTTTTCATCACCTGTATGTTGGTCGTGCCCGCCCCACGGGCACTTACGGGTATTTGTGAATGAATGAATGAATGAATGAATGAATGAATGAATGAACAAATGAGCAAAGTTATAATTGTGGGAAACCTTGGTTTAGGAGTAGTTTACAGAAGTTATCTTAATTCAGGGGCACCTCGGTGGCTCAGTGGGTTAAAGCCTCTGCCTTCAGTTCAGGTCATAATCTCAGGGTCCTGGGATCGAGCCCCCCATCGGGCTGTCTGCTCAGAGGGGATCCTGCTTCTCTTTCTCTCTGCCTGCCTCTCTGCCTGCTTGTGATCTCTCTCTCTGTCAAATAAATAAAATCTTAAAAAAAAATGAAATTATCTTAATTCCTGTCCAGGGAAAGGGGGTATTTTCATCAATCTGTCAATGAATCGAATTTTCTAAATGTTGAATGTCGCTATCATAAACATAACTTCCGCAACCTGCTCTATTAGATGGTGTCTATTAGAATTCACATACCACAAATGTCACCCTTTAAAATGTACAATAAAGAGGGTTTTAGTGTATTCAGAAAATTATGCAGTGGTCATCACTGTCTAATTCCAGAACATTTTCATCACCCCAAAAAGAAACCCCATACCCACTATCAGTCACTCCACATGCCCCCCACCTTCCCCCTCACGCCTTCCCCATAGTCTCTGGCAACCATTAATTTATCTTCCTGTCTCTATGAATTTGCCTCATTCTGGACATTTTATACAAATGGAATCATACAATCTTTGGTCTTTTGTGTCTGGCTTCTTTCAGTTAGCATCAAGTGTTTAGTCATTGGCTTTAAAAATATCAGTATTTTATGGTGTTTCTCATAGCATCCTGGGCCCCAGGGGTTCTAAGGCCATAAAGCCTGGGGGACATGTAGGTGGAAGTCGGCCAGCATGAGCCATTAGGACAGCATGGGGCCTGGCAACAGATGTATGGGACCAGGCGTTGTGGGAATCGGATGGTAGTCATGGCAGGGAAAGTCTGAGGCAGGCAGAAGAACAAGTGATTAGGAACCAGTCAGTATGGGGACAGTACTCAGAATGTTCCTTGGGGGGGGACCCGCTGGGTTGTCCTCTGGAGGGCCCAAGGGAACAGCTTCCTGCAAATCCCATTCTCTTGAGGGGAGAGAGGTGTGTCAAAGCCACCAGTCCTGGTCCTGCTGTTCTGAGTTTAAAGGGAGAGCCCCATTTCCAAGATGGCCTCCAAGCTCAACAGAAGGTGTGAGTCCCCAGCGCTTGCTGGTTCCAATTTTGGGGTACAGAATAGATAGTGGCCCTCCTAACTGCATTACCACCCTCTCTAACCCAGGCACCCTTGTAGCTGGGAAGTCAACTCCTGGCAGGAAATCTCAACAGGCCAAGAGCGCTTTGGTCTTAGGCAGTTCGTCCATGAATTGATTAATTAATCAACAGTTAATTCCCTTTTTGAGTGTTTGTTTGTTTGCATTTCTAATCTGCTCTATTCCGCAGAGCATCTGATGAGGTTTACAAAAACAAAATAGGAGCACGGATTAAAAATCACAAATGAACCCAGGGGAAATGGAAGACACAAGGTCTAGACCAGAGAGATAGAAGAACATGGATAAGTAGAGGAGAAGGCCCCACAAAGTGGTTGTGTCTGGGCCCCAGATTTGGGGTACAGCTTCCCGATAGTGAGAGGAAAGGACAACAACACAACTGCACATTCTCAGTGTCCTGATGATAAACACGCCAGTTGCTCCAAAAAAGCATAGCTCTTCTTGGCGCTAAGATCGGAAGGGAATTTGTCCCAAGCTGTTTTCAACAAAGATCCCTCCATGGAGTCATTCCTCTAACACTACTTGGGCTCCCATGGGCCAGGAACGAGCTGGGTCTACTGGCATCTAAGATGCCATAGGGGGCACCCTTTACGTCATTAGCTCTTGGTTGGGAAACACCCCATGTCACTTGGTGACCATCATTTCAAGTTTTGCCCGAAACACATACCATCTGTTCAATTATTTACGTGATATTTTCATTTACATTCATGAATTTGACTTGTTAAAACATAGGCCCCACTTAAGCAATAGGGATCACAGGCATAACTCCAGGATTTTACTGAATTAAAGAAATGACTATTAACATAGAGAATTTTACCCATGTTCCCCTAAAATCACCTTATGTTCTACTAGTGGTTTGTGTCCTGCACTTGAGAAATAAGCCCCACCCCTTACTCCAGATGCATCGGGGCACACCTCCCTTTATGGACAGCAAAGCTCCCACTCCCACCTTCCACCTGATGGAGTGATGGGGACGGTCCAGGCACCAGCCCCGAGTTAGGGTCTGTCATCATACTTCACCAAGGGAAGGGCCCTTGAGCAGCATCCGAGTTAAAGCCTAAAGTCTACATGTGATAGATGAAGATGCTGGGGCCTGGGGAGCAGAAGGGACCTGTCCCAAATCACAAGGCCAGTGACAGTGTCCATGACAGAAGCCTCCCAGTCTCACCTTCACCACTGTTTTTTGCTGAAGTCTTTTTCAAGCAGGGTGGTAGATTTTCTGCTGTTGGTTATATTATTGCCTATTTTATTGTCACTATTTGGTTGAAATATTTTTTAAAATTTAGATATATTGTTAAATGCAGGAATAAATCTTTTTTTTTTTAATTATGTTATGTTAGCCACCATACAGTACTTCGTTAGTTTTTGATGTCGTGTTCCAGGATTCATTGTTTTCGTACAACACCCCATGCTCATTGAGCTAGTATCGCTTTAACAAGTACGACTTTAGCAGAAGAGGAAGAAATGACACCCCAGCTAGGGGTCTCCTCACTGGTCATCTCTCCATCCACTTCCAAAGCCTGGGGCATTTGGGGGGTGAATCTGAGCATGACTGAGGCCAACCAAGGGTGCATCTCAAACGTGGCCACAGCGTCTCTGGCAGGACTTGCACAAACCAAAGTGATCTGAAAAGACCCTCGGAGAACCCCAGGCTCCGATGATATGGGTCCCAACCAGGCAATGAGTGTTTCTGCAAAACCAAGCCACCAACCAACATCTTTGTTCCCCAGCTGCGAAAGGACAAGTCTTGGCATATGTGTATATATATATACATACATGTACATGTATATATATATATATATATATATATATATATATATATATATATATACATATTTTGTGAACAACAGATGATTTGGGGGGTCAAATGCCAAAGTAGGATGTACTTTGACATTGCCAAAGTGGACCCACAAACACCAGAGTATCGAGGCTGGAAGGGACTTTCTACGGCCCAGGAACTACCTCCCAAAGAAGCTGCAAGCCTCCCTTAGGGGCTGCTCTCAGGAGACCACTCATGACTTGGGGCAACAGCAATTGTCCTTTTTTTTTTTTTTTTTGGTGCAAAAGGAGGCATTTTTTTTTGTTTTCGTAAAAATGGAATTGCTCTGCACCTAGCTTTTCTCACGGACGATCTTTCTAGGTCAAAGGCCAATATTTTTTGAGCAGTTAGTATATACCAGGCAAGGATAAAAGCACCTCACATGCAGCAAGCCCGTAGGGCAGGCAGCATTATAATCCCTATTTTACTGAAGAGGAGACTGATGGTCAGAGAGGTCATGTAACAGTTTCCAAGTAGTGGGATCCAGATTTGAACCCTGGCAATCTGTCTCCAGACCCCGTGTTCCCAATCACTGCTCTACCACCTTCCTAAATGGCTAAATGGATTCAGGGTCTGTCTCATTCTTTTGCATAGCTGAATGGTGGGCCATGGTTTGTATATACACTTTCAGACTTCCCTACTGTTCAGTTTTCAGATTTTTTTCTAATTTTTCTTTGCCACTGGAATTTTGTAATAATAAACATCCTCTGTACACACATCTTTATAGACTGGTACTATTGTTCCATAGGTCAGGTTCCCAGAAACGGGACCATGGGTCAAAGGGTATGTGTGTTTTACGTGGGAAAAGCTAGGGGGCCTACTGTTTGCAGCATCTTCCGAAGAAATAAGCCATGTGATTTTCATTCACTGGTTTTTGATTCTGTCCTGAAGACACACCACCTCTGACCCTCCGTCCCCAGGACAATCCCCTGAATGGTTGAGGACAGTCTTCTCTTCCCTAGGTTCCTCAAATATTCCTCTGATAAGGGGGTTACATGTCCTCTGGGACTGATCCCTCTGGAGTGAGCCCCTCCCCACCGAAAGACACACGGAGACGGATAGAATCTTTTCTGATGTCAATGGTGCAGTAGGAGGGGTCCAAGCAGGAAGGGTTCGGAGTCCTTCTGTTCAGCTCCCTCCCCCCACAAACCACACACATGCCTTCCTGAGAAAAAGACCCACCAACCAAATTCTACCCCCGCATAAGAAAATGGAGCTCATTCTTCAATTAGGGAAACCGCCAATGACTTCGGAGCTCGACAGACCTTCAAGCATCTTCGAACTCAACGCCTTATTTTACAAATGAGCCCTGGAGGGCAATGACCAGCCCAGGTTCACACATGTGCGGGAGCCGGGTCACCGGGGGGTACTTGGCTCCAGCTCTCTTTGCCTGTTGGTCCCTAGGAACCGTTTTACTAGAAAGGCACAGTGTAAATATTTTGCTAAAGAGCCAAGAGAGGAAACTTACCCAGGCTGAGCGGCCCTGTGCTGGGCGCTGGCCATGGACACAATGCTCAATGAGGGCCATTATCTGGGAAGGGAGGGCTGTTTGTTCCGCTTCGGGACGGTGCCAGAGCCGGGAGCCACCAGGCTTGCCACTCTGGCTGCCACACAGACGAGTCTCCTTGCACTCAGCAGACTCTGTGGTTATGCAATGCTGGGCCAGAAGGTTAACTCTCCCCAGACAGGAGCCAAGCCTTGCTCCTTCCTGCCGGAGCGTGTCCATCTGAAAATGCTCAAAACTCAGGGACTCTATCTTTGCAAAAAAAAAAAAAAAATGTTCAGGCCGTGAAATGGCTGGTTTATTCCAAACGGTGTGGTGAGTCTTTCTGGAACCTTCCTACCAAGGCCCTGGGCCCCAGCCACGGTGACTGCCCACCGTGCCCCAGGCATTGCGCATGGGCCTCGCAGCCCTGCTTCCCAGGGGTCAGTGCTCCTGCCGTTCTCAGGCCTGGCACGCTTTTCTTACCCCTCTGCCTCCGTCAGTGGCGCTGGGTTAGCGCGCCTCCTGGCTCAGCACAAGTGCTACCCCGCGTTCACAAAGCCTCCCCTGAGCACCCCAGCCCTCGGTCCTGGAGCTGAAGGAGTGAGTGTTCAAAACAAAAGAGACCTCGGATGTTATCGCTCCAACTGCTCCATTTTCCGGATGAGCAAACTGAGGCTGGGTGGAGGGGGTGGGGGGAGGGGCTGACTAGCCTGAGAGCAGCCTGAGTCAGTGTGACCGGCAGCAGGGCTCTCCTCCCCTGGACTCTCTCCCACCTCACATCCCAGACGCTTCCCAGAACCCGACCACTTCCCACCGCCTCCACAGCCGCCACCCTGGTCGGCGACACCGTCACCTCCTGGTGACGACATCAGCGTCCCAGCTGGCCTCTCTCGGCTCCTGCCCTGGCCTCCTGCAGTGCAGTCTCCACACACAGCCAGGGTGGGCCTTTTAGAACATTCAGCAGACCTCAATTATCCGCCCCCCACCCCCACCTCCATCCCAGCTTCAGCCTCCTCTCCTCCAAGGCCCCCACCCCCACCCCTCCAGCCACACTGACCCCCTGGGGAGCCCCCCACGTGATCTCACCGCTGCCTCAACACTCTTCCCCAGAGAGCACAGTGCTCACTCCCTTACCCCTCAGGTCTTCGCTCCAATGCCACCCTCCGAGGCCCACCCTGACCGCCTGGCTCCTTTTCTTTCCTCGCTCGCCTCGCCACACATTAGGTACCTTATGTAAATGCAAGAGAACATCTGTCTATTTATTTTACAGGAAATATGAAATATACAGTATGTGACAAGGGGACAAAATGGGCATCTACTTCCCCGACTACTAGGGAACTCCAAGAGGTAGGAATCTGTATCTTGTCACCTAGAACGGTATGCGGCACCTTCTGTTTAGGCTTGGCTGATTTTAAGGAGGCTCCATCTCTGAGTATGAGTGACGGTCATGGTGGTCCTCATGTCACCGCGCTGGAGCCCACTGAGTTCGGAGTTGGGGGAGGGGACGAGTTTGGTGGCACAGGCAGGATCAATGGAAGGAGAGGCTCTGAAGGCTCCAGGGAGGCCAGCTGAGAGGCTCTACGTTTAGGACCCGATGGGGGGACAGTAGGCCCAGGCATCAGTCCCTCCTCAGCCGAGCCCAGCCCAGCGAATTGGAATCCCAGAGGCAGCCACAGAAAGGTGCCCTCAGGCACGGCCCGCCCTGGCCCCCTCTCAGGTACCTTCAATCTCCAAGCCCCAAAACCTCTCTGTCACTTTAAAAGTCCTCCAGGGGGAGACTCCTGGCCGGGTTTGGGGGCCTCCGCTGAGCTCCTCTGCACAGAGCTCTGTTCCCGGGGAGAAATAGCCACTGAGTGAATAAAGAGAGAGACAGAAGGGAAGGGAAGGAGTTTAGACCTGGGAGAGGAGACGAAGGCACGGAGCCACGGAACGATCCCCAGGAGGCCTGCCAGCCAGAACCCCCAGAGACAGAACGGCTTGTCCTGACAGGTGGGATAGGCGGTTCCAGTTCCCACTCGCTCTCCCACACCTGCAGCGATGCTGGTCGGAAGCACAAATCTGCGGCAAACAGAAACTCGTGGTTCCGCTTTTATTTTGATTGACATTTTTATTTACCCATGGCACCATTTCTTTGAGGTTGGCTGGCTTTATTCTAAAGGGGGGCCCGGACCACATTCCCGGGGGGACTGGCCGTGGACACCCCTCTGCTCAGTGGGCCCCCCGCAATCCTGACTCCGCTCTCCGCACACCTGTCGGGCTCCCTCGCTGGAAGACGTGTGTGTGCCTCCTCCCTCCGGCTCTGGTCCTTAACCCCCTGCGTGTCTCTCTCGTGTTTCTCACCCTGGCTGATTAGCAGCTCCCACAGCCGCACACATCACCTGGCCTGCCCCGGAACGTCCCAGGCCTGGGTCTCCAGTGGTGACGGCTCGGCTCGGACAACCCGCTGGCCTCTCGAATTCCATACGCTTAGCGCCCACCTCATCGCTTCCCCTCTCCCTCTGGGAGAGGCACTCCCCTCCACTTCCAGGCTTGCAGCCTCAGAAGCACCCCACAACCTCACTCTCCTGCCCCCCTACCTCCGATTCATCCATCCGCCCCGCCCATTCCCTCATTGGTTCAACACTTACTAACCAAGTGCCCTGTAGGCTGTGCTGGGGTCTGGGGACATCCACCATGCCTGTCCGTGGACCTTCCAGACCACCCCAGGCCCTGAAATTGTGACAGGCAGCCTAGTCCGAACTAGCCAGTCCCACGTCTGCAAGGAAGTCACAGAGTGATCTTGGGCAAGTCACTTGCCATGTCTGAGCTTTAGTGTCCTTCTCTGGTCTTGGGAAAGGTGACCCACTCCTGCTTCTCCTCTCCCCGGCCTGGCAGGGACACCCACAGGGGATGTCGATCTAAAGAATGCTTATGATCGTAGTCTTCAAGCATACCACAGCCTTCCTCCTCCTACAGACCAAGGCCTTAACCAACCCTTTAACCTCCCAGCTTCCCGAGATTAGGCTGTAGAATCTGCATTTTAAAGAAACACTCCTGGTGAATGGTTTGTGAAAGGCACTTGGAGAAATTCTGGCTCACGAGATAAAGTTCAAACTCCCTTTCCATCCCCCAGTCCCTGAGCAGACCCCACCCTGCTTTCCAGGCATGGGTCCCTCCAGGAGGGCCCTCCGCGGTCACCAGGCTGGTCCGTCTGCTCACCAGCCTGAACTCAGAACTCTTCTCTTGCCATTTTCCCAGCATGGAAAGCCTTCCTGAGCTCTCTCTGAAAGTCTCTTTCCCATCCTGCAAGGCCCATCTTAGATGACTTCTCCTTCCCCCATAAAGGTCAGAAACACCTTGTCGTGGGTACCCCAGAGGGCACACTCCTTGCCAACTCCCTCCTGGGTTGCTGGCCGGCTTCTCACCAGCTCGCATCCAAGCTTCCTGTCCAGACGGTAAGCTCCCTGAGGGCAGCCGTCCATCTCACAGATCTTTGTTTCAACGACAACGCTTACCGAGCATGTCTGAACACTTCAACACCCCCCCAGGGGCACACAAAGGAGGAGGGGCACAATTCCTGCGTGAGGGGTGCCCCCTGTAAAGCAGAGGGTACTTGCATCCTTGCCCAGAGTAGAAATACAGAGCCAAGGTTCCTAATGTCACAGGGGAGGCGGTGAGGGGGGCAGAGAAGGCGAATCCAGAAGGAAGGAACTGGGGTAAAGGACTAAAGGGTGAGGAGTGCCTTCTGCACTGCCATGGGGGAGGAGGAGGGAGAGGGATGGAGAACGGGAATGGGCTGGGCTGGGGAAGCCGAGTCAAGGAGCCCGGCTCGTCCTGTAGGTCAGGGGTGGGCAGATGGGGCCCGCTGCCTGTTCTTGTGCACCAGCTTTCACGGGCACGCCCGTCACTCTACACACTGTCCACGGCTGCAGGCACGCAACGCAGTAGAGGGAAGCAGGGGCAGGAGAGACCGCGCGGCTCGCAGAGCTTAAAATAGTTACTATCTGGCCATTTCGAAAAAAGTGTTGCTGCTCCCTGCCGTGCGTGTGGGAAGGGACCGGTGGATTTTAAGCAGGGGACAGCACAGTCAGATTTTTATCTTCCTATCCCTCTGGGACAACATAGGGATGGGCTGGGGCAGACAAG
Organism: Nasua narica; assembly: GCA_028533885.1. Classification (NCBI taxonomy): domain Eukaryota; kingdom Metazoa; phylum Chordata; class Mammalia; order Carnivora; family Procyonidae; genus Nasua; species Nasua narica. The sequence goes on from CM052798.1 coordinate 28,493,885, forward strand.
CCGGCAGGAAGGAAGGCAGTTGGGAGGTTAGTGTAACTGTCCAGGTGGGGGTGGCTATGACCCTACTGGTGTCATTTATTGAGAGATTTATTAAGAGTCGCGTGTGCCATGGGTTAAAGCGTCTGCCTTCGGCTCAGGTCATGATCTCAGGGTCCTGGGATCGAGCCCCGAGTCGGGCTCTCTGCTCAGCAGGGAGCCTGCTTCCTCCTCTGTCTCTGCCTGCCTCTCTGCCTACTTGTGATCTCTCTCTGTCAAATAAATAAAATCTTAAAAAAAAACCAAGAAGAGTCGCGTGTGCCTGCACTGGGCTAGGCCCTTACACATATTCCCTCGTCTGCTCTGCATAGCGACTGCAGGTAGTGCTGTTCTCCTCGTCTCACAGATAAGGCACAGAGAAGTGGAGCATCTTGCCCAAGGGCACACAGCTGGTAGGCAGTAGAGCCAGAAGGCAAGCCCAGTGCCGAGTTCAAGGGGGCTGTCAGTGCCAAGCTCAAGGTCTTCAGGGTCAAGCATGTTTGCTGGTTGACAGATCCCTTCGAGCTTCCCTGAGAATTCACAGAACACAAGTCGTCTACAGGAGAAAATCTTCCCTGAGTCGAGTCAGGCAGGAAGTGGGAGGCAGGAGTGGGGCTATTTTGGAAAAGCGACATGAAAAACCACGAAACTTCCTACCTGTCCCGTTTTGCTCCCATCTGTCCTCGGAAACAAGGCTGCCCCTCTCTCAGATAAAAAGGTGTTTCTCCCCACACAGTGGCTGTGCCGCTGGCGGTGGGAGAGAGCCCTAAGCTTAGCACACTTTTGCTATTTTTAAAGGACTATATAAACAAACAGGGCTATGTAAATAAGAAAAAAAAATGAGGTCATCCTTTTAAAATCTAAAAATGTTCTTTTTCGATGGGGTGAGCAGCAAAACCTCAGAAAGAACTGGTGCTTTTTTATCCCTGAGAGGCCTTCTCCAGCCCACAGTCTCCCGAAGACACCCGGCTGACCCCTTCCTTCCCGGCACCTACCAGGGATGGCAGGCAGCCTGGGAGCCGGGACTCCTGGGTTATATTCCTAACTCTGTGGGCTTTGCCTCGAATGCCCAAAGCTATGGCCCAACCTGAGCCGCCACCTCCCCGGAACATTGGTCCCCATCCAGGTCACGCACAAGACCCTCCTCCCACAGAAACCTGCTTGACATGCTGAACCCGCTCCCCCCTCCGTCGTCTCGCTCCCTCTCACCTGGCCCGCACCTGGATCCACCAAGTGGCTGCGGGGGTCTCTACCAACTGCTTAGAAGCCGTTCGTGTCCTCTCTCCATATTCCCCGACCCCATGCCTCGGCTTTCTCTGCACATAATCTACTCTCCCCACCTTCCTCCAGACCTCTCCTCCCAAGCTAAAGGCTGGAAGTCATAAGTGCAGCCCTAGGCTTGTGTTTAGGTCATCGACAATCGTTAGGAAACACCCCTGTCTCAGTAGGAGCCCATGAGGCTCCACTGTTTCCCAAGAACGTCTTCCAGGACTGAGCAGCACCCCCAACCTGCCCTGTGACCCTCTCCCGCCATCCCCTGCATCACCCCACCCCTACCTTCCACGCCTTCCCCCTGTGCCTCTCAGCCCCAGCATCCTTGGCTCCGGAAAGCACAGAAATGAGAACCACCAGTATTTGCCAAAGGAGTGCCTTTCAAATTGTGTTCCATGAGGTGTTTCAGAAGTTCTTCAAATGTCACTCGAGGATTTTATTCCAGAACTATAGTATGACTCCTCCTACCTAAAACTGTCATGGAAAATGGACCTGCACCATCGAACGTGTCTACAGCCCATCACAGTAACACACCAAGTACACACAAGAGGGGTGGCCGGCTGAACTTCGTTTGTGCAGAACTCAGACAAAATCCTGGGTAGGTCTTGAACTTCAGTATTAAAGTACGTCTTCAAGGGACGCCTGGGTGGCTCAGTGGGTTAAAGCCTCTGCCTTCGGCTCAGGTCATGGTCTCAGGGTCCTGGGATCGAGCCCCGCATTGGGTTCTCTGCTCAGCAGGGAGTCTGCTTCCCCTTCTCTCTCTGCCTGCCTCTCTGCCCACTTGTGATCTCTCTCTGTCAAATAAGTAAATAAAATCTTTTAAAAAAGATACATCTTCAACTAGAAAGACTGGAGCTCTTTCCTCGGCATCTTTATGTTGCTGCTTCTTAAATCAGGACTAAACATGCTTACATTAAACCACACAAACATCCTAAAACTTTCCATGATACGAGATTACGGTATGTGGATTATCACAAAAAACGTCATCACTGATTGTGGGCTTCCTGTCTGGGTGTTGTAATAAGGAGGATTCAAGCAGTTGCTTGATAGTGTCAGTGATGCAAACCAGAATTCCCTCTTGCTCCTTCCCCAATGTCCATATGACATTGAACTGAAGATCATTCCGAGCTTAAGGTCAGCTGTTAGAAGTCTGGTACCATTCACATCACCATACAGATATGACTGAGAATTTTCTTAATGCTGGGCAACCAAGCCAAAGAAAACAAAAGTAAAAAAGCAATATTCGATGCTATAGTAGGCAAGCGTTAAGATGACTACTTTAGAACGGAGGCCAGGAAAATTCTGTGGAGGACCGAATAGTAAATACCTTTGACTCTGTGGGAGAGGGATTCTGTCACAATGACTTAACTCCGCCGTTAGAGCAGACGAGTGGCCATAAATAATGTGGAAATAAATGGCATGACTGTGTCCCAATCAAATTTTAATTACAAAACTCGGGCAACAGCCAGGATTAGGCGCCCGGGTAGGAGATCGTCAATCCCTGGTCTAGACCCTGAAATGGCATTGTGTTTATTGACGGGCTTTCCTTATAAATCGATGCCAAAATTTTGAATTTAAATGATACATGTATATTAATAAACAACTACCTGAATCTGTTTTATATTATTGGCATTCGATGGAGGATTTGACTTTTAACAATGGCTTCTAAGACCACAGGAGTTGGCAAACTACTAGCAGAGAGCTTTGCTGCTGAGAAAATGCTTTACTCTCTGTTTTCAGATTAGGTTCCTATTAACTGATTCTGAAATCAGGTGTACTCCAGAGAGGGCCCCAGGCCAGGTCCCCAGTATAGTGGGGGGCACCGACTCCACATCTCCCTGCCCTCGGGTAATCTTAAGCATGGTCCTCCCGCGCTCATGTGTGTGAATGGGGCTCCCCGCACAGGGGGGTCTGCAATGCCCCCGGGGAGGCGGGCGTGCTGCTGGCTCCTACTCGGCACAGCCCCCGGCCCAGGCCTGAGTCCTCCACCTACCTCAGTTGTCAGCTATCCCAACTCCCTCCATGGTGGCTGGGGAGGTTGTGCCAGCCTCGGGCCGAGAGCACCTGGGCGCTCTAGAAACCCTGAGTAAGCACCACACTAATCCGGGAGGCTTTTATTCTTCAGGGAGAGCACAGGAAGGGGCGGGGCCCAGATTTCTTGCTGGAACTGATGGCTCATTTCCCTCTAGGCCAGTCCTATCCTTTAGCCATTCTTCCGTGCAGCTGGCACAGCCCACATGGATTAAAAGAGAATTTAGCAGTGAAGTAGGGGAGGGGAAAATACCAGGTCTGGGGAGGACCCCACCCCCCTGCGCCCTCCCCGTTCCCTGTACTCCCCTGGACGGTCTTCCCATATCTCTTCTTGCATCCCTCAGAGGTTTCTGCATCCAGCCAGGTTCAGGTATTTCCTGCACACCTGGCTAAATAAACCCAGTGCCCTGAGACCCCGGCAGAGGAGACCCACAAAGGCTGTTAACATATGCAGAAGGAAACAACCGCTAAAATGAGGCATCAGATGTCCCAAGGAAGGGGATCCATTCCTTATGCTGCTACTGATTCCTATTAAAATGTAGATAAACTCGAAATGGATAAAAGACCTCAACGTGAGGCAGGAATCTATCAAAATCCCAGAGGAGAACATGGCAACTTCTTTCAGGACAAGTCTCCAAAGGCAAAGGAAACAAAAGCGAAAATGAACTTTTGGGACTTCATCAAGATAAAAAGCTTCTGCACAGCAAAGGAAACAATCAACAAAATAAGCAACCCATGGAATGGGAGAAGATATTTGCAAATGACAAAGGTCTGATATCTAAGATCTATAAAGAACTCCTCAAACTCAACACTCAAAAAAATAGATAAGCACATCAAAAAATGGGCAGAAGACATGAACAGACACTTCTCCAAAAAAGACATACAAATGGCGATCAGACACATGAAAAAATGTTCATCATCATTAGCCATCAGGGAGATTCAAATCAAAACCACATTGAGATACCACCTTATACCAGTTAGAATGGCCAAAATCAACGAGACAGTAAACAATAAGTGTTGGAGAGGATGTGGAGAAAGGGGAACCCTCCTACAGTGTTGGTGGGAATGCAAGTTAGTGCAGCCACTTTGGAAAACAGTGTGGAGATTCCTTAAGAAATTAAAAATGGAGCTACCCTATGACCTTGCAATTATACTCCTGGGTATTTACCCCAAAGATGCAGATGTACTTCAAAGAATGGCCACATGTACCCCAATGTTCACAGCAGCAATGGCCACAATCGCCAAACTGTGGAAAGAGCCAAGATGCCCTTCAACAGACTAATGGATAAAGAAGATATGGTCCATATATACAATGGAATATTATGCCTCCATCAGAAAGGATGAATATCTAACTTTTGTATCAACATGGATGGGACTGGAAGTGAGTGAGTGAAATATGCTGAGTGAAATAAGTCAACCAGAGAAAGTCAATTATCTTATGGTCTCACTTATGTGTGGAGCATAAGGAAAAACATGGAGGACACTGGGAGAAGGAAAGGAAGGGTGAACTGGGGGAAATTGGAGGAGGAGATGAACCAGGAGAGACTGTGGACTCTGAACAACAAACTGAGGGTTTTGGAGGGGAGGGGTGGGGGGGGGTGGGCGAGCCTGGTGGTGGGTATTGAGAAGGGCACGTATTGCATGGAGCACTGGGTGTGGTGCATGAACAATCAATCTTGTAACACTGAAAAAATTAAATTAAATTAATTTAAAAATAAATAAGATGTAGCTATTCCTGGGGAAGGGTCATTCTTGAAGCTGTCACTGCTTCTCTTCAGGAAGTATCGTGGCAGAGAAGACAGTGCTGGGTCTTCTGGAGCCCGAGGCTCTGCTCCTTCTCGAGGTGTGACCGTCTTTAAATTACCGAACCTCTCTGTGCTCGGTTTCCTGATCTCTACGAGAAGGACGACGGAACCAGGACTCACTTGGGTCTGAGCAGTACTTGGGCTCGTCTATAAAGTGCCAGGACCCATATGTTGGGTCCCCTAGTTGAGACAGTTACAGTGATGCCGTCTTTGAGGGCTGCTCGAGGCTCTGTCCTCCTCTCCGTAATTGAGAGAGCTCTTGGAGGGAGGAGATGAGGCAGTGCTCACCGCACCCAGGCTACCAAGCCCCTTGGGACTCATAGCCAAGCCCAAAGACCCAAACATAGGGAGAGCATCACCAGAGTTCCAAAAAGGAGGCCCTAGAGCCCCCAGACATTGGCTGTATCTGAATCAAAATACAGATTTCTGTAGCCCCAATCCCAAGAGTCCAATTCAGGGAACACAGGTGGGCCAAGGAATCTATTTTTTTTTTTTAACCAGGCACCCCCTGTGACCTATTTAGGTGATTCTGATATACCCCAAAGCCGGACAAAACATCCAAACACATAGTCCCAACCCAAAGAGTGCTCACCCTACACATCTAACCCGAACCCCCACCTGAACCTAACCTGGGACCACAACACAGAGCTGAAGAGCTAACTGTAGAAACAAGGGCCCCTCCCCAGGCGAACTCAGTCAGCATCTCTGGAGGTGGGGCCCCGCTACTGGAATTTTAAAAATCTTTCTGGAAGATTCTAACGTGTAGCCAAGGCTGAGAACCCGACATCCTTTCAATTCCTCACCACAGGGAGGGTCCTGAGTAGATGGGACCCAGTCTTTAACACCCACTGTGCTCCTCTGAGGAGGGAAGGGGTGGCCAGGGGCTCGTCAGGCCAGAGCCATCATAGGGGCCGGTGGAGAAGAGAGCAGAGAAGACAGTTGAGCTCTGGTGTATGGGCTCGTGTGTGGGGAGGCTGTGGTACCTTGAGAAAAGGTGTTGCCAGAGATAGAATGGAAACTGAGGAACTAGGGAGACAACTGGGGGAACGAGGTGGGGGCAGGGAAAGAGTGCTGGCCCTCAAGGTCTCTACTCCCAGCCAAGGAAGTCCTGAGGACTTCCGATTTCCACAGAGGCTCAAGGAAGGCAATAGGAATAATAATAATAACAACAACAACAATATCAATAACAGTAATAATTTGAAAGAGGAATACATTTGAAAGAGGAATACATTTGAAAGAGGAAGCACACCAGCAAGCTCATGCAAGAAAGACCAAAATGGTGCCCCCAGCAAGCAAACGCAATGACAGCCCCTTTCTTACCTGTGCTGAAGGCACCACTTTCGATGACCAAAACTAAAACACTGTTCTCTTTGGAAACCAGCGTTCATGTCCACTTCCGCTGCGTGGCCTTCCTCTCACGCTCTGCTCTGCCCTCTGGAAGGGAGAGCTGGCCTGGCCAGTATCTCTTGAGGCTCCGCCATGAACTAGTTAGAGGCTGTTGGGTTGGTGCCTCGAATCCTGCAGGGGACAGTTGAAAAGTACGGTCAAAGAGTTTGCTTGGTTAACTTCTTCAGACACAGAAGAATCTCTGCCTGGTTCCAGGAGGCCCAGCCCCAACAGTGCCTCCAACGCTGCTTCTCTTGGGCTAGACCCCCATGTCCCCTGGGGAGACAGTGTGGCAAGGCGGCCCTGGCCCCCCCTTGTAGCTTGCACACACCACCTAACTTCTCAGAGCCCCTGTTTCTCCACCGATCAGGAGGCAGAATTCCAAGATGGGCGTCAGGGTCTCCCATCCCCCCGGTGCACACAGGCTGCGTTTCCCCAGGACCATGAATATGGTGCCCTTCACTCTGGTGATCAGGTTATGTTACAGGGCATGGCTGATCTCAAAAGAGATTGTTCCGTGGGCTTGACTTAACCAAGAAAGTCCTTTAAAAGCAGAATTTTCTCTGGTTGGTCGCCGGAGAGAAGGTCATGGAGGTTAGAGTCAGGAGGATTTGACTTGCAAGTTTGCTGTCTTGAAGGCAGCGGGGCATGTGGAAAGGACTGGGGTCCGCCTTTAGGGGTTGAGAGCAGCGCCCCACCGACAACCGGCAAGAAAATAGGAGCTGAGTCCTACAACCAGTGGATGGCACCTGGACTCCCACAACAAATGAATGAGCCTGGAAAAGCAGAACTTTCCCCAGAGCCTCAGGATGAGAGCTCAGCCTACGGGCCCCTTGATTTCATCCCCAAGCGGGGAATCCAGCCTCTCTGCACCAGGCTTCCCACCTCGAGAACTGTGAGCTGAGAAACAAGTGTCACTCGGTTTGAGATGCTTTGTTACACAGCAAGGGAAAATGAATACCACCGGCACAAGTGATTCATATTCAGGCCTGGGTGAGAATTAAATCCAACAGGTAGACCCAAAGCACACGGTGCTCCCCAAATCACTAAAGAGGGCAGCGGATTCAGGGCCAAAGGAGGTCTGGCTCGGGGCAGGGGCTCAACCATGGTTACGGGGTGGTGGATGAATGAGTGAGCACCAGTTTTCATCAATCAACTTGCTAAGAATGGCAAGTACCTCCCAGAGCTCTCATGACTCAGCACTGATTGTCCCACAGCGTACCCAGTGATCTAGGTCTGAAGTAACCTGCACATGGGCCTGGGGCACCGCCCCCTTCCGTCTTTGGGGGCACCATGCTTTTTACTGGCACAGCCTTGGAAGAATTAGTGTTCCGGTCACTATATCCCACTGCGGGTTCCTGCAGAGGATGCAGGCAGCCAAAGCCACCCTGCTGTCCCCTTGTCACCACACCTGCCGCTCTAGAATCCAGCCAGCCCTGCCCCCCACCCCAGGGCAGCAATATACCGCCACACAGGGGCCTCCGTCTATCATCTCCCAATCTGTCTTCCACAGCACCCCAACTTTTCACCACTCCCCAGTGTTCATCAGCCCCAGAGCTCACCCCAACCTCTCTGGTAGATCTATTAATACAAACATTGTGCTCCATCCCTCCCAGTGTGGAAACACTGATTTCTTAGAACACGGTATCCTCTGAACCCAGTCCATGATTCCCCACCTCTGGGCCTTGGCTCAAATGCTACTGCCCTCTCCCTCACAACCATGCCTACCTGGCCAAATCCTGATCATCGCTCCTCAAAAGGCTCTACCAGCCCCCCCAAAACCGGATGTAAGTCCTGCCTCCCCAGAATACCCAGAGTGCATTTATGGCTCCTCTTAAGATAAATAACGGGGCCCGCTTTGCACAGAGACATTGGGAGTCTTGCAGGCCTTGCGACTGCACATAGCTCGGTGGGGTCAGTACGACCCCCTCCCCACCCCTAGAGATCGGGAGAGGGTCTCACGCACAGTCAGTATAGAACAATTCTCTTTAGAACCTAACTGGGAGACTCATTCATTGAACAGATACACACGCAGCACCTATTTTGGGTCAAGGTCAATGGTAAGTGCGGGCATGAAAGAGTCAAGATTCAGCCCCTACCTTCAAGGGGATGACAAATGTGGGGGGAGGGGCCAGGAACGAAGAAGGAACACACAGAGTTAACTACACCTTGCGGGCATAAAGAAAAGAGTGGTCAATTCTGACGTGTCTGAATGCATGAGAGAGAAAGAGAGAGTATTTCAAATAGTAAGAAGGGTACGTAGATAGGAGACCCCAAACTGGCCAAATGCTCGACAAGTTGCATGCTGTCTATATGGTTGGCGATGAGGGGCAGCGAGAGCTCAGGAGGCAAGGGCTGGCCGGGCGGGCTTGGGGGAGACCTTGGTGTATGGAACAGCCTGGACTGGATCTCGCAGAGGAGTGAGGTCACTGCTTCATTGTAATCAGTGAGGTAATGCGGTCAGGACCAGAGGTGTGGCTGGAGGGGAGGACTGATCAGGTGGAGGAAGCAAGCCACTGCTGTCCCCCACCCCGCCCCCCCCACCAGTGGGGCCGGCACCACTCCTGGCCTCCAGCAGCAGGTGAGAGAGCCGGGCGGACACACCTGCATCCGGGTCACCCGGAAATATTACACACACCTGAGGTTCTCCACGGCAAACGGAGCCTGTGTTTTTACCTCTTCTCCCCTCAACCCCAGTGAAATAAAAAGAGAACTGTTCAAGTAAGGACAGCTCTAGGGTAGCAGCAGCTGGCCAGCAAGTCTGAGGAAAAGCAGACAAGCAGGAATGACAGAAAATTGAATCAAAGCTAAGCCAGCTTCACCCACCAGGGGCAGGCAAAGCACCCCCCCCCCACCCCCCGCCCCGCCAGATCCCCAGGGAATCCTGCTCAGAGGCCCTGGGAGCTGGAGCAGGGCTGGCTGGCTGGCATTACTGAAATCCAAGGATAATGAGTGAATGCTTTGGGTTTCCAAAGTGACCAAAGTAGGAAGGAGAGGAGGACAAAAACCACCTCTCCACACCTTACTGTCTTCATTTTTTTTTATTTAAAGATTTTTATTTATTCATTTGACAGAGAGAGAGAGAGACAGTGAGAGAGGGAACACAAGCAGAGGGAGTGGAAGAGGGAGAAGCAGGCTTCCCGCTGAGCAGAAAGTCCCATGCGGGGCCTGATCCCAGGCCCCTGGGATCACGACCCGAGCCAAAGGCAGATGCTCAACGACTGAGCCACCCAGGCGCCCCACCTTACTGTCTTCATTAGCAGCACTCTTCTTCCAGGAGACTCTAGCCCTGACAGATGGCTCGATTGCTCACTATAGAAACTTCCCGAAGGATCCATCAGCTCGTCGATCAACAGTTTGTACCCTAAGATTCTTTGAGTCCCTTGCCTTGCCTCAAAATTCCCCCTGACTGTTTCCCTCAGTCCTAGTCTGTTGGATTACACTCCTTGCATGATCCTGATGAAGCCCCACATGGACGTATCCATTTTAAAGGAGACTTTCAATCCTTAGCAAATCCCAATCTTGGCTGCCTTCTCTAGAGATGCCAAAGATCCACGGAGGTGATGTTGTCCCTTTTACCCAGAGGAGTAGCTTTGTCCCAAAATTTTGAGGATCAAATTGACATGGGACTTGACATCCCTTCATTAACTGCCAGAGGGCAACAAAGACTGCAGAACTCTGAGGAAAAAGGGTTAAAAGATCCGTTACTCCACCCCCTCTCAAAGCCAAAGAGAGAAGTACTAAAAATAGTATGCCACCCACTTATCTTCTCTTAAAACAATTGCTCAAGGAATTACTACAATAAAATAAAAACCGTATCAGGATAAGTAATTCAGGGGAGGGCAAGACAGGATACACAGGAAACAGTGATGAATAGTAAAGTAGAAACATGTACAGTCAGATCTAAGCCAACATTGATAATAATGGTCTCATCTCATTGGGAATTAGATACCATTTAATTCTTGACATTAATCCAGAAGCATGGGTTTTCTTAATTTAAGGGTAACCATTTCTAGAAAACAAAATAAGATACAGACCTTTTAACCACAGTGTGTGAGGAGGGGGAAACCAAAAAATTCAATTAATTAATTCAATTAAACATTAGGAAAGGGAGAGCTAGATAGGAAAGGAAGAAGTATCTTAATCAAAAGACATAAAATAAGCCCAAACATATCAAAAAATATAAGAATGTGACTAAATTAAATTATTTTAAGATAAGAGATTAGGTTGAGTGAAAAAAAAATCCAGCCATATGCGGTTTGGAAGTGATACACTTAAAACAAATGGACAAAGGTTGAACCCAAGAAATGGCAAGGAGACATAACAAGCAAAATAGTAATGAAAACAATGCAGAAGAGTTAATATTAATAGCCAATAAAACACCAACATGTTAAATAGAATAAAATGGGGCATTTTAGCTTGCTAATGGGTCTGTTTCTCTATGAAGACACAAAAATCATGAACTTTACCTTCACCCTGAACCATAGAACTGTAAAATATATGAGGTAATATAGTTTTAGGACCACAAGGAGAGGACACACACCGAACAGCATAGGTCTTAAACACATTACTCTAAGTCTGATGGTACAAATAACTGCCAAAGAAAAGTATGGAGGATTTGAAGACACAGTTTGTATGCTTAACTTCATCTAGATGCAAGAAGCAGAGAAAACATCTTTTTCTTGAATGTCCTTGTAGCAGACTATAAGAAAATCTCAATTCCAACATGTATACCACAGTCTTCATTCCCAATGCAACAGAACTAGAAATTAACAAGCAGCAAAAATTTAAAAAGTAAATGACACACATGACAATTTAAAAATGCTTTTCCAAACAACTGGTGTCAAAGAGGCACAAAGCTACGATGGTAGGATATTTTCCAGTGTGTGACATTCAGAACCCTGCCTCTTAAAAATCTGGGGAGCATATCCAAACTACATTTGGAGGGAGATTCAGACCTGAAATGCTTTCATGATAAAAGAAGAAAGACGTTAACCAAACTGCTTAAGCATCTAACCCAAGAGGCTGAGAAAAGGGGAGAATAAATGAAATAGTCTATCAGAAAGAGAATGAAAAAACACAGCAACCACCTCCAAAGACATGGATGGCGGCAGACGGGTTCGCTGAGACCAGCAATGGGGACAAACCTCTGGCTAATCTGTGCAGCAGCCAAGAGCCAAATTGCAAACAACTGTTAAGAAGGGCGATGTAAACATATACGCAAACAATTTTAAAAATTGAGAGAAAGTAATAGCCACTTGATGTCAATGAATTTGAAAACCGATCATTTTCTAGAAGATTATAAACTGTAAAAGTGAAGAAGAGGGAGAAAACCTGACCCAGCAGTGATGTTAGAAGAGACAGAAGAGGCTGTTCAAGATGGAATGATAGTGGAGGAACAATGGATTCTCTAAATAAAAGAGCTGTGACAACCTGGCCGTCTATCCCTTCAACAAGCATTTATTAAGTGCCTACTGCATTTCAGGCACTGTTCTGGGTGCCGGAGACTCAGTGGTGAATAAAACAGAAAACGTTCTTCTTGCCTTTCTGGATTTGCGGCTCTAGCCACCTATAACAGGTAAAATATATGGTTTGCAACAAAATGGGATACAGAGTGAGGGAAGGTAGAGAAATCTATTTTAAATAGGGTCCACGCACCGTACGTACATAAATTTATTTGCATTAAAGAAATAAACAAAATGCGGATGCAAATCCACCAAATACCAGAACTGTTACAATACTGGTATAACTTAATGTTGGAAAATAACTTTCCAAGCCTGAATTGAGCCTCAGTGTTCTTAAAGGAAGAGCTAAGTAAGTGAGTACGTAAGAATATCAAGCACTACCTATAACAAAAGGCCTCAGCAACAGTTACAAGGCCAACAACAGGCTACATATAAATTATCTGCAACATATAAAAAAAGGGTCAATATCCACTATATATGATAAGTACCCATAAAACAATAGTAGAAGCTAATAAAAAAAAACAATAAAGCACTGGGCATGGAGCCTGCTTAAGATTCTCTCTCTCCCTCTCCTTCTGCCCCTCCCCCCTCCCTCTCTGGAAAAAAAAAAGACATGAAAATGTCTAATAAAGATATGATATCTAATAAAGATGCTTGGCCTCACTCATAATCGAAGGGATGTAAGTTAAAAGTCAGTATCAACTCCCCCCCATTCGACTGGCAAAGCGGAAAGCGATTGCCACCATCAGGGCTGCAGAGAAGAAGCCAAAATTTATGACAACCCAGCAGCTTCCCAAGTGCACACACAAATGCACATCATCTCACACAAACATAGACACAGACGCACACATACACGTGATCACTGCAGTAATATTTTTATCTGTTTTTTTAAAAAATATTTTATTTATTTATTTATTTATTAGAGAGAGAGACTGAGAATGAGAGGGGAGAAGGTCAGAAGGAGAAGCAGACCTCCCGCAGAGCCGGGAGTCCGATATGGGACTCGATCCCGGGACTCCGGGATCATGACCTGAGCCGAAGGCAGCTGCTTAAGCAACTGAGCCACCCAGGCGCCCAGTAATATTTTTAACAGTGACCGTGGAGACCACCTTAATATCCATCAGCAGGTAATTGTTTCAATAAGGAAGCGATGACGAATCCACCCAATGGAACGGGAATGGGACAATAACTTTTCTTAATTAATAATTATACACTCCTCCCAATAATAGAGATTCTTCATGGCTTCATCTATGTGTTGACCATGGGGTTCAGCCCTTCCTCCCGGGCAATCTCCCTGCCCCTCACCCCCCACCCACAGCCTGCAGGATGGAAGGCAGGACTGGGACCGCATTTTGCACACGAGGCTTAGCCAAGGCTAAGAGACCTGACAAGTGAACTTCGGGGTGTCTGACCCAGGACCCCCCACTCCTAGCTATAACACACACTTCCTGTGAACGGAATGGTGTGAGAAACCAGGAAAACCCACACCTGCGGGTGCTGCGGACCTAGAGGATAGACTCCAAGCTGTCAGCTCCTCTGACGGGTGGGACTGCGAAGGGATGGGGTTTGAAGCGTGCATTTTTTTTTCTTTATGCATTTGTAGACTGTTCTTTTTTTTTTTTTTTTACAATCAGCATGTTATCACTTTTATAAATTAAGGATTATGATTTAAAAACGGTATCAAAATGTCTTCTCTTTAGAACACAGCTGAACAGGGAAGCCCTATTAGGGCAAGAGGGGCCCATCTGCAAGGTGGCGCCCACCCCAGGCAGGAAGAACTCTTCAGGCCCCACCCAAAACCTCAGGGAGGGAGGGGGAGGGCTGTCCGCTCCGCCCGCCACCCTCCCCGTGGAACCAAAGCAGCGCAGCACGGCCTCTGCTGGCAGGTGGAAGGCACCCCACATCCGGTGTGGGCACTGGGGTTGGCATCACCGTAGGGGAAGTTCGGCAGTGAAAGAGTTAAAGAAAACCCCCAGATGCCTGCAGGGCCAGCCTCCTCCCAGGCCTGGGGACCTCACACCCTGCTCCCAGGGAAGGCCCTGGCCACCCTTCTGACACCCAGCCTGACCCTCCACTGTGAACGGGACATCCGCAAACAGGGCTGGCACACGGCCCAGCTGAGCTGGATCTGCCTGGGGCAGGGGACTGCGGGACCAGTCTTTCCATTTGTATTTTCATTTTTGCTATCATGGTCTGTGCGCCGATAAGACAACATGCGCATCCAAGACAGAATCACGTGGAATAATCTTGGTGGGTCATGCTGGGCTCCTGGGCCACTGGGAGGAGACATGGGGAGAACCGCTGGCACGCTTCATTGACCCAAGGCCACGAGGCATGGGTAGTGCAGAGCGTTGGCCCAGACACCAGCAGGACTTGGGTTCAGACCTTGGCTTTACCCATTAATAGCTGTGTGACCTCAGCTGAATTACTTAACTTCTCTGAACCTCACTTTCTTCATGAGTAAAAAGTGAAAAACATCCCCCCTTGCCTGGGTTTGTGGTGTAGATCAGATGAGACAATGCTGTGTGAGATGCGGCACAGACTCAGCAAGCACGAGACACTCGACGAAGGCCCGCGCCCCTCTCGGGGCATTTACGGGGCAGTTACAGTGAGGAAAACATCCACAAGGCCCTTCTTCTGCCATTTCTCTGCCTATGGTTCCTGTTTTGGGATTGGCCCTACGAAGTTTCCAGCCTTCTTCCCTGTGGCCAAGCTTGGAGCTCTCGCTTTCCTGGGTGCTCATCTTTGCTTCAAATGCCTGCCCTTCTGCTCAAGAATGCTGCCAATACACTGGGAAGTTCGGAAGCCACTTCTGGATCCTTCCTGGCTCCTGGCTGCCTTCTCCAGACCAGAGACTTCTCCCTCCCAGGAGAAGCGAGGTGTCCCAGACGTGGAAAGCGAGCAGGGAGAAAGGCGGTGGAGCTCAGAGCCTTTGATATGGACAAGACGTGCTTTGAGAATAAAACCCGGGAAATGTTTTCCAGTAAAAGGAGGATTTTTAAAAATAGAGGACGGTGATACATTTCCATGTGTACTGAGGACAGAAAACGAGGAATGCCAAGTGCAGGATAATGGATTTGGTTTCGTGATCAGCAGGAATATCCGGGCACTGGGCAGAAGAAATACTCAGTTTTGGGGCATCACAGGGAAGGGAGACACTGAGGCCCATGGAAGGCACCCAGCCTCGGAGTCCTGGAGACTGGAGAGTGGCAGGAAGAGGAGGCTGAGGCAGCACGGGAGGCTGACCAGGGCCCAGAGCAGGGGTAGACCAGTTGTTTCCTGCCATACCGGGCCACGCCTTGTGGGGGCCCTCTTGCACCGGAAGTGTCCCCTCACTGGTACAGTAGAAAGGCTACTGGACTGGCCCACACGTGGGGTCCTGCCGAATCCAGCTGAGTGACCTTCCACAAGGTCCCTGTCCCTGGGCTAGACTGCACGGAGCCAAGGGGAAGACACCCGGCCCCTGCCTCAGGTGCCATGCATCTAGTAGGGAAGATGGGCCAGAAAATCGGGGCTGAGGCCCTTTCTCTCAAGGAACCCCAAGCTTGAGCTGCTTCCTCCCCGAAAACACTCATAACACCTTCCCCAGTTTGCAGAGAAAGAAGGGAGGGGCAGGGAAGGAAACCAACATCTGCTGAGAGCCCACTGTATGCCGCAGCTGTCCCCGGATTGTCTCGCTGTGGCACTGATGCTACGGGCAGGCTCCCCCACCGCCACGGGACAGCCACGGGAGCGGAGGTCTAGAAACCAGAGAGATATGGGTGGGCAGCCTTGCATAGCAGGTCAGCCCCAGGCTAAGGTCGCAGACAAAACTGGGCACCTCTAGTCTCTGCCGCCGTGTAGCCTTGGGTTCCACTTTGGGTCTTTGGGTCTTACCTTCCCCATCTCTAATGGGCCATGTAAGAATTTCATACAGAATCGACTTTCCAAAGCATGACCTTCTTGCTGTTCCTCTTTTAGTTATTTCTGATCATCTTGCCTTACTGATACTCACAAGAATTTTGTCTTCTTAAAAGAAGAAGATTCCAGATCCCATAACAAGAGGACAAAGAAAAAGAACAGATTGAGATCCCGGGACACCTCAACGGCTGGCCTACCTTCGAGAGGGGGCTAGTAATGAAGGCCCCCGGGAAGAAGCAAGCCGGATGTGAGTGTCCAGAGGGACAGTTGCCTTGTGTCCCCACCATGACTGGCTCCTTACCGAACAGGGGAAGCCTGGTGACCCAGGACCCGCCAGGGACCCAGCCAAGCTTCTGGTCCCAACCTGCCCCCACACTTGCCCAGTGCCGCCCCTCCCCCACCCCCCAGTTCAAGGGCTCAGTCAGGCAGAAGGGGCTGTGCCAAAGGAAATTGTTTGTTGCAGAGCCCTCTGGGTCCGCTCTGCTCTTCTTCCTTTTTTTGGCTGTTTGAGTGGGTACCTTTTTCCATAGAGAGTTTCCACTCCATCAGTTATTTACATCGTCTCCACCTAGACGTAGGCTGACAGCTGGTGAACCGGATCAGGCCTGTGGGGCCCTTCTCAGCTTATCGGGGGTGT
The DNA here is from genome assembly GCA_028533885.1 of Nasua narica. NCBI lineage: Eukaryota > Metazoa > Chordata > Mammalia > Carnivora > Procyonidae > Nasua > Nasua narica. The sequence goes on from CM052798.1 coordinate 28,510,396, forward strand.
GGAGGGCCTGGGTCAGCCACTATTCCAGGGGGATCGGTGGGTGGCAGAACGGCCCTGACCCCTCGGCCCCTGGCAGGGCTGCCTTGCGTCTGCTCTGTCCCATTAGGAAGGCATTGCCATGGTGGGGTTTAAGAGCACCAGCTTCTGGGCTTGAATCCTTCCTCCTCCGCTTCCCAGCTATGTGACCAGGGTCAGGTTATTGACCTAGCATCTCCGGGCCTCAGTGAACTAGTCCGTAAAATGGGAATAAAATTGGCACGTCCCTGGCTGGATGCTGGGGAGACTCAATCAGTTAATGCACATAAAATGCTTAGAACTGTGCCGGGCCAAAAGCCTCAGTGAGTGTCAGTAAACGTGGATGAAGTTCTTTTTTCTGCCACTCTTGCTAAGACCCAGCGTGCGTCCCCTCATCTGGACCGATACGTAACAGGGTCTGAGCTGTCCTGGGCTCACCCTCTCTAGAAGGCCCGGTACCCTCCCCTGACCCCCAGCTCTCTCCTTGCCCTTTCCTGTCCCCAGTGCTTCAGTGGTTCCTCCGGGAGAGTATAGTCTACCCGCACGATCGCCTTCACAAACACGCCGGGATGCCCCTGACATCGACGTCCCATACCCTTGCTCCCAACAAAATGTCTGCTCAGAGGGCTCATGTTCCCTTCCATGCAAATCTCCATCTGGAACGCTTTTCTCCATTCCACTGCGGCCTAATCCAACCACACCCATCCGTGTGAGCCCACACTCACATGCTGCCTCCTCCATGAAGCCCTCTGAGACCTACTCTCCCTGGCCAGAGACGATCTCTTATTTCCAGCACTTGGTCTCTTTATTGTGGCATTGACGTCCTCTCCCCTGGGTGTGTAATAAAACATATACAAATTCTTGCCGGCATCACAGACAAACCACACGAGCTTTGAGGACAGGACTGGGATGTGTCTGATTCATCTCTGTATCACTCACAAAGCCTTGAACATCATTGGTGACAACAATAAATGAGTGAATAAACACTGCGTTCTCTCAATTTACTACCCCTGGGTAACAGGGGAAAATATCCGTAGGTGGGGTGGATGAGTCAACATCCCGAAAGCATCCACATGCTCTTCCTGGTTCCTCCTGAGTGGACCAGCACATGGGGGGTGCCATCCAGGGACTGGGACTGCAAGAGGCTCACAGGCCCCCCCACACCCAGTCTCTACTGCTGAGTCCCAGGTGAGCGGCCCAAAGCCCAGGGTCAGATTGTGAATCTCAGCGTGTGGGTCCTGAAAGTCACCCAGGCATCCCAAGAACTCCAAGAGCCATCGCTGACCTCTCCCTCTCCCCCCACGCCCTGTATGCTGCCAGGTACTTAGGCAATCGGCGCTAAGTGCCTGCAGCCTGTTAGCTCCTCCCCCCGCCCCCACTGTCACTGGGTCCCTCTCTGTGCGGGACAGAGTGGCATCTCCGCATCACGGAAGAGGCTCACAGAGCAGTGCTCCGTGACCACTTCTGATGCCTGTGGACCGCTGCCAGAAATCTGGATTCCTCTAGAAGGAGCCTCTTCCCCACGGGGCCACCATGACTGTCCAGCCACCACCCCCTTCTCCTGACACCCTCCCTCACCCCTTGCCTTTCAACTACCTGATAATACCTGAGCACACCGTCCTCGGGAGGTCCTCCCTCCCCTTCTCTCCCAGGCCAACTCCCACCCATCCTTTGAAATTTCGGCTCCGGCAAAACCTCCTTCTGCCCCAGCCCTGCCGCTATCCAGGGAGCCAGCTAGGACTCCCCCCTCTCCTGCTCCTGACCTTCCATCCAGAGCTTTGCTGTAACACCAACCACGCCACCCTGTCCTTGTCCTCTGTGTCCTCCCGCCGGGCTGTCTTTCCCAACAGCCAGCACCTCGAGGGCAGGAACAACGTGGACTGTCTATCCCCCGGAGCTCGGCTCAGCGCCTGGCATGTGGAAAAAGCACACCACCACCGGCCTGCCTCCCAGGCTGGCGCCTCTGACATCACCACGACCAGGAGCTCACTTTCCAGGATGAGCAACAGCTGACTTTTGCCAAACTGGCAGGTCCACGGTCCGCCTAAACCAAAGTTCTCCCAGGGAACCTGCCGTCTCTGTCTGCGCCGCGGCCCCGGGACCCAGAAGAGCCCGATGCCGGCCCTTGTGTGTCTCAGGGACGCCATGGCCCCGTCTGCCCAACCGAAGACCGGACAAGCCCATCTCTACAGAAGCCCTTCTGTTCTAACTCCCCGCTGAGGAGCTGATATTATTTACCAGCCGGAATAATTCTTCCCCATTAAAGAAAAACAAACAGAGAGAACCAGGCCTCCTTCTCTGCTCCTCCAGAAAGCCCCAGATGGGTGTCAGCTCTGCAAAGAAGCGAGGTGGCCTACTGATCCTCGAAGGAGTGCTCTCATTTGGTGGTAACTTCTACGTCCTTATGAGCCATGGATTTCCCACCCCCGGGTGATATTGGTTCTTTTATTTTATTTTCTCCAAATTTCATAATTGGGTGAGATTGGTCTTTCTCACTTTTCATTTTACATAGAGTGAGGCCGAGGGAGGGGAGCAGCTCAGGGAGGGCTAGAGCCCTCCAGCCAGGGTGTGGGAGATATGGAACCGGCCCCCCAGTCATCGCCCCACAGCTGCCTGGGGCCTCACCCGACAGACAGGGAGCTTCAACAAAACAACAGCAGACGCCGATCGCTGTGCTGTTCTGTGAACTTTCTTCCCGCAAACAGAAACACCCAGAGAGGTGAGGGTACAAAGCCGCACAGTGAGCTGGTGGGAGGGAGACGCCTAGTTCCTAGAAGCCAGGCTCCTTTCAGGTCCAACATTCCAGACAACAGGCAATGCTATGAGCCGGACTTTGTCCTGGCAGAGAAGCCTCCATTCCAGAGCCTTCTGCCATCACAGGCATCCAATCCAGGACAAGAGAAACTCTGCACCCCCAAGACAGGCAATGTCCTGTTCCTCCTGCTGGTCTTCTTCTCCCTTGCCCTTCTGGCTATGGTGCTCCTCCTCTAGGACCCCCAGTGAGTGCTGACTGCATGTGTGAGAGAGAAGGTAAGGAGCTAGGGCTGTGATTCTGGGCCCTTCTTCTGGCCTAGCTCTCCTGCTTGTTACCCATGGCTTTGTGCCATTCGTTTGAGGGTATACAGGTCCTGTCTTCCAAATTCTACTATAAACTCTTACATGGAGGCTTACTCTGCATGGGTTTACTTAGTGCACAACCTGCAGAACTGTGCACAGCCCATGACTTCTGACCATCCACGGCATTCCAGTCATCACCACTGTAATTAAGGAGCTAATGCACGATTACTCACTCTCTCCTTTAAGAGTCTAAGTTCTCAGGAAGAACTAGGCCATTTGTCTTGTTCCCAAGCTGCAGCCCAGCCCCTAGCATCGTATTAACACAGATGAGGCACTCAAGAAATACATGTTGGAGTAATAAACTCACTCAGTCTCTCACTCATGCATTGAATGGGAGGAAGAAAGGACTTGCCGGAGCTGAAGGTAACAGACAGGGTGTTCTAGTTCCAGCTCTGCCACAAGCTCCCCCTGGGCCCTCGAGCAAGGCATTTCCACCCTCCAGTCCTCTTGCCTCATCTAGAAAATGGAATGTGCGGTTAGAGCTTCTATGTCACATTCGTGTGACACTAAGGGGCTTATCGCCTCGGACTCGGGGTCCTGGGCACCTCACTGGCCTCACGCATGTTCCGTGTTTTCTGTAGGTTTTGCCCAGGTCCGGGTATATGAGAGGGGCCCAGGAAAGAAAGGGGAGAAGGGCTCCCAGCTCGTCACCCCACAGCTGCACAGCCCATGTGGCTCCCAGGAGCCTGGGCACAGCTGGTTCCCACCGGCAGAATCCACTCAGCCTTCTAGGTTCTGGCAATTCCCTGGTGCGTGGCTGGCGGGGGGTGGGGGAGGGGCAGCAGCACGCTGGTGGTTAAAACAGAGACAACACAAGTCACCAGAGTGACAGGTCCCCCAGGGGTGGCACCAGGTGTCAGAAGAAGTTACTTAGGGGCGCCTGGGTGGCTCAGTGGGTTAAAGCCTCTGCCTTCAGCTCAGGTCATGATCTCAGGGTCCTGGGATCGAGCCCCACATCGGGCTCTCTGCTCAGTGGGGGGCCTTCTTCCCTCTCTCCCTCTACCTGCCTCTCTGCCTACTTGTGATCTCTCTCTGTCAAATAAATAAATAAAATCTTAAAAAAAAAAAAGTTACTTAGAGGGGATGGGACAAGGGGCCTTGAGGGATCTGAGGGCTGACAGAGGTGACTGGGGTGATGCTCCAGGCTGAGGAGACAGCACGTGCCCACAGGAGACCCTGCGCGGGGGTCTACAGAGCTGCACGGTCTCCGAGGGGAAGTGATTTTCCCCCTGGACAGTGAGTTGGCCAGGGGCGTCCGTGACCAGACCCTGGGAAAACAGAAGACTGAGTCTGCGACTGTCCCCTCTGAGGAACTCCCGCCTCTGCGGACCCAGCCTCCCTGTGTGCCACTTGCTGTCGTGGTGGCAGATTACCATCAAACTCAGGGGCTTCAAGCAACACGCTCGTTATCTCAGGGTTCTGGAGGTCGGAAATCTGTGCGTTTCCCTGGGCTACAAGCAAGGGGCTCACAGGGCCCCATTCCTTCTGGAGGCTCTAGGGAGAATCCATTTTTTCTTGCCTTTTCCAGCTTCTGGAAGCTGCTTGATTCCTTGGTTCACGGCCCATTCCGTCTTCAAGGCCGGCAATGGCCGGTGGAGCCTTCCTCACGTCTGACAAGGATTCTCCTGTTCCCCTTCCGTATTTAAAGGGTCTTGCGATAGCACCGGTCTCAAGTGGATAATACAGGATGATCTCCCTACTGTAAAGTCAGCTGCTTAGCGGCCATAATTCTATCTGCTGCCTTCGTTCTGCTTTGTCATGTGAAGTCACTTAGTGACAGGTTCTGGGAAGCAGGACGGGGACCCCTTCTGGAGGCCGTTATTCTGCCTATGGTGCTGCACGGAACACACGTCCCCCAAATCCAGCTTCAGGAGACAGGCAGCGCAGGCAGAGGGAGAGAGGGAGCGAGAGAGGGGACAAAGTGGTGGTCTGGGTAGGGGGAGTGGGACGGCAGACGCACACTCACATCCCACCAGCAGCCGCCGGGGCAGCTTCCTGGTCGCCTGCTCGGTGCACGTCGCCCTTAGAACACTCGTCATGTTTCCACACTGAACCAGGCACGTGCAGTTTCCACAGTGACTGGCGGAGCAGGAGCCGAGCCAGAAATAACCTCGCTGAGGTGGAAACCGTCCCTTCCTTGGTGCTCCACCGGCTCTCACACCCTCATGCTTCCTGTCGCTGAGGCCCCGCAGGCACGAGGGGCCCTTCCAGGGACTGGTGACCACTGGGGGTGGGGGGATGGGTGTGGACTCCCCCTCCCCCCCAGGGATATGACTGCAGGGCTGGGCCGGCACCCTTGCCTCCTCAGCCCTGTGGAGAGCTGTCCCCGCCTCTTCCTGGCCTCACCACCCCTGAGCTGCAGCACCCTCCAGCACCCTCCAGCTCCCCAGCCTTTCCTTCTCTGAACACTTGCCACCAAACACTGGGATCCACGGGATACCCCTTCGGTCCTGTCACATGTGCTGCTCTGCCCTTGCCCCTCCTCGGACTTCCGGGATGGGACTGGGCCCTGCCCAGAAGGGGGATCCAAAAAGGGAAGCACGAGCCCACAGGGTCCCCTGCCCTGCCTTGGCTGGGGGCGAGCACTCCCAGCCTTCTGCCTGTTTGCCCTGGGCATCCCCTCTGGGAAGCTGGGTCCAAACCCTGCCTCCTCCCGGAGCTCCCCTCAGCCCCCTGGGAGGTTTCCTCTAAGAATAAGATCTCATCCCGTAAGGGCCAAAAAATGTGCTCAAGTCTAGAGACCAACAAATATCTGGGTTTTATTGGCCACGCTGCTTCGTTGACATGGTGTCCTTAGGACCCTGGGAAATATTGCCATGACTTGAATTTCTCGTGTTTTCTCTCTCAAAGGCAAACAAGAGTTAATGCAACTTCTACATGCTAGGTCCTGTGCTGAGCGTTTCGCATGCGCTTAAGTTCATTTATTCCTCACCTGGACTCAGCTACGATCACCCACATTTTATGATCAGAGAAAGCAAACAACCTGTTCAAGGTGGCACAGTGAGACAGTGGTAGAGCCCACACTGGACCCCCATGTCCCATGCGCCAGACTCCAAAGCTGAGACCATAGCCACCATATGTCATTGGGGGGGGGGTTGGGCCCATAGGTGACCCATGCTAAATGCTAAATGGGATGCTCCCAGATTGCCTCCCAGAAAACCCAGAGCCGCGCAAATGTCTTCAGTGTTGTCTCTTTGTATATACCATGGTTCCGCGTAAGATGTTATTTGGACCAAAAAGAAGTGAGGAGAGGGGGTGTGGGGGAGGTGCCACTATTTTAAAAGTTTGGACATCACCAACCCCTTCCTCGCACCGAGGACAAGCCCAAGGCTCAAGAATAGACGTGAGTCACTCAAAGGCACGGCCTGCACTGCCGAAGCCAGGGAGCTTTGCTCGCTTCTCCTGCTCCTTGAAGGAACATTCGCTTATTCTCCATTCAGCCCTCTGCACGGCTTGGCACAGATTTAGACTCAGATGTGGTGTGGGTCCTGGCTCCTGCTTTTGCAGCCGCCGCATGCCTGGCAGTTTGGCAGGGAAAACAGCCGAGTCCCCATTTCCTCGCCTGGAAAGTAGGGCCCGTGCGGGGGACGAGAGCAGGCACAGACAGGCTGCGAGTCGGTCCCGAGTGGCGCATCACAACCGTGGGGCTGGAGCCACTGTGACGGGGAGAGGGAAAGAGCCCTACACTTAGAATCCAAAGCCTCTAGCAACATCCCAGCTTTGCTACTCACCACCCGTGCCCTGAGCCACCCACTGGACTTCTTTGAGCCTCACTCTTGGAGATAAAAATGTCTCCATCGGGGACTGGCGTGATTCTGAAATGGAGTAACGCAGGGAAATGCTGGAGGCATGAGCGGCCCCTGGGTGGCGGAGTCCCAGTCTCTGCCCTGATTCTGCAGGTGAGGGGCAGGGTCCAGGGATCTTGGACCCTGCCCCTCGTCCCCCGCTGAAATTCTATTGCAGGTAGGCACCAGACCACACTGAGAAATCACCCTAGAAAGCTCTCAGTGTGTGTTTGTTCAACAGACTAGACGAATCCTTGAACATCTGTTGAGCCACACATGGCTGCTGGAAGACATGGGCCGGAGGAAATAAGCAATTTTCTCCAAATACATTTCCTGTGAAGTCCAAATGATGGGAATTGGGTTGGGGCTTCTAGGATGGGGAGGATGATGCAAGAACTCCCTTCCCTGAGGAGGGGAACTCGAGCTCTTCCTGTCTGACCGGGAGACACCTGGTGGGAGGGTCAGTGCCCAGGGGCGTGGGGTCTAGCCCAGGGAGGGATATTCCAGGGAGCCCCCTGGGGACCAGTTCCAAACCCTGTTCTCTTCAGCATCTTCATGCAGACAGGAAAGAAAGAACTGAAAATATGCTCATTAAATCTGCATCTGGCACCCAATTTGGCAGGGTTGCCAAAATTCTGTAAGACTAGAATTAAATTAGCAAATTGGAAGTAAAGTGATTTTAAGCAGACATGATGGAATTCATTAGGGCCAGGTGGAAGCCAGTGGGGGAAGGGACTCAGGAAAGCCCACATGCCCCGGGGGTGGGAAAGCCTAGCCGCCAGCGGAAACAGAAGAGAACCAAGCCCTGAACGGACCTGACCCAAATGATAAGATTCACCCCTCGGAATAAGCTGGTGACAGAGACGGCCCCGCACTGCAAGGTGAGGAGAGGCACCTTCCGGGGGACAGGAGGTGGCGGGGGCCGGGGGACCAAGAGGAGAGGCCCCAGGGAACTGCTAGAAAATGAGATGGGGGGCTCCCCAGACTGGGGTGTCCTTGAGGGCAGGCACTCAGTGTATCAACGGGGCTGGAATCACTACATGTTTATGAGCCTGTGGTCTGGGGAAAACACAGGGATGCACAGAGAGGAGGCACGGGGCCGGGGACACGGCGTCTAGGCGGGAAGGGAGAAGGGCTCTTACTAAGCTTAGATACTGTGTGACACATTTGTCAACTGTCACCTCTCAGACATCAGTCTCTGCTCTTTGGGGGTTTTTTCAGGCTTCCTCTTTTGTTTTCTTTGTTTAACGAATTTTTTTTAAACACCGAAGTATTTCATGTACGATATGGACAAGCGCCCCCCCCCCCCCGTTCTACTCCCCACACGAAACCACCACTCGCAGCTCCCTGGTATGTTCCCACTCTGTTTCCATGAGCACAGAAACAGATTTCAGTGTGCAGACACGTACAGAATTGTTTAACTTTCCCTGTATAAAAATGGGATTGTATTAAACATAGCACACAGAAACCTTTTTCCAGTTAAGAATATGCTGGAAATGTCTCCCCAGGTCAGAGCTTCTCGAATCACTTCTTTCTTTTTAAATGGCCACAAAGTATTCCACGGAACAAAGGCACCATCATCTTTGTAAGTATGGCCACTGCTGGACGCTGAGGCCATTTGCGGCTTCTTCCCACTGCAAGTGACGCTGAAGGGCACACCGTTGAATGGACACCTCTTTGTGCGCATGTATTTCCCCACGGCTGGGGAATTGCTGGATGGAAGGAGGCGTGGGCATGTATCAGTTTCATTGATAGCAGTTTAGACCTGCAAGTTCCCTTTGACCCTGGCCAGCACTAGATTTCAGTTGTTTTCACATTGTTGCCATCTGAAAGCATTCTAACTTACAGTCTTTGGGGTTTGGGTAGCTAGAGCATTAGTCCTAGGTTTTTGGACCATCACTGTGAACTACCTGTTTATACCTTTTGCACACTTAAAAACATGTCCATTTTTTCAGTTGATGTCATTGTAAGTATTGATGACAACAAACCGGTAGCTTTCTATGGGTCGGGAACGGTTCCAGGCTCTCCACGAGCTCACAGCTTGGAATCAAAACCCTAAGAGGGAGGTGGTAGTATCAGCCCGTGTTTTCAGCCAAAGATAGAAAGGCTTGAAGACTCCATATGATGCCTAAGGTCACATGTTTCAGATGAGGGACAAGCCAGTGTCTGAAGGATGAGCTGAACCAACCATTCCAGTCATCCTGGAATGAGATGTTTGCAGAGCTTCCTCCCTCCCTCCAGCTAAGCCATAGAGAAAGCATCCCTCCCCCATGAAATTTTCCCTCTTTCTGTTATTTCTCCTTTACTTTATCTCAGGAGCCTTTCAGAGCACATTGTGCTCATAATACCAGGTTAGGAAACTGAAGTTCAGGTTCTGACCGAGGCAACCACAGAACAGAATTGGACCCTGCACGTTCCACGTTAGACGGGGCGTGGCCACAGCCAGGGAGGAGCCTGGAGGAGAAGGAGCGGGGTGTGGGTGGGGGCAGGATCAGGGAACAAGGAGGCTGAGGCAGAGGCCCCACTGTAAAGACTTGACAAGCACTGTCGACCTTGGGGGCAACACGGACCGGGGCAAGGCTGGGACCCAGGAGAGCCGTGAGGATCAGACTCACCCCAAATCATCATCGAATCAAAGGGTGTCCTCATCTACCCGGGCACGCCCACCGAAGGGCATGCGGACCAATAACATGCTCTCCTTACGGTGTGAAAAACACACCTGGGTATATGGAAGTACAGGTCACACACGCAAAAAGTCATACTTGACAAAGACCAGATTTTGGCCTTTAGTGGCATTTTTTAATGTGGTTCTTTTTTAGCTCCCCAAACACCCATGTCACGAGTGGGTTTCTGGGTTAGCGACCCACCACCGAGCTGTCACATGGGCTCAGTCACCCTTGTCTCAATGACATTACTTCTGTCTCCCACGAACACAGCACATAGGGGAGGAGGAAGGATCATTTGCATGCCATTTGCCACTTTGCTTCTGAGAAAAAAGAAATTAACAAAATCGGAAAAAATGTGTGAAACTGACATGCTGAAACTAATATGCAGAACCAAGTTTTAGAGGCACAATTTAGCATTCGTGTTGTTTTTTTCAGCTTTGACCTCAGATAACTTTAGTGTTTCCCCGCATGTTTTTGTATGGAATTCTAGTCCAGTCACTCCTTTGATACACACACACATTCCTGATGCACATGTTTATATGTGTATATCCTATGTCTTACACATACATCTATAGGAGATATATAGGAGTTCTCTGATCAATCAAGCTTGGAAAACTGCACATAATACCTATCTTTCCACATGCGCACACAGATTCTCCCACACATGCTTTTTTGGAAGATTTCCAATGCACATCTTTCCTATTAAAGACCCAGATGTCCTACAATAAACAGCCCTTAAGGTACGTGGCTGCAGCACTTTTATTTCCTCCCTGTAACACATCTTTCCATCCCTCTGCACCTGTGTTCTCTGGAACATACCTTGGGAAGCGCAGGACTTCTTTATTTTACAAGATCAGAGCCTAGTGAAATAAAGAGCCCATGGTGGAGGGCCATTCCTATAAAAACTAAATGTTTTCTCATAGACTCATGATGATGGCTTCCTATCTATCTGAGCATCTTTGTCTTGTCCTGTATTTCAGGGCAACACCAAATGCCCACAGGCCAAGGCAGTGTGTGGAGTGATATGAACCTCCTGGAAACCCCTACGAGACCAAGGCAGGCAAAGTTATGTCTCTCTGCAGTTGTGCGGTGAGCCTGGGCCAATCACCTCCTCTGGGCTCAGAGGTTCTCAGCCAGAGGACCCTCGGAGACTCACCTAAACCAGCTCACTTGCTTTGTGAATGGGGAATCCCAGCGAGAAGGGACCAAACCTCCGAATCCCCTGACCCCAGGCTCTTTCCTTCAATCCAAGAGATACCCTTCCCTGGCTGTAAATGTTTCTACCCTAAAAGAAAACCAGATTCGCATTAATAGGCCCTTCCAGCTCTTGGACTCAGTTCTCACTACCTGGCACCCCTCCTTCTCAGCCATTACTCACTACGATTCCTACAGTCACGTGATACAGTTCTACGGAAAAAACTAGGTTTCCATCTGTCTGCTACAGCATCAAGTGAAAACGTGCCGGTGAACTTTCATCACATGTAAAGGGCATACTTGCTATAGCCTAAAATATAGGTCATACGATATACTAGGAACTCATCTGGGGGCAGTCTGTGGGGGAGATGCCTCCAAGAGAGCATTCCTCCTCTAACATGATGCCACACCTCAGTTTACTCTTTTGCTTCTTCTCACCCAGGCAACTCTAGGTAGCACACTTGGGGTATTAATAAAAGGAGGGGCTCGATGACTTCATGGCCTTTTATGACTTTTCCTCCATAACTTTGAGGAGGCCAGCTAGTCAGAGTATATGTGGATTTATTCATTTATTTTTATGTAAATTTTTCACTTTGGAGTAATCTCATATTGCCTGAAAAGTTGCAAAGATAGAGGAGAGTTCCCATAAACCTTTCACCCTGTTTTCTTTAATGTTAACATCTTACATAACCAAGGTCCATCATTCAAAGCTCAGACACGGACACTGGCACATTACTATTAACTTAAACTCCAAGCTTTATCCGGATGTCACCAGTCTCTCCACTAATGTCCATTTTCTGTTCCAGGATCCAATCCGGGATCCCACCTCGCATTTAGCCATCATAGCTTCTTAGTCTCTGGATTGATTTTGTTTTCAAGAAATAACATCTCCTACTGCATGCAAGGTGGTAGGCTGGGTGCCAAGCTGCCCTGTGAGGAGACCCACGGTGTCCGATGGGCAGTAGAGTCTGGTTTTGTGTGTCCACTCCACCCCTCCCCTGGAATATGGTCCCGCCCTTGTCGCTCCACATACGGAATTCTCAGAGGCCACATCTGCAAGATGGAGGTGATTCCTTCTATCTTGTTAGGATGAGACAGTCTATGCGGACAGGCATTTTGAAGCCTAAAGCCCAATTCACTTAGAGCCCTATCCAGCTCACTGTTATTATTTTTAGCATTGCTATAACAACAATCGGGAGTTAGATTCGGTACCCTGTGTCGAAAGCAGGATAGCTCAGAGTCCTAGCTGCCCGGGTGAGCTGACCATTTTAGCTTCACATAGGATCTCTCCGTAGACCCCCATGTACACCACGGAGAAAGAAAATCCTTCTTAAAGTCATCCGTTGGCTTCTTCATTTCCCACATGCCTTTGCTCAAGTGTCACCTTATCAAGGATAACTTCCCTGACCGTCCTACAGACGGGAGCCCCCCTGAGTCCCTCCCCCTGGCTTTCTCTAACTTCTTCACCTACTTGATTTTCTCCTATGGCACTCACCCTATTTGGCATATTATACATGTATGTGCTCCTTTGTTCTCTATATGCCTCCCTCTGCTGGTTCATAAGTTCCGGGACAGCGCCAACTGCTGTCTGTTTTGGGCACTGCTCTACCTCTGGGCCCAGAACAGTGCCTGACGCTTGCTAAGCGTTTAACAGATCTTTGGTACGTGAAGAACTAACTGGATGCTCCCTTTCGCTTTGCCATCTCTCACATCCATCCCGATAACCTGAAAACCAACTCTTCCCATCCAGACATACTGTTTAATTCAAATAAGAGAAAAGCTACTTGGGAAGCAGATGGCTTTGAGGTTTCTGGGCCTTCTTTAAGAAAAAAAAAAGAAGTAATGCCTTTCTTTTAATTTAATTGCAAGCCATTAATGTCCCTTCACCTGCCTCCTCTCCCATGAGCAGCTCGGCCAGTTAGAAACCACAGTCTCCTCCTCGTCCACAGTCTGTCTGCCGGCCTCTCGGCACAATCAATTCCAGCAGAGCCCAGGCTGGAAGAAGTTGGTGAAATCCCCTCACCCGGCAGACCTGCTCCATTACTGTGGCCGCTCAGCTTTTGCACATCAAAGGCCTGCAGGCCTCTCTGAGCAGGAAGCAAGCCAGGGGATCCTGCAGACTGGCGTTGGGGAGGACACTGAGGTCCAGAGAGGGGAAGGAACTGGCAAATGACACACAGCGACCCAGCAGCAGGTCTCGGACAGAACCCAGGACTCCCGGCTCTGCGTCCCGCTCATGATTCCTCTGGGGCCGGACCCACTCTCCCCAGCGGGCACGTGCTGCTTTCCTCAAGTTCCAATCTGGCCCTCTCCCCACCCGTGCCCGTTCCTGGGTCCCTGATGAGTGTGGGCAGCAATGGGCGGGGAGCGGACTCTCCAAAAGCAGCACACACACGGGACAGTAGAGCCAGAGCCAAACAGAAAGGAAATGGGAGTCACATTTGGTGAGAGCCAGATACCCTCTCATCAACTCACCGAACACTCATTGTGCCCTGCAGCAAAGGCGTCATAACCACATTGCACACCGAGGAGAAGGAAACAGAGAAGTTCAAAAGTGCAGCAAATCACACAGCAGTACGAGGCAGAGCCAGCAGCAGCGTGGGGTTGCTTCTGGTCCCAAAGCCCTTGTGCACTGCCCGACCACGTGGCTAGAGAGTGGCCGGAGCAGCACGACTCCGAGCTCCTCGAGGAGGCAGCCTCTCCCCTAGCGCTTAGCCCAGAGCCGAGCCCACCGAAGGACACAATCCTCGGCTGGTGAACCAACGGATGAACGACAGAGGAGGTTAGAAGCACAGCTCCTGCATCTCCCATAAGCCAGGGATCCCCCAGCCGCCCCAGACACCGGCCTCGGGGAGGGAAGCGCGGGCCAATGTGGGCGAGCCCAAGCCGGAACATCAACACGGACTGGACCTCCAACCCCCACACCCCCTCTCCCGGCCAGTGGCTCTGTCGGAGGCACAGAAGGCGACGCTGGCCCCCGTCCCCACTCGGCCCTCCACCCTCCACCAGAGCTGGAGCCACGCAATGAAGAGGAGTGGGAAGATGGCTGAGCTGGTGACTCCTCGGCCCCAAGGACTGGGGCTGACGACCTGGAGTGCATCCTCTTTTCAAAGGTCTGCTGCTTGGGGCCAATTGGTCCATTTTTACTGAACCCTTTAGTGGCCAATTCACAAATACTATCCCTGTTTTTATTATCATGCTTGTTTTATATTAACAACCTAAACGACTGTTTGCTGTTCACCTACTACGTGCCAGGCACAGACATCTCATAAGATGCCTGACATACGTGGTTTCCTCACCCCGTGCGGCTGTCTTGTAGGTCAGTGTTAGTGTTTTCTTCTTGCGGACAAGGAAGCTGAGGCTTAGGAGAAGTAAAGGGACTGGGCCCAGGAACGTGCCAGAAAGGAGGAGATGCAGACTTGGGCCTGCGGGTCTCCACAGCTCGTGCTCCCACCATGACTGGTGTGGACCTGGGACAAGGAGGTGAGCGCCACAGCTAAGGACGCACGAGGACTAGAGGCACCATCTGCCAGCCTTCCCGGGCACCCAGCCGGCCAGGCTTCTCATCCCCAGGCTGACCTAGCACCGGGGCAACTCTCCACATGCCAACATGCCATCCCGACAGGCTTTGAATCATTTCCGGTGGGACTTGGAACTATTCTGTTAAAAACCCTCATGCGACAGCAAAGGACGCCCTTGGGGAAGAAGCAGGCTCTCCGTCATCAGGGGGGATTTTCTCACATCCATACCCTCTTCCAGAGGGTTCCAAAATGTTTCTTATGAAATCCAAAGAATTTCACAGTTTACAAAGGATACCTCGGAAGCTGAGACCTTACAATCCTAGGATTCTAGAGAGAACGAAAATAATTCTGACCATCCACAAATGGGGGTGGGGGGGTAAAGGTGTGTCTTTATTCACCACGACAATCTCCAAACAGTGTGGTGTTTATGAAAAGGACTTCGGAGCCCAAAGACTTGAGTTTGGGTCCTAGGTCTATCCTTTACTAGCTGTGCAACCTTTCAATTTGTTGAAATGCATTCAACAAAATAGTTCTTCAAAGCTTGCTATGCACGCACCGGCCCTGGGCTGGGAAGAGGGAAGATAGAGAAGCACACCCAAAAAGCCACAGTCTCTCTTAGCTTGGAGTTCCTCAGCTGTGAAGTGGGAGCCAATGGGTACCAAGTGCCCACGACAGCGTGCCAGGCCCTGGGCATGCCGGCTCTCTCTTCACACCCCCGAGGACCTCAGGAGGCAGGTTCTCCTATATCGTGCTTTGCAGTCGAGGACCCAGGGATCCAGGGTCTGCATCAGTGGCTTGGACGAACCTGCAGTGGCCGCACGGCTGACACTGAGCTCTCTCCCCACCCTCCACCATCCCTCCCTTCATGGGCCCTCCTCCCTCCCTCGGCAGATGAGCCCACAGAGCGAGCGGGATAATAGGAGAGAGTGCTCTGCAGCCGATCAGGAACTGCACAGATGTATGACATCATGGTTATTAATAATGGAAGCGGCGCAACTAATTCACGATCCCTCCAGATGGACCACCTGAAATGTTGTGAACCTCTTGCAGACAACGTCAGATTTTATCGCAGTGGCACTGGAAGGGGCCTTAGGAGTCCAACCTTTGGCTCATTTATAGGGGTGGGGGTGGACAAGACAGGAGGGCAGCCCTCTGAGACCGCAGGGGCCGCCCGCCACCAAAGCCCAGTCACACCAAGTTGGGCTTTAGCCACTGGACCACGGAGATCAGGCACCAGCCACTGCCCCCTCCAAGGGGTGCTGGTAAGGGACACAGCAGGGAGTGGCCAGTGTGGCGTCTCCATGGGCCCCGAGCCCAGCTCCTTGATGCAGCAGGGCCTTTGTACCTGTTGTTCTGCAAGGAGTACTCTTTCCCCAAAACTCGGCATGGCTGGCATTGTCTCAGCATTCAGATCTTGGGATAAATGCCAATACTTGACGAGAGGACTCCCTGGGCCCCATCTTTAGCTTCGCCCATTCCTTCCTAACTGTCATTCTTCCATGGTATGTATCATTATTTAGCCTTATCTAGTCCATTACTAACTAGTCATTCTGTCTCTCCCTGCTGGAATGCAGACTCCACGAACAGAGGATTAAATGGTTTTCAGTGCTGTCATCCCGAGAAAGGTGCCCGGGATGCAGCAGGCACTTAGCAAACATGTTCAGCGAGCCCCCTGGATGTCGGCCTGGGTCACAGCCCCCCGAACAGCCCGCCGTCCCTTGCCCATTCATTCCCTCACTCACTCACTTATTCAATAAATGCTCACTGAACCCCTTCTCAGTGCCAGGCGTTCTGCTAGGAGCTGGGGATTCCAATCATCAAACAAACGACACGAAGTCCTTACCCTAACAGAGCTGGGACGGTTGATTAAAACAAACAGCACAGAAGCCAGGGCTGTCAGTCACATCGTGTGTGACCAAATGATAGCTGACCTCCCCAAAAAGATGGGGAGATCAGTATGGCAGAAGATAGGATAAATGGCACAACGCTGGGGAAACGCAAACATCAGATGGACCCTGCAAGGGTTTCCTATGGGCTCAGTACTCAACTAGGGGAGCCCGCGCCAGGCACCCCCACCAACTCTGGGGAGGTGGGGACAAGGGGTCACACCCATTGCTACGGGTGCCTCCCGGCTGCAACTTGGAGCACAACAGCATGGATATACGTGTGTGACCCTGTGTACAGGAGTATGTGTGTGTGTGTGTGTGTGTGTGTGTGTGTAGAAGCAGGTGAGTGCGAGTGTGCCTAGGCAGGAGGGTGTGTGTAGGTGTGGGATCTAAGTGTGAATGAGTACACAGGATCGAGTGTGTGAGCCTGTGTGTGCTCAGGGAGAGAGGGATTTGTGCTTAGAGACTGATGCGTGAGTGTGTAGGAGTCAGCACGTGTGCATGCACATGTGTGTGCAGGTGGATGTGTGCACACGTGTATGTGCGTGCGTGTGTGTGCTGACTCTGTTTCCATTACTCTTCACCAGGGGTTCTACACCTTTTCGTGCTAACGTCCCCAAAACGGATGACACACAGTAGCTACCCAATCATCATTTCGTTCATTCAACGATAAATCATTCCAATCTCCGTGCTCGTTAGATTATCCTGCCGAGTTTCCACACGAAGCAACAGAACTCCTGGAGACCGATGAACCTCTGGATACAACTGAAAGGGGTGGGAGGGCTGGGTGAGGGGCTGGGTTCTGCTCCCTGTTTCACCACTATCTTGGGCTGCTGTTTAGCTGTGTGGCCTCAGACGAGCCACTGGACAACTCTGAGCTTCTGCCTGCTCTTCATTCAAGAAGGTACCTAGAACTTCGCTCCCAAAATTTCGTTGCAAATCTGCACCACACGCCATCACTGCTGGTAGCCTCAGAAGCACTGTTTCCTAGGAGAGCAAGCACGCCTAGCTTGAAAAGGGCTATAGGGTCCCCTGGGAAAACGCTGGGCTTGACAACGTTAAACAGGTTCTTTTATTGCAGTACTTGTCAGAACCATTAATTTGCCAATATGGATTGAAACTGGCTAGCAGGACGATAAAGAGCTAGCAGGATCTGCCAGACTTACTAGAACAGGGAAACCTTTACTCATGGTGCGGCTTTCAGAACTAATGTTCCCCAGAACATGCTTCGGGATCTCCACTAGCAGGCCCATGGGACACTTATTAGTGCCCCCTTTCCTGCAGATGACTGAACAGAAATGGCACTCAATCTCCCTAAATCACAGAGCAGAGCCATGGCAGATACCAGGCCACAATCATCCAAACAACGGTAATCGGCACGTGCACAGGGCTTTCTATTTACACAACGTTTTCACTTAAATGATCTCAATTCTCCCGGACAACATTCACCTGCGGACCCCCAGCCCCATTTTGCAGATGATAAAATGCGGCTGAACGAAACTGAAGACTCTGCCCAGAGCCACTAAGTGATGGGCTCCTAACTTTATCAGTTTGCACTGGGTCCTTGATCAAACCATCAGTGAATACGTGATCAATGTTATAGATAAGCAATTGGAGTCACTGAGCAGAGCCCCTGCAAGATGCAGTGGCCTACACGACCTGCACCTGCTCGCCAGCCACCCCCACTCCTGGCCTCCTGCACTGGTTGAGGCAGGGGAGGGTGCTCGGAGAAATGCCCATGGAGTAGGAGCTGCTCTGAAAACACTCAGGCAGCGAGGCCGAGAGTAGCTCCCTGCCAGTCACCACACCTTCCCGGCCATGCCAGGGACAGGCCCCCCCCCTCGAGGCTGCACCCCTTGCACCAGGTGCCATTCTGCGAGGGGGGCGGGAAGAGCCAGAGCTACCTTGTTTCTTACTTACTTACTCCCAGTAAGCCCCAGGAGCACCAGGCTGGTTGGCGGTGACAGTCTGAAACTGCCACCGCCTCCAGGGGGAAGGGCGGCCAGGGCTGCCCAAGCGCTTCAATAGTCCCCACGGGGGTGCTGGGTCCTACGGGAAAGTGAGCACCAGGCCAGAGAGGCGTGGCGGGCTCAGGGTCTGCCCAGGACCCCGGGGGCTGCGCCTGCCTGCGGCGAGCGGGGCTGTGACAGGCGCAAGTGTGCGAGAGAAGTGTGAAAGCGGGAACGCCTGTGTCACCCCAGGGCGGTGACAGAAGTAGCGTCTGGGGAAACACAGGCAGCGAGCGCGTGCACTAGGCAACCCCAGGCTACGGAGGAGTCCCAGAGGTCCCGGGAGTTGGCACCGGCGCGCTCCTGCACACGCGCCCGCGCCCAGCCTGCTCCCACCCGCGCGGCGCCCGCCAGTCCGTCCGCTGCCCGCCGGCCTAGGGCTGCTCGCCGTTCGGCGGCGGTGCGGGGGCCCCGGGGCTGCCAGGCCGCGGCGGGGCGCGGGGCGCGGCGCGCGGGGCGCTCGTTGCTTACCTGCCGGGCGGCCGCGGCTCCGCTGCTCCGGGCTGGGGTGCGCCGGGCTGCACTGGGCTGAGCTGGGCTGCGCGCCCGGCCTCCGCGCGGCTCGGCAGCGCCCGCTCGCTCGGCTCCGCCCGGCTCGGCTCCGCCCGGCGGTGCCCCGGGCGCTCGCAGGCGGCCCACGCGGCGCGGGGTGGGCGCGGGGCGGGCTGGCGGGCGGGCGCCGGCGGCGGGCGCGGCTCTGGGCCGCCCCGCGGCCGCTTGGAAGCTCCTTATTTGGGCAGTGATGTCAGGGGAAGTCGCAGGGGCCGGACCACCCACTTCTTTCCATTCACTCCCCAGAGTTTCCTGTCGCCCAGCCCGGGAGACCCCGGCGCCCGCCCGGGGCTCCTCCTCTGCCGGATCGGCCTTGGCGTGCCGGGCCCCGCTGCCCGCCGCTCTGGGATCCCCCCTCTGCCCCCCGCGGCCGGGGTCCCGCTGGGCCGGGGCCCGGCGGGCAGGCGGGCGGAGGCCGCGGAGGGTCTGCGCCTAGGGAATCCCCGGCTCGCGGCGGCTGCGGGAGGGTCGGCGTGGCGGCCGCCTCGCTGACAGCTCGTGTCACTCCGGGCGCCGCCCCTCCCTCCACGCCCGCCCCGGGTCCCGCGCTGTCATTTCCTCCCGGGCCCTCCGGGGAGGGCAGTCAGGGAAGCCCCGGTCGCCGCCGCCTGGGCCTTGGCGCTTGGCGCCCCGCCTCGGCCGCACCCCGCCCCGCGGGCGTCCATCGTCGTCCCCAAGGTGCGCGCTCCCCACCCCGCTCCCCGGTGCCAGCCCCGCTCCGGGAAGCCCGCGCCTCGCAAGGCGGGAAGACGCCCTGCAGAGCGCTGGGCCGGGCGCGCCTGGAGGGGGCCTCCCTGGGCTCCAGCCTGGGGTCGGGGGTGGGGGGACACCCCGGGGCTTCCCAACGGCCTGACTTTACCAGAAGCTGCCGGACACGGACTTGGAACCTGAATCACACTGATCCAGGCTTTGGCCAGTCCCCAGCACGCTTGGGCCAGCCCCCACCGGCCTGCTTCCCAAGGGAGCAGAATGGCAGGGGGCCTGGAGACCTCACCAGAATCTGGATTTTACAGATTCTTGAACCCTGAGGCTCAGACAAGTCAGGTGATTTGCCCCGTTTTGACTCTGCGCCACCAGCACTACCGGGGTTTGGATGACTCTAGCCTAGCTTCTCCTGGCCCGGAACAGCCTGGGTAAGTTACAGGGACCAGGGTCAAAGTCAGGACTACAGCGGAGCCACTTCAGGGCCCAGGGTGCCCACTGAGGGAGGCATCCTTCAGGTCATTAATGGTCAAGGATCCAGAAGGTGACTGACCATTACCTTGACCAGGGAGGGCTTCCAAGAAGGCCCCAGGTTTCCTCTGGCTCCAAAGCCATGCCCTCAAATTCAAGGCCCTGTCTATCAAAGGGCGTGGGTTCCCTCTGACCAGAGGCCCCCTGGGTCCAGGGAACATAGTGGCCCTGGGGATTTCTGTGCCTTCTCCATACAACAGTGTCCAGCAGAGGCTCCACCCTCCCTCCAAAGCCAGCTCAGAGCAAGCAAACCCCTTCCGGATCACCGGCTTGAATGGAGGGGACCCCAACTTCCAAAGGGGCCCCACGCTCCTAGGTGCCAATGGGGGCAGGGGACTTGGGGGTCAGGGAGGAAGCCATAGCTCCCGGGTCTGCAGGGGGTGAAGGGAGGTGGCATGGTAGCTGGACACAGGGCCCACACACTCGCAGGCACAATTACACACCTGCTGGCCAGTCGCCAGGCCTCCCGGCCATTCTGTTGTTCATCACCACCCCAGGGTCCCCATCTTCCGTCAGCGCCCAGAGCCCGATCTCAGCTGTAATTGGGTCATGCCTGCATGTAAAGCCCCACAGCCCAGCCCTCTGTGACTTTTGCCCAGTGGCCCCCTGCTCCCCAACCCTGCGCCAGTTTTTACTCCTTGGGGGGCCGTGCACAGACTCTTCTGTCCGAAAGGCGGTCTCCCCTCTTCCTCGGCCCTTCACACCCTGAATCGAGCCTGCCCTCGACACGGGTCCCTCCTTTGGTCAGTGTAACAGGCACAGGGTGGCCCCAGGCTCAGGTCCCTGTCCCTCACCCCACTCCTGGCCTGCCCCCACTGCCCTGCTTACCATTTGTGGGGGGAACAACTCCAGGTGGGACAAAGCAAATGTCTTGTCATAATTCCTATGCCCCAAGGAGGGACTTTATGTCATTTATGCGAAGGCTCAGATGACAGCCTTGTTCCTGAGTCACGATGAGTGTCCTCCCCCAGCTCTAAGGAGGCGCCCTGCCCAACTGGACGCCCCCCCCCCATAGATTCAGTCACCTTCCTAGGCTGCCACAGGGAGCCCAAGGCTTCCTGCCTCTAGAGACGCGCCCGCCCCCCGACCCCAGTGCAGTCAGCTGGGAGCCGCCTCCCCTCTCTCCAGCTTGGGAGCTACGAGGAACCTCCATCGTGGTTCTTCTCTCCCACCAGCGCTGACAAGGCTACAAATATTTGTTAAGTGAATGAATGATCTTGGGGGCAAACTGAGAGACAGAAATACAAGGAGGGGCAGAATGATCCGACAAAGATTGGAGGCTGAGGCTCCAGGGGTCCAGGCTGGGGGCCGGGGGAGAAAGGGGGCTTCTCAGACTGCATGGGCCGCTCCGGAAGCTGGGCCAGTGTGCCATCCGGGGACTGGCCCCCCTGCTGGAGCGCTTTCCTGGGACCGCTCCTTTGTTCCAACTGTCTGTGCCTTGGGATTTGTCTTCCGGCTCCAGAGTCATCCCATGTAGCCCCGTCCAGGCAGCCTGGGATGTCTTCCTCCCCAACCCCCCTCCCCCCGCACAGTCCTGAGCTGGCCTTAGCAAGCTGGAGGAGAAGGGAGGGAGGAAGGTGTGATGTGAGGAGCACTTTCACAGTCCCACTGGACTCCCACAAACCTCCAAAGGCCTTGCTCTTTACCCCACAAGCCCTATGGGCCCCGTGCCTCTGTGGCCTCTCTCCAGGCCAGGTAATGCCAGCCTGGAAGTCGTCATCCAGCTTCTCCCACAACCAAAGCTACGTGTCCCCACCTGGAGACCCAGCTGCCACCCCAGTTCTGGTGCAAATTCTCACCAGAGGCTGGAAGGGCTTCAGGACTCCAGCCGCAGGGCTCGGGACACGGGATGGGGGCAGGCAGCGCTGCTTTAAGGCTATCAACGGAGCTCGACTCCTCTCTGCCCTGCGGCCTGGGGCACCCTTCCCAGCTGTAGCTGGATGGATCCCAGGTTAGAAGGCAGGTGGTGCCAGGTGCCAGGGCCTTCCTATCAGCCCATCCCCAGCCTATAACTGCGCCAGGTCTTAAGAAATCCCCAGAGCTGGGCCCTGGGGGCCTTCCCACATGCCTTCATTCCTCGCACATGAATCAGGCCCCTTCCTTGTTATGGGAACATACAGCTCACAAACCTGTGTTCTGGGCGCTCCATCCGAGGATGGAGACTGGCAGGGAGACTGCTCATCCCCATGCACTTGCTAAATGCTACGTGGCTAATTGCCAAGCCGGGGGCAGGGGCGGGGGGAGGCAGAGCGGGGAGGGGGCACACAAGGTGGGAGATAAGACTCATTCTACGTCTGGGGCTACAGTTCAGGGAGGATGTAGCCCAGGTGTCCCAGGTTAGATCGCTGACTGCTGGTTTCCATGGAAATGCCACACACACACACACACACACACACACACACACAGGGCTTGGTTCTGCTATAAAGCCAACATCACACTGTAGAGACTTCACAGGCTAAAAGAGATTATAGCAGAGGGCAGGACTGGCATCTGATCTGTCATCTATGAGACTGTCTCTCTGTGAAATTTTGTTTCCAGCTCCTAACAACCAAAGTACAGACACAGTTCAAGAACGCACTGTCATTCCTAAGGAGCAGGGGCCTGCCAACAGTGTTCTGGGGAACGCTTTCCAAGTGGGGTTGAGCAACCTACCCTTGTGCTTAGGCCCTGTACTTACTTACCAGCCGTCCCCTCTCCACCACCCTGTCCGCTGTGCCTGTGATTTTCCGGACTCGGATGCTTTGTGTCATTTTACTATTTGCGCGTGCACAGTGTGTGTGCGTGCGTGTGCGCGTGGGGTGGCGGCCCTCTCCATGGATCAGCTCTACACATGGAACTTCAGTCCTTACTTCTCACAGAGCCAGCCACCTCTCTGCACAGAGACCTAGGGTCTCTTCCAGTTTACGAAGATGGCCTCCCGGGGTCCCAGAGGACTCAGCCTCAACCTCTCTCCCCAGAGAGGCTGTGTTTCCAGCTTCCTGACTCAGTGGGGCACTCACTTCATCCCTGTCCTGATTCTGTGGAGAACAGAGGGGCCTCTGAGCCACATGGACCTGGGTGTAGATCTCAGTCCTACGCTTCCTGTGTGACGTCAGGCCTAGTATGTGATGTCTGATGTCGCTGATCTTGACTTTATCTCAAAGGGCGGCGGTAAAGCTTTGAAAAGCTACTGCAGAAGAGCTCTTGATGGAGCACTGAGCCCCTAGTAGGTGCTCAATAAACAACAGCAATAGTTACATTGTTCGCACCTTGTGACCTAGAATCCTGCTCTTCCCGTACCATTCACCTTCCCTAACCAGGGATTCTGGTTTCCCCAAGACTGAAACCAGAATCCCTTCTCCATGCCTACTGTCCAGGCCAGGTCACCACCATCTCCCAGTTAGGGCAGCCTTCTCCCTGGTGCCCTGCTCACCTCTCCCACCAATCCATTCTTCACACAGGTGGAACTCTCTAGAACAAAGTCAGATGGGTCCCTGCCCAGCTAAACTACCCTGTGTATTAATGCCTACAGCACACCTCAGTTCACCTGTCCAAGTCTCCCTCCCTCTGGCCATCCCTAGCCACCCTTCGCTCCCACCGTATAGAATCGCTCATTGCTTCTGAACCTGCCAAGTGCATTTTGCACACGGAGTGCCCTGTACTGGTCCCCTCGCTTGCATCCGCTTGGCCAGCCCCCATTCAGCCTTCGGGGCGGCTCAGAGGCCACCTCCCTTACGAAGGCCTCCCAGGTCCCCTGGGTGGCACTGGCTACTTCCTTCTCCGTGACCCTCCAGCACTTGCCATGGACTGTGTGGCATGTGCCCCATGAAATGCAGTCATCTTATTCATCTAGCTGTCGTCCCCTTTATATTCTGCAGCTCTGTGCACAACCACGTCTTATCCGGTGCCATGAACATCACAGGTATCCAAAGCATGCTAAGGACAGATCTTGGCCCCTCTGACCATCCTATCCAATAAACGACCTGGCTAGTTTTCCCCAAATGATGAAAGCATCCTCTTTTCCCACACTTCAGACTGCCTCTTCAGCTTAGCCTGAGTCCTGTGTGTGCCTCATTCTGGCTTTTCACCAGCATTTTGGGGGCTCTCCCTCGGGGCCCAAGTGGGGAGGGCGGGGCCTTTGGCTCCAGGAAGTCAGAAGATTAGTCAAGCCATACTCTCCTGGCTGCTGAGAACAGGTTTTTCCCAAGCCAAGGGACTGACTTGCAAGATCATCAGTGACAATAAATATCTACTCTGCACGTGGCTTTGCACTTGCCTATGGAAGGTGCAGCAGGAGCGCATCGACTTCTAAGGCTTGGGGTAAGACAGCCTGGGTGCAGGTCCCAACTGTGACACTTACTGGCCAAGGAACTCCACTGAGCCTCAGTTTTCACAGCTGTGAAATGGGAGGAAAACATATCTCAGGGAAGGATTGCAGAGATTAAATGAGAACTGATGAAATTAGAAGAGAAAATGCATTTTAAGCCTCAAAAGCAGAAGCTGGCATGAAGTAGATGTTCAGTAAAGGACGCCCCCCCGCTCAGGCTCTTTGGGGGCTACTCTGATGCATAAGACTTAGTCTTTGACAATAGCTCATAAGGTGGGGGGAGAAAATTTCATCATACCCCATAAACACGAAGACAAGGCAAACAGTAACAGATAAGACAAGAGAAGACGTTTCAGGAGCAGCAAAGGGGAGAGGGGAATTCCGGGATGGCCTGAAAGCCCTCTCGCCTTCCGTGACTTGTACCCACAGTGATTGCTGCTGCCCTTGTGGCCGGCCTGGGGCCAGGGTGGGGGAGGGGCAGTCGGGGAGAGGTCCCAAAGCAAGACCAATGAGGCACAATGGAACCTGTGCATCTCACAGGTTGAATCGTCTGGTTCCAGAGACGATTCGCACCCTTGGAAAATAATTCCAACAACAGTGAACAACACAGCGAACGACACAGAACATGCCAGAAGGAGACGGAGACATGCATGTGAGATGAGGTGGAAGACTTTTTAAAGCCCCCATCTAACAACCACGAAGAAATCTGGAACAGGGCTTGCTCTACCCCTGTTCACGCTCACTCCCCTTGCAGCTCTTGGGAACTCTCAGGGCCAGAGGTGAGATCTCCAACCTCCACCCTTCAGCTGGGCAGCCCGGCCTGAGTGGATCCCTCCCAGGTTCCCCGAGCACAGTACGAGTTTTCATGTTCCACGCCCTTGCTCACGCTGCGCCTTCTCCCTTCTCCCATGCCCTTCCGTCTCCTCTCTCCCTCACCCTTCCCTTCAGCTCCCCTATTAATTCTCCTTGCCTATTTCGTGACCTCATCCTGTTCGGGCTCCTTCCAACGTCTTGTTCTTTTTACTTTTTCCCAACCAACCCACCCCCTCGGTAAAACTAAAAGCCCCCTTCTCAATGGTCCTGTGACTTGCGTGGCCTAGGTCACCAGAGCATTTAGCATATCATAGTCAAGTATCGGTGTCCGATGCCCCCACGAGGTTGGGAGAGCGCCGAGGCTCTGTGCCCGGCACCAACACCAGCTCCTGAAACACCTTCTCCTATACCTCCCGCTGCTGGGCCGTATGGCAACACCTGTCACTCTGCTCGGATTGCAGATGAAGTCCCCATTGATCCCTTCGGACCTCCAGGTACGGTCATGCTCCCTCTATCCCAGAAACCCACCCTCTCAGGGCCATCTCCCCCAGGCTTCCTCCTCTTAAACCCTGAGGATCCCAGCTACGTCCTGGGACACCTGGTAGATACCGCGTGGAGAGAAGGCTGGGTAAGGGGAGCTAGGGAGATGAGGCAATGTCCCCAGGAATGGCAGGCTGAAAGAACCAGGGACCTGGGGAGGGAAGGGTGGGTACATGGATTAGGGAGCTGAGTCTGAGCTCGGAGCGGAAGGGTCTACAACCATTTGGGGGTGGGGAGGAGGGTGTGATGGCTGATTATATCTGTCAGAATGACTGGGCTGCAGGAGGCTCGGCTATTTGGCACAATTCTTTCTGGTTGTGGCTATGAGGGTATTTCTGGATGAGATGAACGTTCAGATCTGTAGACTGAGTCAAGCCATGGGGGGGGGGGAGGGGCTCATCCAATTCACTGAAGACCTGAATAGAACAAAAAGGCAAAGTAAGAGGGAACTCCTCAGCCTGACTGACTATGTTGGGACCTTGGGGTTTTTCCAGCGTTTGGTCTCAGACTGAAACACCAACTGTTTTTGAGTTACAAGCCTGCTGGTTTGCAAGCCCGGTTCTTGTACCACTGGGCCCTACTGGTTTCGGCCCTTTTTCCCGCTGGTTCTGTCTCTCCGGAGAACCCTGCCTCATACAGAGCACTAACACACGAGTTCCCTGGACCTCAGGAAGGGCCCACATTCCTCGCTCAGAGTTCCCATTTGGGCAACAACTTTCCAGAATGAGTAGGCATTTCCCATCTCCTGGCACCTCAGTTGGCCACACTCACCTAGAAAGCCTCACTGCAGATGGACACTGACTGTCACCCCTCCGTGGATCCCCAGCACCCCAGAGGTGCTCAGTAATGCCGACTGAACAAATAAATACTGCACACCTATCTGGGTAGCACTTTAGAGTATGGGGCACAATCTGACTCTTAGGAAAAGGCTCTGGGACAGGCATAGGGACCATCGGTCCCAGTACCAGATGAGCAAATGGAGTCCCAAGGAGGACATAGAGCCAATCCTGACCGCAGGGACCTACCTCTGGAAGGGTTGAGGAAGGGTGCTGCCCTGGGTCCAGGGCCTCGCCCTTGCCCCAGTATACACATTCTCTAACAGATGTTCAGTGAGCACCTACTACAGACCACGTCCTATTCTGGGATCTTAGAGTACGTACATTAGTGAACAAAATGGACAAAAACCCCCATTCCCATGGACCTTACATTCCAGGGGAAAGAGACACGCGACAAACACGACACGGAATAAATAAGTGAATTATATAACACGCAAGCCGGAAGTCCATGCTGTAGAAGGTACAAGAAGAGCAGAGCAAGGGGACCAGAACACAGGAGTGGGAGGCGGGTCACGAATTTAAATAAGGTAGTTAGAGTGAGCTTTGTTGAGAAGGCGGCATTTGAGTATTGGCTTGAAGCCGGTGAAGAATTGGGCCATGCAGATATTGGGGGAGGAGCTTCGCAGGCGAAGACAACAGCCAGAGCAAGGGCCCTGCGGTGAGAATGTGTCAGGCATGTTACTTGGGGCCTTGTAGGCCATCAGGAGGAGTGTAGCTCAGGAGAAATAAATGAAGGTAGTGGCGTCGGCCTGGCCCCCACAGGGGGCCTCCAATGCAGACCCTCTTCTCAGAAGGCAGCACCGAGCTTGAACCAGCAATGAGAGATTCAGGGGACACCTGGGTGGACGAGGGGACAGCAGACAGAGGAGAGGCAGGAAGAGGTGCTCCTGGATTACTACCCTCCTCGGCTCTCGCCAGTTGCCCCCTAACTCCCATCTGTATCATTCCTGGGGGGCCCTTCGTCTTGCTGCCTGAATTTGGAGTTGGGCTCCAGGCTCGCTTAGACTCTCCATGGTGGGGACGATACCGGACAGGTTATCTAACCCTCTGGGGAGGCCTTCGATGCCACAGTCAGACAGACCCAGCTCTTGAGGGCTGGGTGGAGGCGGGGATCGGGGCTCTCAGGGGACTTGTAGGCGTGAACCGGAGAAAGGGCAGGAAAGGTCATGCAGTGCCGGGGGGCTCCCCGACTGGCTGTCACACCACCCCTAGGCCGTGAGGGAGGCAGGGGCCCCACTCTGCCTCCGCTCCACGATGGCAGGTGTAAGAAGCAGATCAGTTCCCACAGCCTAGATGAAGTCGCAGTCAGCAGCCTAATTTTAGACTGGGCATCTGCTCTTCCGTCCCGGAGACTCGGCTCTGTCTGGGATTCACTCCGTCTGCATTCGCCAGAGAAACAAATCCTGTTTTAGGGGGACAGACACTGGTGGTATCTCGAACAGAGCTGGCCCGTGGACCCCTGCCATAGGGAGACCCCCAGGAGCCGGGCCATCCGAGGACATCCGTGTCCTCTTTACTGGTCTCCTGTCTCACCTCTGACAGCCCTGGGCTCCTGGGGGTGCCAGGTGTCCACTCTGCCTTCCCACGGGGCTGGTGGATCCCCTGTGGGTCTGCCTCCGCCAGAGAGGGAGGGCCTCTCGGCTGGGAATGCCTCTCAACCATCCCCACAGCCCCAGGTCTCAGAACAGGTCCTGAAGGTGCGCCCCGGAGAAGTACAGCCCGGTATACGGGGCTAGCAGAGCGCGCAGGAAGGGTCCGCTGGCGGCAAGTCTTCCTGGAAAGGCGTCTCAGAGCAGGTGCCGGTTGAGCTGGCCTTTGAAGACTAGGTGGGTGTTTATTAGTGGAAAAGGCCACCGAGGCCGAGGACACGTGAAGAAACAAAAACCTGACGGAGCGCTGAATGTTTGGGAATGGCCCGAAGGGAGGGAGGGAGGAAGGGAGGGAGGAGAAAGGGAGCCTTCCATGGGGGTGTCAGGGTTGTTGGGCCCTGACTCTGGGCTAAACTGTTGGGCTTCTGCCCGCAGGTGGGAAAACCAGTGAGGGGCTTTGGAGCACGGGCTCCGATGGCTGAGTACGAACAGCTTCCAGGTGCCGATCTAGGCCCCTCAAATCTGGGAGCACTACCTTCTTTGTCCCCTGCCCTCCATGTCCCGTCTGAGCCCTTGGGGCCCCCCTCCACTTCTCTGGCCCACGGAGCAGAATCCCCTTTCACCTCTCAGGGCTCAGCTTCTCCACCGGGTGCTGCCATCTCAAGATTCCGCAGGAAGGACCCTGAAGCCCACCGTGGCCTCCCCCCACCTCGGCACTCCCCTGTGCCGACAGGTTCTGTTTGCTGAAGGCAAGTTCTCTGGTGTGCGGGCTGGCTACATCCCCTTGCTTAATTCCTCCAACACCCCTCTGAGATGTTCGCCCTTTATCCCTTTCTACAGGTGAGGAATCAAGAGTTTGCTGAGGTTCACTAGAGGCGGGTCGCACCGCCAGGAAGCGGTGGAGGTTGGGGATGGACCCCGGTCTGTCTTTCTTCCTCTCTCACCAGCCTCCCCCCAGCGCTGAGGGCGGGGCCTGAATGGCTGCTGTCCACAGCAGACGTGGTCAAGACCTCTGGCCACTTTGGGTGGGGAGGGGAGACCCCGAGGGGGAGGGAGCCCTCACCCAGGATCCCTGCCTCGATGCCCTCGAGAAAGAAGGAGTTAAAAGCTTATGTAAAGAGATTTGCAAATAGATCCTACACAACAACATTTGGATGATTTAAGTGTTAAGGAATCAGAACCATATGGATTAAATGTCCCTGACGTTACGTATGGTTTTAAAAATTAGAAGGAAATGTACTGGGAACACATACACATACAAAGTATGTAAGGCCAGACCGCATTTCTAGCTTTGCGGACATGGCGTTATTTGAAAAACACGACACAGCATTCACCCAACGTCTCCCAGGCTGGTGCTCCCCAGCCCCTGTCTTCTCCCCACACCAGACAGGGCTCAGCTCCCTCCCCAGGGACCCAGCCTGAGAAAGAGACTTCCCAGAACAGCAGGCCTGATGGTCTCACCACAGGACCACTGGAGCCAAACAGCTGGGGCAGGCGTGGCCGGGGTCCCCCAGAGGCCAGACGGGTGGTCACAGGTGGAAGGAGACAGTGGGAACGCTAGCTTCCCCAGCGGCCCGAGAGTACTCGAAGAGAAGACGCCGAGACGCTTTCTGGGGGGGCAGACATTCCAGGTGTAATTGCTTTCCGTTCCTAATTGCTTCTGTACCTCACTCAACCCTTCTGGCAACCGTGGGTGGAAAGAGTTATCACCCCCACTTCACAGGAGGAGAAACTGAGGCTCGGGAGGGCCGGGGGCTCTGTCGCACACTCACCCGGGGCTGCTCGGCACTATCCCTCACCGCTCAGAGCACAACCGAACCCCGGAGCCTGTGTCCAGTTTAACTGGGCATCGGAAAAAAAGAAAAGCTGGGTTTGGGAAAAGTTATACCCTCAGAAGCCAGCTGGCCAAATCCCGGCGGGGAGGAGAGGAGCCCACGCGACATTCCCAGGGACACACGGCTGCGTTCGAAACCAGGTCCCTGCGCTGGGCCCCTCGGGCCCTCCCCAAAAGTGGCCCGTCAGGAGGACTGAAGGCCACCCAGACATAAGTCCAGCTCAGCGTCAAGAGGGCTGGCACCGAGTCTGTCCCCTTTGTCTAGTCCAGAGCCTGACGCTTGTTAAATGATCATTCAACAAATCAATGGGCGGAGGAAGGAGGCATTCCCTCCCCTTCGCTTCGCTCCATTCCTCCAGCGGGACACTGCGTCCTGGACACAAGGCAGGGCCTCCACGCTGATGGGACCTAGCCTGGTGACGCTCTCCTGTCGGATGGGACACATGCTGACAGCCCATGAGGGCTCTCAGGATGCTGACTTTGAGGCTGGGGTATTCCGAGGACACAGAATGCTCAGGGCAGGAACCAGAGAGAAAAGGAAAAAAGGTCTCAGACCGGGGGCAGAGAGGGCGGGAGCTTCCTCCCCATCCCGTACCCGTGACCGCTCCCAAAAGTCTGCAGTAGTTCTCATCCTGACGGGTTTCTCGTAACAGCCTCTTAACTTCTGCGTAGTCTCACCCTGGGCCGGCCTGGCCACAGGCACCAGGAGAGAGGCTTTCCACTGGGATCGGATCCGATCGCTTTGCAAGCACCCCTGAGGAGTGCCTTTGCCCATGGCCTTTCTCAGGGTCAAATATGTTGGGAAAACACTAATAATTAGACCTCCTGGAGGTTCCCACTGGACGCCCACAGATGAAAAGCCCCAAGGGGCTGGTAAATAGAACGGTTCATCTTTAACCCACATTATTGGAATAAAACAGAGACCCCAGCCCCCCCACCCCACCACTGGTCCCAGCCTCTGCTCTCCGTTGTCAAGCACATGGAGTTCTTGCAGTTCTGGGCATGAGTAGCCTAGGAGACCCCTGTGAGACTTCGGTTGGCTTCTCATCGACAGAGCCCATCCTCCCATGGGCATCCCTGTTCCCTCACGAGCACCCCACATGATCTCTACTCTAAACTCTGATCGAGGTGCCCACAACCCTCAGGTTGTTCCACTTCAATCTTCTCAATGACGTTCTTCTGCTCTTGAGACAAAGACCAGATCTCTTTGAGTGGTCCCCATGGCCTCCTTCAGTGGTTCCACCTGTCTCATCTCCCCGTCACTCCACCTGAGGCATAGGGGTATTCTTTCAATCTCCTGTGCCTCAGTGCCTTTGCATGTGCTGTGTCGCTTGCTGGAAATGCTTTTCTGGTACAAGCCCTCCTTACCTAGCTAACTCCTCTCCAAACTTTCAATTTCACTTTGCACGTCGCCTCCTCAAGAGAGCTCTCCCTGGCCCCTGACTAAACCTGTATCAACATTTCTAACTTCTTTTTATTTGCGTGCTTTTTCCTGTCTGAGGACTAGCTTTCTCACTGAAATATAAGCTTCACAATTAGGGTGACCCGTATGTTTTCCTCACTATTGGTTCCCCAGATTCTGCCACAAGCTGCTGGGCCCCAGGCTTTTCCTAGCACTTCCCAAGAGACCTGGAGCGAGGCAGAAGGTGCCTGGGAGGGTCACGGTAACCTCAACCTCCTCCCCCAGCAGGGTCATGTGGAAGAACAGGGGGCTCAGACTCCGGCCTTGGGTGTCTCAGGAATTCACTGGGAGAGCGCAACAAGGTCACATCACGCTTCTGAGCCTCAGTTTCAGACTCTGTAAGACTGAAAGGCTGGGTCAATAAAGAATGACTTACATTTTGATTTATTATCAACTCAGCTCTTTCTTCCGATCCTGGAGTAATGGACAGTATTGCTTTCTCTCTGTCCAGTATCCTCTCTTCCCTTTCTTCTGGTAAGAGTTCCTCGGGGAACTGTCTTCCCTGAATCCAATCATGATTCTGGCTGGGTTTTCCATTATCGGACCCCACCATCCTGCCTATGGCCACCTGTTTGGCCAAACACCACAGTCCATGGGTTCATCAGAGCACCTCCCTAGGATTCTTATCACTTCAACAGCTAGAAGGAAACACTGCCTTTGTATCTGAGGTTACTAGCTGGGATGGTGAAGGCCAGGAGCCATCAGTGGCCCAGGGTCCTTCTCCAGTCCCTGCAGCTGCTGTGTCATGTTATACAGCAGGACAAGTCCAAAGGCAACAGATGAGACAAAGGTCAACACAAAAAAGCATTAAAAATAAAACATGTGAGGAAAATAAGAGTCTGATGACTTGATGACATCGTACCACTTCCTGGATTCAGCCATGCCTGAAGTCCACCCACTCATCCATCCCAGTAAAATAAGGCCCTAAGACAAAGCTCAATCTCTCTCCTCCTCTCCCTCCCTCTCTCTTTTCTCAGGGCAAACAGAATTCAGTTTCTGTCCCTCGCATTTGAAAGAATGCTGCCTGCTACAACCAAGTCCAAAGTCATCCCGTAGTACCAAATAAACAATCTCTTGGAAGGATAGTAGTAACCAAAATAAGCATTCATGGGGATCCCTGCGTTACTCGAACATGGCTCACAGTGCCATCCTGACTAATCCTCATGACAAGAATAGCCAATGATGAGGAAAAACAAGGGGGTAATGGAAGATAAAGGAAAACGGGGTTAAAGACCTGAGCTCTAATCTAGACTCTGCCACACACTCGCTGTGTGACACTGAGCCAGTTTCCTAGCTTCTCTGGGCCTGCCTTTCCTCCTCTATGAAATGGGGAGGTGATGTCTACCCCAAAGGCTGCCATGAGGAATCATGAGACAAAACAAGCAAAAGAGCCTAGACTGCTGTTCCTGGCTAGGAAACCTCTGATAAACATCCGCTGGCTTTGTCAAATCTACAAGTCCTTTCTCGAAAGATAAACTCTAGGTCCATTTCTAAGACTGCATGTTGGCCGTGGGTCCAAAAGGAGAAGAATGGGTGTGAGCCTCCTGGCGAGGGGTCAGTGTCTGGGTGACACGTGACATTGGCTGCCAGTTCTGCGGTGACACGAGGTTGGCTGATGGGTGTGCTTCCCCACATGTGGGGCACTCAGGTGTGTCCCTAGGGAGGGCGGCTCCAGCCGAGCCGGGACAGGTGACCGAGGCAAGGAGCCTCTTGATGGTTTCCAGACGGGCCTACGACGATTCTGTTCTCCCCTGGACCATGTCGAAAGGATGGGCCAGGACGCCGCCAAGGTTGAACTTGACCCGAGTCCCCATCTAACGGGTTCTTGGCTCCAGGGGGGTGAGGGCAGGGTGTGCCTCTCTGGGCCGGGCCGCCTGGGAAGTCGGACAGACTGTGTTGCCTTCCAAAGAGCAATTCTGAAAACTGCTACTCAGAATAAATATTTTGGTTGCATTTTGCGATGTGGCTGTGGGGGAGATTTCCATCGAGTGCGGTTTGCAGGGCGATTCTCCTCTGTTGTTTACTCCCTGCCATCCCCGCAGCCTGTTCTTGGCAGGCATAGGCGTCTGCGGCGCTCCGGGGCCCCTGGGACCCGGGTGCTCTGCTCCGGAGAGGCCGGGGCCGGCGGCCCTTCACGGGGACCTCATGGTGACACCGCACCAGGCAGCTGGCCCCCAGAGCCCTCACTCCCCGGCTCAACCTCGCCCTCCTTTGCCAGGCTGGGCCAAGCCTGGCACTCTCTTAGGAACCTCATTCCCACCAACTAGGGGAAACTGTAATTAGCTGAGCTGCTCTAGGCCAGGGGCTTGGAATTCCTGTGGGCCTAGAGATGTGGCCTTGTCCATTTCCTCTTCCCAGGGTGGCCCCTGCTCCTGCTTCTCTCCACCCACTCACCTCTTCCTCGGAGCCACAACCCCACAGCTGGCCCTGTGCCGCCGAGCCAGACCACTGTCTCCCACCCATCCCCCGCCCATCCGAGCACCCTCCGGAGAGAAACCCTAGCCCCGGGGGCCTGAGCACTGTGTCTCTGGGTTACGGTGGCTGTGACTACAGCCCCGCCCCCATGAGGCCGGTTCAAGGGCTGCCTAGGCTCTAGATGCACAGGCTTTGGGCTTGCTTGGATTGTGACAGCCCTCCAGCCGAGAGCCCAACACTAATCTCAGAGACCAGGTAGGTAGAGGTGGGAGAATCGGACTTCTGAGTCAGCTCATCACAGACTCTGCTCCCCGCTTCCCGCTCCCTACCGCCCTGGCCAGATTTCCAGGGAGAGATGGATTCATGGGATCAGGGGCTGGTGAGCAAGACAGAGAAAGGACAACAATCAGGGGGAGGGGTATTTCCAGGCGTGGGGTCGGGTGTTTTCAACGTGGGATCCAGGGCCCAGGCAGAAGGGGCTCGGCCAGGGATGGACCCTGAGGACCCCGGTTAGGGGGCGCTCACATCCCGATTGGGCATTTGCAATGTTAAAGACCCTCGTCCTGGAGGCAGCCTCGAGGCTGTGTGAATATTGTTCTTTCTTCCATTTTGTCCCCTCCCCAAAGCCACTCCCCCACTCCCTGGACATGCTTCCCACCATGCTGAGAGCCTTCTGGGACCCACCCCATTTTGTGGATCCGGGAGCAGAAGCTTCCGGAGGCCCAGGTCCGTGCCCAGCGTCACGGAGCAGGGTGAGGCCGAGCCGGACTTGGACTCGTGTGTCAGGACCCCAGTCCCGCACTCATTCCACAGCACCACGGAAAGGGCAGAGCCTGTTTCCCGAGCTGGGTGCCCAGGGGCTCTTTGGCTCCGTACCTACAGCAAGCAGCCTGTCTCTGCGCCCTCCCCCCAACCCTAGTGGTCCAGAGACGAGCTGCTTGCGTGCGTCTGGGAAGGGGCTGGGAGGACAGTCTGCCCCCCTGCGGGGGTGGGGGGAGTCGCCGAGCAGCCCACGGGCAGTGATGGGCGGCTGGACCTCCGCCGACACTGGTCAGACCAGGTGAGCCGCCCCCACCCCTAGCTCCACTCAGCTCCAGCCTGGGGCTCAACACCCAAAGGTTCAGCCCTGCTCATCACTGAGCTCAGCCTGCCCAGGCCTGGGAGGATGTGGGAAACCCGTCTAGGGCTAGAATCGATTTCTCACCATAAATAAACCACATGCACCATGGGCGCTCTGGGCTTGCCTAGGCTCTCCCTCCCCCGGTCTCACTGTAGTGCCCTCGGGGGGCAGGGCATCCCTCAGGGGGTCTGACTTGAGGCCAGTCTTGCTGACCCATCAGAACTTCAGGCCCATCTCACTTCCCCCACAGTCTGGCCGGTACCAGCCTCTCTCTCCACGGGCTGGGCCCTACACCTCATACCCGTGGCAACCATGCCTGGGCCGTGCCATAAAGGAAGAGGGGCCGGGACCACCAAGCCCCCTTCTAAGAGACCCAGGCTGTCCCATGCAGAGGTCCAGACGGCCACAGCCAGGAGGACACTGTCATTTCTCTCCGGGCCAGCTTCGGGGACAGGCTGGAGGCCGGGCCACTCCTCTCAGGCCAAGCTGCCGAGACCCCCAGGTCCCCTCAGCATGGAACATGCCTGCAGTGACAAAGGGGTCACTCCGGCCTTGGCCTCCTACTCAAATTCCCTCCCACCAAACTCCGACCCCAGCGGGGTGTCCCTTGAAGTTCGAGAACAGTGGGAAGGGCTGGTGGCACTCAGCGACATCCAGGCATGCGATTTCCAGGTTCTCAGCCTAGTCACAGAGCCCGGCGTGGCCCGGCTCCATGGCATGTCCACCTGCCTCTCCTCGGGCTAACTGGCGGCCTGTCTCTGTCCCAGCCCGGGGCACCGGGTGTCTTTTCTGCTGATGCTGAAGACGCAGCTCGCCTTCTGCCCAGAAATGGCTTTGTGCCCCTCCGTCCTCACGTTGCCTACTTATCCCTTTGAAAACAGCACGCGAGTATATGCCAAAAAGGACAAATCTTCATGGAAGTTTACCTTTCATGGACATAATCACAGCTATGAATTAGTAAGCATTTACTAAGTGCCCGGCTCCAGGGTACGCATTTCAGGAGTGCTCATCATCACAACAAGATCGGAGGAGTGGTGCCACTACAACCCCCGTCTCCCAGATGACGAAAGTGAGGCGCAAAGTCCGTCTTACTCATCCCCCACCAGCTCAGAGCAGATGTGCGTTTTGTCAATGGGCTTCAAGGCCTGTTTCTTGGGGCCGCTGGGCATCTCGCAGTGGGACTAAAATGTGATACGTTGTCTCCGCAGCTCGGAGCCCCCGCCCTTCTGGCCCTGGCCTTGGTTTAGGGGCCACGGGAGGCAAAGCACCCCGTGCTGCCCTCTCTCCGGACAGAGTTCGCCCGCACACGTCCTCTTTGCCGGCGCAGAGCTCGGCTGGCCTGTCCCAGTCCACCCCTCCCCAGAGCCCACCCTGACGGCCGCGGGGACCCACGGGAGGGAGAAGCCAGGAGACCTTGGGTCCCATCGCCACAGCCGTCTCCTCCCGATGTGGACTGGGGCTCCGGCGTGGGTGTTCTTTCTGACTCTCTCCAAATCGGTTCATTTACAAACCTGCTCCCAGCTCACCTCTGGGAGTGGAGCGTGGCTCAGACACATCTGCCCTCCCTCGAAGGCCCTCCCAGATGACATTTCCTGGCTATTACATAATCAGGGAAGCCCAGCCCCCACCAGCCAGGACTCTAATTGGAGAGCTCTCTCCCAGGGGCCTTGGGGCTAGAAGCCTGTCCGCCAGGCCCTCTTACCTCGCAGCCCCTCTGTGGTCTCTCTCCCGCTCCTACACGGACGCGTCCAGGCACACGAATTCACACACCCCAGCAGTGAGGCAGCCGAGGCCACATCTTCTGTTCCTGCCGTCGGCCACGTCCCGTGGCTTATATGCTTTGTGCTCACTGAATTATGCTGCCCCTGGGTCCCTCAGGTACTCCCTTCTGGGCACCTCCTCCAGGCTCCCATTGCATCCTGCTGTGACCGTGTCTGTCTTCCTAACTGGCCTAGGGCTTCTCTAGCGAAGGGGCTGAGTGTGATTGCCCCCTGCGCCCTCAGGACCTGAATCGGCCTGGTCCTGAGCATACACGGGGAGGGTTGACAGATCCTAACGAAAGCCCTGGGGTTGGTGACCCGGGGAGGTCCGCACAAGCAGCCTCATGTATGGATTTCCCACAAACGCCACAAAACGTCAGCTTTTGAAAGACCCGAGACATTAGTCCACTGTTCAGAGGGGAAACCGAAGCCCGGCTGGGGACAGGCAGCACCGAAGAAGGCACCACCTGTTTGTGGCAGAGGCAGGGACCCAGCCAAACTTGCCCGGGCCTCTCTCCCCTCGCCCGCGGCCTCCGTACTGTGGTAACACACTCAGGGGGGTACTCTTTTCCTCGGAAACGAATCCACCACCTTCCGAGCCTTGCGCCCAGCCTGAGACAGATGCCACAAAGACACAGTCCTGGTGCTCAAGGAGCCATGCAGACGTGTACCCAAAGAGCTGTAAAGTGGGGGGCCGTGGAATAACAGAAACGTGTAAGAGACAGGACACTCCAGGAGATGGGAGAGGACAGGGGAGGCATCTTGGGGGAAGTGACATCAAATGGGGTCTCCTCGGAGAGCTGGTGAGGACTAGGTTGGAGATGGGAGGGGAGAAGAGAGGAAGGGGTGGTCCCGTTAAAGACAGAGAGGCATGAAATGATCCAGCAGGATGGGGGACTGCACAAGGTGAGGCTGCGGCCCGAAGGACAGGAGGGACCTGCGCTTTGAGGCTGGCATATTGCGGGGGGGGGGGGGGTGCGGGGGGGAGGTCAAGGCCACGTCAGGATCAGCTCAAAAGTCATGCTGATCCCATGGGACTCCAGCTTGTGGGCAAAAACCTCATATTTGGAGTTCACATGCCCTATCCTGCCCCTTCCTTTGGACTCCCACCATCCCCGGCATGGCACCAAGCACAGACAGGTGCCATCCCTCTCTCTCATTTACCCAGGCAACCCCTGGGCCCGGGAACACGTTCTCTTGGCTCCCTGGATCTCCTCCTAGGCACAGATGTCCTTACATTGTAGAGCTGGGGCTGTGGTATGTTAGGAACTGACACTGGCAGAAGGGAGACCGTGCTGACGTCAGAACACCCTGTCCCAAGGGAGGCATCTTGTAAACAATTCTGGAACTTTGGATGGCCAAAGCAGCTTCTCCCGGGTCTGGTGAATGAAAGGGCTAATTTGTGGCCCAGGGCTCCAAGTGGACCCGGCAGGGAGCTGAGAGAGGCCCACGTTGGGAGTAACAGAAATGTGTAAGAGACAGGACACCCCAGGAGACGGGAGAGGACAGGGGAGGCATTCTCCCACAAGACTGAAAATCGGGGGGGTATCAGCTCAGACCCTTTGCCAGGGCCCAGGAGTCGGTAACAAGTCAGAAACAGCAATCACAGGAGGCTGGCAGAAGGCAGGGCCAGGTTGGAAGAGCCGTAGGGCCTGGGGGCAGGCCCTCTGCGACTGTCACCATTCCAGCACCTGGAGGCCCTACCCTGTGCTTCCCTCCCGGTCCCGTCCCCTGAGGGTGACACTCGGGGCTCGTGGAGAAGTCCAGCAAGTTGTGGGAATGCGGGGGTATTTCTACGGGGCCCAGGGACCAGTAAATCCTAAACTGGTGACCAGCTGAGTGGTCCTTTGTCCTCGACTATCTTCCAGGAAGTGCATCCCTCCGAAAAGGCCCTCTGCCTGACCTCGGAGATCTAGTCAGGCCTCTGGTGTGACAGATGTGGAAACTGAGCCCCGGCAAGGGGAAGTGGTTGGCGGAGGGTCACGCGGTGAGGCGAGGGTGAGGCGAGGGAGGACCCAGGGCTCCTCACTCCCCACCTCACCACCCCCACTTCCTGGAGGTGACTCAGCGAGACAGTCGGCAACAGGAAGGAAGTGGGAAAGGGAAGCCCAGCCCGCTGGATTCCAGGTCACCACTTTGCTCATCTAAAGCCACCAACCACCTTGGCCATGAGGCTCGGCTAACGGCTGTGACCTTGCAGCCCTTCCTTCCCAAGGCCCCAGCTGCTGACCGTCTCCTCCAGGGTCAAGCTCCCTCGGCCTGTCCCGAGTCTCCAGGGAGTCCCTGCCGCACGGTCCCCCGGTGCTCCCCTCCTGCTAGGGCAGGGGTCACCTCCGCAAGCCTGGGGCATAAAGGCGGCGGCGTGTTTAATGGCTGGGGCCCTACGGCCAGTATTCAGTCTTCCTCATCGGCGGGCCGGGGCGCTTTGGTGAACTCAGTTTCTTTGTAAGTCTGTGAAAGGAGGTGAGGGACCCACTCTAGGCGGCATGGATGAAATAATTCGCGAAAAGCGCGCCACAAACGGAGCCATATGTGGCGCTAGCCGATGCTTACTTCGCCGCGTGGATGCGCACACAGCACCCCATTTAGTTCTTATGACAAACCTGCAAAGGAGATGCAACTATCCTCATTTAACGGGCGAGACGCCCGAAGCTCAGGGAGGTGAGGGCACACAGCTGGCGGCTGGTAGAGGCAGGATTCGAACCTGGTCCGATGGCGACCAGTCTGATGGTGAGTCCCAGCCCTTGCCCACCAGCTACACCACCTTCCTCTTGCTGGCGGGTGGTCCTCTGCCCGTGTTTGCCCTACCAGCGGCATGAATGGGTGTGGGCAGGGCCTCTGTCCTCACCAGAACTGTCTCTGCCACTTCCTGGGAGGGAGGCTTGGCGTCCGCGTGCTTCTCTGGTCCCATGTCACACTGGAAAATTGGCCCTTGCCAGCCTTCTTGGGGAGCGGGGGACGGGGTGCAAAGGGGGTGAGGGGTGCCATGGAGCTCTGCAAACAGTATCGTGCTGTCTGAATGCTGGGACCAACCAAGTATTACTCCTGTGATGGGAACGACAAGGGACTGTGATCCATGCAGCCTGAACTTGGGGTCCAGGAGGACCAAGCCTATAGCAGCATCTGCCTCAGCCGCCACAGGAAATGTCACAGGCCCTGTCAGCCTGGGGCTTTTCCATATGCTGAGAACAGGCTTCTGAGGGTGAGGAAGGAGGGGCTGTAGGTACAAGTCTCGTGTCACCGGACTAGAAGTTCCTCAAGAAACAGGACCCACTCACAGCGCCTATGAGGTATGGATGGTTCTATGCCCCCAACTCCAGCCACGGGGCCTCCTGCTGGGTCACCAAGCAGGCCAGCTGCCTCCCCCACTCCCAGCTCCAGCACCAGCCCCTGGGGGACCCCTGACCCCCCAGGAAGAAGAGACCCTTCCCCCTTCGGGAGCCTGTGTCCCCCGCCTCAGCTGCAGGCTAGCACTATTTCATATTCCCCGTATCCTCTTGAATCCTTGGTGGACCAGGGTGAGGGTTTGGATAAATGAATATGCTTAAATTTAATTGTTTGCCATCTATTTCATTTGCTGGACTGTAAGTTCCCTAAAGCTCCACTCTGTGTGTGCCCATCTTCGTGATTCTCAGTAGCCAGCGCGTCTGTCGGCGGGCGGAGGGGGTCGTAGCGTGGATTCTCTCCGCATCCATGCAGCCCGCATCCTCTCACCGCCTTCCCGCCACCCCTCTTCCCACAGGCTGGGCGTGCGTTAGAATTGTGTGCAACAGTGAAGGACACAGATTCTACTACCAGCAAACGAACTGGCTTATGTCCACCGTGGCTCTCTGAGGCCTTCTGGGCTTCCTTTTGGGTTCTAGGCTTTATTTTCAAAGAGCAAAGTCCTTATTGCAGGAATCTCTTCCAGAAAAAAACGAGCTGCTACTTAAGATACATTGTGGGGTGGCAATGAGGAGTAGGGATCCATCAAAAGCCCCCTAAAGTTGTCTTCTTTGCACTCCTACTTTGCTTCTGATGAGTGTACGTGCCTCGCGCTTCCGATATATATTAAACACCATCTGACCCAGACATGGTCAGATCACGTGCAAACCCAGCCTGCTGCCTAACTCTAGGAGCCGTGGCGAAGGCCGTATCAAAGCCTTGCAGGACAGGGGTGTGGAAACAAAGACAGGAGGGGCATCTGAGACCCCAGAACCCAGGAAGTGGTTCTAGCTGCTGTGTCTCTGGTTCTCATCTGAGAAAGGGAGACTAAAACTCGCCCTGCAGAATTATTACAGGATGGGCAGACTATAGTACGTTTAAATAGGTAGCTCAGAGCACGAGAAGAGTCGATTCGTTGATTCCACAAATATTAATTTAGCATCAACTATGGGCCAAGCATGGTGTCAGGCACTGGAAATAGCAATAGACAATGTCGTGTTAGATGGTAATCGAGAAGAGCAAAATAGGAGATGGGGTAGTGGCAAGAGGAGGTTTTTCCATCTTAATTAGGGCCTAGTCAGGGCTTCACGGAGAAGGGGACATTTAAGTAAAGACCTGAGGGAAGTGGGAGAGTCAACCATGTGTATATTTTTCCTAGCAGAGGAAACAGCATGTGCAAAGGCCCTGAGGCCAGAGTGTGAGAGACAGTATGGAGGCCAGAGGATATAGAATATATGAGAAGTCATTGGTGGTCACATCACTGGGACTGGGAAGGCATTTATAAGACCTCTGGGTTTTACTCTGAGACAGAGAGCCACTGGAGGCTTTCCAGACAAGGTCTGGCACAACCTGACTTTTATAACTGATCAATAAGC
The DNA here is from genome assembly GCA_028533885.1 of Nasua narica. Taxonomy (NCBI): domain Eukaryota; kingdom Metazoa; phylum Chordata; class Mammalia; order Carnivora; family Procyonidae; genus Nasua; species Nasua narica. The sequence continues at coordinate 28,551,848 of CM052798.1, forward strand.
CTGAGCTTCTCCTTCCCTTCGAAGTCTTATTCAATACCCAGACCTTGGCAACTCCAGCTCATATGCTTTCTCCTTTCTCAGATTTCTTCCAGCTTTCTAAATCCATCCAAACCAGAAGGGCCTCCTCACTTTCTGCCAAGTGCAGGCTGGAAAGGGGCCTTGCAGAGAGGCTATGGTCGGGAAGGGAGAAATAGAGAGGAGTCTTAGGGAGAGGATCCTCCCTTGATGCTCAGAAGGCCCCTGCGCCCAGCTCAGCTGTGGCAGGCCCACACGCTAGGTATGCAGGAATGCTGGGGACCCTGGCAGGTTCCCCAGGGACACTTCATCACCTGCGGCAGCTAGGACAGAACTAGGGATTTCCCCCGGCGCTTCCTCACCCTGCTCGTCTACCGAAAGATGAAACCATTTGTGTTAAAAAATAAAGCAATTCCTCTCTCTCCCCGTGGTTCTCAACCTTTCTCGGGTCCCCTGCTCCTTTGAGAATCTGCTGGAAGCTATGCACTCTCTCTTCAGAAGATGAACACAGGCTATGTGTTCCTTCTCTTAGAATTTCAGGGCCATCACAGATCCCTGAAAATTCAGCGAAGAAACCGTTCTCCGCGCCAACGACTGCGCAGTCTGAAGGAATGAAGGCGCGAACGCACGAAGGGACGGATGCAGAATAAAGAAGCTGCGTGCGGATGGGGGAACGACAAGGGACAATGGACGTGTGCAGGACAAATGGACGCAGCCAACTCCGGAAGCCAGGCTGTTGCTGATCGGCTCCTGCAGCCTTCCCGGGAGAAGTAACACTCACCCCGGGGGCTGCGCGCACGCTTTGCTGTCTTTCTCGGGGTGGACCAAACAAAACGGAGGCTTTCCCGGGTGACTATGGGGCAACCGTGTGGCTATAAATCCAGATGCGTAAAAGCAAGCCGTCTCTTCCATGGCTCCCGTGTCGGACCCTCCCCATCACAGCCTTCCTGCCGGGACCCAGGCTTCCAGCCTCCCCAGTCATTTCCTCGTCCGTGACGCTCTGAGTCATGCCTCTCCCTGGGAAGCATTTTACACAATCTCCTTTTCTTCCCATTGTCGTTCAATGTTGCAACACAGGGAGACCTACAGAGGCAACTGGGGGGGGGGGTCTCTGACCACGTGGGATGTGACCCCAGAGAGCTTTTCTGATGAAGGGAGCCTCCGCAGCCCCAGAGACGTGACTGCTCCTGCTCGACCTGTCCCACCTCTTCCCACCTGTCACCTCCTCCTTGGTGCCACTTGAGCTGCCCCGCTTCCCTGAGCCGACCTGCTCTTTCCCTGCTCTGTTCCTCTGCATGTGCTGAGACTGCCACCTGGGACAGAGGCCACCACCTCCGGGTCTTACAAGGAAGCTCATGGGCTCGGCCCACGCCTCACCTCCCCTGCCTCCGCAGACCTGCTTCCGTCCTTCGCGAATCCCCGTGTCCTCAGCTCAACCGTGGCACTTACTATATTATATTTCCAGCTTCTCTTTTGAATCTTGGGGTGGGGTGGGGTGGGGGGGGCAGTGGGAAACAAAGTTAAAGCTCAGATAAATACACTTACCATTATTCATTGACATGTCCATTTCATGCCCGTGTCTTACTTATCTTTATTTCCCCAGCAAACAGCACACGGTTCACTGATGTCCTGGCCCATATTTGCTAATAAATATTGTCTTTGTGGGGTTGTTCTCTCTTCACTCCTATGGCTGGATTCTGTGTTGTAACCTCAGTCCCCACCGCCCTCCCTGTCCTCCCCAGCCTCCACTTCCAGTCTGCCCCAGCCTGTTAGAATTGTACGTAAAACAGGAGGAAATGGGCAGCGAGGAGCTCTCTACGGAGTTCATGCACTGACTTCCGCTTCGGACCTCTCCTACCGTGCCCTGAGTTACCGCTGCCCCCCGCGCAGTTGTGCCGTCTGGGATCTGGGCGGGTGAGGTCCCTGGATGGGAAAACTCCTCTAGGGAGTTGTCATAGTAACCACGACTCTTCCAATTTCATGCAAGAGAGTCCCTGAGAAGAAAACACATTAAGGGCTGGGGGAGGAGGGGCAGGAATCCATCAAAAGCCTCCTAACATTGTCCTCCCGTACCCTTTTCTTTGCTCCTTGCTGGTTTACATGCTCAAGGTAGATGCCATTATGTGTGGGCATCTGAGTAGAACCTGCTTAAAATAGCCACTCGACTATTTCAGGGAGAAGTTGAATATGCATGAAGCTATTTTAGAAAAGATGTCCCCGGTCCAGCCAATCCGAACCCCATCCTCTCCCTTGGAAATGCCAAGAGAAGCTGAATGGGACCTTTCTTAGTCTTTCCCACTGGGGTGGGGGTTTTTCAGAAGCCACAGAAACAACACCATGGCTAATGTGGGCCTTGCAGTCCTGGCATCTCTGCCTCCTGATTCTGTGGTCACAGAGGCTCCTGGCCAGACACCTCAGCCTTCCAGAACCCTCCAGAGCCTTGGCGGCCTTCAACGACAACCATATTGCCAGCCGGCTTGCCTAGATCTTTGAGGGTCTCAGAATCTCAGGTATTTCCATCTGTTTGTTTACCCATCCATCCAACACACTTGTACTGATGGATCAAATGAGTGAGGAACATACTGGGTGCTGGGAATCCAAGGATCTCTGAGACAAGTTCAATAGAGGTTGGTAAGTGGTTGGGTGAGTAGAGGTCATGGCCATATAGCTCAAAAATAGATGGACAACCAGGAGAAGGAGCCCTTTCTTCTTGCTGGTGGCCTAAGGAAGAAGATGGCTTTTGAGCTGAGCCTTGGGGCATGGGCAGAAGGCCCACAAGTGTAAGAAGGCACGGCCGGCTCAAGGACGGGGACAGCTGGGTGTGGCTGCTGGTGGAACGCTCTAGTGGGAGGGAGGGTGTGCCTATAAGAAACTAAGAAAGGAAGGGGAGCCAGACTGTGGAGTGCTGGCTAATGTCACCTTCTCTAAGCCCTCAGGCTAGGCTGGGAAGGCCTCCCATGGCATGAACCCACAATGCCTGGTGTGCCCCTCTCACTAGCGGCAATCTAGACCGGAAGTCCGGGTCAGATGCTCCCGGGCATCTCTGCAACCCAGTGCCAGCCAGAATTCTGGTTAAAAATATGGCTTCTGGAGCCAGACGGCCTGGGTTCCAATCTAGACTCTGCCTCTTGTTAACCGGGATCTTGGACCAGTTATCTGACCTCTCTTTGCCTCCCTTTTCACACCTGTAAAGTAAAGCTATTAATAGCACCGGTCCCTTTGGGTGAGAAGTACATGAGCTAATATATGTAAAGGGCTTAGAAGTGTGTGTGCCACATCATAAGCAATAGATAAAAGTCATAGCTTTTCATTATCCTAACAAGTTTGACTTTTATCCTGACAATGGAATACCACTGATGACAAGTTTTTCTTCCCAAAATTTAGAAAGAAAGAAAGAAAGAACGAAAGAAAGAAAGAAAACTTATGCTTTGACTGATACTCATACATGTCCATGACGAGGGAGAAGGGGGAAAACAGTGACCCTCAGATAACAACCACACTTCTGGATATAGTCAAACCTCATTATTCAGAGAGTCTGCGTTTGCAGATTCACCTACTTGCTAAAATTTATCTGTAACCCCCCAAATCAATACTCATGCTATTTTACGGTCATTTGAAGACATGAGCAGAGGGGGGAAAAATGTGAGCCCCCCTACATGTGTCTTTCCAGCTGAGCCCAAGGAACACGATGCTGCCTTCTCGTTTCAGTCCTCATATTTCAACAAGTGTCCCTTTAATAATCTCTTTAGTGCTTTTTTTGTTTTTGCACTTTTATGCTTTTGGTTGGTGGTTTTGCTGTGACGTGCCTTACAGAGAAAGTACATGTGTTAGGTAAGCTGCCTTCAGGTGGGAGTGACTTTACTCTTGGCCATGAACTCAATGTTAATGAATCAACACTATCTATTACATAAGATGTTTTTGTCAGAAACACACGGAAAGAAAGATTCTGCACTGACCAGTTGACAAGAATGTTGCGACCAGAAGCTCACAGAAACCAAATGCTGTAGGAGCAATGGCTCAGCATTCATTCATTCAGCGTTTGTGGGAACTTTGTAGAACAGTAACTACTGTGAATGACCCTTTTCTAGATACACAGATGTATACTTTGATGCCTTTGGGAGCATCTCTCCCATATGCTTTTGATACCTTTTTTTAAAAGCGAATCTCACGCATGAATATGTCAAAGGTACCCTACAGGTCTCCAGATGGTTGCCTCTCTTGGAGCATTTCTTCAATTATTAACCAGCAGTTCCCTACTGATGGCCAGTTTGGTTGTTTCCTATTATTCACTATTATAAACAATACTATGATGAACATCCTCATTGGCAATAATAAAATAGTGAACATTTATTCAGTACTTACTAGGGACGCAGCTTTCTGTGAAGAGTTTTCTAAGTATTATCTTGGGTGCGATCCACGACAAGCCTATGATGGTGATGTTCATTATTTGCCCCCTTTACACATGAGGGCTCTGCTGCTCAGAGAGGTTAAGTAAGTTTTCCAGGGTCACACAGCTGAAAGCCCAGTCTCTCTGACCTCTGATACCTCATTCTTAATCAGCGTGCTCTGGCTGTCTTCTTCCGTACACTGTTCCAGGCATTTTGTTTTGTTTTGTGTCGTTTCCTTAGCACTCCTGTTCAGAAGTGGACTGCCAAGTAGAAGGTATATACATTTAAAAATTAAATCCACCACCCACCCCAGAAAATGTGTATCAATTTCTAACCCGTGCAGAGTATTCAAGTATCCCTGGGGTCCCTTTCCTCATTTCCCCAAAGTATTCTCATTTTTTGAAGTAGGCCCCCAAAAGTACTTCTTGGTTCTTTAATGTGCCTCCTTCGACTCCTGGAGTCCACACTTTCCTATGCTTATGACAACCGGTATTTTGTCTTATGCAAATTGCCTGTTCACAAGTTGCCTGCCCGTTTTTCTACTGACGATCTGTCTTCATTTATGAGTTCTTTCTATACTAGTGCTAGTAACCCTTTACCCATCATACAAATGTTAACACTTTCCTTCATTTGTTATCACCCTTTGACCTTGATTATTGTGGTTTTGGTCCACGGGGTCTTTACTTACTTTCTTTCATGTCTTCTGGATTTGTTTTACACTTAAGGATGTGTTCTTCATCTCAATATGATGCAAACATTCCCTCATTGTTTTTCTTCTAATAGCTTTATGGCTTCATGCTTTTTTTTTTTTAATCACCCAGAAATTTATCTTGGCACCAGGACTGAGGTATGGATCTCATTTTGTTTTGTTTTGTTTTGTTTTGTTTTGTTTTGTTTTGTTTTGTTTTGTTTTTCTTCTGCAAATAGCTAGCCAGTTGTCTTGAGAGCACATTAGGATCTTCTGGCCTTTTGTCTCTAATTCTGAGCGCCGCGCTCACTTACGGCTACTTCTGGGTGCTCTGTTTTGTCCACTGAGCCAAAGGCTTATTCCTTTACAAACACAGACTTTTTTCTAAGCTCTTCACCCATGTTTATTTTTCCAGAGGTACGTTCTAATCATTTTATGAAAAAAAAATTGATGGGATTTTGTTTAAATTATAGACCAATTCACAATGCCTCCTTAAGTTTATTCTTGGGTATTTTATGCTTCTATTTCTTTGGAGCCTGGGGTCTTCTGCATCTGTGCTTTCTAACTGGCTCGTTTGGGTGCCATTATCTTCATGGAAACATTTCTAACCAGCCCTGCAGGAAATGACCACTCCCTCACCCAACACTATGCCTTTTCTCTGTCACTTTTCACCCTGAATTGCAATGACTGTTACACACTGAGCCCTCTAAAGGCAAGGTTCCCACGCCACCTACTAGTGCAACCCATGCCATATCTGGCATGGGGTCAAAGCCATGGAGAGAGTTGTAGGATGAATGAATAAATGAATGGACAGATGAGTGACAGACATCTTTCTAGAAAGCTAAAAGGAAAATGAAAGGATTCTATTACAAACACTCACTTTTCCACGGACTTCCATCAGAAAACAAGAGGAGTTTTTCTCTTCCTCCATCTTATCTTTGGCTAAACCTCCAAGACCATGTCAGAATCAAAGAAATGGTCACAGCTAGCCTGATGTGCCACCTGCCACCTCTCCCAGCACCTCTCCCTGAGGCCACCACCCTCACGGAGCAGCCTGGGCACTTTTCAGGGAGGCTCTTGAGCTCTTGAGAGCCCTCCAGAAGAAGAAACGCAGGCCTTCATGCTGCGTCCACTGCTCTGCTCCACTTTCTGAAAAGCACTTTCCTGTAAGATACAACAGCCCTGAAAGGCTGCTAGCACCAGTCCCATTTTGCGAAGATATTGATGTCCAGCAAGGTGGGGCCCACAGCCCCCAAGTGCAGGATGGGCTGGAACCGAGGCCGTGGGACTCTCAAGGCCCTGCCTCTCCCATAACAACACTAGAATACCCAAATCTGGGAGGCTCAGGGGCTGTGGCCCAGAGAGGAGTCCCATCTGGAGTCAGAGAGCAAGGGTCCTGCCCTGACGAAATCACACAGTCCCTAGAGTACTTTTCTTCCCCCAAAGCAGCATGCGATGACCATGGATTGTTCCTGAAGAGCATCAGACGTGGTCAAAGAGCCACTGTCCAGGCTCGGGAATGTACGACACTGGCTGTATTGTCACCAGGGCATGGGAGGGCGGGGGGATAGGGGAGGGGGACCGTTTGCCATGGGGGCAGGGGCTGGGCTCCAGCACGCATCTGGGGACGTCCTTCCGTTTCCGTCTACGCAGCCTGCACAGGGTCAGGGGTTCTCCGCTTGGCCCTGCAGGCCCCTCCTGGGAGCCCAGCCAAGCAGCCACTTCCTTACTGGGCTGGCAGCTGCTGGGCAGGCCTCGGCTCATTTCTAAGCCTGGATTAAAGATCCGGTTTCTCATGAAAGACTGTGGGTTGGGGGCCAAGGCATTTACTGGGCTTGACATGTGGGCCCAGTGCAGACCCCGGGGCCATTCAGATGAGCAGCTGGCGGGCTCCCGCCCGGGGAGCTGCATTCTGGGCAGGATGCAGATCATAGGGGAAATTTCCCAACTCTACCTCGGTGCCACGCGCGAGGGACCTAAGTGCTACAGGAGCCCAGACCCGGGGGGTCCAGCAGGGAGCACGCGGCGCAGGCTGGAGGACGGGCCGAGGCATGTGGGCTCCACGCTGTGGCCAAAGGGGGACTTCTTGCATTTTGAAGCAAGAGTCTTCCATGATTGGGTCTGTGCTGTAGAACAGACTGGGGAGGTATATGGATTTTCAATAAACGGGTCTGACTTTTAAGATGAAAATGAAAGGATCTCATTTGGGAAAAACAAGACCAAATATAGGCACACACAGAGTAGATGGATAGGGACGTGGTGGAATGGCTCCCCTAGGCGGTGCCGATGAAAGGGAAGAGTCCCAGGCTTGGAATGGGAACAACTCACGCTCATGCTCAAGTTTCTGCCACAGACTCGCGGGGTGACCTTGAGCAATTTACTTCCCCATGTCCACCTCAGGTCCCTTACCTGTCACAGGGGAGTACTGTCACCGAAGACACACATCATCGGGATACAATGGGATGTCAGAGGACACTGTACATCTGTACGTACTGGACAAAGGCAAACCATCAAGGCGAGACTCCAGAAGGCTCTATGGACACACCCGGGGACATTGCAGACGCCCTGCGGCTCTGCGGCAAACACATCACCCAGCAATTTCTTGGGAAGTCTCTCGGCTGTTCCAGCTCGAATCAAAGCCCATCCTGTGAAAACACGGCCCCGTCCACAGAAGCAATCCCCGGTGTGTATGGTGGGCCACCTGCCCGCCCGGTCCAGCCTGCCGGGCTATGAACGTCAACAACAGCCCCTTCCTGGTGGGAGAAGGAACAGGGAGCCGGCTTGTTCTCCCCGAGCAGAGGACTGGCCAGTGATGGGGTACATTTTAAGGTGGGACACTTCTTCCTGCACCGTCGGCAGCTATCTACATAAGGCGTCCATTATGTGCGGGCCCCAAGGCCAGCAGGCCTAAGAGGCTAAGCTAAAATTAGTGCAGAATGTGCCCCCGCCGGAGACACAGAACATCCGAGGGTCAGATGCCACCAGCCAGCTGCCCGGGGGCCAAGTGGGGGGGGGGAGGCGGGCACGGGACACTGTGGCAGCTGTCCCCTCCCGCGCCCCTCCTCTTGGCCCCGGGGCGGTGGCCTGGCCCAGGGGGCCTGCTTCAGCAGCTCAGCTCAGGTTAAAAAAGAGAGTGTGGAGTAGAATCCCAAAGAGATTTTTAAGAAGTCTGTGCATAGAAAAAATGGGGGAGAGGAATTCACTAGATCCCTAAGACTCTGTATCGCAGTCTGCAATGTGAAATGGTAGGTGAACTTTTTTTTCTCTTCTTGTGCTTTCCAAAATGTTCTCAATAAATGATGTACTACTTCTGGAACCAGAAGAAAACACAAGCAAAGACTTCTGTAAGTTGTATATTTAGGCTAAAGATCACTTAGTATACATTTTAAATTTATAAAAATGATTACATCACATACTCCGAAGGCGTAGAGTGTCTCTGTGTATGCAAATATATTTATGTATCTAGTCGACTGGTGTTGGCAACTTTGAATCCCGGGATATCAAAACTAGCTGGTATTAAAGATTGATGTCTTCCAACCTTCATTTTATGGAGGAAACCGAGGCCCGAGAAGCAAAGCAGGAAGCCAAGAAACCACTGCCCTGAGTCCGGTCCTAGATAGCAGTTTCCCCCACCCCTCCCCTCACCCCCTTTAATCCGGCAGCTGCTGCTCGTCCTGCTTTACGGAGCTGGGAACTAGGGTACAGAGAAGCGAATTCATCACCTGAGGGTGCCCAGCTGGGAAGCACAGACCCAGGTCCCAAGCCCGGTTTTCTATTCATAGCCCACAGAACTTGAAGAAAGGGTCTTTGAAAATCACCTGCTCCTTGAAGTCTCAATCAGAAAGCAATTTCTTCCAAGAACCAGTTTTGAACTGTCTTTCCTGGGCCCCTCTTGGGTGGTGCATGTCTTCCCTGCCTCTGGAGGGAGATGGGGGCCTTGGGGTCCTGTTGCCAGATCTGTCCCCGGGAGCCTTGGTGGGCACGGGTGACAGAGCGTACAGGGACACGAATAGCACCGTGCCTGCCCTTTCCCCTCGTGGGACGGGGCGGATGGGGAGGGCTGCAGGGGAAGGTGCCAGGTCTTCGGGGCAGGGAGGGTTGGCCAACGACGCTGCCAAACTCTCTTCTATCCGCTCCAGTGCTCGGACCTGGCAGTGCCTGGAGGCAACCCCTCTGCCCGAGCTGTGGCCTCTGTCTGCACTGCGTGTCCCCACCCTCATTTTCAGCCCCACCTCTTCCGGGGCCATTTCATCCATGCATCTGCTCACTCTTGTTAGGGGAATACATTTTTATGGCGTACCCACCATGTGCTAGAGCAAAGCTTAGTTTAGTCCCGACCCTGCCAGTGCCTGGGGTTTGGAGAGAGGGCTTAGCGGCCAGGCTGCCGTAGGCCATTCAGGCGTGGACTCTAGCCCAGACCACCTGGCTTGGGCCTGGCGAGGCTACTTCCCAGCTGTGTGTGCTTGGGACAATGACTCAGCCTCTCTGTGCATCAGTCACCATCGTCTGCACGAGAGGATGGTCTTGCGGGCTTGTGCAAGTCAAGCGGAAATCCATACAAAGCTCTTAGAACAGGGCCCGGCAGGTAGTAAGCGCTAAGTAATCATTAGTTACAAGAAGGATTTTTATTACTGCCCTCTGGCTGACGTTCTCTCCTGAGGATGCCGCCGGCGCCTGCCCTCTGGCTCTCCCCACCCCGAGGGTCCCATAGCTCTTCGAATGCCCCCCGCAGGAGCGTCAGTAGCTATGCCGCGTGGATATGGGAGGGCCTGCCCACCTCCCTCTCTGCACTTGGGGCAGGGACCCAGTGTCCCTGGCCTCTATCCCTGCTCCCAGCACGGACACAACAGTGTCCCCAGGACCATTCCAGATCCGTGGGTCACGGACGCTCTCAACGCCAACCAAGGAAGCTCCACGCCTCCCGGCACTGGAGGCCTCTCTGCTTCACATGGAACTCACTGATGCTCTTCTCCTTAAGCTGTGAAGACGCCCCAGCTGGGACCCTCCCGAGCTGACAAGGGGGCAGCGTGCTCGGCTTCCCCAAATGCTTCCTTGCGACGGGGAGCTCTACAGGGCCGGTCGTCGCAAACACCAACACGGATTCCCCACAGACCGAAATGTCTCCTAAGGGTTCTGCATGGCACAGGCAGTCCCTCTACCCGGAAGCCCTCCCTCCCCTCCCGTCTCCTCCTGAGCCGCAGACCCCTCCGGCCCCCTCCGCAGCGGGCTCACGCCCCCCTCCTCCACAGCGCTTTTCCTTTCTTAGAGTGCGTTGCAATTTACGTGTTTACATGTCACTTTTCCGGAATCCCTGTCTGGATTCCCAGTGTCCACCAGTGCCTGGAACGGAAGGGATGTCAGGAAAGTTCTGCTGCGTGAACCTTTTAAAGGAACATCAAGGCCATTGGCCTGCCAGCCTCTTAAGGCCCGGGTGCTCACTGCTCAGGCCCCCTTTTGAGGCCCAAACTCCCAGGCCTTTCTCTGTTTCCGGGCCTGCCGGCAGACAGGGAGGGACTGGGAGCTGGCAGAGAAGCACGGGCTCTAACTGCGGCCTGTCCTGTGGACGGGAAGCCAGGCTTTCCCCTGCTCGGGCAGTAGCTTCTAGAACCACCTGAGGAGGTAGGTGTTTTAGAGACAAAGACCCCGAGGCTCAGACTGGCCACCCTGATCCCCAAGGGAGGGACACGGCAGGGCTGGCACCCAGTGCCGCTGGGCCCTGGGGCCCACTCTTCAACTCTCCCGTGAGATGACGGATGTGAGAGCATTTGAGTTCTGCCAAGAGAGGAAACTGTAAAAGGACGAAATTGTGCAGCATTACCCACCACACAGAAAACGACTCTAGGACAAGGGCCACCTTGCTATTCATGGACAGGAGAGGGCTGGAAAGGGCCTTAGTGACAGCATTGGGTCCTTATGGGGTGCTGTCGTGGGGGGTGGCCCGGTCTTCAGGGATGGGGGGACAGGGAGAGCCAGGGGGACTTGGGGGTTCTGACGGCAAGCCCCACGGTGCTCTCCCAGAGAGGCCTCCACCACAGGACAGGGGGCCCAGAGTGCCTTCGGTTGCTTGGCATGAGGAGACCTGAAGCGCCCCAGAGGGAACACAGACACTTCCACAAGGGGTGTCCTGCCCTGGGCCCCATCGTTCAGGTTTAGTAAGTTCTAACAGAGCACCTCTTCTTAGCTTGCAGCCTCTCCCTGGGGCCCAGAGGCCTCTCCTGGCCCCACAGAGCTGACTACCACCCTTCCTGACCATACAGTGCCCAACCTGAGCTCCTCGACATGGCGTCCGAAGGCCTGCCCACTTCTCCGGGTCTAACTTCTACCTCCTCCTGCCCTGTGCCCACATCTCAGCCACCGGTCCTTTGCACTTGCTATCTCCTCAGCCTAGAATGCCCTTTTTCCATTTTTTTTTTAACCTGGTGAACTTCTATTCCATCCTTCAAAGCCCATTTCAAGTCGAGTCAGGTCACCTTCAAATGGTCTTCCATAAACCACCCCTACCAGCAAACCCAGACAGAATGGAACCCTCCTGCCTTCCCAGGTTTCCCGTACTGTAGCTCTTCGCACAGCATCTCCTCCTTTGGATGGGACACCTTCTGAGACCGGTGACATGCCTATTCATCTCTGGCTCTCAGTCCCCCTTTGGCCCCATTTTCCAGGCAGCGTCCCCAGCCTGCCCTGCAGCTCTGCCCATGAACTTGGGCCCTGTACTCACTCCTTCCTGATGAATTCCTCCCACCCTTATTGCCTCTCACCCAGCTTGATCTTCACACCCACATCCTGCTGCGGGCCTGCCCATGCTCTCAGCGTGTGGATAGCCTCTGTCCTGCCCATCTGGGCCCTGCACCTTCTAGTGACCATGGTATTCTGCCCAGCCATGAGAGGGCAGGCAGGGGGTTAGTAACCATCCAGGTCTGAGTTTGAGTTCAAGCAGAGTTTGCTAGAAGGGCGCGCATGGATGCCCCAAATGCATCCATGCGCATGCACAGCACCCACACAGCCCGGCCCAGGCTCTCTGTGGCCGTGAGGTCCGGAGAGCAATCAGATAGAGAGGGGCAGACATCGCCATGGCATCGCTGCCCTTGGCCTTGGCTGGAGCATGGAATGGCTGGCTCATGGACTGCCCAGTTCATGGAGTCTCATCCTCTTATTTTCAGACAGGGAAACAGAGACCCAGAAAGGGAGGTTCTTGCTCGAGATTTTTCTGAGTGGTAAAGGCAGACCCAGGGTCAGAACCAGTTCCCTGGCTTTCATCCCAGGCTACGTTCCCACTGCCATATGCCGCCATTTGCAGAAATGCCAGCTGCAGGACTCCGGACATTTGGTAGCTTTTTCCTTAACTCTCCCCAGAGTGGGGGGCTCCATTCTCCTGCCAAGGCTGAAGTCATTCCCACCTACCACCTGGCCACAAGCACAGCCCTGTGGCCTTTGGGCTGCCCCCAAATCGTTCTGTGTCCTGGGGTGCATGGGGAGAAATAGAGGGAGCTTACCTGCCAAAAGCCAGCCGTGGTCGCATGGTTGAGATGTGTCAGAGATTTCTAAGAGCTCGGAGGACGACGTTGGAGGGAGGCCTGTGGGAAGTAGAGAAAGTGAGAATATTATTCCACCACCATCTGTCAGCTTACACTTGAGTTAGAAAAATGCATCCAAAAACGGTGAGCACAGCCCTGCTGAGAATGGCCTCACAGCCAAGCTCTCGTCACCCGCACTCCTCCAGCATGGTCATCCCCGGGGCAAGATCAGACTCCCCCAGGGATACAACCCCGGCCTCATAACCCCGCTCGCAGAGCCGCAGGTCCCGCCACCACGCGCATCCTGGTTCTGCTCTCAGGCCGAGAAACTCTCCCTTTCAAGCACTCCTCGGGGAAAACATGCCCTCATGGGCTCTCTGAGCACGGTTCTTCGTAACTCACTCATTCTTGCTTTCATTATTCATTCATTCGTGTGAGTATTTGAGAGCCATTTGGGAAAACTATTAGATGCTGGTGTCAGGCTCTTACTGAGAGAGAGAGAGAGCGCACGCCCCTGAGAGCGACAGCTCAGGTCTTTCACACGCAGGACAAATGTCACAGGCTCCCAATCCCCACCCCGGTGGCTTCCCACCCTCCTCCGAGTGATCTCTGTGCCAGACGCCCCGCAAAGCATTTTCCATGTGCCATGCGGATGGCGTGGTGCTTCCCACCATTTTCAGCACCAGGACTCCTCTTTCTGTGAAAACATTTCTCAAAACTCCTCATAACTATGCACTTAGCATCTTTTCACTGGGCACATGAAGAATAACACAAAAGCCACAATGAACGTAATGCTTTATAATTAACTCGTATTTTAGTAATCATAGCACTACCACGTATATTTAAACAGTGGTTAGGCACACTCATTTAACACATGATATTTATGCCTTCTGGGCTTGAGGTGTTGATCCCTCAGGAATCCATTCAGTGAATATACATTCAATAGATATTTACGGAGCATCTGAGATGGCTGGGCCCATGGCCCACAGGTTAGGGACCCTGGCACACAGGGGAGAGTGGTGACCCTGCAGTGAGGCATGCTCAAGCTCAAATGCAGTTCAGACTGGATGTCTGCCCTTGGGCAGTCCACTGAGCCTTTCTCCAGCTCAGGATCCTCATGAGTAAAACAGAGATGATGATCCCGATGTTGGAAAATTGTTATGAGGATGAAATGAAATAGTTGAGAGCAACCAGGTCAAGGCCTGACCTAAAGCAGAAGCTCGACAACTGGGCACTGGAGGATTATCAGCATTGTCACCATCGTCCTCCTCCCCATGATTCCCATCACCACTACCACCACCACCATCATCATAAATATCATCATTGCCATTAACAGCTCCATCACCAACATTCCCACCATCATCATAAATAGCATTACCATCAAGAGCATCAATGTCATCGTGATCCTCATCACACCACCACCATCAGCATAAATATCATCACCAAAATAAATAAATAAATAAATATCATCACCATTACCATTAACACACTGGCACCATCATCACCATCACCACCACCTCCATCATCAAAAATATCATCATTGTCATCAACAGCACCATCAGCACCATGACCACCATCACCATAAACATCATCCTCGCTACCATCGATAGCAGCAGGAGCACAGTCACCATCACCAACATCATCCCCATCATCATAAATATCATCATTACCATCAACAGCATCATTACCATTAACGGTACCGTCACCATCGTCACCATCATCATCCCCGCCATCATCATAAATATCATCATTATCATCAAGAGCATCAACATCATCACCATCCTCATCACCACCACCACTATCATCATAAATATCATCATCATGAGCAGCACCATCACCAACATCACCGCCATCATCATAAACATCATCACCATTACCATTAACAGCACTGGCACCATCATCACCATCATCATCCCTACCATCATCATAAATATCATCATTATCATCAACAGCACCATCACCACCACCACCACTATCATCATAAACATCATCATCGCTACCATCAACAGCAGCAGGAGCACGGTCACCATCACCAACATCATCCCCATCATCATAAATATCATCATTACCATCAACAGCATCATTACCATTAACAGTACCGTCACCATCGTCACCATCATCATCCCCGCCATCATCATAAATATCATCATTATCATCAAGAGCATCAACATCATCACCATCCTCATCACCACCACCACTATCATCATAAATATCATCATCATGAGCAGCACCATCACCAACATCACCGCCATCATCATAAACATCATCGTTACCGTCAACAGCAGCAGGAGCACCATCACCATCACTACCACTGCCACCATCATCATAAATATCACCATTACCATTAACAGCACCATCACCATCATCACCATCATCATCCCCACCATCATCACAAATATCATCATTATCATCAACAGCATCATCATCATCACTATCCTCATCACCATCATCAGAAATTCCATCACATCAACAGCATCACCAACATCACCACCATCATCATCATCACCAACATCACCAACATCACCACCATCATCATAAATATTGTTACCATCAACAGCATCATCCTCATCACCCCCATCATCATAAATATTATCATCATTACCATCAACAGCAGCAGCAGCCCCCTCACCATCATCTCCATCATCATCGTAAATGTCATTGTTACCATCAAAAGCAGCAGCACCCTCACCAACCGCCACCACCATCATCCTTCTTCCTTCTCTTTCTGAGCCCTGAGAGGCTTGTCCTTGCCCCTTGAATAGCATACACAGTAGTTTCTATCTTATAATAGAATTACTTATATTCACACCTTCATGTCCAGCTCTATAACTTCAGGGTTGTGTGAACTTGGGTGAGTTACTGTATGACTTGGTTTCCTTATCTGTAAAATGGGACAGTAATTTTAGTAAATTCATGGAACTGTTGTAATGATTAAATGAAATAATGTATGTACGTAAAAACTCAACACGATATCTAGCGTGTGGTAAATGCTCGATAATTGCTGGTCATCATTGTTTTTGGCATTATCAGTGGTAGTGGTTAATCATATTATCATTTCTCTTCCCAGCCTGGGAGTACCTGAGGGCAGAGACCCTTCCAGATTCATCTTGGTCTCCCTATAGAGTCTAGCACAGGGCCTATCTCCCAACAGATATTAAAAAATGTTTGCTAAAATAGTCTCGGAGGCTCACCAAAAAATCAGATGCAAAAGAACTCAAGGGACAGGAGCCTGGGACATAGCCAAGGACAGAGGCCTGATGGGATCCTGAGAAACCTCAAAAGATCTCCTGAAGAGAACCATTGGTTTCCCAAGCCAATCTGTAGGCCTGCTAGGAACATTCATTCATTCATTCATTCATTCATCAAACTGACCAAATTTTCACTCTGGTCCAATAACAAAACCTTGCCCAGAGCTTTGCTTTGTTTGTTTGTTTGTTTGTTTGTTTGTTTGTTTGTTTCTTTCTTTCTTTCTTTCTTTCTTTCTTTCTTTTCTGTCATGAAATCTTGTCTCCATCTGCCATGTCATCTAGTCTTCACAAAAGTGCTCGGAGGCAGGTAGAATAGGGACTGATAGTGAAGAAATGGAAGCTCAGAGAGGTGATAAGACTTGCCAAAGGGCACATACAGTCAAGGCCATGGTGGGGAGTGGGACGAGGTCCCTTTCATGACCTTGACTCCTCTCCACTGGCCCTAGGATATCAAGTGCTTTACACATCCAGGATCATTTTTTCTCACTGCTCAGTTCACTTCTCAACAAACAAAACTGCATGAAATTATTTTGGTGCTATTTGAACATGCCTGTTAGAAAAGAACGCCTCTTAGTTTTGCGAAGGCAGGAAGCACGAGAGTCACAACAGTATGGGGGCAGTTACACGTTTTGATGCTGACCCCAGACTGCCTTGGTTCAAATCTTGGCTCTGACACTCATTAGCTGTGGGATCTTGGGCAAATTACTTAACCTCTCTGTGCTTTGATTTCTTCATCTGCCAAGAAAGAATAAGAGCTATCTATGGGGTTGAGCTAATCCAGGTACAGTGTCTGGAGTGTACTTGCACATAGTAAGGGTTAGTTCTAATTATTATTCACGATGCATCCCTGTACCTAGAGCAGGGCCTGGCACATGGAAGATTCCCAATAACCATTTATGGATCACTGAATGGATGAAATACTCCCTGGAAAGATGTCAGGTGTGGATGAGCATGTCCAAAGAGGAGCCGGAGCTCTGGCCCTAAGGAATCTAGGGTCCCCCAGTTCCGGGTCACAGCCAAACCCACGAGAAAAGAGATTGGTTATTCCAGGACTCAAAGGCCCTTCTACTTCTCCAAGAGGTTTTATGCCCAGTGAAGGGCAGTGAATATGAGTGGTGATTAAGAACATGGGCTCTCGAGTCAGATAATTCAAGTCCCCACTTGTCACTCTGGTACCCACTAGCTAAGAGCTTATCTCCTTGCACCTGTCCCAGTTTCCTTATCTGTAAAATGGGGATACTCGCACCTACCCCGAGGGATGTTGGGTGGATGAAATGTCATCTGGAGGAAGTAAAGCCTCCTGTACCTGGCCCCAGTCCCCAGTGACAGTGATAACGAGCCTGACAAGCCAACAGCAGCTGACTGTGACGGAGCTCATGCTATGGACCGTCCCATGCCAGGTGTTGCTTCCAGAACACTCTCCCTCATGTGGGCTTTGGATGCCTCCGGCAGGAATGGGGCTTGTCAGAGTGGCCTGGGCTCCACTCTCGAGGCCAAAAAGCTGCCGTGAAAAGGCACATTCTCCACTTGGCCCAGGGCAGACGGGCCCCGCAGAGGCACGACAGCTGCTCGGGAAGCGGCCCCCTGGGGACGGTGGTCTCCAGAGAACCCCCCGCCCTTGCAGAGTCCCTCCTAAGCGCCAGCGCCAGCAGCTCGCAGCCGGCGTGCAGCTGCCTCCAAGGCAGTCCCCGTTCCCACGGGGGCTGCACACCCCGGTGCTCGGTTTCCCCGGCCAAGACCCGAGGCTAGCAGCATGTCCTACTTGTGGAAAGGAACAAACATTTCCCGAGTCAGAGACTTTCCGTTCCTTGTCTAGTTCATCCTCCAGGCAGCCTGTGGGAGGGCACCCTGGTCTCTCCACATGGCCGCTGTGTGACCCTGAACAGATGAGCTCCCCACGGCTCAGTTTCCTCATCGGTGCACACGACGTCAATATCCTTATGCATGAAACCCATCCTGCAGCGAAGGAAGCAGAGGCCCCGGTGCCCAGGATCATGCAACTAACAAGTGACAAAGCTGGAGCTCTTCGGCTGCAAAGTTCCATTCATTCATTCATCCATCAGTTACATTTCGGAGACCCACCCTGTGGTAGGGGCTGGAGCCATACTCCCTCTCTTTCAAAGTATCTTCCTGTGATCTATTTCCCATCACACCTAAGACCCTAACATTCAAGTCAATTCCACTTAACCAAGACACATGCAGTCCTTCCTCCATGCCAGGCACTATGCAAGGCTCTGCTCTTAAGGCTCATGCGGAGTCTGCATGACCCTCCTGGGCACTCGACTGTTTGGTCCCCTTTACAGATGACAACATGAGCCATTCGGAGAAGCACAGAACCTGCCCACACTCACGAACATGGAGCCGGATGGGGGCCCAATTCATCAGACCCGCCAAGCCACTCTCTTTCCTTCCCACCAGGTTGCTCCTCTCTCCCAACTCCCACCTGGCCCACAGGCCCCAAAAGTCCCTCACCTGGCAGAGAAGGCAGCTGTCAGCCCTAGTGGCCAGCGCCCCCCACCCTGGACCGTCAGACCTCTGGGGCTTCCTGGTGCCACCCTGGTTGCTTATATCTTGCCCACTTCCAAAAACAGAACATGAGGAAGAGTCAAGAATCAAAACATCGACTCAGGCTCAAACCTCAGATGAAAGCAGAGTCCACATGTGAAGGGACAGGGCAGGGTGGAAGGAAATGTCTAGAGGGACAATGCCCGGTGCGCACAGGCTTTAGGAAAATGGGTGCTTTCACATCGTTGCTGGTAGTGGAAGTTGGCAGAGTATTTTGGAAAGCAATTTCACAGCTTTCGCCAAGAGCTCTGCCTCACAGACATCCACACTTTGGGGCAGAGTCATCCCGGTCTCCAGGAATATAGTCTAAGGAAAAAAATTCTATGCAAATTCCACGTGGCCTCATTTATAATACTGGAAGCAAATCTAAGTGCTAACACGTGAAAATGGCTAACAGGTCTATGAAAACAAGAGTACATGTATATCGCGGGGGTTTGCACACTGCAGCCTGCAGGCAAATCCCGCTGGCAGCCTGTTTTATAAATAAAGTTTTATTGAAACATGACCACACCCACTCACGTATCCAACATCTATGGCTGCCTTTGTGCTATAGCAACAGAATGCCTAAAATATTCACTCTCTGGCCCTTTACAGACAAGCTTGCTGACCTCTGATCTCCTTGGTGGAATATTATGCATCCTTTAAGAATGTAATATGAGGTAGAGAAAAGCAAGCTATGAAGTTTTGTAGACTGGATGATTTCACTTATGTAAAAAGAAAAAAAAAACCCCTGCAAACAAAATCACATGAAACTACACATAAAGAGAACAGAAAGCATAACAAAATAAAAAGAAATAGATGGAAAAAAAGGGGGGGTTTTTTAGTAGAAACACAATGAGTCAATTTTTTATTTTGCTTTCTTGTACTTGTTTTTTATTTTCTAATTCTTAAGAAATATACAAGTATTATACAATGGAAAAATACACATGTTTTCAAAAGAGAGCTGCCCCGTTGAGTATCTTAGCTCTGGGCATCCTAGTAGCCAAGCAAAGAGTAAAATAAGAGGGGTTCTATTGTCGGTAGTATTAAGGTGCCAGGGAACAAGGAAGGTCAGGCTCTTCTGGCCCAGATTTCTAAGTGGGCTTGGTGACCAGGGTCTTTTGTTTCAAGAGAATCGAGCAAAACCGTGGACAACTTTCTCTGTTTTTTTACAAATATGCTTAACTGTTTCCTGCCTCCATGGTTATTCCTGGTCCTTGGTCCGCAGATAATGCCCAAGAGAGAACATTAAGCTCTGGTTTTGTAGAGGTAACTGTTCCAGGGGCCACAGTGATAGTTTTCATCCAAGGAAAACCTTGTGGAATCTCGTGGAAGAAAAGCATCCATGTCTCCAATGGACCCATGCATTCTTGCCAGAGAGCCTTAAAGAATAAAACTTACATTGAGGATCAGTATGAGGAACAGAGAAAGATGGGGTGCTCTGGGAGGGCCTGAGTGGTGCTGCCCCTAAAGGGGTTCTGCTGAGCCTCCGCTGGCAAACTGCCCCATCGGACCCCCCCCCCCGGAGACCTGTAGTGTCCCTGGACTTTTGCCAGGTTGAGGGCACTGACAAGAGCAGCGGAAAGGATGCTCTGTGCCCACAGAAGGCAGAGCCGTGTCCTCTGGAGAAAACTATGAGGGCAAAGACAAGGTTTCATTGTGAAGATTAAAAAGTGTGACTCATGATTGTACTTCCATGACCTTCCATGGCCCTGGGTGAGGTAAGGAAAGGCTTGACCTCCCCAACAGCAGTTCTAGCGCAGTCTGAAGGCTCTGACAGGTGGTAGGCTGAAGCCCAAGGCGAAGAGGGTCTCTGGCAGGGACAACTTATAAACTAAGGTCCCATCCCATTCCTAGTCCAAGCAGGACGAAAAGAGGCCCGCTAGCTGTGGGGCGTGGAACGGTATACGGAGGCGACTGAAACAGAGGTTCTGGATCAGATTTGAATCCTGCTATGTTACCGATTGGCTGTGCCCAAGGGAAAGTCGTTGCTTCTTTCCAAGCCTCAGTTTCCTCCATCTGTGGAAAAGGAGAATGACAGCCATCTGCGGGTTAAATGAAATAGTGCATGCCAAGTGCTTAGTGCCCGATCTATCCTACAGCAGGTGCTCAGTCACGGTTTTGCTATTTGCAGCGATAGACCTGGCAAGCCTGAAACCCACCATGCCAAGGGGATGGCAAGCCTACGACTTGATCTTCTTAAGTCTTAAAGCTATGGTTCAGTCTTAAAAATAAGCTCAGGAATGTTCTGGGGCTGTCACCAGTTTCCTGTCACTGGTGAATAGAAGACACACTGACAGAATTTCTAGAGCAGCTGGGAGAAGTCAGGAGGGGCCATGGCCCAGGTGAGTGGCTCAGGAAGCCTCTAGAAGGATTTGACAGAATTGTCTGCCTATCAGGGTGATACCACAGGGAGAGCACCTCTGTGAGGACCCGTGCTCAAGGGTCTCCTCCTCCAAGCAGCTGTCCCTATCCACATGAGGGACATGTGCCACACTAGCTCTGTCGTGTCTTGAGGCCAGGCATCGTGAGTTCCTGCGGTGGGCACTTGCTGGGTATTGGCCACTCTGCGCCCCTTCTCCCAGCTTCTGTAATAGCACCCTGATTCCATTTGGGAGTCCTGGACTTAGGAGACAGTAAACTGAAGCTCCCTCATAGTCCAGGGGAGGGCATGAGGCTAAGCTAGATACTTGGATGCTCTCTTTCAGGTCCTGGAATCTTCTATTCTCTGTGGCCATGCCAAGATTGCCACCAATTAATTTCTGAATTCTGCTCCCCAGAGGAGCCCTGGATCCTTTCTGAGACTGGTTCCCAGCCTTCCTATCAGTTCTCAGAGTATCTCATCCTTCCGACTTCAATCCTTTTGTTTATGTTGTTTTGAAGTCAGCTTGCGTTCCTTACACCAAAGAACCCTAACAAGTACAAAGAGGAAGACGTCAAAATGGCACCAAATGCAAACAGGAGAAGTTCAAGTTAAATACTGGGAGATACCCAAGAGCTATTGCCCTTGTTTCTTCTCTGTTGCTGGACACCTGCTTTTCTTGGGGCCGACTATTTCCCAGGCCTGAGGGAAAACCATGATTAGTCCAACGCAGTGGTTGGATCCCACTTTTAAGTGACTGGTTCAGGCACTGGCACGTGCCTGGATTCTCGCTAGTGGGACCTATGACTCCCATTTTACAGCTAAGGCAAATCTTTCTCAGCATTTCCGGGAAAGGGGTTCCTTGTTTAAAAAAAAAAAAAAGAGCTAGAGAGAGAGATTTGGGGGAAGATATTCCTCTTCTGCACATCCACCCCCACGTCTGCAAATGGCCCCCGGAACTGTCCTGTGACCTTTGGTGATATGATGCAGATTCAGCGGTGAGGTTGCAGACGGTGCAAAGTTGGAAAGTATGCATACCCTTTATTGGACTGCTAGGTTATCCAGCTTGGAACTACCTCTATCTGCAAGCTTCCGGAATTAATAAATCCTTGTTGTTTAGGCCACTTGTTATTTTTCTGTTCCCTGCCCAAAGCATCCTGATACCCAGCCAGAGTTTCCGACCTGGGAACGTGTGCCCCAATAGCACGCTGGGACCGCAGGATCAAGGACCAGTGGCAGGAAGATGGTGGGAGACGGGAGCGTCCAGAGGGTGGGCCAAGCAGGGCCCTTCCTGGGTGGGACATGGCAGCTCCTGGCAGCAGTAATCTCTTCAGCTCGAAGAATAGCAGAGGCATTTGTTTAAGGCAAGAACCCAGCCAGCAGCTTGAGGGTCCTGGGAAACCGAATCTAGCCCAAAGCGGGGTTGGGTGGAATGGTAATAGCCAGTCAGGGTCTCACGGTCCGGAGTCCACGTGCAGCTCTGACCCTCGTAGAGAATCAGAGGCGAAGGCAGGGAAACAGCCAGAAAGAGGCAAACCCAGTTCTGCAGAGTCACCAACACAGCAGGGCTTCTGGAAGCTGCCGCTTGGCAGGCTGCCCCCCCATCGACGGCCACTGGCCATGGGAATGCCAGGTGCACAGTTCAAGGCAGCCAGGCCAATTCCTGCCCCAGCCCCGGGCACAGATGAGCTTCTGCCCACGGTGGCTCACATGGTGGGCAGGTGTATTGGAGGGACGGTGCCCAGAGCAGAGAGGTGCAGTCAGGGGCTAGCAGGCTTAAGTCAGCAAGCAGTCTCCACTGGGAGTTGGAAGAGTCCCGGCAAGATTTCCAGCTTACGCTGATTCGAGTCCCATGGTGTGCGAGTGGCTCTAGTGTCTCAGAGAGACAGCCCTGGTTGAGACTAAAGGTACAACAGCTGGACCAATGCCCCTCCCTCCATCCCATCCTTCGTGCATCAACCAGGGGGGTCAGTTTCCTCCTGCTACATTCACGCCTGCAAACTGCCTGTTCAGCGTGCCCATATCCCCTTTCCTGACACCGAACGAGCCCCAGAAATAATCCCTAGGGGTCCCTTTCAGAGCTGGAAAGATCCTAAAAGGTCATCTAAGTCACCACTCTCGTGGGATCAAAAGGGAAACAGAGGCACAGAGATGAGCAGGGGCATGCTCTTACCCTGCTACGGCCCCGCACAGTCACCCCCATCTCTAAGATCACGCCGGCCCTGACATTCCCGGGTTCGGCTTCAACAGGATGAACACGTGAAATTGTAAATGAATATTTCTGAGTCACACAGAATGGTGCTAATCTTAAGCCCCCAGGGAGGGTCTGGCTCCCCCCCCTCCCCTCCTCCCTCGTGTCTCCTCTTCCAACAGCTGGGTCCCCTGCAAGCTCAGACCTATCACGTGTTCTTGGACCAATCCTTCTTCCCCTTATAATCATCAAAATCACCGGCAGAACCCCTCGCTCAGACCGGCCTGCTCTAATATTGTGCCTGTTTCTGGAAACTGTGTCACTATCTCGTTCCCAAGGCCGGGCACCCACCTCATGGCTCAGCCCTGGTCCCGTGGCCAGCTGTGACCCCACGCCCCACGCCCCAGCCCCCAGCGCTGTGACTGGGCGGCACGGTGGGGCTATGACGGTGGCCAATGAAGTGAGTGCTTCCTGTTGGGTGAGAATTTTGCATGAATTCCTCGATCAAATCCCAAAAGAGGGCGACGTCAGGCAGTGACTATCACTACTCCCATTTTATAGATAAGGCAGCTCAAGGCCAGCTTCCCAAACGTCCCCAGGCTAATAAGTGGCAGTGCCAGGACGTCCCCCGACAGTCCTGTGTCAGCTGGTTGTCAGCCTGGACTGGACTCCTCCCACTCCCACCCCCTCAAGGGCTGGCCTTGAGCGTCCGCTCTGCTCTAGGGGCATGGTCCGTGCGACTCCCCACCTCTCTTACGCTGGAGCTCTCCAAGCTTCTGCCACGTCCTTCCTTCAAGGAGGACGTGAGATTGAACGGCCCCGGAAGAACACGTGGGGGTAGGGAGGGAGGACAAGAAGAAGCCGGAAATCAAGCCTGGTTATTTGCAAACATAGACCCTGTGACAGCACCCACTCCCGCTCTCACTCGCTCACTGGGAGTCACGGGGCGACATACAGCTTCAGGGGCTGACGGCAACCGGCCATCACACCCACCATCCAGGGGAGGCTGAGAAAGTTTAACAGTCCTGTGTCCAGATCCCAGCTCTGTCCCTTATAAATTCTACAAACTTGAGGCAATTCCAGGTGAAAGGTGGCCTCTTTTGGCCTCTAACCCCTGGGCTGTGACATGGGGTTAGTGACACCAATCTTGTGTGGCCTTGACGAGGACAACGCCCATGTCCTGTGCCTGGGGCTCAGTGAAGACTGGTTCCCTTCCACCCTTTCCCTCATTGGCTCCTGCTCCTGTGGCTGCTGGCCATACCCAGAGAGATGGCCTCTCGGGCCCGAGAAGCCGGAGCCGTCCCAACGATGCCCACCACGTGGCTGGCAGGGACTCAGGCACACTCAGCATGCTGGAGAGAAATACAGGGTCCAGGCACCTGATTCTAAACAATGGACTATTCTGAGGGTTTAATTGCTCATCCAGGGGAAGGCAGGCTCTGGGCAGTGACCAACCCTGGGGAGTCAGGACAAGCACTGGGGCAGCAATCCCACCAAGGGACAGGTGTGAGGGACAGTCAACAGGTGACCGATCCCAGAACAGCACACAGGGAGGGTGCTTAAAAAGCCTCGAGGGTGACCACACTCAGTGTACAAGGGGGGGAAGTGAGGCTCAGGGTGGAGAGCGCTTGGATTCGTGGCTTTGACAAACGCTCTTCCAGCGCCTTCCCCGGGCCAGGCTCCATGCTCAGCCTCGGGGATCTCGCGGTGTGTGGGGACACAGATGGCACACGTGCAATCACAGTGCCTGGAGACAACTGCCAGAAGGAGGCAGGGATGGGGCTGAGGGGGCACGAAGGCACACCACACTAATCACATGGGTCCTGAAACCACGCGTCCGTTCATTCATTCGCCCACGCGCTCTGTGCTTGTATGTGCTGAGCACTGTTCGGGCGCTGGAGAGACAGCCCCCAGTAAATTCCAGTTCCATGTCACAACTTCGCAGCGTTTCCAGTGTCATGGCTGAGAGAGGTGGTCCCAGATGAATGAAGGGCTCTAGGACAGAAGAGTAGGGCATCTAATGCTGTAAAGAAAACTACAGCAGCAGAAGGGGAGAGTGGGCACCTGCCCCTGATGCTTTACGTAGATGGGCAGGTTGACGCTGACGATGGCAAATTAACATTAGCACATGAGGTCGGCAGGACAACGAATGTTCTAGCCTTGAGTGAAGAGGGAAACCAAGGCCCCAAAGGTGACCTGCCTTGGGGGTCACAGAGCACCAGCAACAGAGTCAGGAACTGCCCCAGGTCTCTTGTCTCACAGGCTGGAGCTGATCGCCTGCCCAGCGCGATGGCCCCTCTACCCCATTAGCCACCACCTTCCCCTCCTCCCCAGGGGGAAGGCACCAGGCCGCTCTGCTAGGCGGGGGCCCAGGCCCTGCAACTCCCCAGTGGTCCACACCAGCCTCGGGCAATGGACACCGCCAGCCAGAGCCCTGGCCAGATAGGCGCAGCAGGCAGGTGCCTCCCCTCTGCCCTCTCTGCGGATGTCAGCAGTACCCTCGTGTCAGACACACGAGGTCCCGCCACTTCTGAGCTTTGTGACCTGCACACGTTCAGCAGAGCACCTGTCAGGGCTGGGGGCGGCACTGCTCTCGCAGAGTCAGGCGAGGAGGATTAGACAAAGTGAGGTGTGGGATGGCCACATGCGTCTGTGGCCCACAGTGGGCACCTTCTCTCCTCACACCTTCCTCCCACCGTGCTTGGCGGGCAGCCCAGAGCCTCGCTCCCTCCTCTGGGCTCCCATGGTTCTGAGGACACTCGTGTCCTCTTGCCATGTCTGCCACTAGGCCCTCAACAGACGGCCTGCCCCCAGGGAGCCGCCTGTGCCCCTCGTACCTCCCAGCAGCCACCCACCCGGCCACTGCTCCATTAATGTCCCCCTGACAGCGGCCGGCTGGGAAAGCTGAGCCTGAAGAAGAAGGGGGCAGGCAGAACTGCAGGTGCAGAATTAGCTTCTTTAAGAGACTAATGACCCTGGACAAGTTAACTTTTTTTTTTTTTTTGGTAAATGAGGATAATAATCAGTGCCTAAGGTTCTGCAAAATTATATGGTGATTTTAATATGATTGTTTCCATGAAAGAATCATAGGTTGAGGCCAGAGTATTCAATCTGTCACCTGGTTCTACAATCTTTTGCACAATGTCCTGCCCTGCGGTGTTCTCCTCTCGTTGAACTTGCCAGTGACGGGGAACTCACTACCTGTTGAGCAGCCATGCCGTGCTTTGACTACTTCTGAGCAGTTAGAAACTTTCCGTCTGTTGCTTGAAGACCCGCCATGCTGAGCTGGGGAATGCAGAGAGTGGGTGGTGAGCCAGCCAGGGGAGGGTCTGGGGAGAGGTGCAGGAGGGTGGAAGGAAGGTGCAGGAGCTGAGAGGAGCACCAGCTCCTCTGGAGGAGCACTCCCGAGGCTGTCAGCAGCCCTTTCCAGATCAGCTCTCACTCAAGGTGTCTGCTCTGCTCTAGCCCAATCCTTCCAGAAGACATCCTGCCCGGGCTGCCTCCTTCCCCAGGGCTGCTCAGCGGTGGGACCACAGGGGCCCGGGTTTGCAAGCCCTGATGTATGATTAATGACTCTGATGAGCTCACCAGCCCAGGGAGGGAGGGCAATCCGAGGGGAGGCCAGAGGAAGGCTGGTTATGGATTTTAACCCTCTGATGTTACTGGCTGGGAATTTAACATCAATAATTCAAGGCAGTGGGGAGGAGGGGTTGAGAAAAATGCGAAAGAGAGAGGGAGGCGAGGAAGAAAGGAGAGAGGTCGGGAAGGAGGGGGAGGGGCAGAGGCACAGATGCATTTGTTCCCCATGTGCCCCTTTCGCCTCCTTCGGCTCCTTCAAGCCCTGCTGTGGTCTGTGAGGTCTGTGAAGCCTCCCCCCACTCCCCTCAGCTGCCACCCTATCACCGGGTTCAGAAACGGCATTTCAGAGACGAAAAGCGAGGCTTTCAGGGGTGGGGGGTGGGGGAAGAGACACAGGTCCACAAATCCCAGAACCCAGGTTCTTTCTGCCACAGCGAGACTCTGGAGGGTAGCCAGGTCGGGGAACAGAGAGGATCCCTGCCAGCACGGGGACACCCAGCCCGGCTCCCACGCTGGGGCTGACGTGTGGCCAGATGAGTTTGCAGGGCTGTGCCCCTGGGAGAGACACCAGCCACTGGCCTTCTGGACAGCACCAGAACTTTGTTGCTGGAGCTGAAAAAATTAACTGCTATATTTAAAAGCATTGTTCCGTTGCTAAGGCAACTGAGGGGCTAAGAATAATATAAAAAGATGCTATGCCAGGTTGTCATTGGCAACCCAATTTTAAGGGTGTGTGTATGTGTTTTAAAAGAAGTGGGGGGATGAGGTTCAGACTGTCTTCCCCACTCCCTCTGGCACCATCTGCCCCAGGGACAGATCCAAGATGTAGCCAGGCCCGGGGTCTCACCGGTCTGCTGGAGTAGGGGGAGGGCTGGCCCGTCCGGGTCCCGAGCCTAGAGGTAAATGTGGCTCCCTTTCCCTAATCGCTGTCCCCTCTGGGCAGCCCCCCACTGCCTGGGCCGCTTCCCCCCCCCACTGCGGAACCCCAGCCAGAGGCACCTCTCAAACAGATGGCCCCAAAATAACTTCTTCTCCCGACCTGGGAGCTCGCAGCCAGCTTGGCAGACTCCCCGGGGACCACCGAGGAACACAGATGGTGGGGAGAGAAGAACAGGAGGCTGATTTATCGATCTCCAGCCTGGATGTCAGGGCTGAGAGGTAGCTTGGGGCAGACATGGGCACAGGGCGGCCCCAGCTCTCTGAGGGGTCCTGGAGAGAAGCACCAGGTCTGACCTCGGTCTGGAGCCAGGGTCCCGGACAGCAGGTCTGATGAGGGACAACGAGAACGTGGACGGGGACCGCGGCCACTTGCACACCAGCCAGCTGCTTGTCGGCGCTGGGACAGAAGGGCTCGTGGGAGACACAGAACTGGATGGCAAAACAAACGAAGAGAAACCCCAGGGCAGTTCACCAACAGTCAAGTTTTGGGAAGAGATTTGTTATCTTCACCTTTGTCACAGTCAAGCCATGTGGAGGAAAGCTGCGAAATCAGCCCGACCAGGGACCCCAGGCCAGCTCGGCCACATACTGCTGTGCAACCTCAAGCAAGGCCCTTAGCATCTCTGGGCCTTGGTCCGATCACAAGTAGGAAAGACAATGACTTTTTTTTTAAGGAGTGTGGCTTGCCTTTGATAAACTGACGTGTAGAGAGCGCCAGGCTTGGCCCTCAGAATGTCCTCCATAGGCGGCACCATCCACCAGGGGAAATCTTTACCTTAGCGTTTCTCTGTGTCGAGCCAACCTCGAAGGCCACAGAAGCACCTAGGGGACTTGGGTGGGAGGAGGGACAGTGACCAGAGGAGGTGTTTGAGTGGAGGTAGTCTGGGAAGGCTTCTCTAAGGAGGTGAGATTCTAAGAGGATGACATTTCTGTGCAAATGAGTGAGGAATGACACACGGCTGGGGATCCAGAGTGGCCAAATGTTCCTGGAGGGGTTGGGAATTCCAAAGGAAGAAGAAGGTCTGGTAGAATGAAGATGGAGGGAGAGACATTCCAGGCAGAAGGAATGATTGTAGCAAAGGCAGGGAGGAGGCAAAGCACAAGGAGGGTCTGAGGGCAGCGGGCCAGATCTGGGTCAGAACCTGCAAGGAAAGCTTGCTAGGGAAGAGAAATGACCAGATCTGTGTCTCAGAAAGACCTCTGCGCGGAAGCTGACTGGGCTGAGGAAGGCCCATGGGGACGCTGCTGCAATAGTCCAGGCCCAATAAAGGAACTTGGGGTAAAGCAGAACGAAGTTTTATAGTTTATAAGGTATATCCACGTCCATGACCTCACTGGATCAAGCCAGGATGGACAGACGGTACTTCCCGACCCTAGCGCTCTCCCATTCTTGCTCAGGACCTCCCATAGGCAGGAGGCACCTACCGTGTCTAGTGTTGCTACCTATTGATTTCCCATCCTCTAGAAGTGGGCAAGCCCCAGAGAGCTGGAGGGGTCAGGGTTATGGGAGGGGTTATGTGTCAGGCACTGTTCTAGGCACAGAATCAAACAAAATCCCTGCCTTCTTGGGGCTTAAATTCTGTTGGGGAAACAGCCAACAGTCAACGAATAAATATCCTCAGGTAGTAATGAGGGCTAGGAAAGAAATTGACAACTCGGGGGAAGGAAAGGGACCAGAGGTTTGAGTGAAGGTGGTCAGGGAAGGCTTCCCAAAGAGGTGACACGCTAAGGGGGTGACATTTCAGCAGAGGCCTGAATGAAGCGAGGGGGCAGTGGAAAGGGTATTTTGGGGGAAGAGTATTTCAGGCAGAAGGAATGGTACATGCAAAGGACTTGGGGCAGGGACGAGTTTGGTGAGTCTTTCTGACCCCTCACCTAGGGCTCTTGGGGAAAAAAGAGGTGCAGAGATGGCAAGCGTCTTGCCCAGCGTCATAGTGTTCATTGGAGGCCAACCAGGGTGAGAGGGGAATTTGCTGCCTGTCGGTCCAGGGCTTGGTCCACCACTGAATGCGCGACCGGCCACATTTCAGGGTATGGGCTCCAGCTGAGGTGTGGGTGCTGGCTGCCGACTGCAGGGGCGAGAGGACTCTGGGGGTAAGACAGTCCTTAGGCCAACAGGTATTCGCTGAGAACCTACCACATGCCGAGTGCTGGCTGTGCGGGGCCCTGACATAGAGCAAGACACCCGTGGACAGAAGCACTTGCCATCATGGAGCCTACGTCCCAACGCAGGCTGCAGAATCCCCCAGAATCGGGGATCCCAGGATGAACGGGACTTAGCCTCAGAAAATTCCGCATCACTCTAAGCACCGGCTCTCGGCACCATTGGAAGGGCCCTTTGGCAGCACTCGGTCCATTTTAAAGAGGGAGGGACTGAGACCTGGTGCCCGGAATGTCCCACACGTGGCAGCCAGGGGCAGAGCCGGGACCTTACGGCCCGGAGTCCAGGTTTCTGGCCCGGTGGGCTGTGTGTGGGCGACGGAGATGAGTGTGGGCTTGGGAGCCGGACAAACCGGTTATGTGTCGGTCCCTCACGCTGGCGGCAGTGCAGAGTCCTCGCGAACCTCAGTTTCCCCGTCTGAAAGATGGGACTACTGTGGCATATGTCTCCGAAAGTCCTTGTGAAAATGACGGTAACACATGTAAAGGGCTTAGCACGGTCAATGCCCCAAATGCTTGCAGTTGTTGTTGTAATTATCAGTGAGACTACAAGGACACCAGTGTCTCTCCTTGAAGGTGACAGAGATTAGACTCTGCTGTGCTCTGGACAGCTGACCCGCCCCAGCTAGCAGGCTTAGTATCCCGCACAGGGTCCGCCCAGCGCGTGAGCTGATGGAGAGTAAGGGTTGTTTCACTCCCACCTCGAAACAGAAACATCGTGTGTGTGGCCTGGCCTGAGTCCTTTCCCTTTGTCCCTCCCCTTCTTTCCATTCCCTCCTGTGTCTCTGTCTCTGTCTCTGTCTCTCTCTCTCTCTCTCTCACACACACACACACACACACACACACCCAGGCACGTGCTGCACTTAAGGCCATAAGACTTTAACCAACCCCAGGCAGCGGGAGCCAAAGGGAAGCAGAGAAGTTTCCAGAAGATTCCAGCTTGGAGTGGAGGTACACGTTTTAACCCTCCCCCTTGGCTAGACTGAAACTAACCTTGATAGGCGTCGGGCCTGCCCAGAGATGAGGAGGACAAGACCCCAGGTGGGGTTGATAAGGAACACACCGCTGATAGAAGAGACCAGGGCCCCACAGCCGGAGTGGAGGGTTCAGAGCATGCAGCAGCAGCCATGGAGGGTAGCTGTGCAAAAGGCACCCCCGAGGACATCCTGGAAGAGGAGGGGTCGGGGGAGGAGGCTTCCATTTGAGCTTTGAAGGATGGAGAGGATTTGGCCAAACGCACTTCATTACTCAGCACGGGACCAGCATTAAAGGCCAAAAACTAAACAAAGTATAGAAGCACAGAGGTTCAGCAAGGAGTCGGGCTTTTTCTAAGCAGGAAGTAAGAAGCGAGCAAACAGTAATTCTTTCATTCACGTGAATAACACTCACCCTTCTAAAAAAAGCCAAGGCAGCCTTGGCAGGCCGTCCTTCCTTCTTGCACCTGAATCGTTCTGTCCCCCACATGTGTGTGTCCCTGATGTGGGAGGGAGACGGTCCCAGAACAGATGTTCCTAATTGACAGGTGGCCATTGGCTGCCCCCCGCCCCCACTGCTCAACAGACCTGGGGCCAATGTCCCTGTGCCCCTCCAGAAGTTCCAGGCTCATCTGGGATAGCCAGAGCCTTTTCTCGGCCTCCCCTCCACCACGTGGCACCCCAGGTGGGATGATGGCTCACGTCTGCCCTACACCGAGGAACTGGCCCTCCAAGGGCCGCTGCGTCTGGCCTAAGTCCTCCACCTGGTTGGGTAGCAGAGCCGTGGTTTGAAACCAGGAGCGTGGAGCTCGCAGCTCCCAAGTCCCTTCCATCAGGGTAGGCGGTCTCTTGCCCTTAAGTTTGTACAGGCCAAGAATGGAAGCCAAGATGGGGAGCAATTTGGTCTCACGGGGACTCACACTGGAGGGTCGCCAGAGCCTGGCCACACCCGCCACTTCAGAGGCCCAGCCTTTTTGAGACAGCAGACTCCAGCTTTGGTTTCAGCCAAGAGCCCCTTCCAAGCCACCTTGGACCTTCCTATGTCTCCCCTGCCCACCCTCCAACATCCGCCCAGGCCTCTGTCTGGGCCGCAGATATTGAAACCTCTTCAGGGCAGCCAGGGAATCCTATGATCAGTACATAGAACCAGAGGTGCCCACAACACCACCTCTGAGCAGACCCCCGGGGTTGCTCCTGGGCCCCAGGCTGCAACTCTTAAAGAGACCAAGGGAGAAAAATACTGCCGTTTTCTCCACTGGCACACCCCACCAATGGAAATGTTCATTCACAGGTGGATTCCATTTGGACGTGCTTAGAATCGCTTCGGGTCCACGCAGAGAGACGTGCACACCGGGTCCTGACTCGCCCACCTCCGGCACTGAAAAGCCTGCACCATGATTCCACGGCTTCAAAGCCTAGTACGTGCCATTCCTACGCAAGGGGTCGAGGGAGCTACAGGTCAAACAGGCAGAACCAGATCCAGGATCTAATTATCGAGAAGCTCCTAAGTGGAGAGCCCGGAATCCTTGATCCCTGTTGGCGGGAACGGAAAATAGTGCAGACGCCGTGGAAAACAGTATGGCCGTTCATCGGAAAATTAAAAATAGAATTGCCGTATGATCCAACAATTTCGCTGCTGGGTATTTCTCCAAAAAAATAAAATTAAAATTAGAATCCTGAAGATTCTAGCTGCCCTCCCATATTCCTGCAGCATTATTTACAATCGCCAAGATGGGCCTACAACCTAACTATCCACTGACAGATGCATGGAGAGAGAAAATGTGCCATATACCTACAACGGGATATTATTCAGCCTCAAAAAGAAGAAATCCTGTAATATGCAGCAACGTGGGTGAACCAGGAAGACAATATGCCAAGGGGAAGAAGCCGGCCACAGAAGGGCAAATCTTATTTGATTCCACTTATATAAGGTAGGAAAATAGTCAAGTTCGCAGAAACAGAAAGTAGAATCTGGTTGCCAGGGGCTGGGGGACGAGAGAATTGGGAAGGTGCTGTTCAACGGTATAAAGTTTTAGTTACGTGAAATGGCAAAGTTCTGGAGCCCTGCTGCACATCACGCCTGTAGTTAACAGATACTATATTGTCCGCTTACAATTTTGTTAAAAGACTAGATTTCAGGGGCGCCTAGGGGGCTCTGTTGGTTAAGCACCTGCCTTCGGCTCAGGTCGTGATCTCAGGGTCCTGGGAATCGAGCCCCGCGTTGTCGGGCTCCCTGCTTGGTGGGGAGTCTGCTTCTCCCTCTCCCTGCCCCCTTCCCAGCTCTTGTGGTCTCTCCCTTTCTCTCAAATAAATAAACAAAATCTTAAAAAAAAAAAAAAAGAAGAGTAGATCTCATGTTAAATGTTATTATATAAAAAAAAATAATAAATAAATAAATAAATAAATAAAAAATGTTATTATAGCAGTGAAAAGAAAAGCTCATAAGCTAGAAGAAGAAATATAGATAGGTGCACAGGTTCATTGAGAGTGCTAATAGCAAATATTTATGTTACTCATATCCTGTGTCAGACAGGTTTTACCTACATCAATTCATTCAACACTGTCAACGATACTATGACGTACGTACCACAATCATCTCCACTCTACAGAAGAGTAAACTGAGGCACAGAGAGGTTGAGTATCTCGGCCAGGATCGTAATCACGCTGCTCCCAGGTGCAGAGCTGGGACCGGAACCCAGGCAGTGGCTGCAAGTCTGGGTCTAGCCTCACTATGCTGTGCCGTGGCACACACAAGTATATTCCTAACAGGTGACGCACCGGGCAGTACGGGGTCGGGGTGTGATTGGCTCCACCAGGAAGAGGGGGGCGTGGAAGCTTTCCAAAGGGAGAGATACCCGAACTGGACTCTGATCGATGAAGAAATGCCATCGCCCCTGAAGCCAGCAGTGAACACAGCCCCAGCAGCCCCTACCTTCCCCCCGCTCTGGTGTAGTCGGATCTAGTCTCCTCTGCTGTGAGCTCCCAGGGATCTCCGTGTGCGTCTCCTTTGTAGTGGGGACACAGTCTGCTTTGCCCCAGCTCCAGACTTGTCTCACCTTCCTCCAGACCAGAGCCCTTGTCCCACCACCCGCTTCTGACTGGACTGGGAGGTAGCTGGGGCTTGTGAAATGTTTGTGGAATTGACATGGATTTTTCGTAGATGCTGGGGCTGGCCCTCACGGAACCGGGAGACTGGCAAAATAAATTTGGCCCGCTCTTTTTCCCTCCCTCCCTTCTCGCCTTCCTCCTTCCTTTCACTTTCAACAGCTATTTATTGCGAATGCATTGTATGTAGCCGCTCGATACAACAGGAACAGCCACTATTCTGCCATATTCACGGTGCAGTAGGGGAGACAGACTGGCAAAAAGACAACGGCAGCAAGTCTTGGTGGGGGCTGAATCCACAGGTGCAGAAGCACAAGAAGCACATTAGACAGACAGCCTTAGGTGTGGAGGGGGCAGTCAAGGAAGGCCTCCCAGAAGCAGCATCTAAACTGCAATCTGTGTATTGAGTAGGAATTGGTCCTCAGTGTGTGTGTGTGTGTGTGTGTGTGTGTGTGTGTGTGTGTGTGTGTGTACGCACATGCATGCATATGCCTGCCTCTTATGGGGAGGGAGGTTAAGCCCAGAGCTTTTTAGGAAGAGGGAAGCACATTTGCAAAGGCCCAGAGTCACAGAACTGCACCACATTCCAGAAGGTTCTAGCACAGAATGGCAAAAGGAAAGGAGAAAGAGCAGAAGGAGATCCTGAGGACCCTTGCAAGTCACTCTAAAGGAATTTGGCATTTAATGTTGGAGGCCACAGGGAGCTATTAGAGGATTTTATGCAAAGGATAATGTGACCTGATTTGTGTTTTTGAAGGATGCCGCTGGTGGGGAAGAGCCCGGAGGGGTGCGGGGGTGGCAGTTAGAAGCAGCTACGGGATCCAGGTAGGAGAGTGGTTAGCAGTGGTTAGCAGGGGAAGGGGACACACCTGACAGATCTCAAGTCAACAGGAATCCATTGCCTTGGGTGGGGTGGGGGGACCTGTCGGAGATGCAGCCCGAGTCTGGGGCATCCCAGCCCTTCCTGGGCCCCTCTTCTCTCCACCGCCATCTCTAGCCTCACCCCCCTGGCACAGCTGGAAGCCGGGAAACTTGAGGGCGGGGGGGGGGGGGG
>CM052798.1:28587105-28620860 GCA_028533885.1 Nasua narica
TCAACCCAGGGGAAGGGTGGGCTGGCTGTTTGTTGCCCCAATTCACAGGGGAAGAAACTGAGGTTCAGAGGGATCAAGTGACTTGTCTAAAGTCCCACAGCCAGTGGATGACGAAGGCAGAAACAAAACCCAGGACTCAATGTTTCCACCCTTTGTAGGAAACAGCCAGCCTTAGGCAGGATGGGCCCATATAAAGGCACCCCCAGGCTCTGAATAGCATCCCTGGACTAAGAAGGGTTCAAGAGCGGCAGAAATGCAGCTGGGCCTCAAAACTGGCCCCACCAATCCAGTTGGCATCTCCCTGCCTCTGCCACCGACCTCTCCCGGTTACAGAACAAAGGGATGATGGTCCCTTACAAGGAAAGGCTATTGAGAGGCAAGAGAGCAGAGACATCTCTTCCTGATGAATTCTGCTACAGTGGGGGAGGGCCAGCTGACCTGGCAGGGCTCTTGTGGGATGGCCTGATCCAGCAGCAAAGGGGTCACTGAGAATCTTCCAGAAGCACCCAGAGCACAAACTATTATCTGTTGCTGATGGTACTGCTTCCTTCCAAACAGGATGGGTAGTGGCCTGGGCCAAAGACACCGCAGGACCCATAAATAAAGCTAATAAGCCAGCGTCTGTATGGAAACTTCTTAAGAAGCCAGAGTCACCAGCCCTCTGTCCCTTCTCCCAACGGTCCTCAAAAGACACTAGTAGAGATCCAGGCTAGGCTCAGCAACCTCCAGAAGCAGGCGTATTGTCCCCATGCTGCCGGTGAGGAGCGAGTGACTCAGAGACACAGCAAACCTGTCCCGGGGCCATTTTAAGACCCAGGTGCTGTTACGTGTGGTGGCCTCGCCCATATTATATAAAACACACGTCGTTCTGAATGTTTACTTTCCTGGGGAATAAACCCCTGATTTTTAAAAATAATTTTGCTTTTGAAATTATTTGCGGCGAGTAACTAATAAGATTAACGATTGGCTCTGCCTTCTCAGCAAAATGGTCTCTAATCAGAAACCTTGGCAAGGCGTGGCACCGCAGCCCTCCAAAGAGATGGCCGTTTTTATAGATACGAAAGCAAACAATTAATCATGTTTGACTACATTAACTAAACATTCGTTTTGATCAGCCGTTATCATATTTTGGAACCCAAAGTTGTTTTGTTTTTTTTTTTTTAACGTCTCCAACATTTTTGTAGGTCCTGCAATGTTGTCTGGGGAAATCAGGCCTGGGGAGGGGGGGAAGGAGTCGGAATGGGAGCACAGGTGTCATTCCCAAACCAGGCTCTTTCCTGACCTGCCCCCCCCCCGGGGTCCAGGCTCCCCCTCCAAGTTAGAGGAGGGAGACTGCTAGGAGGAGGCCACTAGACCGTGGGGCTTGGAAGGGGGCTGGAAATGACGTCCTTTGAGTGACTGCTAGGAATGGGGGCGGGGCTGGGGGGGCTGGGCAGAATGGGTGAAAGGAGTCAAGAGGTCCAAACTTCCAGTGAAAAAATAAAGAAGTCCTAAAATAAACAAAAAAATAAATAAGTCAGTCCGTCCTAGGGTTGTAAATGTACAGCCTGGTGACTATAGTTAATAACACCATATTGTGTATTTGAATGCCACTGAGAGACAAGGTCTTAAGAGTTCTCAGCACACACACAAAAATCTTTTTGAACTATGGGCGGTGACAGATGTTAACTAGACTTACTGCCGTGATCATTTCACTATATATATAAATACCGAAACATAACGTTGTATGCCTGAAACTAATACGAGGTCATATGTCGCTTGTAAAAATTTTTTTAAAATCAACACTTTAATTTATTTTTAAATAAAATTTTAGATCCATAATAACGATTTCTTTTAATCATTATTTATTTAGATTTAAACTTTAATTAAAAAGAATCGTGGCTGTTGGGTCCAGAATAGGAATAACGTTCATCGCCGGCCCATTATGCACCTGCCCGTGGGACTCCCACGGTCACCCTCTCCGGGGTACAGAGGGCACAGTGGGACATTAGGAGGTCAAGTGGGGGAGTTGGGCTCCAGAGTCCAACTCTGGAGTCCAACTCCAGAGGCCCCAGAAAGGGCCGAGGGATGTGGGCAAGTCTGCAGGGGCCTGGGGGCCATATGGCAACGTCTGGAACAACAGCGTGTTCTCTGCAGATGGCCGAAGGAGGAGGGTGGGCGCAAAGGCAGGCAGGTCTCAGCCGGCCAGAAGGAAGAAGCCGCCAGCAAGCAGAGCGGTCGGACAGCGGAGGGGCTGCCCTGGGAAGTCCCGTCTGCAGGGAGGGAGGCCGGGTGCCGGCGCGGTGGCGGGGATTCCCGCTCCGGCTGGAGAGCCCTACCAACTCAGAGGGAGCAAGCGGTCACACTCTCTTCCTCCCTCAGACCTCTCCGCGCGGGCCGGGGTGCCTCTGGCCAGACGTGGGTCCCAGTGAGGATGGGCCAAAGGGGGCGAGGGATGACCACAGATGGAGGAGACTGAACTCAGAGGCATTTCCTGGAGACACAGAACTGGTATTTATGAGTTTTTCTAAATACTAGTTATTTGAGCCTTACATGTGTCATCTCATTTTCTCCTCACGTCCTCTGAGGTTGGTATTCTTACTCTCCTTTCACAGATGAGGAGCCTGAGGCCCAGAGAAGCTACGCTGAGAGCCTGGGGACGGGGGACGTCCGCCTGGCCTCCTCAGGGTGATGTGAGAGGCACCTGCCCTCTCCTGCTGTGGGGGAAGGGTCAGGAAGAGTGTGTGGGGGGTGTCCTCTCTCCATCCCTGACCCCCACCCCAGCTGGGAGCCCGAGGCCTAGCAGGCCAGGCCGGGGATCCCAAGGCTGTAGGAGGGAAATGGGGGCACGGAAAAGATGAGTGGGGCTGGAGTGGGGGAGACACTGAGAGACGGAAATGAAAGTGACCTTGAAAAAAAGGAACGAGGGAAGAAAAGCAGAAACTAAAACAAGTGACAAAGAAAACGAGAGTGTCCAGAGGAAGTGGCCCAGGGGTGCGGCGCCGCCAGAGGAATCCCCCACAGTCTGGTATTTCCTCTCTTCTCAGAGACTGGGGGTGGGGGACCAGCTGACCATCTGTGCCACTCGTCCTCATTCGTCACCTGAGGCCAGAGGCAGCCTGGTGGCTTTGGTAAGGAAGGCTTCCTCCTGCCAGCCCAGGGAAGGAGCACGACACAGAGCTCAGAGCCTGGGCTGGAGGCCGGCTGCACGGGGACATTGCTGAGACCTCCCTGGGCCTCAGTTTCCAGTGGTCTCTCTAGAAGGTGGCTATAAGCATCCCAAGCCCATAATACTGCCAGGAGGACTTCCTGGGAGGCCTTCGCCTGTGCCTGGGGGAACACGCAGGAAGCGAAGAGGGTAGTGCCCAGAGCTGCAAGACTCACACTGGACATTCCTGGGGGCGCAAAAACCAGGGTGAGCATCCGGTCTCATTACCCAAACATTAATCTGACGCTTACTGGTCCTTAATCACTCTGTGCCCTGTGGGCCCTGGGAATAAAAGGCTGAAGAAGGGGCAGTCTCAGGTTTAATTACAGGCTTTGCAGTCAGAGTCTCAGCTCCTTATCCACCTCTCCCACTTGGTTGGCTGTGTTACCTCGGGCAAGTGACCTGACCTCTCTGAGCACCTTTCTTCATCTGTAAAGCAAGAATGAGAATCATGCCTGCCCTCTAGGTTGTGAGGCTTCAGTGAGACTGTGAGCATAAAACACCCAATCCAGGGCTAAGCACGCACCCACCAGCCTCAGCCCGGGCAGCACCCAGCCCGCCAGGGAGTTGGACACACTGCAGGCATCTGAGCAGCACTGGACTGGCAGGTAGCACCAGGAGCTGGGGCACTTGATTCCAGGCAGGGATGTGGGACTGGCTCTGCCGAGGTGTCCGAACAGGTGGAGAGGACCAAGAGTGAAGGGTTCCCTGCAAAGGGAACAGCAGGAGCAAAGGCACAGAGGCAGGGAAGAGGGGGGAAGCGTTGGGGCACTGGGGATGGAGAAGGCCAGATTTGTCCTTATAGGTTGAGGAGCTCTCTGACCCAAGATGCCACCGAGAGTGGTCAGACAGGCCCTGAAAGTGACAGCAGGCATGCCACCGGGGGATGCTTCTGTCAGTCTCTGACTGCGGGGCTGGCGCCTTCAGCAGACTTTGCTTGGGCAGTGACTGCCTCTAGATGGACTCAGGGAAACTCCCCCAGGGGATGGGCACGGCTCTCGTGAACTAGTCTAGCCTAGGACCCATAGCTGGAGTGAGGGCATCTGCCGCTGTGAAGGTGTCCCCAAGCATAGGCTGGGGGCGCACGGAGGGGAAGGAGGGGGTTTCGCCACCATGGGTTTGCTCGGAGCTGAGCCTCGTTTGCATAGAGGGCAGCTGCCGCTCCTGCACCTCACCTGCCTCCGCGTGGCTGCAGACCCAGTCAGTCCCAGCCCTCCACGCTGACCAGGGTTACCCAGGCAGCCACAGCCACGTGACCCCCACTCAGCTGTCCGGGAGCAAGCAGAAACCAGGCCACTGGCCCCATCACTCTCAGGGCTCCTGCTCACTTGCTCAAGCCTCAGTGCTTCCCTCTAAAATGGAGACCCTAACCCACAGCCACCTCCCAGGAGGTTGTGAGGATGAAGTGAGATCCGGGAGGGGATGCACTTGGCAGAAAATCCACGAGGTGATAGATCACTAGCAGCCCCTTTCCTTTCCTTGCTACTTCCTCCATGACAGGGGACTGGGCAAACCCAGGCCCATTTTATCCCTCATTCTGGCTCTGTGACTTGACACAACTCACTCCATTCTCTGTACATCAGCTTACTCATGTGTAAAATGGGGAAGAAACCAAGTGAGCACTGGCCCTTTGGGGAAAAAAGGCAGTTGGCAAAACTCTTCCTTATTACCCTCATCGGCCCCCTTCTACCTCCAGGTATCAAGTGCTTCCCAGGACACTGAATCCCCTGCCCAAACTTGCTGTTAGAAAAAGACCTGAAATTAGTCATTTACCCTTTAGTCTGAATGAGCCCCCAATGACTTTGGAGCTGGAATATTCTCCAAAGAGTTCTAATGACTTCCCTCCCAACTCCCTACCCATATTACAGGAGAAAGTGAGAAGAAGTGGGGGGAGAGAAAGGGTCATGACCGAGGCCACTGGCTCTCCTGAATGTTATGGTCATTGGGACCTCCCAGCTACCATCCCATTCCTCTTATGATTTCAATTTAATCGACATCAGCCAGTCCAATATTTGATTCTGCATTGAAAGGTGCAACGTTCTAGAGACTAAGAAAGAGAAGATGTGTTCTTGCATTTCACATGTAATTTTATGTTCCATGAGCTTCCAGTGTCCCTTTTTCATCCACTACCTCTCTTGAGACTCACTAGCCTGGGGAGGGAGGCAGGGAAGCAAACAGGCAGAGATTTGGGTGCCTGTTTTCCAGATGAGGACACTAAGGCCAAGAGAGGAAAGTGACTGGGCCAAGGTCCTACAGCCAATCAGAGCTGAGTGTTTTTAACATTAGGGAATGCAATTACAGTGTAGGGGACTTTCACCCCACTTCCTCTCGGGGCCCCTTAGGAGACTGGGAAGGCCCTCTTCGGCCCAGAATTCCCCTCTGTCCACTTGGGGAGGCCTGTCTAAGGCCTCAGAAGCTGACAAGACTCAGTTCAAGGGAGACTCAGTGGGGAGCGGTGGGGGGACTACAGGGGTCCAGGCCTGTGCCCCACTTTGCTGTGACCTTGAACAGGCTGCTTCCCTCTGGGAGCCTTGGCCCCCTTCTCATCAGAGGTGAGGTGTAAATGAGCTGACCCTTCAACCCGCTCCCCTCCCCAGCCTGAATGTGCCAGGCCTGCCCAGCCCAGTGTCCCTGGGGGCAGTGCTGCCAGCTGCCCTCCGGTGCGGGTGCCCAGCCAGCCCCCCACCCCGCCCCCCATCAGCACTGACTGCCAGTGCAGATCTGGGAGGGGGCATCACTGAGCCACCAGAGGGATACTCCCAATGCTGCACACTAATGCAGACGCCAGGGCGGACCACATCCCAGGGCTTCTCTCCTGCTCTCCGGGCGTTAATAATGCATGTGCAGCCGGCGCGGGGCGCATCACAGGCCTGAGGTCAGGTGGCATTAGGAGGCCTCTAATGGTCCTGATGATCTGGGGAAGGCTCCCAAGTGGGATGTGGGCAGCATGGGCGGGAAGCCAGGATTCCGGGCACTTAGACCCTACAGGTGGGAGATTACAGGGGTGGGGAGGGGGGCGAGAGGAAAGCTTCCTTAGACCAGAGCCCCATTCAGGGGACCATAGGGGCTCAGCTGAGGCCTCCTGCAGGGGGCTGGTGCGCCTGTGAAGAGAAGCGAGGGCCAGCCCCTGCAGACAGGTTACAAAGAAAGCAAGGAGTATTAGAAACTCGGGGGTGAGGGGGGCCTCTCAGAATCTCGCCTCCGTGGCAGTCCTGCCCAGGGTGCCCACACACATCGGGGACCGGGGCACTCACCACCTCTCAGAATGATCCACAGTCCATCTCTAAACAGGTGTGACGGGGAAAACAGACGCAGTCGTATAAAGCAGCCCAGAGAGGACGCGCCGCCGAGTGCTGGGTGAGGAAGCTGGAGGAAGGAGCTAATGCGGGAGACAAGGGTCCTGAGTCCCCCTGCCGAGGGTCCTCCTGTCCTTGAGCAGCTCCAGGCCACCCCCCTGGCCAGCTCTCCAATCTACCACGGGGACCAAACCTCTGCCAGAAGCCCTGAGGCCCCCCGGGCCCCAGGAGCCCCTGTGAACTTTACAGTTCTGCCCTCAGCTATCAGGAATAGCGGTACAGAAAAGTCAGCCCACCGCATGGTTGGTGCTGATGCAGCCGGACTCCCGTCGCTTCTCCGGGGTCCTCGTCTGCAGGTGTCCACACCCTGCCTGGTTCCCTCGTGTCCCCGATCTGACGTCGTGCGATGGTGGTGTGCCTTCCAAGGTTCGGGCAGAGAAAGACACGGGTTTCCCCCTCACTCTCCCTCTTGGACCACTCTCTCCCAGGGGACCCAACTGCCACACCCCAAGGACACTCAGACAGCCCGAGCAGATGCCCACGCCAGGAGGACCTGGGGTCCCGGCCAACAGCCCCCATTGGCACGGCAGGCATGGGAGGAGCAGAAGCGGGGCCTGGGCCCCGGGGCATCGAAAAGCAAGGCAAAGCTGCCTTGGGTGGGGCGGGTAAGGAAAGGCCACACCAGGAATTGAAGACTGCATGGCGTGGTCCCCACGCACACCCTCACCCCTGCCCGAGTCCTACCTCCCCACAACGTTCCCGTAGTTTGCTCCTGCTACGGTCCTTGTCTGGCTGCCTGAGGCCCCCAGCAGGTCTGCCCGCTCGCCATCCCTGGGCACCCGGAGCAGGCAACACCGTCCTCCAGGACGAGGTCCTCGGCTCGGGCCTCGCTGCCCCTCCACATGACTCCCAAGCCCGGCAAGTTACACGGTCCAGAGACCGCTCTTCTCTAGGGAGCCCGGGCTGGGATGAGACGGGGCGCAGGGCCGCCAGGGGGGCACAGGGTAGCCAGGCTTCCAGCCTGCACAGAAGGCCAGAGCGCCCCTAGCCTGCTGAGCCCCCGGGGTCACCGCAACGCCGCCCTGGGCCTGGGGCAGAGCAGGTGTCCGATGACACGGTCCCAGAAGAAATGTACTGCCAGGAGCGACGCTCCCTCCCACAGACGCAGCTCGGAGCATTCTGGGAAATCATGCAGAGGAAACAGGGCAATGAATTTTCACGTTGGGCCCGGATACTCCAAGTTTTTTCTGTCATCGCTCCCAGGGACTACTAGCATCTTCCTGGCCACCCTGGGAGCTGTGCTGGGACGAAGTGACGGGAGTGGGGGGTGGGGACGAGAACACAAGCCGAAGGACAGCCAAGGGCCAGGATGCCCTTGGATTCTGAAACGCCAGTGTTGACAACGGCCCGATGCCCAAGGACTGAGTGGTAATTACTGTA
This sequence comes from Nasua narica, assembly GCA_028533885.1. Classification (NCBI taxonomy): domain Eukaryota; kingdom Metazoa; phylum Chordata; class Mammalia; order Carnivora; family Procyonidae; genus Nasua; species Nasua narica. Next base: position 28,595,029 of record CM052798.1, read on the forward strand.
AAAAGCAAAGAGCTGGACAGCACAGAGTGGAGATTCTGCCTCGGGCCTTCCTCTGTGTCCCCCTCTGTCGCAGTCACAGCACAGGCCTCAATGTCTGTGGGCATGGCCCTCAGTGGCCATCCGGCCCTCCCCCGTACTCACAAGGAAATGGAGGCCGGGCCGGGGCAGAGGCTCCCAGAGGTCATGGAGACTTGGTGTGCAGTGAGCACTAGAGGCCTGAGCTCCCCTGTGGTCATCTCTAGGCACACAGGGATCCAGCCAGGATCTGGGGACCCAGGACAACTCGGCCTCAGCCCCTGCTCTGGGGACAGGCCAGTGCCGAGAGAGGCCAGGTGCCCCGGGACAGTGACTCGGGGTGCCCTAGCTGTGCCTGTGGAGATGGGCTGGGAAGGCTATACGAGCGGCGAGCCTGCACTGTCCTCACAAGGCCCAGTGGAGCGGCACCAGCTGTGGGGGCGCGCGGGGGGCTTCACAGACGACAGGGGTGGCCAAGGGTGGCACCAGGCCTCTCTGACTCCTCACTTTGTCCCTCTAATGTCCTCTCAACATGCTACAATGGCCACCGGGGGAATGCCCCCCGTAGGTCTCTCCCCACTTCCCCAGGCTCACCCCACCCCTGATCTCCGGGGGCCGCCTGCATCCGGCCCCCGGCCGCTCGCCCTCACCGTAGCAGGGCACACGGCTCTCTGCGGCTGCCGGGCTCGCCCCACGCCTCCCCCAGCTCACACTCCGCCCCTGGCCCACGTGCCTCCGGGCCTCGCAGCTGGCCGAGATGGAGTTCTCCTGCCACCTGCTCCGAGCTCTCCTCTCCGTGTCCCAGCTACCACACCGCGGCTGCCACACCACCCTCCCTCGTTCCCTTCGCAGACAGGGAGTTGGGCTGCGCCCGCCAGGCCCACTGCGGCTTTCTGTGGCTCCCATGTGCTGCCCGCAGGGGACGTGAACAGCGCCTCCGGCCGCAGAGACTGTGGAATCAGAATTAAGGCTCCGCCACGCGTGCCAGCCGCGTGGCCTTGGCCAGCCAGTGAACCTCTCTGGGCTTTAGTCTCTTGTTGCAAAATGGAGCAGTGACACCTCCCTCACAGGTCGAATTAACGAGCTGGCTGGCGCGTGCAGGGCACGGCCTTTGGCCCGGGGAAGGCGAAGGATAAACATCTGTTCCGCGAACGTACGAAGAGCAGGTTCTTGGCAGATGCTGCCAGCCATCCCCCCCCCGCGCTCGCGCTCGGGGCTGCTGTGGGACACAGCCGGCGGCCCCTGAACACTTCGACGACCGACCACCTCTTGCCACTGAAGGGTGCTCAGGAGGGGGTAGTGGGCTGTGTCTGGGACTCAGAAAGCCTCCTCGGGCAAGCGCGGGGAGGGCAGCCTGGGAAGGGGGAGGCAGAAAGCAAGGGGCGAGGAGGAGGCAGGGGTGATGCTTCACCGGAGAAGAGAGGGGGGCCGGAGGGTGGTGGGCGGGGGTGGGGTGCGCAGCAGGGAGCCGAGCGAGAGACACCTAGGAACAGAAGCCCTGGCGTCTGGTCCCCCTGGACTGGGAGGGGGATGGAGAGCGGGGAGGAGACTAGAGGATAATACCCACTGACCAGGTGTCTGCTGATGTCACCGGCTGAGACCGAGAGGAAAAGCCACTCGAGGGCTGTGGCCAGTAACAACGATGAAATGATGCGACTGCTTTTTGGAGTGTTACGAGGGTGTTTATAGGGCATTGGCGACAAGTTATCATGGGGACAGTATTTGTGACACCAAATGCATCCCTTTTCCATCCTTTCCCAGGATACGGCCCCACCACCCTGCTCCAGCAGCCCTTGGAAATCACCCTTGGAAATCAGCCCTTGGAAATCGGGACCTCTTCCAAGCATCCTAGGTCCCTGACACACTTAAACCTCTGCAAGCCCTTTGCAGAAAGTGCTACCGTTGTCTCCATGTGACAGATCGGAACCCTGAGGCCCAGAGGGTGACGCCATTTTGCCCAGAAGTTATTGATGAAGCGGAAACGGAGGTAGTCACCCATCATTTCTATCAAACAGCTACTGCCCAAGAGCTGCTCTCCCACTTTCAGGCACTTAGCGTGCGATGTGTAACTGCTGTGACTGCGGCCAGGATGCCGATGATGGTGGGGGGGTGGGGGAGAAGACAGAGTCGAGGGGATGGGGCTGAGGATTTGGTTCTCTAATGTGTTGAACCCATCTGGCCATGTGGGGAGGAGGGGGTGGGCGTCCCCTCACTGCGAGGAAGCTGAGCGGTGGCGGGGAGGGAGCTTGTGGCCCCGGATGATGCTGAGCCCAGGTCCCACGGGCCAGCCTCCTCTGCCTCACTGGCCACTGGAAAGCAGAACCTCCCAGCCCGACTCAAGCCCCTGCCCCCAACGAGCGACCCGCCACCACTGCCCTCCTCTTACCGAGGGCTGGCGGGCTGGGGCTGTCTTTCCAACCCCGTAATTTGGGACCCAGGCATGGCCAGAGGACCGAACCCATCTCTCCTCCTCCAGCGCTAGGAGAGCTCCACGGATGGAGGAAGTCTGTGTGCTCCCCGCCACCCACCTGCCATCCAAATTCACCGCCAGACAAAGCCTTCTCTTTGTCTGGGCGCCTCCCTCTCTCCCTGCCATTCAAGCACTGAGAGATTTCATTTCCAGTAAGTGGAGGCTGGAGAGAGAAGCAAGCAAGCGCGGGGGGGAGGGGGGGACGGGGGGGGGGACATAGAAGGGAGCGGGGGAGGTGGGTAGAAGGCAACAGCCCTGAATCAGGGCCAAGACTTAGCCCCATTGTCCAAGTGACAACTCATTAAAACAATGATTTGTCGGCTGTGCGGGGGAGACAGCTGCCTCCGAAGAGCCACCTTTCCTGTTCAGTGAGGCAGCAGTGGCAGCCAGTGCCCGCCCCGCATGTCTGGGAGGCCCCGGTTTTCACAACAGCCCTTGCGGCTCCCACTTAGGGGGCGATCCAGGCGTTCCAAAGCTCTGAGGCCACCAAGCTTCGAAGCAAGCGGTGCCCAGGCTTAACGTCTCCATAGCCGCCGTTTTGTGGAAACAGACAAGAGTCTGCTCTCCATCCCCTGCTGGGTTCCCCCCCACCCCGGCCACCGCGGTGTCCCCAGAGCCCCTCCCTCCTATACAACCTCGGAGGATGCATCTCCTGTGGATGAGATGACGGGCCAGGCTCTGCTGGCAAAGAGCCAAGGCTCAGAAACCCCCGGAAGGGGTCGATGGGCCAAGCAGGGGTGGGGTCCTGGGGATGGCAAGGCTCCCTGGCTTCAGGAGGAGGGAGGTGGGACCATGGCTCACCCAGCTCCTTCTCCGCCAGAGAAGCAGGGCGACCCAGGGGACCCTGTTTCTCTGGACCTCGGCTCTCTCAGCTCCGAAAGAAGTGAGCTGAACCTCATCCCACCCTTCCGTGCCCCAGACACGCTGTGAGCATTTTCCTATGGGCACAGGCCGTGTTAGGAACTGGGGCGTGCATTTTTGGCTTCCTCCCAGCAAACATTCATTGACTCTGAGACCCCATGCTGGGGGCCCAGAGGGTAAGACGCAGGACTGGGGTGTCATATGGGCCTATGAGAAAGGTGAAGCCTGGAAGGAAGGGCTGAAGGACCAGAGGAATCCTGGCTCTTTCAACACTATGCTCTGCAGAGAGGCTGGTGTGGGGGCCGAGGAGGCCCTCTGCTCCCTGGGCTGACTCCCCCAGGCTCCGGCCACGAAGGGAGACCTTTCCTACCCTTCCCTTTATCCAGTGGGAAATGCGGCCCCTGGTTCCCACTCACCAGTGGGGGGAGGGAGGGGGGCGACTTAGGGGCGCAGACTCCGGGCTCTGACCGGCCTTGGTCTGAAGGCTGGCTAGGCCACCTACAAGTCAGGGAGCCTCACACAAGCTGCTTGATGTGTTCAGCCCGCTGTCCTCACCTGCCAAGTGGGGTGAGCAGTAACTACTGGTGGGGTTCTCGGGAGGACAGAGATACTGTCTGTGCGCAGCGTGGGGGGCCTAGGACGGCGCCTTGGCCTACGCGCCGGCCATCTCCACTGCATGCAAGGCACGCCGCAGCCCCATTTTTCTTGGGCGATCCTAGTATCTTTCATACCTCAGATGAGCCCCCAGTCTCTGCCATGAAGGGTCCCTGACTCTCCAAGCCTGGCACATCCGTGTCCCCAGATAGCCTGTGACATAGCCCATGTTGGCCTTTGTGTCCCAGGCTACAGCGGGCCCACTGAGTCACCTGTTGTCTCACTAGCCTCTGAGTACCTTAAAAATATCTTGTTTACAGCGGCTCCCTTGCTTTGGCTTCTCTGGTTTACAGACGAAGAAAGAGAGGCTCGGAGGAGACAGATGACTTGCCAAGGTCACGTGGCCAATTAAACAGAAGGTGGGGTGTGGAACTCAGCCCAGCCTTTCCGTATAACAAGTGCATTTTAATAAAGGGCCGGCCACACCTTAACCCAAATCCTCAGTGACCATGAGGACCTCAGGCTGCAAACAATACTGGGGAGGGAGATATTTTTGGAAAAGGAGCTTTTTAAGGGGAAATGGCTTACAGATTTTTGAGGTTCTGCGGTCCTAAGATATAGCAGAGATCTTTCGCCCGTCCTGGCATGTCCCTGAGGCCAGGCCCCGTGCTGGGGTCTCTCCCACCCCTGCTTTCTTTGGAGTTACTGTAATCCTGTAATGAAAGATCCGGGTCCGAGCCCATGTCTAGAAAGGACCGGAAATCTCAGGCATGTGATTTACCCATGGCCACAGCTGGTAACACAGAGACTCAAATTTAGCATCAGCCAGTTCTTGGGAGAGAAGATCCTCTTTCATCCTGCTTCGGTCCTGGCCTGGGTTTCCTCCTGCCAATGGAAGGATGACCGATTTGGAGCAGGCCTTCCCCAGGCCTTTGCCCCTCGAAGGAGGGACCAGGAAGGGTACACATTGCAGGTGGCGTGGGGCAGGAGAAGGGCCTTGCAACACTGTTACCGTGTCCCCGGAGACCCACAAATGCACTGCGTGGCCTCGCAGACCTCGGCCCAAGCATCAGGCACACAGAAATCACAGCCCTCAGGAATCACTCATGCCCCAAGTTCTCAGCCCAGGTGGGGACCCTGACATTGTACCAGGGGTACATGGTACATCTCAGAGCATCAAGTCTACTGGGAGACTTAAGAAAGAAAAAAAATTATTACAATTTTAAGACAAACATTGATAAAATCATGGAGAAGAACATAAAATTTGTGAGACTGTTTAGGGAGAAACACAAAACTCCCCAGAAATTCATGCAGCCCTCTCCGTGGGAAGGCTTGAGAAACACTAAGCTAGTCTAATCTTCACACAAAACGGAGAAAGAAACTGGAGCCTGTGACAGCAGGTGACCCGCTCACGGTCACACAGCCACACAGCTCCCGGCTCTTAGGTGAGGACCTCGAAGAGAAGCACCAAAAAGCCCAGGCTGAGACCGGCGGCTTTGTGGTCAGAGGCTCCTGGGTTCCAGTGAAGGTCCGCTGCCCACGCGCTGCCCGGCCGGGGTTGGTCAACTCACTTCCCTGTGCCTTGGTTTCCTTACCAATAAAATGGGCCAATCATCTTGGCAGAATGTGATCCAATGCCGTAAGCGTTCCTGGGCACATCGCCTGCCCCCTCTGTCCCTAGGCACAGTGTCGAGACCTGTGAGCACAAAACTCCCACATCAGCACTCACGCTCCCAAGAGGGTGGATTCCAACATCATTTCTCCATTTGCAGCGGACCTCGGGGCCATTAAACCGCAACACTTCACACGGTTCCCCAAACACACTGTCCGTATGGCGATATTGCACTTGGAATGATCTCCTCGCCACCGGAAGCCCAAATTCCCTCGGCTGCCCACTGCTCCTTATAGAGGAAACGGGGATGTCTGCAAACAGAACCCAAATAGCGGCCCCGTGGGGCAATACCCAAGGAGCCCTCCCTGCCCCTGCCCAGCCACAGCCAGCCGGGGCTTTCCGGGCAGCCTGGAGAGGGATTGCGACATCTGGAGCTGGAGATCACATGCACAGAGCAGCCAGCGGCAACCGGGAGCTCCAGGAAGCCAGGCAGTTTCAGAGAAGCCCTTGGAGCCAGGGGAGCACTTCGGCAGGAGCCAAGTGAGGTCAGAGAGGCTCTGCTGTCCTAGGGTGGCGGTGGCCCAGAGAGGGAGGCCTGGTCCCTGCGGGCCATTTGGAAGCAATCGTGTGACAGCACGATCCTAGTGACCGCCCACGGAGCGCTGGGCAGAGGGACTCTTCAGATGAGAACGCCGAGGCCGGGAGGTGAGTAACGCGCCCTCAGCAGACACCAGCTCACAAGAGAGTCGGGGTTCCCCCCACCCCATCTGCCTCCTCTTGGAAGGAAGTCTGAGCTCTTTATACCTTCCCCCACCCTACCCAACTGCACCCAAAGCCGCCCGATATTTACGAAGCACTTCTCAACCACAGACTCGCAATATCCCCTCATATGCTCACAGGTGACCCTGGAGAGGCGGACAGGCCGATCACGCCCATTCTACAGATGAGAAACACTGAGGAGGTTCTCAGAGATCATGGGACATGCTTCAGGCCAAGGTCAAGTCCAGGGTCTCACGTCCACCTCCTCAGGTTGCTTCAGACAAGGGAGCAGTGGCAATGACACAGTGGCAGCAACAGAGCATTCCCCCATGACCGCAGCTCGAATGCTTCCAGAGTGTTCTCACAGCACCGCCCCCCCAGCCTGCAGTTGTCGACAGTCTTTCCCCTCCCAAACCACGGCGTAACCCCACCCTCATTCTAGAGATGACAAAAGGGGACCAGGGCATTAACATAGTTCGCCTAAGGTCATACAGCTAAGAAGCGGCAGGTCCATGACTCAAACCAAGGTCCTCCCCTTCCCCCGGGCTCTGTCCATCGACTCACACAGCCAGCCGGTGGACGGGGTGAAGACAGGCGCCCCAGGATACTGCAGCCCTCGCCTCCAAGGCCATCCAGAAAGCAGCGACTGCAAGAGCTATGGAGATGAGCAGCCGGGGAGCCGAGGGGTGCACCCGGGGGGCAGACTTTGGGGAGTTCAGCAAGGTTCTGGAACGACACTGTCCACTCCTCTCTCCAGTCCTGGCAGGGAGAGCCCATGATGGCATGTTTGGATGCAAACCGTGGTGGAGAAGAGGGAGAAAACACACACGTAGCCTGGTTCTGAGGGAAGCGTTCTTTTTATTCGTTTGTTGCTTCTACAAAGATTAATAAACACGCCCTCGTCACACTTGGCCTGGGCCAGAGCACTTGCATTCCCTCCTTCATTGATTGCTACACCCAACACTCGGGAAGCCCACACTCCGTGCCCAACGCCACCAGATGCCGAGCAGGCAGATGGGCAGAAGGAACCGGGACCTGAGCACTGCAGGAGGAGTCCACAGTCCTGGGCATCAGCCCTGGCTAGGCCATTGGTTCCCAGTTGTGTGAGCAGGTAAACTATGTGGCCTCAGGGGCCCTGGTCTCTGCATCTCTGAGGCTTCTGGTGGGTCCACGTTCAGAGGTCACGTGTCATGACCGTGGTGTGACTCGAAGAAGCACCCTTGCTGAGACAGCCAGGTCCACGGGAAAGCGGAAGGCAGTGAGAGCAGCTGGGGAAGGCTCAGTCCCCTTGCACCTGCCTGGCCAGAGGCTGGCTCTTTTTCTGCTCTCATCAGACTCACTCAACCAGGGAGGGGAGGGAAGAGAGGAGCCAGTTCTTGGGCACCTACCCCGTGCCAGCCCTGGCCAAGAATGTCACATACGGTTTCGTGTCTAATTTCTAAGATAACCCCGTGAGACAAAAACCGAGGCTTGGAGAGGCAAAGTGGCCTGCCCCAGACCACACAGCTAGGACAGGGAGGGGCTGCAGTAGGGATGAAGCCCGTAACAAAAGCAAGCGAGCCATCTCTTGCCTTTCCCTCTCCCTTGTCCCCTGAGCATCCTCCCCGCCTTCCCCACAGCTAAGATGTGGTAGACAGACGTGGAGGTGGAGGACAGTGGAACAACCAGAGGCAGGAGAAGGGGAACCCACCCGTTTCCCCACCCCTGCATTCTCCAGCAGATTCTGGGACCCGAGCTATCTTTCCACGGAGGGGCTTTGCCCACTCCACACCCTCAACCCACCCCCATGCTCCTACCCACCCTCGCCTCAGTGACTAACAGGCCCCACTGCTGACCAAGCCGCCCTCCCTGGGCTCTCCAGCGGAAACAAACCCGGGCTCCTTCCTGTGTAATCCTCCCTCCCGTCTCCTTGACCTGGGGTCTCTTGCCAAACCCCTCGTGGCACCTCAAGAGAACCCGCAACAAAAGTGAGTCACACTGAGGCTACAGTCGCTCAGAACTACTTTCCTGTGTATGCTGGGGGAGGAGACGGGGCTGTAGAAATGACAGCCCTGGTTTTGATTTCCAGCTCAGCTGCTGACTGTGTTGCTCTGCCTTCCTGACTTGTCAAGTGAAAAGTAAAAGCCATAATGTCTGTTGAATGCCAGACATATCATAGGTGTTCAACTAGCTAAGATGTACCATGAGGACTGAGGATTTGGGCATTTGTTTACGGTGGTGGGCAAAAAAATGACAGAAAATCCTACTCTTATTCTTGACCTGATTTGAGTAATGATAAGCAAATGCTTCCTAGAATTGACCTTGACTGGTAATTTACCCCTTAATTCTATACCTTCTTAATTTGGTCCCTGAATATATCTGACCAGAAGTTCCATGTAGGGCACCAAACTTTATTTGTCCAGGCAGCCATCCATCCATCCATCCACCCATCCATCCATCCCTCATCCATCCAACGTTTGAATACCCACTATAGACCAAACAAGTGGGGGCTCTAAACGTCAATGTCAACGTTCCACATACCCCACTGCTGTCTGCTTGGACCCACACCGCAGACAACCAATAGTTACTTTTCCACTGGTTGGATATGGAGAGAGAAAGAGGTCTGCCCTCTGCGAAAGAGTGGTTTTCACATCACAGCAGAGGGTTTCACTTAAGGCTGTATCACTTATGTGTGCACACACATACTGCCCTCCCTATTTTTTTTTTTTTAGATTTTTATTTTATTTATTTGACAGAGAGAGAGAGAGAGATCACAAGTATGCAGAGAGGCCGGCAGAGAGAGAGGGGGAAGCAGGCTCCCCGCCGAGCAGAGAGCCCGATGCGGGGCTCGATCCCAGGACCCCGAGACCACGACCCGAGCCAAAGGCAGAGGCCCAACCCACTGAGCCACCCAGGCACCCCTGCCCTCCCCATTTTAATGGTGTGTCCAGACTGCTTGTGTGCAAAGCACTGGAGGGAAGGTGGGGGCCCTGCAGTTGATTCTCGTTATGCTCTCTTTTCTCCTTGTTGGGTCAGTAGGATGTTCTACACAGAGGAAACATTTCCTCTCTCTATCATATCATCTTGATTTATTTTCAGCACAGCATCTCTAGCTGCCTAGAGTTCCCAGTTACTGTGTTTGCTTGAAAGACTGCAGGGTAGAAGAATGAAGATCCAGGCTTATCAGAGTCCCTAAAGCCAGGCTCCTGGGATTCAAATCCATCACTCCAACTGTGTGACCTTGACGAAGTTGCCGAACAGCTCTGTGGCTCAACTTCACTATTGTAAAACGGGGATTCATAGCAGAACCAATTTCATGAGTTGTTATGAGGATTAAATGACATCATGGCAGGTTTCTAATGGGGAAGGCAGTACCACATCCTGATGGGGCATTTTTAACCATAAGCGGATATTTGGGGGTGTGCCAGCGACTGGGAAAGGCCACGGGGATGGGTCCCACTAATAGTAGGGTGCAGGAACCAGAGATACTAAATCTTGCAACATGCCATACATCCTGCCCCTCAAAATGCACCCCTACACAGGAACTCTGCATGAGAAGTGCCTCATCAGGGCCTGGCCCCTGGGGATATCCACCTTATGTGAGCTGTGACTTGTTTACTGTCCTTGGCCACATGAGCTCCATAAGAGCAGAGAAGGACCTTGCCTGTCTTGTTCAGTGCCACCCAATCTCCAGCACCTAGGACAGGGCCCAACATATGGCAGGCCCTGGATGAATGAACCAATGAATGAATCAATGGTATGTGTTGAGTCCATGATTGGTGAGTAGGCGTTTCGTGAAACACATCAATTTCAATTACAAGCAGTGTTTTCTGAGCAGCTCCATACCACAGGATAAGGGAAGAGGCTACGGGAACAGCTGCCCTTTCTGCATTTCCAGTTCCATCCTTCCTGAGCCTGCTGGAGAGGACCTCTGGGGGCTCACAGCTGCCCTTAACTGGTAATACCATCTACTCATAAAGGCTTTTGTCTTCTTCCCTACCAGAACGTGAGGCTCCCTCTGTTCCTGGAAAAAGGGGGCTCTGGCCCTCAGCAGAGCGTGGCAGATACCTGAATGCCTTCCTCCACCCGTCTTTGCATGTATGCAATCAGGCACCTTCACGTGAATGGGGACATAGTTGATCAAGCTGAGTGTTTGGGAAATGAAAGGGGAAAAAGGTGAAGGGAGGGACTTCCTGAATGTTCCAAGCAAGAATGGATCAACCAGAAAACTCTGTTCCAACTCTTATCAAACATTTTCCTATCTTCGGTCTCCTCTTCTCCTTGGTAACACACAGAATCCTTCTGGCTCATAGGCCAGCCAGACTTTTGAGATTATATCGCTTTGCTAAGTGCCTACTGCATGCAGGGGAAGAATGAATCAGGCCAGGTCCCTGATACTGGGGGCTCCAGTCTTTGGGGAGATAGCCATGTACCAAGTAAGCCCATGATCTTGGTATGCTGGCCAGAAGGGGAGGCTGCAGAAACTTCAGGAGACTATGTCAAATATAGCTGAGTTCCTGACACTTTTCAGAAGCTGTTTTGGTTAAATACCCAAAAGGAGCTTATGTTCTTGAATTTAGCTGAGTTTTCCTGTTTGTTTGATCTTTTGTTTGTTTGTTTTCTTGCAAATTCTGTTGAAAAGATGGTATTGGTCAGTAAGATTCTGGTTAAGCCTGGTTTCATCTGGCGTGTTCCTTCAAGGAGTGAAGAGAAGTGGAGTTTACGTTCTGACACATATGCATCTAACCTGTCAGGTGATGCCAAGTACTGACGCAAGCCAAGCTTCATTGAAAGATGACGGGGTGAAAGGCAGGTGCAGGGGGGAGGGGTCTCCCTGATCGGGTGCCATGAGAGCAGAAGCCTGAGGGAAGCAAATGAGCCAGCAGTGTGGCTCTCAGAAGAGCTTCAACATCAGCTTCAACATCTCATGAATCATGGTTCTGGAAGGTGCTGGGCTCTGGACGAAAGCTGGGGCCCCAGCACCACCAAAGGAGGAAAATGCTCTCTTTTCCTTAGTTTCTCCTCTCCATGGACTTCCACCCAAATGACCCAGAGACAGAGATTTCCTTTGATCCTCTCATAACCTCATGGGTTAAAAAACTCTTCCGTGAGTCTGACTTAAGTCTGTCATGAGACAATCCAGCCTATCTCCATACTCCCCCGAACTGACGAAGTGAAGCGCAGGGGGATGCCATCCTCTGGATATTACCGTGGTGAAGTTCTCGAACTTTTCCACTAAAGCAACCACGAGGGGGGAGGACACTGAAAGTTCTCCCTCAGGGAGGTCCAGTGACATCACCCCACAAGCCCAAATGCCTTAATCTCTTGTTGTGTCTTTAAAAGTCATGCCCATGTAAAATTCTACTCCGCCGTGAATCTATCCACGGGATAAAATACACATATTTCACTTCTTCAGTTGGAAGACGAGTCAAACCTACGCTGTACGGGGCTTGACTCGTCTTCTGGCCCTCTACAGCCCTCTTCTGTAGGGGGCTTCTGGCCTCTACACGGACACGGATACACATTCGAGAAGCAGAGAGCAGAAGAAACCCCCAGCCTGGGGTTCCAATCACAGCCAGTTGTGGACACGCCATGTGTCTTTCCTCAAACACAGAGAAGGGTCACTGTGGCCCTTGGTCCCACCGTGCTGGACAGCTCAGGTCTCGGAAGACCCCAGCGAAGGGCAGGATGATGCGGGTAGCTAAAAGCCTGAACTGGACTGGGTGTGCAGGCGTGGGGATATGGGAAGAACATTCTGGCCAGAGACTCTCCCCTCTTCACTGGAAGGAAAACAGCAAACTCCCCGAGAAGGAGGATGTGGTGTCTGTGTCACAGGCCTCCTAGCCAGGGTTTTAACAAGCGCCAGTAGCTTCTAGGGTCGTAGGTGCCTTGGGTGCCGGTGTGTGGCACATAATAATTCTCAGTCAATATCTGATTGGATGCACAAAAGAATGAATAGTGACTAAACGGTTGGATAAGTCACCGAGAACTAGTGAACGCCCCCCGCCTAGAGGATTCTAAGGCCCCTTCTGGCCCTAAATAGCATATTTGAGGCGGCTACACCACCCATTCTGTTCCCATTCTAAATAAGTCACTTGCCGCAATGCCTGCTGGCTCCACAGTTTCTCTCTGTGGCGAGTGCAGTAAAAAGAGCCATAGATTATAAACCACTAATTGCATTTAGACCAAAATTATCTCCCATAAAAACAACAGTCATAATGAGTACCAAATGCCTAGGCCTCAGCTAATCACCTCACATCCATTATCCATTTACTTCACACGCCAACTTTCCATCAACCCTGTATTCAGATTAGAAACCAGGGACTTCGCATGATGACATATTTGCTAAGGAAATGGCCCCAGGACAGTGGCTCTGAAGTCCTCACTCTGTTCTCTGATGGGCTGTGGGAGGCGAGGGCAATGGGACTCGCTCCACTTCCCATCCCAACCTCCCTGTCCCACTCCTCCCAATAAAGAGTCGGAAGGACTTAGTGTTATGAATGCCTGTGTACATGGTGATGGGTCCCAACTGGTCTGTGGGAGCTCTGGACACAGGGCGTCTGTCCCGAGGTTGCTGTGACTCACGAATGGTCTGTGGTGGGGAGCTACCTCCCATGGGGGTGATGGCACTTAGCTATGACAACTCAGCCAGATCGGCAGCAGACAGTGTCCCCTTGTCGGAGCGAGCCAGTCTGACCCCCAGAGCCAGCACTGTGTCTCAGAGCCTGGCACTCACGGTCTGAGTACAGAGAGGGCTGGATGTGTCCCCATCCAGTGGCCAGTCCCCACTAACAGCTGATGGAGGCAGAGTGTTTATACACAGACCCTCAGACCAAAGGATGAGAAAGTCCGACAAGGCCAGCACACACGAGTCAGGGGAGTTAGGGGTCAAGGAGCACGCTAAACACTAAATTACGCCTCGACTCTACAAAATGGGCATGATGACCCCCATTTTACAGATGAGGAAACTGAGGACTGCAGCCTGTCAGCGGCCGCAACAGGACGGGAGCTCTGATTTGAAGGTCTGTCTGATTTGAAGGTCCAACGCTTGCCATGGAAGAAGAGAAGGGAAGGGGCTATGAGAAGTAGCTAGACTGTGGTGTGCAGACCGCAGGGTCAGGAAGAGGAAATGGGAGGAGGAGAAAGATGGGGGAGCTCTTCTCCCACTCCTGAGCGGCCAGCCCTGCTCATGAGAACCAGGGCCAAAGAAGGGGCAGGGGGCCCGGGCCAGCAAGACTTCCGATCCTGAGCACACGCTGGGCCAGTCAGAGCCGAGAGGCACCGAGGCAGGGCACCCCCACCGCCGGACCTGGGGGTTACAACCAGCCTTCACGGAGCGCCAGGTTGGTTCCAGGTGCCCAGAACGTGGTCTGACAGCTGCCCAGCTCCAAGGCTGGTGGCAACCCACCCACATTTTTGGCAGGAGGATGAGGAAGGCATGGATGGTTTTTTTCTGATTATAAAGATAGCACTTATCGTGAATATTTCAGTAAGCATAAAAAGAAAGTAAATTTCCATTGCTTATACGTGTTGTCCTTCCTAGCAGACCCTTTTCTATGCACATAAACAATTTGGTTTTATATTATATGTCTATTAGATGTGCAACATTTTTCATTTATCCATATACTATCAGTGCCTTTTCGAGTCATTGAACGTCCACATATGTCACCGCCTTTAATAGCCACATTGTACTGCACGGTGTAGATTGACCACATTTTATACAGACCATCCTTTACTGATAGACCAGTTGGTGAAACAGGAAACAATGCTGGAGTGAACATCTTTAAGATGGTATCTTTTTTTTTAAAGATTTATTTATTTATTTTAGAGATCGAGAGTGTGAGTGGGGACAGGGGCAGAGAGAAAGAGAAGGAGTCCTCCAAGTGGATGCCCCACTGAATGCGGACCCTGATGTGGGGCTTGATCCCAGGACCCTGAGATCATGATCTGAGCTGAAATCAAGGGCCAACCACTTAACCAACTGAGTCACCCAGGTGCCCCTAGGATGGTATCTTTCTAAGGGCCAACTAAGAACATGGACCAAAAGTCTTAACAAGGTACCATTTCCTCTGTCACAGTGATTCTACCCAGAAGCATGTGCTCGTCTTAAGGAAGTAATCAGATGAAAGAAGGCCACTGGTGAGGAGGACACAGAGGAGGCGGAGGACCCGGAGGACTGGGCATGTTATCAACACAGAGACTAAGGCAACGATGGAAGGATGCTCCATTGTCAAGGTTGGGGACAAGGCAGGAACGTGGCCTCTATGCATGTATTATTTATCTTTCTGTCCCGAGTGCCTGGCATGGAGTTGGCTAAATGCAGAAGGAAGGGTGAGTTGAGATTGGTCTCAAACGCAAGGTGGGAATTGAGTTAGAAGTCAGAATCTTTGCAAAAGCTGGCTGGAAACTAGGACCCCAGTATACTATCCTTACATTCCTCTGGGGAGGCCAAGAGGCTCTCAGTTTCAGGGAGAGCAATGAAGTCACCAGGGGCCAGGCAGGTGACCAGAGGCCCTGGCCTTATGGAAAAACAACACCCTAAAGCTGAATGTATCTTTGCTTTGTCCCTGATCATGACCATTCCCCCTCTCTCTGCCTCATTCTTGCAGCTGTTGAAGGGGAAACCACCCCCCCCCCCGCAAAAAAACAATCAGGCAGGTAACGTTCGAATATAAACTTTAACATCAGCAGGAGCAGCCGCCCCACGGCATCTGTGATAAAGATAGTTAACATTTACCGAGCATTTGCTACCTGCCAGTTTCTATCCTAAGTGCTTCAGTTATGTTAATCTTCATACTAGCTCTATGGCATTGATGCTGTCACAATTGCCACCATATGACAGAGATACGAAGCAGAAAGGTGGTCATGCAGCTCGTCCCATGGCTGGCCTCCTACATTGTTGGAGTCCAGTAGCTTCCTACCAAGCCAGGGCTCCTGATCCAAATGCCACATGGCCTCTGCCCCTACCTGCTGGGTCCTTCGAGCTGCTGGTTTAGCCTCTCTGAGACTTGTGTATCCTTATCTGTAAAATGGGGAGCCTGCCTGCCGAGGACCCTCTGGAGCCTCAAACACATGGGGCATCTGAGAGCCTGCCACCCAGACCCCAGCCCAGCTCAAGAGCATGGTGGTTCTTCTCTTAGCAGAGAACGCAAGACAGGAGGAATCCACGAGGGCTGATGCTGTCTACAAGGTGATGTGCCCTTCTGTTCCCTACTCAGGCCACGGGGAGAGGGACGTGTGTTTCTTTTCAGCCACAACATGGACTCCTTCCTACCTCCCATCAAGTTCTAGACAGTGAATGTCACCCACTGGAAAATGTGTGTGTAAAAAGAGGTTTGTTGAAATGTGTGACTTCCCATTTGGCCCTCTCAGGCATGCTGGGTCACCTCTGTCATCCATAGATGGCTATGGACCCAACCCCTATCTGAGCCCTTCCCTCTTCCACCTGGCGTGTTGCAGCAAAGGTGAAAACCCAGAGAAGGATGCTGACCTGAGGGTTACAGGTTTCTTCTGGGCTCTGGTGGCTTTCTGAACTCTATGAAATCTTGTGACACAGCATGTGTGTCTGTGTGTGTGTGTGAGAGAGACAGAGAGAGAGAGAGAGACAAATTAGAATGATTTCGAAGAGAGTACCTATAGCTTTCAATGCAATGTGACGATGCAGTGATTTCCCCCATGGAATATCGTTACAGAAGTCAGTAGGAGGGCGCCTGGGGGGCTCAGTCAGTTAAGCTCTGGTCGTGATCCCAGGGTCCTAGGATCAAGTCACACATCGGGCTCCCTGCTCAGTGGGGAGTCTGCTTCTCCCTCTGCCCCTCCTCCCTGCTTGTGATCTCTCTCTCTCTCTCTCTCCCCCTCTCTTTCAGATAAATAAATTAAAAAAAAAATCTTAAGTTAAGCAGAGAAAGTCAGTTATCATATGGTTTCACTTACGTGCAGAGCATAAGGGAAAACATGGAGGACACCGGGAGAAGGAAAGGAAGGGTGAATGGGGGGACATCGGAGGGGGAAATGAACCATGAGAAACTGTGGACTCTGAGAAACAAACAAAGGGTTTTGGAGGGTAGGGGGTGGGGGGCTGGGTGAGCCTGGTGGTGGGTATTGAGGAGGGCACAGATTGCATGGAGCACTGGGTGTGGTGCATGAACAATGAATTTTGGAACACTGACAAAATAAAATAAAATTATTTTTTAAAAAAAAAGCTAAACCAAGAAACTGATATAAAAATAAATAAATAAATAAACAAACAAATAAATAAATAAATAAATCTTTTTTAAAAATTGATAGATAGAAGTCACTCACGTGCTCTCAGGGATGGAATGGCCCCGGTGGGGAACAGAGCCCACCTTTGGCCCATGCAGCCCTAACCCACTTTGTCTTCATTAGCTACGTGATCTTGGCCAAGGCATCTCATCTCTCTGGCTCCTGTTCCCCAGCTACAAAATGAAGAAGTTGTGAGTGGCTTTCAGCCTGTGCCTACGGGGCTCCGGAGGGCACAGGAAAGTGTGTCGGCTGGGGACTGGGTGAGGGCGACACTTCCGTCCAACCAGAGCAGCTTTGACTCTCATAGAACCTACAAGAGGTCTTCTTTAAGTCAATGTCTCTGTAGTTTAACACCAAAATTAAAACAAAGCCTTGGCAGAGCTGATTGCTCAAGTCTTTTCTAGCGTAGAGTCTGGGCTCTGGCCCGCACCAAGGTGCTCTGGCTTGGCTTTAATCCTTGGAGGTGGCCGAGACTTCCCGTTAGAGCCGGGTGTCTGGGCAGATACCGTCCTTGCCATTTACTAAGCACCACGACTTTAAGTAGGTTGCCTAAAGCCTCCTGCTCCCCCATCTATAAACTACACAGACCTACCTCATGAGATCACCGCCATCATTAGACAAACTAATACAAGAAATAACAAGTGCTGGTGAGGATGCAGAAAAAAGGGAACCCTCCTGCACATTCCTGGGATGGTAACTAAGCTGGTGCAACCACTATGGAAAACAGTATGGAGCTCCCTCAAAAAACTAAAAATAGAACTACCCTATAATCCTGTGATTCTACTCTTGCATATTTATCGGCAAAAAGTGAAAGCACTAACTCAAAAAGATCTATGCACCCTGATGCTTGGTGCAGTCTTATTTACAATAACCAAGACATGGAAACAACTGTCCATCCGGGGATGAATGGATAAAGATGTAGGGATATATTTATATGGTGAAATACTATTTGGCCATTTAAAAAGGACATGTTGCTATTTCAGTGATATGGCTGGACCTTGAAAGCATTGTGGGAAGTGAAATAAGTCAGACAGAGAAAGGCAAATACCATATGATCTCACTTATATGTGAAATCTAAACAAAATAAAACACTGAACTCATAGATAATGGAGAACAGACTGGTGGTTACCAGAGGCAGATGTTGGACAAACTGGGTGAAGGTGGTCAAAAGGTACAAACTTCTAGTTATAACACAAATACGTCCTAGGTATGTAATGTACAGCATAATGACTGTAGTTAATAATACCATGTTGCGTATCTGAAAGTTGTTAAGAGGATAGATCTTAAGATCTCATAGATCTCAACAGATCTCGTCACAAGAAAAAAACATGGCAGCCATATGCGGTGACAAATGTCAAAAGAACAAATGTCTGGAGTCCAAAATTCCATGACTCGACTCTCTAAGTGAGCATCACTCACCATATTAGTCCAGTGCTTTGCAAGCTTAAATTTGCACACGAGTCACCAGGAACTTTATTAAAATACAGAATCTGATTCGGCAGGTCTCAGACGGCACGGGGTCTCCACATTCCTAGGCTCCCAGATGAGACCAGTGCTACTAGGCTGCGGCCATACTTTGAGTAGCAAGACTTGGGTTCCTCGTGGGTCACAGTCTTTTGGGTGCAGACTTTCTATCTGCAGTTCACAATCTGCTCAGGATCCTGGGGAGACTGACTGCTATTTATCAGCCATGGGGCTACCAAGCCCTGAGCACTGTTGTGCCGGGTTCTCAGGAACTGACACAGGAGTCAGTGTGAAACCCTGAGCTTATGTCTGGGCTCTAGCCCGAGATGAGGCTGGGCAAGTCCCGCAGCCTCTCTGGGGCTCAGCGCCTTCGTTTGTAAAGTGAGTTCAGCAACACCCTCCATGCCAGCTCTCAGAACAGCCGCAGGGGTGAAAAGTGACAACCGATGGGACCTTCCAGGGGTGAGGGGCTGTGATTAACTGGGGGGCTCCACGGCCAAGTTCTCCTCTTCCCCCGGCCCAAGTCTTCCTCCGAGGGAAACTGACAAGCACTGTTGTTTGCATAATGGCCGGTAAGGGGCCAGGAGAGGAAGTAAGGTCGCTAAATTTAGCAGGTGCTTACGCCCCCTCACCCAAGGCTCAGCCCACGCATTTCACCATGAGTAGGTGCCTTTCTATATTTAACTTCAGCCTGCGCCTTCCACTTGAGCTCTGACTCTGAAAACCCCAGGAGGATGTGGTGAGGAGGGAAGGGAAGTTCACAAAATGTGATCAGGGGCTGACATCACGTGAAGTACCATCTGCGCCTTCAGGTGCGTGTTCTTCCTGGAAGAACCAGAAAGGTTCTTCAGCTTCTCCCCCTTCCTCCCTCCGGGAGTGTAAGACTCATCTAGCCAAAGGGTGGCCAGAGATCACACTGCCCTTCGGAACAAGAGCGCTGCGTAAGGGGTCGGCGGACTGCTGTCACAAAAGGCAGGGGATGTCAGAGGACCTTCACGCGCCAGGCCCGGCGCTAGGCCCATTCCCACAGGTGATCCAGTTCAACCCACGTGGCAGCATGGCTCCACCACTTCATACTCAGGCTATGGGCAAAGGGAGGTGCTAAAAGCCTGAGAGAGTAGAGCAGCCAGGCCGCTTGCCAGGTCCCTGTCCTGAGTCCACACTACACCCCTCTTGTCCCTCTATCTCCCATACAGCAGGCTGTCAGGGGCCCCAGGGGTCAAGTCTCACCCCCGTCATCAGTCAGGGGAGTCATCTCGAGTTAGTCACTCCTCTTCTTGGGGTCTCAGTTCCTCGACTGCAAAACAAACCTCCTGGTCTGGGTCTGTCTCATTGACTTCTGGATGACTTCAGAGTCTGACGGTCAGGGGAAGTGACGGTAAGTCCTGGGATAAGCCCCCAACTTTCAAGCCCTGGGGTGACCTCTGCCCTTTGCTTATGTGCTAGTCAGCAGACGTGAGTCTGATGCAGGGCCCGCGGCGTGCCACTCACCTCTCCTCCTCCTCCTCCTGGGGAACTTTCATGGACGTCCTCTATGCTGAGCAGCCCAACACGCCCTAAAGGGACTGAGATGAAATGCGGTCCCCACACCGGAGTCCCCCTCCAAATCAGGGTGAAGGCCGCAGGAAAGATTGCGGTGTCGCGATGTGGTCTGGTGTGGTCACAGAGGGCACGCGGGAAAGCTGGGGCCCAACCCAGCCTAAAGGGGTTGGGAAAAGAACCAGTAGGAAGAAGACAAAATAAACACCCATCATCTAGGCCAGCAGTTCTCAAAGTGTGGTTCCTGCATAAGCATCATCTGGGAACTTGTTAAAAATGCACATCTGGGGTCCCTACCATCCCAGACCTACTGACGTGGCAGGGTGTGTGTGTGTGTGTGTGTGTGTGTGTGTGTTAACAGGCCCTGCGGGTGATCTGGAGACTCTCTGAGTTTGAGAGCCATCGGTTTGGGGGGTGGGGAGCAGGGAGGTTTGGAAAAGTTCAAGTTCAAAACCTTGAACTGTTGGCTCTCTAGGTCCTATTCAGAGCTTGGCTGGGAAAAGTAATAGTTTAGGGAAGTGGTCTAAAACATATATCCTCCATCCTCTCCACTAGACGGCCTAAATGCCCCCTTTACAGGGGGCTGTGTGAGACTTCTGGAAAGCTCTACACCTCGACATCTAGCCCCCTCACTGGTGCTTACGTATCTGAGCTCTGGCCTGGGCTGTGATCGAGAACGGTGACAAGAAACATGCACAGGAAGGCCATGTCTTGACTGCTATAAAGGGTTGGTTTTGATCCAGTTACATAAAGCTCCTTCTGTAAAACTCACATTGAGAAGACAGTGGCAAGTAACAACTTGGCAAAGACTTACTAAAAATGACAACACCCAGTGTTGGAGAGTGTGTGGGACACACGCACACGTTTCTGGTAAGCCTGGAAATCAATACTGCCTTTCTGGAGGGATAACTGTCGAAAACTTTGAAAGATGTACATCCCCCTGACCCAGCCACTCAATTTTAGAAATTAATCCTAAGGAGACAATCATAACTTTGCTTGAGCATTTCACTCCAAGGATATTTACATGAGTATTGTTTGTTATGAAAATTGGAAACAACCTAAATATTTAAAATAAGGAGTTGATTGTGAGGTGACCATTCATTCATTCATTCATTCCCTCATTCACTCATCAGATATTTACTAAGTACTCACTATATGCCAGGCAGTGTATTAATCCTAGTGAGAGAACATTAGGTGAGTAAAGGAACAAAATCTTTGTTTTTCTAGGAGGGAAGTTAACAAATTAACTTTGTTCATTCTTCTTCTTTGTTAATTTCTAACAGTTAACAATAAAATTAAAGCTAACAATTAACAAAAAAGCCAGTACAATACACACAATGTGTCAGAGGCTGATGGGCACCATGAGGAAACAGGGCAGTGAAGGCAATGCTGGGGTGGGTGTTCCAATTTGGAACAAGAGGAGGTGAGGGAGCCAGCTGGGTGGATGTCTGGGGACCCATGGCAGGCAGAAGGAACCATCTTTCAGACAGATGGAAACAGCAAAAGAGACCAAGGTCAGGGCACTTTCTGGGTGTGTTGGAGGAAGGGCAGGGATGCCATGGGGCTAAGGCAGAGACTGAGCAGCCATATGGGGATGTGGGCATGAGGACCACGGAAGCCACTCAGGAACTCTGGCTTTGCCTCTGGGTGAGAAGGGAGGATTTGGAGCATAGAAGAGACTCTGACTTGTACATCAGACAATGCTGTGGCTTCTGGCTTGAGAACAGATCCCAGGGGACCAGCAGAGAAGCCAGGACACTGTTAGAAAGCTATTTAGATAGTCCACACAAGAGACAGCAGCACGCAAACAAGCGTTGGTGACAATGGAGGTGACACGTGGTCAACTTCTGAATGTGTTTTGAAGGTCCATCTGGGCTTTTCTATGGAGGGACGTCTGTTGCCTGGAGATGACGTGCAGCGGGCTGAACAGATGATTTCATCTCCAGGAGCAGAGAATGAGAACAAGCAAGGAATAGGAGTCATCACTGGATGCACACAAGCCCGTCTGCTATATCTGTTGGGCATTTCTGAAACCTGACATGCGAAGCTTCGCGTCACCAGGCTACCAAACTTTTATACCTAACATCTGAGAGCCCTGGCTGCCTGCCTAGACTTTTAAAGGCAACCAAAGAAATGCAATTTACAATCAGGATGTGATATAATTTTTCAGTTATCAGATAGGCAAAGATTTAACAAGAATGATAAGAGCCAGGGCTGGTGTGGGTGTGTGGAAACAGCACCCCCCCCTTTCACTGCTGGCGGAAGCTGACATTAGTGCCACCTTTGGGGGGCACTTGGGTACCAGAGCATCAAAGGCCTCTCAAAAGTTCGTGCCAGAGGAACTAGAACGGCTAAGATGATTTTGAAAAAGGAAAGTAAAGTGAGATGAGTCGCACTACCTGATTTGGAGGCTGATCGTATCATTAGAGTAATCAAGGCTCGGAGTATTGGCTGAAGGGTACACCCATACACTAGACTGGAATGGCCAATCCACAACTGACTCTGCACAAGAACAGATTTGACAAAGGAGTAAAACCCAATCCCACAAAGTAAAGCCAGTCTTTTCAACAAGTGGTACTAGAACAACTTGATTAGCCACAGGCAAAACCAGTGGGGCTCAACCCAAACCTAGACAGTGCTTCATATGGGATTTAACTCAACATGGGTCAGAGATTTAAAAATAAAAATTTTAAAAAAATTTAAAAAAAAAGATTAAAAAAATAAAACTACAAACTTTTAGAAAGAACACAGAAAATATTCCAGACCCAGAACTCAGTGAAAAGTTCCCAGACATGACATCAAAAGTGTCATCCAGAAAAGAAAACAACAACAACAACAACAATAAATTGGACCTCATCACAATGAAAACCTTTTGAGCTCCAAAAGACCCTAGGAAGGGGATGAAAAGACTAGCTACAGACTGGGAGGAAATATTTGCAAACTACATTATCTGACAAACAACTAGTATAAAGAACATCTAAAGAACTCCCAAAACCCAACGGTAAAAATAATAATCCAATTAGAAAATGGGCAAAAGACATGAACAAACACTTCTCTAAAGAGGATATGCAGAAGAAAAATGAGCACATGAACAAATATGTAATATCATTAGCCATTAGCCAAATGCAAAGGAAAACCACACACAAAAAATCATGACACAGGCATTAGAACAGCTAAAGTTAAAAGTAGTGACAATACAAAATGCTGGCAAGGATGTAGAGAAACTGGTCTTTCATGCATTGCTGGTGGGAACGTGAAATGGTTCACCAACTCTGAAAGACAGTTCGGCATTCTCTTAAAAAAACTGAATGTACACTTAGCATATGATCCAACAATAGATAACAAAAACTTTTACCCACATAACCTATACACAAGTATTCATAGCAGCCTAACTGGTAAAAACCCAACACCGCACTTCAAAAGGTGAATAGTTAAACTGTGGTTACATAAAGTACCATTCGGCAACTTTAAAAAAATGAATAGACTATTGATACATGCAACCATCCAGATAAATCTCAAGGACAATATGCTGAGTTAAAAAAAAAAAGACAACACTCTCAAAGGTCAGATAATGTATGATTTGGTTTACATGACATTCTCAAAATGACTGAATTGTAGAGATGGAGAACAGATTAGTGGTTGCCAGCAGTTGGAAATGGTTGGAGGGAGAGGGGTGGCTATGACTAGGAAGAGTTAGCATGGGGAAGATCTTTGGGGAGATGGAATAGTTCTGTATCTTGATTTGGGTGGTAAGTCCATGAATCTACATGTGTGATAAAATGATGCAGAACCATAGGCACACATTGCAATAATGTTAATACAAGATGCTACCATGGGGGAAAACTGGGTGCAAAGTATGTGGGACCTCTGGGCACCGTCTTTGCAACTTCCTGTGAATCCATATGTACATTTCAAAATAAAAAGTGTTCTTGAAAAAAAGAAATAGGAACTATCCCCCAAACAGAAAAGGAAGCATATCCCTTTGACCTCAAAACTCCACACTAATGGGTTTATCCTAAGCTAATATCAAAAAGGCATCAAAGACCAGTGGATAAAGATGCTCATCTCAACCTTGTTTATAATAGTGAAAAATTATACCAAAGCACTTTATGCCAGAGTTGGCTAAACAGATTATTACAAACATACCCAGTGGAAAAGTACACAGCTTTTAAAATGATAATGTAGATCTACATTCATTGATATGGAGAGACATTCACAATATATTATTAAGGGGAAAAGACTACGTGAAAGAAGAACATAGTTTTTGAGGGTTTTTTTTTTTCAAAGTTTACAAAAAATATGGGTTGTAATTCCAGAAGGGCAGGGATTTTTGTCTCCAGCATTAATTTAGGGATTCTTAGCTCCCAGGGAAGTGCATGACAAAGAGTAGGCACTCAATAAATATTTGTTGAATAAACACATAAGACATACATATTTGCACAGGAAAAAGTCTAGAAAGTTCTACAACATGTTATTAGTAACGGTTACCTCAAGTAGAGAGATTTGGGTTGATTAGTTACATTCCCTTTAGCTGATTTGTATTTTCTACTCTTTAGTGATGACAATTATGTATTATTCATAAATATATATTTTTAAAAGCCAACGATCACAAAGTGTAGAATGTTCTGTGGTGCCCTCCAGTCTGAACTGGACAAATCTGGGGTCAATATGATTGGGCCACACTCTACCGCAGAATGGACAGGTTTTGTGAGGCCCCCCAGGGCATCTGCAAGGACTTGGTTTCTAGGACTTTGGTTTGAAGGATACCATGTTGAAATTGAGAAGTCTTATAGATTTGGACAACAGTGAAGACCCCCAAGAGCCTGAGAGTTAACGGGCTGACATTTAAAGCAGGAGCAGTGCTAGATGTGGGGTCCACAGGGAACAGGTAGGAAAGCGTCAGCCCTGGACCAGGTCTGCTCTAGGCACAAGCTGAGGGCAGGTGCAGGATGGAAATCTGCAAATGTGTCTCACCAGAGTCTCATGCATGGCCTTCAACACTGCAGTGAGCCAGACCATGGTTCCCAAAGATTCATCCAAAGACAGGCCACATCACAATTCCCAGGAAGCTTCATGACCTCAGCCCGCTGAACCTAAATCTCTGGGGATGAGGCCCAGGAATGTGTCATTTTACAACACTTCCTGAGGATCTGCGATGTACGGAAGAGCTAGGAGACTCCAGGCTGGAGGAAGAAATCCAAATAGTATCATCCTGGACGGACAGACTAGGTGTTGCTTTGCCATTGGTGCCGAAGTGACACAGACCCGATGATTATTGCTTTGTAGGAAGCCTTTTCAATCCAAAGAGTTCAGGGCATTTTAAGGACATTCCTGGAATCTTAGACACCTCCCCATTAAGAGAACCAGGGGTATAGTCCCCTAGTGCTTCCCATTAGAGTACTGTGACCCTCTGCTTTCCCCAAAAGAAGTCACTGTCCCAAGGACCCCTCATTCCTGTGTCTATTGTGATACAATACACATGACATAAAAGTTGTAGCCATTTTAAGGGGACAGATCAGTGCCATTAAGTACATGCACAGAGTCATGCAATTATCACCACGACGTCATTCCAGAACCCCTTCATCACCCCAAATGGAAACACTGTGATCATTAACAGTAACTCTCTATCTTCCCTTTCCCCCTGCCCCTGGCAACCACCAGTCTGCCTTCTGTCTCTAGGGATTTACCCAACCTGGGTATTCTGTATAATGGGAATCATACAACATGGGATCTCGTGTCTGGCTTCTTCCGCTTAGCGTGTCTTCGAGGTTCATCGGTGCTGTAGCTCATGAAGAATGTCACCCCTTTTATCGCTGGATACTCTTTGATTGGATGAATACACCACATTTTGTTTATCTGCTCATCTGTTGATGGTTATTTGGGGTCTTTCCACCTTTTGGCTACTGTACATAGTGCTGCTATGAACATCGATGCACAAGTTTTGGCTTGAACACCTGTTTTCCAATCTTTGGGGTACATACCCAGGAAGGAAGTTGCTAGGTGACACACTAGGTGACATTCAGGAACCTCCAAACTGTTTTCCACCCTCACTCACTCTTATGAGCACCTGGCATCCCAGCCCGTGCTCTGGCACCTTGGGAGATGATCCGGGGGTCAAGAGACTAGGTTATGGGTGTGACTGTGACCCCTACAAGCTGTGAAGCTATGTGCTGGTCATTCACGGCTTTGTGCCTTGGTTTCTCTGTAAGGATCTCATGGGGTGTCCTGATTCTTGAGCCAGACATTAACCGAGATTAAGAATGAGAACCGCATATT
>CM052798.1:28620960-28687352 GCA_028533885.1 Nasua narica
TCTTATGGTCTCACTTACGTGTGGAGTATAAAGAAAATCATGGAGGGCATCGTGAGAAGGAAGGGAAGGGCGAATGGGGGGAAATCGGAGGGGGTGATGAACCAGGAGAGACTGTGGACTCTGAGCAACAAACTGAGGGTTTTGGAGGGGAGGGGGTGGGGGGGGTGAGCCTGGTGGTGGGTATCGAGAAGGGCACGTACGGCATGGAGCACTGGGTGTGGTGCATGAACAATCAATCTTGTAACACTGAAAAATGAAAATAAACAAATTTGGGGAGAAAAAAAAAAGAATGAGAACCGCAGAGCAGTGGGGGGCAAGGGTTGTGCCCGGCCCCGTTACTCAGTGATCACAATCCCTGGGCGATTGCAAAGCTCCTTGGAGCCTCAGTCTCACCATCGATGCAATGGGGTGAACGAGAGGACCTGCCGTGTGGGAACCACCGTATTACATTAGTCAATTCATGTAAAACAGCAGCTGCAAAGCCATCCCGACTTAGCTACTGCTCTGAAATACTACCTCCCATTAACAATCCTGGTGGCAAGGGGCACATGCTTACTTTCTCAGTGTCTACCCTATTCATGCCGCTCCGCCTCACTTTGTCTGCTTCTCTCTCTAGGCTTCTCGGATGGGACCCTTCTCTCTCACATGGACAGGTCAATGCACAACTGACCTCTGGATTAATCCTTCCTCTGTGCTCCATGCCCCTTCATGCAAACTTCATTACCTTCGACTTGAGTGTAGACTCTAGCTTGTTCTTTTTTGTGCATATTCTCCATGGCCTATTTATACAGTAGGTACTCAATAAATGCTTATTGATTGAGTCAACGAAAGAAGGAATTTCTTTTCCACTGGGCATTAGCCCTGGAGCTGATTGTGGCATAAGGACCTGGGCCATTGGGGTTCTCTCCCATCACTGGAGCAAGAACGTGCCAGAATCCTCCCACAATGCTTCTCCCCAGCCCAGCCCCTCTAGCAAGAAGTACAGTCAGAGGTCATGTCAGGATCCAGGAGAGAGCAGAGCAGTGACAAGGTCCAGCCCACTGGTTCCTCCAACCTTCCTCCACACCTTGTGTTCCAGAAGGTAGTGAGGAGCAGACACAGGCCCTCCTGGGCCTTCAACCCTGTCCCCTGCTTGATCGCCCCTCTCAAGGGTGGGTCATGCTCTTTGCTGAAAACCAAAGATGCTCTGGGAGAAACTGTGTGTGACCAGACATGGAGGCACTGAGATGGCTATTCTGGCGGGGCAGGTGATGGGGACACTTGGAGAAAACATTGCTGGTGAAGGGATCCTAACAGAGAGAGGTCCTGCCTGGTGTGTGTATGTGTACATGTGGCATGCGCGTGCGTGACTGTGTGTGAGAGAGAGAGAGGGGGTAGTGGAAGTTGCTTCCTTCCCAGAGCCCAGCCACCTCAATCTTGCAGAAGCAGCCCAGTCTGGGCAGCAGGCGCTGCATGCCCGCCGATGGTCACAGGATGCCTGAGAATGTCAACACTAACACGCTAACTGGAGGCCAAGTTCGAGGACAGTTCACACATCAACCATGCCACGGTCACCTCGGGCACCTTCCCTCGGGCTTAGTTTCCTGTCCTTCTCTTTCACACAGCTTTCTCAGCTCTGCTCTGCGTTGCCACTGTCCGCTGAGATGCATGCTCAGGGGACACACCGCTGACAGCCTGACCCATCCCGACGCCTCTGTTCCCCAAGGACATGGCCTGGAACCCTGGGGCAGCCGTCCTGCCCAGCTGCTGCTCCCCTTCTGCTTAGGGGTCCCGGGAATCTTTCCCCTGAGCACCACACTCGGTCTGGTTTGCTGGGCCCCTCCCAGGGAGCACTCCTCTCCACACCTGCTTGGCCCTGCCACCTGCTGCCATTTCCAGCTGGATGCCCCATCCCCCACGAGCAGCCCCAGTTCTGTGGCCCCTCCAGCCTGAGCACCCTTCACTCGCTGGACCCGTGGCCTCCAAATGCGGCACACATGACCATTCTCGTGGGCACAGGAAGAAAGCGCCAGGGCTGCTGTTCCCATCGTTTTCATCACATCCTTCCATAATTCCTACTTTTTACACGTTTTAGTAGGGACAAAATGTGTTAGCGCAGTAGTTCAATTTATAAATAAACAAATAATGTAAATGCTGTTGTGTGGTCCCAAAAAACACTTTTCTGGAGGAGTACGCAATCAATAAAGTCTGGAGACCCCTCTAGGGGAGGTAAGACACCTAGAGCGATAACTACAATTCCGTGTTTGGTGACAAATGCCAGGATAAGGGTGAAGGTTCAATGAGGCGCAAGTTCAGAAAGCATGTGATCATCACCAGCAGAAGGTGGGAGGAGAATCAGAGACGTCTTCCTAGAAGGGGTGGCTTAGGGGCTGAGTGCTGAAGGACAGGATATGGCCTGTGGCCACGGGAGGGAAGGGCTTGCCGCCCCTGCCTCCCACCCCCCCGCCCCCCGGCGGAAGACCCTATAGGAGCAAAGGCGCCGGGGCTGGGAATGGGAAGCACACAGCAGGCACCAGGCCTGGGGTCCTCAGCGTCAGGCTTACGTGCCCACAGGAAAAGCAGGAAGGGATGGGATGGGAAGGTCAAGTTGGGAGCCGATGAATATGCAGAATATCAGAAGGAGCTCTGAATAAGCAAGGGGTGTTCAGGGAGTGCACAGGAGAAAGGGAGAACAATGGCCAGACAGCTCCGAGGAGGGAAGAGATGCAGCCCAACTGGGTTTGGGAATCTGAATGTGGGAGGGAAGTACGCCGGTGGCTGGGGGGGGCCGCACGGCCAGATGGAAGACGGAAGGTGATCCCACCCAGCACAGAGGCCCTGAGCCTCAAACAGAAGAAGGGAGAAAGGAAAGGAGGAGGCAGGCATGGGAAACACCAGAGACTGCTGTAACTTCGGGAAAGGCAGGGGTAAACTGAGGACAGGAGGTGCAAGGGAGGATCACCCCTCAGTGCCCAGCCACCTGAGGGATGGAGCAGGTGGGGCCCGGGAAGGGAGTACTGTTGTCTAGAACAACAATCCGAAGGTTAGAGGGTCTGGGTTGCTGGGTCGGTGGTTCGTATTTAAAAAAAAAAAAAAAAGGAGATGAATTTTCCAAGGGCTAAAGCTTTTGGTCAGAACCTTTTTGATGAAAATAGGTCTCTTTCTTCATTCTACAAATATTTTTGCATCCCTTCAATGGGAAAAACGTCACACCAGACCTTGGAGACCTAGGGAGGGAGCAGAAATTCTGTCTCTGTCCTCGGAAGTCCCCCAACCAATAGGGAGATGGCCCCACGGACAAGTTTTTGACAATCAGTCAGCTGAAGGCTCCAACAGGAGCCCAGAAGAGGCTTCACAGAGGTGACATTTTCCACTTACCCCTGGCTCAGTCGACACAGCTGCATCCTGAGAGCAAAGCCGACCTTTATTCATGACTCAAGGTCATGGTAGTAATCAGCTCTGGGGCCATCATCACGGTGTGGGTGGCATGAACAGTGACCGAACTGGCACGGGTGCAGGGTGCCTGTGGCCTCGCATTTTCAGAGAAACCAGGGCATCAGCTGTGTCACCCTCTCCCAAGCAAGCCAGCCTCAGAGTGCAGTGTGTGGCTCTTGGATTTTGCAACCCCTCCCACTCCTGTCTCTCGAGCTTCTTGCATGTATTTCCTTTCACGTCCTTTCACGTATTTCTGGATTTGGGGAGCTCTCAGAAATCTGTGGGGAGAAGAAAAGGTTCCAGCCTTCTGAGCGTTGGAAAAGCCTAACTGAGTGGTCTGACTTATTTCAATTAATTCTTCCCCCTCCTTGGTCCCATCAGCCTTGTTCCTTTTTCCATCTTCCTCATCCCCCCAACTATTTATAAACCCTTCTTCCCTCAGTCTACAGCCCTGTTCCTTTCTCACTCTTTGAGTTCTTCCTTTAAGGTCTCCCCAGAGAGGGAGGTCCCCACCATCCAGTCCCAGACTCATCTCCTGTTGCTTAACTATGACATATCCGGAAACTTAGCCCAGTGAAAATGGCACAAGCTCTCCAGCCGGCCAGATGTCAGTCAGCACTTGGCTCCTACACTCACTGGCTGAGTATCTTTGGGAAGCTCTCTGAGTCTTGTACCCTGAAGAGCAATATGGTTTGCCACCATATTCTTTGTTTACAAGTTAACCTTTACGGTTGGTTCATTTGATAATCTATGTCACAAATAATGTATTGGTAAAATTAAGGCAAGAAGCAAACTCAAATTAGACTTTTAGTTCTAGACCTAAGCGAGGCTCTTGCTGGACACCCTGTGTACAGTCATGACCCCACACCTTCCCAGTCCCTTTTTCACCTTCCCCATGGCACCTATCACGTATGAAAAGCTATACATCAGTCTCATTGTCTTCTGTGTACCATCAGTCTATCCCCCTAGAATTTAAGCTCCACCAGGGCAGGGATTTTGTCTGTTTTGTTCCCGGCTATATCCTCAGAACCTTGGACAGTTCTTTATCCATAACAGACATTCAGAAAGCATTTACTGGTGACTGACTAAATGAACGACCATCATGGGGTTGTTTGGAAAGCCAATGAGATAATGCTTATAAAGTGCCTGGTACAAAGCCTGGCATCCGGAGGGTACTCAGTAATGCCAGTCTCCTTCCACTTTCCCATCCCATTGCTTTTCTCCATCTGTTTGGCAGGAAGGACTCCAGGTACTGGCATCTCCTCTGGGGAAGCGCCCTTGCCTAGACCATGCCTGCTCCTTCTTTCTTCCCAAGTGTCCCTCTGAGCCTGCCCAGACCCACACTGGCTGAGATACACTTCCCGGCCTGGTGACAGTTTGCTTCTGCCCTCACCTCTCGCTGGGCTGGGTCAGGTGTGTGTTAGGAACCCCAAAATAACCAAGAGTATGGATTCTCTGAGCTGGCAGCACTTTTGATCATCTGGCCTCAACTTTTCCATACTTAGTGGCATTTCCTTCCATTAGATTACATTTGTCAGGAGATGAGCAGGAAGCTTCAGGCTGAGTTTGCTCAGGGTTCATTATTAGCTTATTTCTTCTTAGCTCTGTTTATCTTTTCATCTCATGAAGGTATTTGGAGTAGAAAGAAAATAGCAAACATCATTCATTCTCACTTTACAGATGGAGAAACTAAAGTCAAAAGACTGAAAAAACTTGCCTCCCAGGCCTGGCTCCAAGCTGTGCTGCTCTCTGTCCCCTCAGGCTAACTTGTAAACTCTCATGCAAACTTCCCATGGAAACCAGTCGGGCGCTTCTACCAATCTGAAAATTTGCAGAATTATAAAACACTGGTGCTGGAATTGATCTTTTTTAACAGGCAAGGCAGCCAGCTCCTTGGATGCACAGATCCTTGCTAACCAGCTTCCCTTCTTGCAAAGCAAAAGCTGCCTTCTTGGGGACGAGAGGAACTCTTTTTGTGGGCCAGGAGGAAACCCACCGGTCCAGAAAAACTAACAGCCTTTGTCTCATCTACACTGGGAGCTGCTGCTTCTGGGAGTTGGCAGAGAGGAAGCTGCGGGGTTTTGACCTAGGCTATTCCAAATGTGATTTCAATAGTTCACTAGAAGTCTGAAACCTGCCCTGTTGGCTTTTCTAAGGCCAACTAGAAAAGTTCTAGTGAAATCTGATCTCTGAGCTCAGGGTTTTTCCTTGGGGCCTTGGGCCAGCGGAGTGCTCAGGCATCTAGCTGGTCTCCCCACAGAGTCCTCATTGCAGCTGTTACAGGAAAGAACCCTTGTGATGTTAGGAAGTCCCACTGACCCCATGTCCATTCTGCTGCAGAAGCACTTGGCCAAGGTGTCGCAATGCAAGTCCTTTCTGACCAGTCTCTCTCACCATCACGGCCCCAGGAGGCTGAAAATCACACACTAAATGGTTCTTTTTTGCAGCAAGAACCATTTCTTCCACTCCTTAACTTTCAGGGACCTCAGGCCCTGAAACAACAGAGTTGTTGGCCACAGGGATCAGCCCTTGCACGTGGAAACCATGTCAACTTTCTAAAACAGTTCACATGCCTCAGCCCATCTCGCCAACCCTCTTGGGGGCGGGGGGCAGTGACTCGAGACTACCATCAAATTGAGCAAGCGGCCACATAGCAGATAAGCAAAAAGCAACTTCATTTTTGCCTGCTTCTGCCCGTTAAGCCTATACTGAAGAGCTGAGTATCCTCTGCCCTTTGGAAGAAGTCCAGTGCATATCCTATGACTTTCCTGGTCACTCTTGGGTAATTAAAAGTTTCTAAGAACCTTGGAGAAATGGCTGATTCTAGCACAAGGGCACAGAGAATTCCAAGTTGAACTTGGAGCCTCTTGTAGTGCCAGAAAGTAAGAAAGTGCTTAAAAAAAGAAAAGGAAGAAGGAAAGAAGGAAGGAAAGGAGGAAGGAAGGGAGGGAGGGAGGAACGGAAAGAGGAAGGACAAAATGGAGGCATGTCCGAAAGACACAGGAGCCAACCAGAAAGAGCTTCCCATGACCGAAAGTGGAACAATTTGGGGAACAAAACAAATAACAGTAGTATTGTATTATAATCCAAAGAATAAAATAAATATCCACAAGTCCATACTAATATAAATAACTTACTGAATAAAGAAATAAATGGATAGAGGGGATAACTCTTTCTTACAGAGGAATTCCAAATAGTACATAGACAATTGAAGAAAATACAAAATCACTCTTAGACACCACAATAACAATGGCTAAAAGCAATATCCACCAATGCATGGTGAAATAGGGAGGTAAAACTTAAAGGAGAAACAGGATATTTGCATAGCCTCAAAGTATCTCTCCCCAAATTCTTTGTAATTACTGTGGTGAGCTTTTTTTTTTTTTTTAAGATTTTATTTATTATTTATTTGAGAGAGAATGAGCAAGAGAGAGAGAGAGAGAGCACAGGAGCAGGGGCAGAGGGTGAGGGAGAAGCAGGCTCTCCACTGAGTAGGGAGTCAGACACGGGACGCGATCTCAAGGCCCTGGGATCATGACCTGAGCTGGAGGCAGGCACTCAACCGGCTGAGCCACCCAGGTGCCCCTACTATGGTGATTTTAACAGGGGTCCACAAATTCCTTGATATTTCTCCCTCCCGGAGGTGGGGCTTAGTGTCCCCTAGCTGGTGCGCGAGCCCTTCTAACTCACAGGCGTATGGAAAGGGGAAGACCGTAACCGCACCGTGGGGACCACTGGTAGACACCACCTGACCGAGGGATCAAAACAATAAGTTATATTGAGATGGTGCACCCCTGAGATGACGCAATCAGAAGGGGACAGCACCTCTCCGGTATTTTCCGCTAAAATTCAGATTCTCGGTCTCGTCCCGAGAAGGCTTCCGACAAACCCAAAATGAGAAACATTCTACAACTGACCAGACCGGCATGCTTCAGGGTCATGAAGGACAAAAAAAGCCTGAGAAACTGTCACAGAAAGAAGGCACCTAAGAAGGCACGACAAGTAAAGGCCACGGAGGACCCTGGATGGGCCCCTGGCACGGGAAAAGGACATCAGTAGGAAAACCGGAGATGTCAGAACCCCTGGTCTGAAGTTTAGCTCGTGGTTTTGTGCCAACGTTCACTTCTTCGGTTTGACAAACATGCCCCAGCCACACGAGATGCTAACATCAGGGGAGGCTGGGCGTGGGGTGTTCCGGAACTCTCTAGAGCACGCACTGTCGACGAGGTGTTACCCCCAAGGGGCAAACATTGGTAGTTGGGTGGAAAAAAAATCTTAGTTACGACAATGGTTCGTGGCCACGGGACATAAATACACATAGAGCGTATCCGTGGTATTAAAATTTCACGGAGGATCAGTTATAGAAACAAACATCTGAAAAGGCTTCTGAGGTGGGGGTGGGGCCCAATGAAAAAGGAGGTTGAGACCCAAGGCTCTAGAGGGAGGCAGCCCTATGCAGCCCTTTGGCGAAGTAAGAGTAGGCAAATAAATCAATAAAATGCTCTGGCCACTTGTCCTCATAAAATAGTTCCACTTAGGTCATGAATAAGGCCAACCTGGAATAATAATAATTGGGAAAAAAAAAACAAAAAAAAAGTGAGGCTTTAACCAAATTAGAGCTTTCCCCCTTGGCAACTTGGGTTGGCCCAGGCCTGGGGAGAGCAGGGTGGCTGTCTTGGCTCCCCGCTGTCCGCGTGTCCCCCTGTCCCTGGGGGCTGCCTCTGGCTCCTTCATGGTTCCGGTGGGGGCGACTGGACGAGGGAAGGGGCAGGAAAGGCGGTGTCTGTCTGAGGCTCTCAGCAGCTCTTCAAGCTGACCCTTCCTGTCTTGGGCTGGTTTGGGTTCTTCGGAGACTCCCGCCAGTCACTGGGGGACCCTTCCTGATACCCCCCTGCATGAGTGATGCCGTCTCAAGCAGGCTGTGTGTGACCTCACAGTCCTCAGGGCCTGTGCCTCCAGACCGTGCTCTTGGGGGAAGCTATTAAAATGGATTCAGGCATGTGCGTTCTCTCTCTGCCAGTATCTATCCACGCCCGGGCACGAGCAAGAAAACATTTAGCCCCAGTGGCTAAAGGGCATCCTCTCGCTTCAATTACAAGGGCAATCCTGCTGACGGGAGGGGCACAGGGGACGGAACCGTCCCCCTGCCTCCCTCTGGGTGGCGGTCCCTGTGCCTGGGCCAGCGGCTAAGGCGGCTCAGTGGGGGTTTCTGCTACTTGCAGCCAAATGCATCCTGGCTCTCCAAGCCAATGCCCTGACGCACAGGAGAGGTTGAAAGGAAGGAAGCAAATGAAGAGCAACAGAAAATGAAGGAAATAAAGAAAGCCAAGAAGATGACAGCCGTCGGAAGTGAAGAGAAGGAGGGCAGAAGCAACAGAGGGCTGGTCTCAGCAAAACAGTGCAGAGATGAGTGGCGACAGAGAATCCAGAGAAATTGTCATTGTGTCCTTACGACATACCGGGACCGCTCAGAGCACCTCATACGCACCATGTACGCGTCCCAGAGAGCAACCTATCTCACGAAGTTTCTAGGAAACGTGCTTGCGGAATTAGAGCGTGATAGAATGGGGACCCCAACTCAGGCCAAGATACACGATCAGGTTCGGACGCAGATTCAGGAAACAGCTCCGGGCGAGCCAGACGCCGTGCAGGAGGCTTTCCTCCCATCAGCCCATTTTCTCCCCGATACCAGCTCTGTAAGGCAGAGGTGGCTTCCTGCATCCCACAGAGACACGAGCAGGGCACAGAAGGGTAAAGTGACTGGCCAAGTGACCAGGAGCACTAAGCCTAGAACTCATGGCTCGGGATTTCTAGCTGAATACTCTTTCTGCTTGGCGACTCTGCCTTTTTTCATCTGCAGGAATAAAACAAAACAAAACAACTAACATCACACAGGGCCGATGCGTAGCTGGGACACACTGAAACGCCTGCTCGGGTCCCTAAGCTGCTGACGCCCCGCCCCCCCAGCTGGTACCCAGCCAAGGCTCAGAGCACCCTCAAACGCCACTGTGCCCCATCCCATCTGGACACCCGCAGCAAGCCAACGTCTAAAGAGGGAACCTGCATCTCCAGGATGCGACTCTGTGCCGCGGCCTCCATCAGCCTTGGTCAACGGTTCAGTGCTTGCCATGCAGTCTCTAACCAACATATACGTGTCTTCGGTGCCTCCTCTTTCCTAAATACTCGTGTGGCCATTACCTCTGATGCGCGCAGATGAGAACACTGAGGCCCCTCGAAGGCTGCAGGGCTAGTTAAGATCGGGGCCACGCCTGAGCCTGAGTCCTCGGACTTTCGGTGACGTTCTTTCTGCTTTATATGGCCCTTCATTACTCAAATAGAAAATTGTATACCATGTAGAACTAAGAGCTTTAAAACAGATCAAATTTGAGAATACTGCAGAACAGGGATGAGTCTTTGTGAAAGACGACTGCTAGTTAAGACAAATTGAGGGCTATTCGCAAAGATTCAGTAGGCCTGACATTTAACCAAAATACCAAGAATGCATTAAACGTGTGGTGGATTGAATTAATATTCCTTGCTATTTACTCCCTCCTTGTAGGTGGGTTCAACATCCCTACTCTCTGGTATGTCACCTGCCTGAGTGTCCTGGGATCATATGTTTCTGTCCGTTGGCTTTAGGTTTGGTCCTGTGACATGCTTTCTCAATAAGATGCTTGGGGATGACGTTTGCCAGGTCTGAGCAGAAGCTCTTTAGTTGGCTCTCAAGTTCACCTTGGCCTCTCTTGAGCCTCCCCCCACAGGAAGGAAACTGCATGTCTCAGGTTACACTGCTCCTTCAGCTCCGGTCCCAGAATACAAGACACATGGAAGCCTTCAAGGCCCAGAGGTGCCCCCATCCTCGCGTAAAGTGAGCACGAAATAAATGTTTATTCTCATAAGTCCTTAATACATTGGGTTGTTTGCCTCTGCACCATAAGTGGACTGATACACTGGGAGCAAAGGATGCCTTGAAATTTTTAAGAATAAAAATGAATTGAGTGTTAGATTTTAAAGGTCTGCTCCTTCTAAATAAATATCTTTTTTTGAGACAGAACCCAGGTACCTAATGAGCATGTGCTTAGTAGAGATTTTCCGGAAATACTCTGACACAACCTTTTCAAAAGGGCTTATCATCAACAAACCATGGACTGTATGTATTATGGAACCCCCAGGGTTTCTAGAGAGATTATTCAGAAACAGAAAAAAAAAAAAAAACACATCTTGCCCAATACAAGGAACTGATTCAGAAGATGATTAAATAATATATTTAGAGGGGCACCTGGGTGGCTCAGTGGGTTAAAGCCTCTGCCTTCAGCTGAGGTCATGATCTCAGGGTCCTGGGATCAAGCCCTGCATCGGGCTCTCTGCTCAGCAGGGAGCCTGCTTCCCCTCTCTCTCTGCCTACCTCTCTGCCTATTTGTGATCTCTTTCTCTCTGTCAAATAAATAAAATCTTTAAAAAAAAATAATACATTTACAGTATGGACTCTTAGGAGCATCACATTCAGCTCAGACCATGTGTGGATCTTCACTTAAGGTTTCACAACTACTATTTTTGGTAATAGAATATCTAAATTAAAATCTGTTTTGGGGGTTGAAGAATGAAAACTTTGAAACACTCACTCATTCACTCATTCTGTTTCTCTCTTTCTATCCGTCCACCCTTCCATCCACCTACCCATCCAACCACTCATCTATCCAACCACCCATCCATCCATCCATCCATCCATTCATCCATCCAACCATCCATTCATCTATCCATCCATTCATCCATCAACCCATGCACCCGTCCATTCATCTATCCATTCATTCATCCACCCACCCATCCATCCACCCACACATCCATCCATCCTTCATGTTCTTGATACAAGGTAAACATCAAAAGCCTCCCTTTTAGCAGTCATTATGGGAGAAGAAGTTTCTGTGGTGCTTATAAACTTGAATCAAAACAGACTCCCTTAAGAGGAGCTTCAGACATTATATTGTTCTTTCTGGTAGTTGTTGGCTTCAGAATCTAAAATGAAAGCCTCAAGTTACCCAAACAAGTCTGGTATTCTTTCAGATCACCTCAAGGCTCTAGGAGGATGGCAGGAGTGGTTTCAATCCTTGAGCTTCCAACAGGGAGAGTCCATGATTTTCATGGATTCACTTCATGGCAAAATAAGCCATATCAAAGCACCAGAAGGATCAGCAGGTTACTCTGTGGATAATCTGATGCCCTCGGGTTCTGCTTGCTCGGCTATGGAGAGTTCCTGGAACTCTCCCAGAAGTTCAATGTGGACACAGTCATATGCCCCTGCACCCAATTTCTATGTGTTCACTGTCAGTGATGAATAGATCACAGAAGATCTAGCGCAAGGGGAAATCTACAAATGTTTGGGCTTCCTGCTATTGAAATAACAATAATGATAAAAGAATGAGCTTTGGCATTTAAACAAAGCCCTCAGTCAGAATGTGGACAAAAGGAAAGAGGCTGCCTGATCAGGCCCTGCCCATGTAGTCCACAAAACAAAATCTAATGGACTCCAGAGTTTTACAAAGGCAAGAAACCTGTTTTTATCATCGAGGCTGGGGGCCCAGAACTTAAACACCTCCCACATATCCATGGAGAAAACGGAAAAAGCCTTTCCTTGAAGGAAGCAATGAGCTCAGCAACACAGACGTCTCCTGAGGATGCCCTCTGAACCAGGGGCCCCTGGGCCATGTCCGCTCTGAGCCAGTGTTTAGGTCTATGCCATGCGTGTGGGTGTGTGAGCACGCTCTGGGGGACAGGGTCCAGCGGACGTGGCACCTGACGGAGCCTCCTTCCACTGCTGGCCCTGGGGAACCTGGGTCTGTCTGTGGCTCAGTCTGCCTATGAAGGGTGACCCTGTCCTTAAGCCGGTGAAGACGAGCTCGTAGAGGAGTCCGCGATGCCCTTCGGGGGGTGCTGGCTTTCAGGTACGCCCTTCCCGTTACCCGCACTTCACTGTTTCCTGACAGTCTTCAGGTTGGGGCATGAGGTTGTGGCTGGCATCTGCTTCCAGAAGAAGGTGTTCTGCTCCCCGTGTGTGACCCTTGTTTGTTTAGAGGGTTCCGGAGAAGGGAGTTCTGGGACAAGGCGCTCACTCGGCCATCTTTCTGGAAATCCCTTTGGCCACTTGAAAGCCTCTTCCTCTCCTTTCTGGCACTCTTGTCTTCACTGTATGCGGCACATACACCAGGTGGCAGACAGAGAACTAAGTTCTTCCTCTGAGCTCCGTGGCAGTTTTGTGAGGAGACAGAAAGGGCAGGAGGAAGGGGACCCACCCAAGGCCACACAGCCATTGAGCAGCAGCATGGGGCCCCACCCAGGGGCTCGGGCTCCTGGTTCGGGTTCAGTTTCCCCCGGCCACCCCTGGAGTGGGCAGGAGGGCTGCGGGAGGGCAGAGGCCCCGGCTCGGGCCGGCAGCCCTGGGTGCTGGCGGCCTGCCGGCGTCAGCACCGAGGCCCATCCAGGGCTCTCCCAGCGGCTCTCCTTGGCCAGCAAGCAGGAAGCTCTGAATCCTGGGCTGTGGCCCAGAGGGAAAGGAAAGGGGCTTCTCTGTGTTTCTGACTGACCCCATGACCATCCAGGAACAAAGCAGGGCCTCATGCTACCTCCTGCCACCAGCCTCCACCCAGCTGTTCTGGCCGCGCGGCCCCATCTCCCTGGCCTGTGTGCGGGAACACTGGGCGTCTGTCAGCTTTCAGAATCGCGGCTGTGTGCCGAGGGCTCCGGGCCCAGCGGGGAGGGCCCAGGGAGCCACAGGCCCTCCTGCAGATCTCCAGACCCACCAGCCAGGGAAGCCAAGTCCACGGTATTGAACCAGCATGCGGCCTGACACCCCACTGGGGATGGCCGCCCCCTTCCTCCGTCTGATCGAATGAGTTCAAGCGGCAGATTACAGTTCAGATGCGTGCGCTTGCTGGGTGTGCCGAGGAAACAGCTCCAGGCCAAAGGTCAAGGGAGATCATTTGCTAGACCTCGCCATGGCTGGGTGTCGTCGTGTGCCAACGAGGACCAGGACCAAGTCACTGGAAGAGCTCATGACCGTTGCGGGCTGCTCTGGGTCAGGCGTGCAAGGCTGGTGTCATCCTCCTAACAGACCCCCGCGCCCCCCCCACCAACACCGGGGGCGACAGGCGTGGGATCAGCGGCAAGGGTACAACAGGGCCCCACGACAGCGGTGGGCACACACCTTCAACAAGCCCATCATCCCATGGGCGGCTCCGGACCAGCCACCTGGGCCAGTCACTGTGCACAGCTGACAGAACCCCCTTCTCCCCGGAGCTTACGTTCTAGTACATTCGGCCAAGGTGCAGAGACAGCAGGTGCCGCTGTTAGTCCTGCACTGAAACCAAATTGACTTTTCCCCTAGTTATAACCAGGACAGGCAGAGGAGACGAGTCAAGGGAGATGCTTGTCATTCCCCGGGGTTCGAGTGTGGCCTGGGTCTGCTGTGTCCCGCCTCCCGATCCCAGGCCCCTGGAGCGGCCCTTCTCAGCCCTGCAGGGCAGGGGGACTTGCTTCTCTGTCCCAGTGGTCCCGGTACTCAGTGTGGGGCAGGGGACCAGCAGGCCCCAGACGCAGAGTCCCAGACATGTGCCACCCGCCGCATCGGCCACCCTGAGCTGGCCCAGCACGGTCCTATGGCTACGGGGGTCCCTGCTGAGGACAGCTGAAATGACAAGGAACCTCTGCAAATGCAGTGGGGACCCTGTGGTCCCCAGCTAGAGGCTTGGCCTTGCCCCAGGCAGGCATGGGGTCATACCGGTGGGGGTGGGGCCGGGCAGCGCGCCGGCTGGGCCTGCTCTGACACTGGATCTCTGTTCGAGGGACTGGGCTCTTGCCTCATTCATTCATTCATTCATTCGTACAATGTTGATCGGGCAGGAGCAGGAGGACTCTGGGCAGCGGACGAGGGATGGTGAGGACGGCATCCCCAGCAGGCATCTCTGCCCCTGGCTTCGGACGCTCCAGCCCCAGACGATGGCCACCTGCCTGATGGGCTCGGGCTGCCCGGGGACGTCTCTCTGTTGCCCATGTTCCCATGCTCTCCTGGCACCGACGCACGGGGCTGCCACACAGCGGGGTCTCACGGCCTGGATTTCGATCTCAGCCTGCCATTCTCTACTTGGGGATTGCCCTTAGTGACTCAGTTTCTTCAACTAAAAAACAGTAGTCCAGGGGCTGTAGTGAGAGCAGAGGCATGACCCACGCCGAGGGCCTTGGGAGCAGCGCTCAGCAGATATTAGTGGGGAAATATGAAGGCAACAGAAGTCCATTCTCCTCCCCTTCTCATCAGGCAAAGGCGGCCAGTGAGGCGTGCATGCCGCACAGGGAGGAAGAAAAGGGGCACAGGCTCTGGGGTCAGACAGATGTGGAATTGAGCCCCAGCTGCGTGCTCTCACACAAATGACTTAACCTTTCTAAACCTCATTCTCCTCACTTGAATGTAGGGATGGTGTCCGCCTCTAACGGGGTGCGGGAAAGAGCCAATGAAATGACCAAATGGGGCCCAGAACGGGCGCGGGATCAGCAGCTGCCCTGACGGGTGGGACCAGCCCTTCGGAGGAGCTAGTGAGGGGGTTTGAGGTGGGGGACCGGGACCACAAGGAGCACACTGGAGAGCAAAGAGACCCGTCTTGGAGGAGGGGCCGGTAGGGGTGGCAAGCAGCCGGCCCTGTGCAGAGAGGCCCACTGCACCACAGAGAGGGCTGGGGCCGTCCCAGGCCCAGGAGTGGTGCTGCGGTAGATGGGGCCTGGCCAGGTCACCAGCTGCCAAGTGGGGGCAAGAGCCAAAGAGGGCACCAGGTGCCGGCGCCAAGAGGGAAGGGCCGGCCACTGAAAACGCCAGGAAGGAGAGTCAGGGCGCCTCTGGCGGAATCCCAACAAAGCTGGACTTGGGCCAGGCGAAGGCTGAGCGGTCGAGGGGCAGGCCGGGACAGACGCGGGGCGCAAACCAGAGCAGAGAGGCCCAGCAGACCCAGAAAGGGACCGAACGTTCCGCCTGACCCCGGGGAGCTTGACCTGATTGGGTCTGGGGCCCAGGAGTCTGAGCAGCCCAGATCAGCAACCAGGTCAGTTCCAGAAACACGCCTGGAGGGTTCTCTTGGGATCGAGAAGGAGCTCTGTGGTGAGCCAGGCAGGGAAGGCAGCAAAGGGCAGATTCACGAGGCAGAGCAGCCGCACTCCCCCCAGGGACGCCCAAGACAAGTGTCTGAGAAAAGAAAGTCTGCCGGCTGACTTAGTTCCACCAACACCTGAATGGAGAGCAAGAAGAACAAAAACTGAGAATTTTAATTACGAGTTCTCGCTTCCCCATTGTTTGTAATTTTGTTAACGTCTCTGGATCTCCCAGTGGTGACTGAGAATAAAAATCTCCTAAAAGGCAGGGTTATGTGTGGGTAGAGAAATTTCCTTTGGCTTCATAGCCCAACCTGAGGGAGGAGAGGAGCCGGCAGTGTGCCTTTGGGGAGATCAGGCACCTCTCCGAGCTTCTCTTCCCTTTTCTGTTAAAATCGAAGCTTGGAGCAGACCATGTAAGGGCCCTGATATCTGATGAGTCTACACCACCGGGCAGAAAAGTTACTCTGTGATGCTGTCCAAGTTAGAAACCTCAGGGTCACTTCTAAGTCCTCCCTCCTGCTTACCACACTAAACGATAAATGCCCTTTTTAAAAGACTTATTTGTTTATTTTAGAGAGAGAGAGAGAGAGCACGCGCGCGCACACACACACACACACACACACACACACGTGAGTGGGGGGGCAGAGGGAGAGGGACCCTTGAGCAGACTCCCCACTGAGCACAGAGCCCAGGGCTCGATCCCAGGACCCCAAGATCACAACCTCAGCCGAAATCAAGAGTGAAATCAAGAGTCGGCCACTCAACTGAATGAGACACCACCCAGGCACCCCTCCTTTTTTTTTCTTAAATAAATGCCATTTCTTCATGATCTCCTTACCCAGCTCAATAAATGGTCATTAACATGAAAGAAACCCACCAAATCCAAATGGTTCCTCCTTCTCTCTACTCTACCCTCCTAAAGAGCTCTGGAAGTTGCTGCCTCTTTTCTACACAGTGCCTCCGTTCAACCCCGTGTCCCACTAGGACCACGGTGACGATTTCTGCTGTCTTGCCTCCAGCTTGCTGGTGTCCTTCTCACCCTGAGACCACCCCCCACACAGCCCCGGAGTGAGCTCTTCCACATTTTGAGGGCCCTTTAAAACCCTTCCGTGGTTTCTCAGGGTCAGTGAGACAGAGAAAGGTGTGCCGGCCCTAATGACGGCCAGCTGGCCCCTGCTCCCACTCCCTCCTCGTCTCCACTGTCCCCCAACACGCCTCCTCGCCTGAAGCCAAGCCCCACCCCTGGCAGGTTTGGAGGGAACCAAGGCTTCTTGCCTCTGAGCAGTTTTCACACCTAGACCACACCAAACCAAATCTTTGGGGCTGCAGCTGGCTCTGAACCCGTGTTTGCCCCCAGGCGTCCTGCCATGTGTTCCTGGGCACCAGGTATCAGCCCCTGGACAGAATCATGGGGGTACAAGTGAAGCCCTCTGGGCGAGGAGGCTGCTGGGGGCTAGGCTTCTGCCAGGTGTGGGTGTTGGAGTCAGGAAGAGTGATGAGCAGCCGGGGAAGGAGGGGAGGGGGTGAAGGGGGAGGTGGCAGGAGGGGGAAGGGGGGAGGAGAACAGGCTGGCAGAAAGGGCTCACATTCCACGCTCATTCCCCGAGTGAGCTACGCTTCGGAAGTATCGCATTAAGGAGATGAATCACACACTGACTCAAAGAGAGGAGGTTGCAGGGTTGTAAATCATTGGAATGGTTTTTATTTGTCAGAATGCTACAATAAATAATAGCTCCGTGTGCCACTTAACAATAGGAGCGTGGGAAGGAGGGAAGCTGGCTGCTACAGGCTGGAGGGGTTCAAAGAGCCATTTGTGACAGTGCGGTGGACACTCTCCTGTCACTGGGGTGCTCTCTTCCTCAATGCAAAACATAAAAACAAAAAAAGATCATCTTTGCCCCCCCCCCACTTCCTGAAAGCGCTGAGTCATGAGGACAGTGAGAGATGCAGAAGAGCCTCAAGGTCATCAACCTCACCCCCCTCTTTGATAAGAATAGCAGTCGGCCTTGCAGGTTGGTTTTCAGAATAAAGGGGCCAGAAAATCACCTACAACCCACAGAGGGCAGAGTCCCTCAGCAAGGGAAAAGATAAGGCCACCCAGAATCGATGAAAGTCACTGTCCTCACAATGGTAAGTCCATGCAAGTGACCATGGCCAGAATCATGGAAGAAGGTCCTTCCCGAAAGAGGTGCAGGGCTGGGCCAGTTGCCCGTGATCTGGGGAAGGATATAGAACTGATCCTCTGGGCTTCCAAGGCTTCAAGGGAAAGCCGCCTGGCCCTGCAGGGACCATGGAGAAGAAGAAGGAGGGGGACTCTGGGTCCGCAGAGGGGCAGAGAGTCACTTGACCAAATCGGGCTGAGTTACTGCAGGCAACCTGCCACCTCTAGAGGCCGCTGTGCTTGCGGAGAGCATCTTTCCTGGGGAAGCGCAGGCCCCGCCTCCCCTGCCCTCCCTCCCCTGGGGCTGCTATGCCGGAAGGGGGGCTCCGGGGCTGTGCCCCCAGAGATGGAAGGCACCAGCCACCTGCAGCCCTTGAAATGTGGTTAGTCCACCCTGAGACCCTTGAGACATGCTGTAAGGATAAAATACACCCCGGATTTTGAAGACATAACATGAAAAAAAAAGGTCACATCCACTATTAATTTTTTTATATTGATTACATGTTGAAAATAGAACATTTTGGATGCGTTATGTTAAAGAAGACATATCGCTAATATTCATCTCAACTGTCTCTTCTTACCTTTTTAAAATATGATTCTTGGAAAATTTAGAAGATGCATGTGATTCACATTTGTGGTTCGCATCATATTTCTATCAGAGGCACCGCTCAGGAGGAGGCCCTGGACTCGGAACAGGAAAAGCTTTTGCTCCTGACTTACGTGTCCTTACGTCTATGGGGGCTGGGGGAAGGCTTCCACTTTGCATTCCAGAATGTTCCGAGATATGGCAGCAACACACCCCAAACTGAGTTTGGTTACATAAGTAATGGGACAGAGACACGAGTGTTTCCATGACTTGCTCGAGTAAATGAATAAGGTCTTGGCTCCAGATCAAGCCTCATAAATTCTAGACTAATCTTCCTAGCATCACATCCCAGTTTACAGAGAAGACACTCATTTGAAACTATTAGTCATTTTAGTGAGGGAACCACAAAACAAGGTCCTGGTTAGAGGGTAAGTTTTAACAATTTCTTTTTCTAGCAGGTAATTTAATAATCTCTATCAAAATCCTGTAGCCCAAACAAAACCGGGCGCTAATGCCTGTCCCGGCACTGTGATACAGCCAAAAGAAACACAAATTGAGTTTCCCCTGCATTTTGAAAAATGCTATGAATCCTTGACCGAGGTCTCCCAAGAAGGTAGCAAAGGGACTTATCTGACACACGTCAGGTAAGCTTCCTTAG
Organism: Nasua narica; assembly: GCA_028533885.1. Classification (NCBI taxonomy): domain Eukaryota; kingdom Metazoa; phylum Chordata; class Mammalia; order Carnivora; family Procyonidae; genus Nasua; species Nasua narica. The sequence continues at coordinate 28,639,909 of CM052798.1, forward strand.
TCACCCTGGCCATGATTCTCCATCCTACAAGTGTCACTCGGGGCAGCTGTTCCCATCCCTCCCTTCCCCTTTCTCAAACCCGCCCTGCCCTCCTTCTCCACACCCCTCTCCACTCGGGCCACGCTCTCCTCGGCCCATCTTCCTGTGGCAGCTTTCCCTTCCTGCAAGCCCTCTAGAACTTTCTGATTAGATCGGTTCAGCCTCTCTCTCTGCCTTCAGTTCTCCTCTCTGCCTGCCCATCTGATCAACCCAAGGGGCCCTAAAACTGACTAGAATGGGGGGACCAAGGGTCCACACCCAGAATTTCACATCCTTTGAGCAAGTAAGTCCACTGGTAGGAAAGAGAGCTTGCCTGGGAGGCAGGTGACCTGGGCTGAAGGGCAGCCTCAGGTAGAAGATGTGGGCTCAGGCAGGCTCCTGTCCCTTCTAAGCCCCGGGGGTCCCTCTGTGAAGTTAGGTTACGAACACCTACCTCATTCGAGCGGGGGAGAGGCCATGAGAAAAGCAGGCAGCAGGGAGAAGCAGCAGCACATGCAAGCTCCGGGGCACGCTGCCTGGGTGTGAATCCTGCCTCCTCATCTAGAAACCAGGGTGAATAACGGCACTTGTCTCGGTTCTACAAGCTGCTGAGAGGGTTCAAGGGGTCAGTACACGTCAGTATGTGGAAAATGCCTGGCACACACGAGGCGTTCAGGAAATGGGAATCTCCTCTCTCCTAGCTACTTTTCTGGAAACCTTTCTCACTCCTTCAATTGCTCGGGGGCTGTCCTGGCCTCGTGGCTGCTGGTTTCACCCTCGTCTGTCCCTGTGTCACACTTCCGGTTGCTTGCTGCCCCTCTAGACCAGGAGTCTGCGCCTGACAGCTCGCAGGTCAAATCTCAGCTTCCCCCTGCTTTGGTAAATAAAGTTTTATTGGGACATGGATCCACTTGTTCATTTCTGCACCATTCGTGGCTGCTTCAGCATTTCAGGGCTGAGTGGCTGGGACGGAGACCCGTCTGATCCCCACAGCCTAAAATATCTACTACCTGGCCTCTTAGAGGAAAAGGTCTCTGACTTCTGCTCTAGACCAACATGGTCCAATAAAACAGCACATGAGTAGTAGTTGTAATTTTCTAGTCCCCCCGTTTAAAAAAAAAAAAAGGAAACAGAAAATCGCAGTGAAGTTAATTTTCATAAAGTATCTCATTTAACTCAATGTATCCAGAATACCATCATTTCACGGAGTCGCAAATATTAAAAAATGTTTAGTGAGGTACTGGAAACGGTGTCAGCGACACTCACACACGCTCTGATGCTACAGGGGTTTCTTCGGGGCACAGAGGTGAAAGTGAACTGCAGTGATTCCTAAACAATAAAGTGGGAAATTTATGGGAAAGGGGGACGACGTTCTACAGTGCTTTCATTTCTAAATTCACAATTATACAAAAATTACAAATCCAGTGTCTCAGCTGCACCGATTACAACCCAAGTGCCTTCCGTGTTGGACCGTGCAGACCTGGGTCATCTCTCTCTCCCCGCATGTACTTTCCACACACACACACACACACACACACACACACACACACACACACAGCACAGCACTTTGTATGTGGCTTCTTTGACATGCAAGGCGATTTTCAAGCTGGGAGAGAAGAATTTTTGACAAGGAGCGGGGCAGAGGTAGTGAGAGAAATAAGGAAAGAGGGCTGGGGGGCAGGGGTGGATGTCCTTAGAAGCGCTGACTGGTTCTGAGCCCCTGCGGAGAGAGAGATCAGACATAGAAGCTGGGGGAACTACTCAAGAAGGGCTCCCAGTGACTTTTGGGCACAGGCAAAGCTGATCTGGGGCTCAAGTGACAAAGTGCCACCCATCTCTGCCCCGAGTCCAGACTGCCCTGCGTGTGAGTCCTGGAGGCCTGGGGACCATACAGGTACAGTCCCCTGGCCAGGGATTGCCACCACCTGAGAAGGAGAGGCAGGAACAAAGCTTCTCCAAGCAGCTTTTAGGACAGCAGAGGTGCATAAGCAGAGCCACAGCAGGAAGGGAGGAAGGTGACCGCGGCTGGTATGGGGGGGTGCGGATTTTTGGGAGACGCCTTGAAGGACTCCTTGGAATTACTAGGAGACAGTCTGGCTGCAACCAGATGAGCGCAGACCCGGACAGGGACGCAGACGGGCAAAGTGAGCCCGACCCGAGGCGCCCAGCCAGTAACCCCTAGCAGAAGGTCAGGAGCCTGGGCTCTACCGGGGAGGAGGAGAGAGAGGCCTGAGCTGGAGGAAGGGGCAGGGCTGTTCCCCTTCCCAGACGGGAACAAAGCACAGTGGATCCTGCAGTTCTGATGTGCTCCGGGCCCCGCCAAGTGCGTTGGTTACAGGGAAGCACAGATGAGTCTGCCGGCATCCTGCTAGCAAAGGCGTCCTGGGATGCGGTCCAGGTCATTAGTGCCCCAGGCACAAGCGTTTCTCAGTACTGTATCCCGTCCATGGGAGTGAAATTAGCAGAAAGCCAGGAATAGTGTAAATCATCCCACTAGAAATGAACGCCTAATAGAATAAGGAAAACTCCCAACAACTGTCTATAAACTCGCCCGCAGAAAGGAGGGCACGCCAGCCAGCGGCCGAGGTCGCTGAGCCCAGCCGAGCCCCGCGCACTGCAGCAGAACCCCACATGGCCTCCCAACCCCCAAGTCCTTGCTCGCTGTCCCCGGAGGCACCTAGTGGGTCAGCCCCAGGCTTACACTCCTCACCGGCTCCTGCGGGCACCCTTCCCCGGGGCACCCCTGACATCCCTGGTCCTGAGGCGGTGGCTGGCCAGCCCCCTTCATGGCCCACAGTGTCAAACCCGCAGCGGGGAGACCAGCCGTGGAACTGCGGCACCGCCGACCGAGCGGGGACTCGCCCTGTGCTTCCCAAAGCTGGCGGATGGTACGGTTCCTTCTGGAGGATCTAGGTGTGTGATGTGGGGCCCGTTACCGAACCTCTCTGTGCTTCGGTTTCCTCATCTGCCAAATGGGGACAATAACATACCTAGCTCGCCAAGTTACCGAGAAGGTGAAAGGAGAGCTTGTAGGCACAACGCTTAGGAAAGTGCTCGGTTCAGCATCTGTGGGCTCTCATCATGACGAAGACACACTTGAGCACTTTATTTGGAGTGATCGCTTTATTTTAATGTGAGTTAGAGAAAGATCAAATCGAGCCCATGACCTTACCAGACCTTATCGTTTCTGCCGAAGCTGAGTTTAAAAAAAAAAAAAAAATCCACGTGAATATATTTAAGGAAGAAAGTAAATAGGCTCATGGGGCCGGCACTGTGATGGTGGAGCCCACAGACTGTTTGGAAACACCGCTCAGTCTGAACCCTCCGGCTCCCTGAGGAGGAAACTCTAGACAGGAAGTAAAGGGCTGGGACCCGGGCCACCAGCGCGGTCACCAGCTGGGCTGGGACCAGACCACCAGCTGTTCCTCCAGGCTCGGGCTCACATTCTCTCCCCCAGTCCTGCTGCCTCACAAGAGGCTCATTTGAATAAGTTCATTTTCAAGCTCTTCGGAATACTTGGCTTGTCACCAGAGAGTTTGACACATGACACCCGGGTCAAATCCCACGTAATGTAAAACACAATAATCCCTTGGAATAAAAACCACCAGTCAATGAAACAGGGTCAGGTGTTGTTTTTCAGACTCCTGTGTCAGAGGTGACTGGTGGCACCGGCTTCTCTGGTTCGGCTACTTCCTCGCTGTGTGACCGGAGACATGTTGCTTAACCTCTCTGTGCCTCAGTTTTCAGATCTGCAAAAGGAGATAAGAGGCGCTAAACGCAGTATGTGGAAGTCCTTGGTAAAAGTGAGTTTCCTTTTCCTTCCTCGTCCTAGAAACAAGACCAAGTACCCTTGCCAAAGACAGGCACCCGCGGGCCATGGAGGAAGCCATATGTAGGAAACCCTACTGCAAAACCTTTGTGACTCCCCGTTTCTTACACAGCGATCTCCAGGCCCCAATCATCCGGCCCCTTCCCAATAAGCCAGCTTCATTTCCCTGATCCCGACAGCCCTCCTAGAGTGTCTGGTGCTCCCCTTCTACCCGAAGAACAAGACGCACCCATTCCAACACCAGCACCCCCATCCCACGTTCCTCTCCAACATCAGCATTCAGACTCAGCTTCCAAAAACCCACACCTGATTAGCTTACTCCCTGAAAGTCTGCATGACTCACTCTTCCCTACAGCATCACGCTCAAACTCCTTGTGTTCACAGTCCCTCATAGTCTAGCCCCATCCTCCCTCTCAGAACTCTTCCCAATCCAGTCACCATCCCACATCTATGTGCACACACACACACACACGCAAGCGTACACACACATAAAGTCTACATTTAGGCCAATCAGAGCCACTCACTATTCTTCCAGTAGCCCATGGTCCCTTATACCTGCTCACCTTTGCGCCTGCTGCTTTTTCCTGGAACATCCTACTCCCTTTCTGTGATAGGAAAATTCCTTCTGACCTTTTGACACCTTGCTGAAATGAAGCATTTTGTGTTGCAAACTCCTACCTCTCTTCATTTCTAGCAGCTAGCTGACTAAATATATACCTTGACCAATAAGATATAGGTGCAAATTACTGGGTGGAACTACCAAGAAGGCTCTTTGAAAGGAGCACAGATGGCCACATGCCCTTCTGCCTTTCTCTTGTTTCTTTATGTAAAATGATGTGATGGCTGGCACCCTAGTAGCCACCCTGGAACATGAGGTGACTTCGAGGATGGAAGCCATGCTCTGTGGATGGAGGGACTGAAAGAGAGAAGGAGTTTGGGATATTGCTTATATGGTGGAAATCACCATATACCAAGTCTAGGCTGGCTAACTTTGGTTCTCTATGAGGAAAGAAAATAAATCTTTATGTCTCTAAGCCACTGTTATTTTATTTTATTTTATTTATTTTTAAGCTATTGTTATTTTATTTTATTGTTATATGCAGAAAACCTAATCCTGTCCAACACAGTGGACATACAAGCCATTTCCTGATTTGCCTCCTGCCCATCTCTCCACATACACATGTCCCTTCCCCCCTCCCAAACCCTACTTCCAAACCTACTTATTTTTCATTTCCTCAAGCATCATGCTTTTCTCAGGCGTCATACCCTCCTCCCTCTCCTCAGTGCCCTTCCTCAGACTGCCTGGGAATACCTCTCAGCTTTCCAGACCCTGCTCAAAGGACACTTCCTCCATGAAGCCCTTCCAGACACTCTCTCTATGCCCTCACCAGGAAGCAGCGACCACTCTTCTGTCCTATGTTTCCCCAACTATCTACTAGGACACTTCTATCATGTCATCGTTTTCTCGTCCACCTGTACCTCCCAGGTCCTGGGTTGAGGAAGGGCCACGTCATTGACCTCTGTCTCCGGCATCCAGGCATAAAAGAAGTTGTTCAGGGAACCTCCCCCAAGACTGCTTCCTTTCTCGTGTTCTTGAGAGAGGATGGGGGCTCCCCAGCACAACGGGGCCTGCTCTTGGGCACACTATCCCCTAGAAGACCCCAGGAAGCGTCTGCTGAGTACATGAATGAATTTGCAGTTCAACCTCCCTTCCAGCTTCCCTAGTGCCCATAGAAACCTTCTCTAGGGCTCTCACTTCCACTCACCATGGCCCTGCCTGCGGCTACCTGCCCCTCCCCAGTTCCCTTCCCCGCTCGAGTAACAGGTGCTCCTGCCTCAGGCAGGGCAGGAGGCTCACAAAGTGACGGGGAACACACACGGCTGCCAAGGTCCTGAGACCTGTCCTCCTGACGGCCACCAAGGGCTGAGAGCCCAGAGACAGCTGTCGCCAGGAGACCACGCAGCAGGGGGAGGCGGGCAGGCTCGCAGAAACCACCCCGGCTGAGTCTTCCCTTCTACGTGACTCTGATGTAGAGAAAGGGACAACTGCCATGCGATTCAAATCTACACCACGACAGTCCAACTCAGGCTCGGGGCGCGTGCTGAAGACAGCTGCACAGAAAACAGAGAAGGGTGGGAGAACTCGCAGAACCATAGCAGGAAACACGAAGTTGCTGAGAGTAGCTGTGTTTGGATGCATTTGTTGCCACCCCCAGCCCCTGGCGGTGACAGAAGCATGTCCTTGAAGGACAGGGAGATGAACAAGCAGGAGGCGAGAAGGTCCAGGGAATCTGCATCCTGTCCTTCCAGATGTGGATGGCCACCATATATGGCAGCATGGTTGGACCACCTCCCTGGAAGGCTGATGATCAATGGGAATTAGAGGGAGGAGAATTTTGGTTCCACTTCAGGAAGAACTTCCCAAGCATCAGTACTGGCCCACACAGGAGTGGGCGCCCTGGAGGCTCCTGCCCCATGTGCCACCAAGCCAGTGGGCATACCCAGAATCACACACCACCAAGGAGAGCCCGGGTTCTGGGAACTTGGGACCTGTTACCCTCCGGGCCTTCTTAGGACATCCATGCAGTCTCTTCCCAGGAATGCTAATCCCGCCTGGCACCTTGGCCAGTTTTCTAGATTCCTCTGCCTTATCTGAGAGGCTCCCTATTTGTACCTCGCTAATGGCTTGAGCCTGGCGCTCTGACTGTTCTGAAGGTCCTTTTATTAATCTGATCACTCCTCTGGTCTTTCACTTCTCGGCCCACTGCCCAGTTTCGGTGTCCCGAGTCTGGTTTCTGTGGGACATGCACAGAGAGGCAGAGAAGCTGCCCCCCAGAGAGGCCACTAGGAACAGGTGGGAGCACACTGAGCTGTGGGGGGACCTGTGGGGAGGGAGCACCAAGCTGGGGGGGGGGGGCTGTATATCTCCATCAGCGACAAGCATGTACTCACTCACTCGTTCACGAAATACACAGTGAACACCGACTAGGTGCTAGGCACAATTCTGGAATTAAAGACATAGGGAAGTTAATGTGATCAAATAAATCCAGGGAAGACTGAGTTGACGGAAGTAGAAAGATTCCTGTCCTGCAGGGCTTAGAATCTTTCCTATGTTAACAGGTGCTGTGACTCCCCCCAGAGGGGGTTCAGCACATAGGCCCTTTGAGCAAGAAACAAAAGTGCAGGAAACTGAAAATACGAAAAACCACAAAGAAGAAAATAGAAACCACTGGTAGTCCCAACACTCAAAAATTGCCATTTGTCCTTTAAATATCTGTATGTACATGCAACATCCTTTTCCCTTAAATTTCTATCATTCTGCGTATGCCTTCTTTTCTCACTTAGGACATCGTAACTATCTTTCTTGTTAAACAGCGTTCTATGATACCGTTTTTATTTGCTACCCTGGCAGGTCGCTGTGGGTACGTACCAGAACTTATAGAGGACCAATTACCACATTGGCATATTATTCAGATTGTTCCACTATTATAGACCATGGTGGGACAGGCATATTTGTGGGCGGTCCTATCCAGATCAGTGATTACTTCATTAGTATAACTTCCCGAGAGGGGAGCCTAACAGGTAAAAATGCACACCCTCTTCCTATAAACCACCACACTGCCTCCAGGATATTTGTAGCAATTTTTACTTTTACGAGTGGTTGTTGAGAGTGTTCAGGGCCCCACGCCGTGCACTACCCGTGCACTACCCGTGCACTACCCACTCTGAGTATTAGGGTTTATAACCCAAAGCTTGCCAAGCTGATGGGTAAAAATGCTAACTTATTGTTGTGACTTGCTCTTTTTTTTTTTAATTATTAGGCAAGCTGAACTTTTTCCATGTTCCTTGGACTTTTGTATTTCTTTGGTGCATTGCCTATTTGCAAAATCTTACCTGGGAATAATTTTACATTCCCAGAAAAACTGCAAAGAGAGCCCAGAGAGTTCCCATAGACGCTTTGCCCAGCTTCCTTTTAGGTTAACATCTCCCCTAACCACGGTGTTTTGTCAAAACGAAAACAATTAACACTAAGAGTAACACGATACTCTTCACTAACCTCTAGGCTTCACTTGGCTTTCACTGGTTTTTCCACTAATGTCCTTTTTCTGTTCCAGGATCTAATGCAGGATCCTACATTGCACTGAGTTGTCACGTCCTCCTACTAACGTCTCATGCGGGACAGTTTTCAGTCGCCCCTTGTTTCTCATGCCCACGATATCTTTGGAGAGTACGAGTCCCGTTTGCTGTAAGATATCTCTCCATTTGGTGTTGTCGGATGTTTTCTCACGATTAGTCTAGGGTGATAGGTTTTTGGCAAGAACCCCACCGGGGTGAAGTGCTCCTCTCCTTGAACTATTTTTGGGGTCACCTGAGAGCAACAGGAGTCAGGATTGGTGGTGTTAACCTTGATCACTCCATTAAGATGGCTTCTGCCAGGTTTATCAACTACGAAGTTTCTATTCTCCCTGCCATCCTCTCTTCTTTTGAAATGAGTCACTGAGTTCAGCCCACCCTCGAGGGAAGGGGAATTAGGCTCCATCTGCTGGGAGGAGCATGTATGAGAGAGTATCCTATAAAGGAAGGAGATGTGTGCCTTCTTCCAGATTTATGCATTCATTCAGTTATTTATTCATCATAAATGTACTCATGGATTCTCTGGATTATAAGTCAAAGCAATCATTACTTATTTTGTTGCTTCGGCCAATGAGTCGGCCCTTGTGGTCTTCAGTCCTTTAGGCAAACCCTTACCTTTTGTTTTGTTGGTCTCTGTTCTTAAGCGCTTGCTTACTTTCTGGAACTAAAAGGCATGTCAGGCTCATTTTGTATATTTCCTGCCCAGCCCCAGAATCAGCCATTTCTCCAAGGAGTTCTGGTTGCTTTTACCAGAAAATGGTGTTTGGAAATGAAGATCTGGCCCCGGGAGTGCTCATTTCTACTGGAGTGTCATTGCTAGTGGCTACAGCTAGGAAATGCACGTGTGTGTATCCTAACCCACACGTAACAACACGCAACTACAGCTACTTCTGCACCTGTCTATACATGTATTGGAAATACGTCCCAGTCCTGCCACCAGCCTTGCCTCTGACAGATTCTCTTCCGGAAAATCCAATCGGCTGCCATGTTCTATGATATGCAGGAAGGCCTCCCTCAGTGCTGGACGACTGAATGAGTGCTGGCTGAGGACGAGGGGGCAGCCCACGCCGGGGCCCCTCTCCAGCTCAAATATACACACCACAACCTACTAGCTTGGGCCCCTACCAGGTCTTTAAATTTTTCTCCTTAATACTTTTCTATGTATTCTAAATTTTCTAAAATCAACATGTTCTTTTATAATTAACAAAATAAAACAATGATTTTTGAAACAATAACAGTATATACTATATACGCTTGGCCCTAAAATTAATAAGGACTTCACACGCTTGCACTGAGGCTCAGTGTGGATCAAAAAAACCATGCCAGCTGCAAGTTCCTGGCATAAAGTAGGTACTTCACAGGGGTAGGCTTCCACCCTCCTTCTTGTCTCTCTCTGGTCCTTCCAGAAGCTACGTTATGGAACTGATGAGGAAAAAGGTCTTCTACTCCCTTTCTCCCACACTGTGAACCAGAATGGTCATGGCAAAAAAAGTCATCATCAAATGAGTCCTTTCTTTGTCACCCAGCATCCTCCCTCCACAGACTCCCCCCATAGTGGAAGTGTCTTTGCTGGAACATTCTTGAGGAACTTGGAGCACCCACTACCAAAGCCCACACCTGGGGAAGGGTCTCCCTGCCAGCAGGAGGCCCCAGCTGAGGCTCCAGGCTCCTCTGCTCATTTCTAATCAGGGCCTGGCTGCAGTTACTCCCTGGAACTTTTGTGACCAGCACTGGAAGCCCACAGATGACACACTTTGTCATCTCTCCAGGCCCCAACTCTCCATCTCAGCGGTCCCAGCTTCAATTCTGTGTTTCTATCCAAGAGGAATTCCTCTGGGAGACTTTCCCCTTCCCTTCCTCTCGGAGGCAGAAAGAAAGAGACGTTTTTATTTAAATACCTCATTTCACTTAAGAGAATTAAAGAGAGCCTATAAGGAGGAGGGAAAATATTTTGTACTTCTAGAACCAAGAATGCAGAGTTGTTCAACCATGGTGGCAAAAGTCGCAGTCTGGGAAAACTGACTATTTTCAGCAAAAAACCAAAGGGAACTAAGGGCTCTAGAAATCTTGAGTTTATTTTTAAAAAATTAGTATTCTGTCAGAGAGCTTACTTTCTACATGAGCTACATTCCTTTCTAGTGCTTTTACAACCAAGCCTCCCTCTTCTGAGTATGCCCTTTCCTCAAAAGTATTAAAGTGCTTTATTCTTGTAATGTCCTGGAGGGCTGGCTGGGTTAGGTCTGCTCCGGGGTTGGTATGGAGAAGGTCCTCCCTTTTTGGCCCATGGACAGAGAGCACTGGGCAGCTCTCACCTGGAGCATCACTTCAACTTCCCAACTGGTCTACTCCCCTTTTTTTTTTACTGCGGGACTTCTCAGAGCCTTCAATATCCTGATGATCTTCCAAGAGAGAAATACATAATAATTACATACATATGTATATATATGCATATGTATGTATAAGCCTTATATATAAATATATATATTCATAATTATGTGTGTGTATTATATATTATGGGATATATATGTGTGTGTATATATATATATATTTTTTCCCCCAAACTTATGGGTCATAGAATCCTTTATTCAAGAGACATCTATTAACATCTCCCAGGCCACTGGGTTCCAGGAACCCAATTTGGAAAACACAGATCCATAAGCTACAACCCCAGTTCCTCAGATGCCCTCAAGGCCTTCTGTTTTCTGGTATGTGACTCCCTTTCCAGGCTCACTTTCTGCGTCCCTCCTTTCTTCTCCTGGCATTCACATTTGAACTTCTTGTAGGCCCCTAAACAAAACTGTCTTATTTCCCCTTTAATACATTTCTTTAAAAAAAAAAAAAAGCTAGCAAGGACTTATTGCGATGGTTTACGATCAAAAAATCCTAATTTCTATGCCCATGAAGAGGATTTTTTAAAACATTTTTAGTTCAAGAAACACAGGCTGAAAATGAAAAAGAATTTCAGCTCTGTTTTCATAGGAGGATGAATACTCAGAAAACCCCGGGAAAAAATTTCAGCAAGATCCGAGTGGTGTCCAAGACGCTGCACACACATCGGGACTTGGGTGCCAAGAAAGCCCTTTAGGAAATTCAGGGATTGTGTGCCCATAAGATGTTGTTCATGTGAATCCAGAAGGTGGGCATCCCCACGCCTTGGAAGCAGCCATCACCAGCCCCCCACTCGGCAAACGGCCTCTTCTAGAGCTCGGATCTGATAAGGACTGGAGCATCAATTCCTAAACTCCTCGACCGCACCATGTTCGGAATGCTTCCTTAGAAGCCTCATCGCCAAGGCCTCCAAAGGAGTATTTTAGCTTTCAAAGCCAATAAAGAAGGGTGTAGTGGGTCATTTCTAAAGAGTCCTAAGCCCTTGGCAGTATGACTTTGTCATTCCTCTCATCAAGCGGTGGGGTCTATCTCCCCTCCCCTTGAATCTGGCCGGCTTCGATTTGTGCTTTAGCCTGAAGAATGTGGCAAAAGTGAGGCTGTGCCCTTGGTGGCCCAGGTTTTACAAGACCTGGCAGCTTCACTTTTACACTCTTAGAACCCAGAGAATGCTATGTTGCGAAGAAGCTGGGTGCGGCCCTTCTGGAGGATGGAGAGGCCATGTGGAGGAGAACCAACCGAGACTTGAGCCTCTGAGGCTCTGTTGGACCCCTGGCTCAGCGCAGGCAGAGCTGAAACAGCCATGGGAGTGAGCCCAGCCCCAGCCAGCAGAGAGAACTGCCCAGATAGAACTGTGAGAAACAGGGGCGCCGCCGTGGCTCATTGGGTTAAGTGCCTGTCTTCAGCTCAGGTCATGATCCCAGGGGCCTGGGATCGAATCCCACACTCTCCTCCTCTGCCCCTCCACCTCCCCACTTGTGCGCTCCCACTCAAATAAATAAATAAATCTTTAAAAAATTTTTTAAAAAGAAAAAATCATGGGCTTAAGCTACTAAGTTTTGGGGTAGTTTATTATGTAGCAATACATAGCAAAAACAGGAGGGAACTCAAGCGTGGCCAGAGATGGGGAGAAGATGCAAAAGCAGGGCAGGAGCCTCCTTCACACAATCTGCGAAGTATCGAGGAATCAGGAACCCAAGAGACAAGAAGCCTCCTATACAGAGAGCTGACGGGCCCAGGGTGAGAGCGGGGGGGCTTGAGTGGGGACGCGCCTTCCCTGTCCGTCCTGCCATCTTCCAGACAGGACCCATCTAGACACAAAGGAAGGAATCAGCCACCTACCTAAACTCCCTTCACCATTTCTTCTACCTCGTTAAGCCCTGGCCCATGAAGTGGGGGAAACAGACTGGAAGGTTCACACACAAGGAGCTACAAGGGCCAAGCTGAGTTAAATAAAGTCACAAGTGGTAAGATGAAGGCCGGTCAGAAGAGAAGCTGTATAAGCAAAGGGTTAGTGAAGACTGGAGGGAGGAGGCAGATCTTAGCAGAGGGCCATCTGAGCTCAGGGAGGGCGGCCTCAGCAGGAAGAGGTGGGGAGAAGAAATGGGAAGGAGGTAGCAGAGTTCAGGACCCTCAGAGAGCAAAAGCCCGCCCCGCCTTCCCTCCCGCCCAGGTAATTCTTCCCCTCCAACCCGCCTCCCTTGCTCCCCTCTCGAGGTCCCTCAAGGTGTGCCATCTAGGCTCACGCGTTTTCATATCCCTCTCCCCCACCCTGTGCCCAGCCCTGGGTTGGGTTAATTAATTAAAATTAAAATTACTTATTATAAAATAAAAAATTAATCATTTGAGAAGACCTACTAAGACCCAAGGGTGCCCCCAGGTCGTGGTTCCAGCCTTGGGAATTTAAGGACTCCTGCAAGAAATTAGTAACAACTTTTAGTATCTGTTGATTGAGAAAATACACGTGTGAAAATAGATTTCCGTCCTCCTTACAATAACGCCCCCACGGGTCCTGGAGCAGGTTGGGAGGGAATAACCCGCCAATAAATCAGACCTGAACGTCTGGCGGGTCCTTCACTATCTTAACCCCAAAAGACATTGTTGGTGGTGGAGGGTGCAGGGGGGAGGTGCAAGGTCTAGAATGGGGTGGGAAGGGGTGCAGGGAAGGGGAAGAGAGAGGCAGGATGCTGTGAGCCAGAGGTCATCACCAGGAGGCCGAGAAAGGCAGCATTTGTGAGGGCTGGGCAGGCTTTGCCTGGCCGGGGGTTCCACCTCCGTCCCAGTTGAGAAAGCACCCAAGGCAGTCTGGGAAACCAGGAGACTAGAAACCATGAACTACCTAACTTTCTGGTTCGGCTACTAATTAGCGGTGTGAGTTTCTGCCAGCTGTTTTGCCTCCAGAAGCTTCAACAGAGAGCTAGTGGGGGTGGGGGGGAGGGATGCCGGGGTCGGGCGGGGGGAGAGCCATGGTCACCTTGCTAACTTGCTCTGGGAGCCATCATCTGAGCAACAAGGTCTTGGGTCAGTGGCTCGAGTCGACTGAACTTCTCTGAGCCTCAGGCTCCCCATCCGTGAAATGGGAGCACTACGTGACAAATGAGGGGAGAGTTGTGAAAACGGCAGCCACCTGGCAAGTACAATTACCCTTCGCTTTTCTCCCTTCTTACCCTTGCAGTGGCAGGTGGCTCTTTTCTTTCAAGCCCTGCCTTCCCCACCCCCAGCCTCTAATTTGACCCTTGGGTGTGAAGTGTCCCCTCTTGGGGACAGAGAGCTGGTTGGCCCGCCGCGGCAGAGCTGAGTATGGCGACTCCGCACACGTGGGGCTCCCTGGGAGGCGGCTGGCAGGGTGTCCCCGCGCCTCGCCCAGTCCTGCCGGGTGCCACTCCAGCCCCACGCCCCTCCCGCGCGCGAGAGGGCCGGCCCGCAGCACAACGACAGGCCTCGGCTGGGGAGGCCACCTCCCTCCAGGCACAGACGGCGACAACCACCCATTTTGCAACAAACAGGAAACCAGTTTACCAGCCTCAAAAATAGAACAGACAAAAACCCCAAAATACGAGGCTCTGACAGTGGGGCAGCTCGGGTTTCTTCACAAGGCTTCCTGACAGCCTGCAGGGTGCGGGTGGGGGTGGGGGGGTTGTTTCTGTTTTATCTCAATTTCATCTGAGAACACGTCTTGCCATGTGTTTACATAGGTGACCAGCCTCTGGGGGCCGGGGCCGGGGCCGGGAGGCAGCGTGACCATTGAAGCTTCTGGCACTCCTGGGGACCCACCTTCTCAGTCTCCAACCCAGCTGCAAATGGTCCAACCACAAGGGCCCCAGAAGCCCTGACCTTTGTCTTGCCTCAACTCTAAACAGGTCTCCCACACCCCCTAGCGTTGCCCTTCCCATGGATCTCCGCCTTACCCTGACTGCTTCCACAGACCCCCAGAAGGCCCCAGGGTCATCCCCATCCAAGAACCACACCGCAGGCATTTCCTGCACTGAACCCCTGATAAAGACTGGGAGCTGTGCTCATGCTGTTCCCTGTGCCAAGAACACTGTTCCCTGCCTGGCAGACTCCCTCTCAGAGGCATTCACACTGGAATAACACGGTTATGTCATGAGGTCACGAGGGACTACGTCACACAGAGCCCCCTTGTTTGAGGGGTCATGGAGAGAATGTGTCTCAGTTCTTAGCACCGGGGAAAGTTGTACCTATCTCGGGTACCTGATTCGTTTTTATCCCATGGGCACGAAGAGTAAGAACCGCCAACTTGATCATGTTTTCCCTTTTTGTTTTCATTGCTAAGAAGCTTCATGGCAAATAACGTCAATCACCTCCATCAGTTTTACACCCTAACCTGTCCCGTGGCTTTATTTCAGTTTCTTCCCCTTATTCTCCTCATGCCTTATTTCTTTCATTTACTTTGTTTTACCTTCACGCAGAATCCATAAACCCTTTCAAATCTTGATTACGAATAAAGTAAGGGATGCGTGTAAAGTAAAGGGGTAAACAATTGCCCCTTACTCTGTAAAACCCACTTTCAATGTCCCACCTCTCAACTCTCCCTAAGCCTCTGTGAAGGTGGGGTTCCCCTCGCTGGTGGTCCCACAGCATTGGTGCGTACCTCCTGGATTAGCACTTAGCCACAGGAAGCCGTACTTCCTGTGTTTCCAGGGTTCTCTCCACCATCAGATGAGAAGGCTCTCGGGCAAAACCTAAGCCAAGATTTGTACCCAATACTCCACACACATCAGCTTGTTTAACCCTCAAGACAGATAAGCCTGCCAGATCAGGATGACCCTGCCCATTTTCCAGCTGAAGAAACTAAGGCTCAGCAAAGTAGATGCCGATGCAAGGTCGTGGACCATTCGTTAGCTACACTGACACCACACCCTGGGGTCCTGCCCTAGTCTTGGGCTCATTTCCCTAAGATGACCCAACATATGAAAAAGAGCTTTTATGGGAGAGAAACAGAGACAGAGAGAAAAAGGAGAAAAAGGAAAGAAAATTAGATTTCCTTAGATTATTAAATAATTTACCATGGACGTCAAACTCATCCACACCACTTGAAGCATTTAAAATATGGCTTGATTTGTAAAAATCCATTCTCTGCAATGGTCCAAAAAAAGTTTGCATGCGTTTAACTGTGGTCCTCTCATGCTTACTCTCCTCTTAGAGAATTTAATCACTTGACTGAGAACATTCCCATTCTTATCTCCCCCCCGCCCACATACACACATTTTTAAATCCCAGGAAGTGGTCACAGCATAAAATGTGACAGACGATGAGAGCTAATTCTGCGAGAACTTTCCAGAACAAAAGGAGCCTAACTTCCCAATTTCCTGGTGAGCAAGTGCACGTGAATCATGAGGCCATTTGTTCCCAAGCCCTATAGTGTCCAGACAATTAAACTACATGAAAGGATTTTAAATATTTAATGTTTCAATTGGGAACCTAATTGGTCTGATGCCTTTAAATTAAAGTGCCCTCTGGACAAACAATAGTGCACTTCCATTCAACGACGGAGGCAGCAACAAAGGGTTGCCTGGGCCCCAGTGATCTCGGGCAAGTCTGGGGCCCCTCCCTCTAAGCCTCAGTTTACCCCTCGTGTAACTGGGGGATGACTATGGGATTACAGTGAGGACAGGCTGGTCCAGGGAGAATGCTCATTAAATCACTGCATTCGAAGCACGAGCGTATGCAAGCAAGAGCCAGGATCCCATTTCCGGACCTTGTGTTCCCACGCCTTAAAATGAGAACAAGAGCTGGGGAGATAAGGGGCAGGGCGTAAGATGTAAGCAGAAGTGAAGGAAAAGGGTTTCTGAGCTGTCTTTTTGCAGAGTGTCTCCTGTGTTCCAACGGAGATCACCTTGCTTGCTTCTCCCTGGCTGTGCTATGTGTGTGTGTGCTCTTCATCTGTAGGGCTGTGAGTTCCCTGCACCCCAGCAGCTCTGCCTCACCCCAGAGTTCTCCTAGGGTCTGGTGTGTGTGGCTGAAATTAGTGTTTGTTGAATGAATCGAGGCGAGCAGAGGCAGCAGCTATCTCGGAGCCTGTGGGAGTCCAAGGACTCTGGTCCCTCCCGGCGGTGGGGAGACCCATGGTGGAATCCTAGCTCAGCCGTCCCCCAGCCACGTGACCCGGGTACCTTACTTATGGTCTCTAAGATCCCATTTTCCCATCTTAAGTTTGAGCATAAGACACGTGCCTGGAAGGCGCAGCACCCCGCTGAGTGGCACAAATCTGTCACTCGACCAGTTCAGTCTTGCCTGTGTCTCGTGGTCCCTGCCTCCGTCTGCAGGACCCTGGGCCATGCTGCTTCACCTTTCCTCTGGTCACCACCCAGGGAGGGAGAGGCCAGGGTGGCTGGGGCCATCTGCCGCGTTCTAGATCCCCAAATTTGATGTGGCCGCTGGGCTTCGGGTACGGCCACTGACAGGACTCTCCATCCCTCTCCCCGCTGACTCAATCTCCCAGCCTCCCTATCGGCCCCACCCCCTCCCTACCTTGTCCGTCGTCCACGCTGGCTGCTCGAGTCCCTTCTCTAAATACCCCTCGGCTTCCCCTCCCAGTGCTCCAGGAGCCACTGGACGAACCCCATAGAGCTTCTCTCCCGGACCCTGCCTACCCCTCCAGCTGCTCCCTCCAGAGGCCTGGCCCATGTGTCCTCCAGCTCCCGACTTTTGTGCATGCGGAGCTGACCTCACTCCCTGGTGCGCTTCTCCACACTGCGTCCCTCCGGCCACCTGGTGAACAACTGTTCCCCACTCAAGATGAGCTCAAATGAGCACCCTTCTCCTAACCTGCCCCACGTCCTTGTGAATCCATAGTCACCCTGGGCTCCACCAGAGCATCGCATGCACATCTACCTCCAGGAGCAAGACCGCATTATACCACCAATCCGGATCTGTTCGCCGGCCTCCCCCATGGCACTGAGCTTCCTCCCGACAGAAATCCAGACTTACTCTCGTCTGCGTCCCCCAGTTCCTAGCATAAGGCACACGGTAGGTATCCCTAAGATACCAGTCCTCTCTGTCCTCCCTGCCTGATAAGGCCTCTGGAGCCTGCCCTCTGCCTCCATTCCTGAAGGTTCTAGGGCCTCTGTTCTCTGGGCCAACACCTTTACTATCCCACCAAGGCTCCTCTCAGCCTAGACCAGCAGCCATCCCTCAAAGCGGCCCCCTCACGTCTCCCTTCTCCTTGTTGACAGCACTGGGTTCCATAACCTCAGGAAACCCAGCCAGGGTGACCAAGGGGACCACGTGGGGGGACAGATGATCCAAAGATCCTGCCATTGTCTTTTGCTCTGCTCCCCATATCCCCTGTCACTCCCCAGGAGAATGTCACGGTGATTTACTGTTTTAGAGGCCCTCCCCCCCCAGACCTGGGAGGGAGCCCCCACTCTGCCACTCACATTCTTTCAGACCTTGGGCAAAGAAGTCCACCTCCATGAAACCTCGTTCCTTGTATGTGAAATGGGGTAAGAGCAGTGCACACCCGTGAGGGTCACGGTGAGAAGGTGAAGCATCCATCCCGCACCTGCCCAGAGCCAGGGGCCAGCGAGAGTGACTTCTGCCATGGCAGCGTATGACCAAATGCGGAGCCAGAAGGGCCGCCTATGGGCTCTCCTTCTGGAGCACTTCAGTGGGGTTGGGAGCTTGGCAGGGAAGAGACTCACTCAGTCCCCCGGGTGGGGTCAAGGCATCTCGAGAGGACCTCAGTGGGCTGGGGGACTCCCAGCTCAATGGCTTCCCGCTTTTCCAAAGAAAGGTCAGCCCAATAGGACCCAGATGTGATGTGAGCACCACCCCCGCCCTCACCCCACCCGCCCACACACACCCTACAGCCCCGGGGAGGGTGGAGTGACTCATCCCCAGGTCATTCCGTCTTTGAGCCAGCAGCCGGGACTGCCGGGGTAGGGGGGAGGCTAATTTCCTCTCTTCCTCTGGACATATTCCACCACCAGCACCCCTCCCACTCTACCCCTGCCCCCTTCCTGTGCTCTGATGTGGGAGGGAGAGTGCCATTGATATGTTTCCAAATGAAAACTAGAGCACATTTAGTTTCTCCTGTGGCAGAGCAAGGCTGAGCTAAGCAGCGGACCCTTGGCCCAGCCCCAGAACCTTCTCCCATGCAGCTTTGAGCCCAGTTTACTCCCACTCCGCACCCACATGCTGATGGCCCCTCCCCACTACTAGTCAGCACTGTCCTGGAATGTGGAGATCAGAAATGAGGAGGGGAGATGGGAGGAAGGGAGATGCAAATAGATGTTGAGCCCCACCATGCATTAGGCTTTGTGGTCAATCCAAGGAACCCAAGGGACAGGAGAGGAAGGGCTCTCAGAACCTAGCCTGTGTGGCCTCTCTGAAGTGCCAGATCTCATGCCAGGTCAGGGAAATGAAGGAGAGAAGAGAGGGAACAGGGAAGGGAACAGGGAGACCTGCTTCGGGACCCAATGAGGGGCCAGAGATACAAGTCTCTACACAGCCCTGCCAGATGGTTGGGACCCTTTGTGAGATGAAGAAGTAAGGGGAAGTGATTTCCCCCGTGTTTCCCCTCTAGAGAGTTAGGAGCCAGAACGCACATCCGGATCCCCCTGTGTCCATCACGGCATTTGATGGACACACACAAGCAACCAAATCAATGGGGCACAGTGTGAAAAGGGCCAATATTGCCAGGCCAAAGATGCTCTGGGAAGTCAAGAGACAGGCTGACCTCGGGGAGCTGAGGACCAGGAGGGATTTCATGACGGTCATGATGTGTGGCCTGTATCTCAAATGGTGAGTGTGTGGGAATAGGTCAGGAGGGCAAGAGGGCAAAGAGCAGGAGGAAAGGCCCTGAGGTGTCCAGCAGTGGGGGCACAGAGGTCATGAGTCAGGAGGCTCCAGCCAAGACTGGAATTGTGGGGGAGGCACCCAATGGTCCCCGCGGTCTTTCCTGATAACTTAGACCTCAGAAGTCATTGTGTTTCCAGAAAATTAGAGTCATACCCCCCAAAATAACATCAAACACCCAGACACTGTCCTAAGCCCTCAATAAACATTAGCCTGTTTAATCCTCATAGCAACCCTAGGAGGTAAGTACTATGATTATCCCCATTTTACACAGAAGGAAACTGGCCCAGAGAGGCTAAGTAACTTGTCCAAGGCCCACACCAGTGTAAGGGGTGGGGCTAGACCCACACCTGGAGGGCAGGCTCCACTCGCCGCCCTGCTCTACCATCTCTGCAGACCTGCCTCCCTCCTCCTAAACGCTCCATCTCGGCTGGTCTCCCCCAACCAGACTGCCACACACCTCTGAGCAGGCGCTGTGCCTTGTCCTCCCCCTGGGTGTCCCCCTGCCACGCCTCACCAAGGAAAAGAACCTGACTGGTACATGAAGACCTGAAGGGGAAAAGTCCACGGCGCTATCCGGTTTGGGCTGGGAACCAACAATTTGTTGACTTAATCAGGCCAATGCAGAAAGGTGCTGTCATGGTGGGGAGGTTTCTATTCCAGGCGGCCAGGCTATAATTAAATGTCCTCACCTGCACGCCTCCAATTACTGCCCAAGAGCTGGTTTCCCGGGCCTGTTAACCAGCAATTACAGAACCTTCCACTGAAATTCCAAATCACTTAGTAAAGTTCACTTCTTTTATTTATTTTTCGGATTTGGGAGTAGAAGTGGGGTAGAATATTGCCCGAAGTACAAGTGACATCCACTATTTAAAATGGGTTTATTCAAATAGCTAACCCGAAGCAAGCACCACCATCCTCGGTCCTTAGTTGTTTTAAGTGCCCCCGTTTATGAAACACCTACCTATGCGCTAGGCACCAGTATGGGTGCTTTCAACATGTTATACAACTTGATCCTTATAATAATAAACCTGAGAAGTAGGTATTGTTATTTTATTTTATAAAAGGATAAGCTGAGACCCAGAGTAGTTAAGTAACCTTCCCAGGGTCACGCAGTATATGTTAGAGCATTCAGGATTTATAGCCAGCTCTGTCTGCCTCCGAACCCTGAGTTCGTGCTGTCAAACTAGGTGGTCTCAAGCTAAGAGACCTAGTTTGAGATTTAGAACAGGGCTTGCTAGGTACTGTGCAAGGAGCGCTGCAAAGTCCCAAATACTCCTTTTTCCCGGTCCGTCCCTCAAAGGCCCAGTAGAGGAATGGGTCTCTGCCAATCTCTGGCATGGCCACCTTGACAGAGTAATAATCCTTCACCACTGATGACTGAGGCAGCTTTTTATATTGACAACAGACACACCAAACAGCTTGAGGACTGCAGGACCTGGGAACAGCAATGGCTGGTGCCAAAGGCAGCCCACACACCACCCCTGGCCCTATGATGTTCATGGCAGGCATCACTAATCAATCAGGACCTTCTTTCCCCCAGAACCCAGTACAGCCTCATGCTCCTTCTCAACACAGCTGATTCGTCCAATGGATCGAACTGGCCCAGGAGATGGAAATTATTTCCTCTCTCAGTCTTTGACCTACGGTGTATTTCCTACATGTAAATCAAATCACACCACATTCCACACCTGGCTGGGGACTTTCCCAAGCCTATCAATTATTTTTTTTAAATGCTTCATTCCAGAAAAGAAATAGTCAAACCATACACCCTTGAAATGGGAAAGAACAGTGTCCGTGCACACACCAGACACATGTGGGTGCATTTCCCCGAACTGCAGTCTGTCAGGTTTTATACCAAACCTAATCAGGCTCTGCTGTTCAGGGCCAAAAGCCCACCACAACCATTTCAAAGCCTGGTGTCACCCTATGTCTCCTAGACAGTCCCCTGGCAACCCGCAAGCACAGGGTGGATTGGGCAACTGGAGAAATCCACACATGGCCCAAACAGCACGACTACCGCCGAGCTTGCGCCAGTTCTCAGGTTCTGCCTTGGGGTGGAAACAACCCTTTCAGTTTCTTATCTCAAGTCACTAAGTCACCTCTGCTAAAAGAGAGATGCTACCAACCACCTTTAAGACAGCAAATCTGTAAAGTCCCTAGTCGCAGGGCCTCGCTGATCCAGGAGCATTGCAATGATCTTTCCTGGGTGCTGGGAAGACTGCGTGCAGGCACAGGGCAGATTCCTCGTCTCCATCCCGGGCTCCGGCTCCCCATCTGCCATCACCCCCTCTCTGGGGCCTCCAGCTCAAAAACACGCCAGCCCTCGCAAGGATGGGAGCTGGCCCCTGATGTGGCATCAGGCTTCTGCCTCACCCTGAGCTAAGTTGCCTGCCTCAGCTATTTGGAACCCCCTTGGAGCTCTCCAAGGTACTGACCCTCATTCCTGGCTGGGCCCCTAAAAACCGTGGTGGTGAACAGTGGATATTCAGGATTTATATATATGATTACATTCCTGAAAAAAGGAATCAAGTCAGAATAAATTTACCTTCATTGTTGTACTATTTGTATCTCATAGAAATATTATCTATATCTATATTCTTATCACGTAGAGAAGTTGCTTTCTAACTTTTTATCTCCCATTTATAATGTGGATGCTTTTGAGAAGCCAGGAGACCTAGGTGGTGCCCGGGCCATGGGTTTGCCTACAATGGCCCTGAACCTTTGATTTCACCGGGCTCTCACTTGCTTGGATCTCGCCTGTGCTATATCTTGACCTTGGGTACCTCCTAACCCCTCCCCAGCAGCTCCAGACCCCTCGGATGCTCCCTTTCAGTCTTTACAGGCCACTATGACTGTTTATTGACCTGTCTGTCTCTCCCACTTGGCTGTGTCTTCTAATGATTGGACCCTTTTTATACCTGCTTAAGCGTCTGGCCCTCAGGGTCCTCAGTTCATGTTGATTGACTTCTGGATACATAATGAAGAACCTCCTGGATGTAATCCCATCTCTTAAACCCTTGGCCTGACCTGCTCTCTGTGGCCCATGCTGCTGGCCAGCAAGCTGGGGTCTCCTCCTGATGCTGGGGTGAGGGGGCAGCAGCTGGTGGCCTCTGCTGGTCTCAGAAGAGACATCACTGGAAACGTCAGGATCCATGTCTCCTGCTTGTTTGCTCACTTGTTTGCTGTATTTCCTAGTAGAAAAGAGTCTGGTGATGACTCTGGGCTGCCTTTGCCACCTCACCCTGTCAAAATGCAACAGTGACAATGAATGGTTCTTTCAGGCACCATTTTGCACTATTCTAAGCACTTGATGTGTGCTTGTCTGTAACACAGGTGCCAACATTCTCCTCTTTTTACAGACAACAGAGCAGACATGGAGCGGTCATGTGACTCACTCAAGGTCACCTGTCAGGGTCATCACTGATGACCCCAGACCACACACCCAGGCTGGGCCCCTCCAGAGACACTGCCCTTAACCGTTAGATGCCGCTGCTTCCCACTGAACTTCCCACTGATGTCTCCAGGGCTTGAGCAATAGTACAACATCAGGAGGAGTGAGAAACAGGAAGGTGAAGCAGAAAACTAGGAAAAGGACGAACTCATTTATTTAGGGTCACGATAAATTCCACAAAGAATAGCAGCTGTTCCTACTGTCGTTGAAAAGACAGGTCCTGCTTCCCTAAGAGTCATATCATTTAGAGCTAGAAAAATGCCCTTATTTTAAAGGATGAGCCAGCAGAGGCCCAGAGAAGCCCCTGAGTGCCCAAGTGATGAAGAAGAGCGCCCAGAGGCACCTGCTTAAAAAGACAGATTAGGTACTCGGTCAAATCTTTTTTACAAGGGTATAAAGAACCCCCAAGATGATATTTTAATAAACAAAACAATCCTGGTCATTAAACTCTCCACTGCCTTGAGACAGACGCAGTGGCACCCAGCCACCTGCCGGATCAGCGAGCTGCCCTCAAGGGGGAGCCAGAGTCAGTCCTTGGCTCTCTTCACAAGCACAAACACAAGACGCACACACGCAAACAACTCTCGGCTTGAAATGCACAGATGTCTAACAGGATGCCATGCATTTGGAATAAAGAGAAGATAAGGCCCGCTGGGGAAGTGTCTGGATTCTGGAGACTGCTCAGCAGCTTTTGAGCACCCCCTCTGCAATAGCGGGTCACATGTGTATTGTGCTCCCCAATGCACACACCATTGTACGAGGGACAGAGACAAGTTTGTGCAGGGAAGGGACACTAGCAAATACCAAGACTGCAGGGAGGATCTGAGGCTCCGGGGCCCAGAGAAGGCAGACCCATAGGCTGAGAACCCCAAGACTCAGTTTCTCCATCCGTACAATGAGAAGCACCCCCTCTCTGAGACAGATGAGACAGAGCAGCGAAGGTTCTCTACTCTACAGACACTTCCTCTTAGGATGGCACCTTGCTCAGAGCACAGCAGTCTTCTGGACCCGGGTAAGCCTCGCCATGCCCCATGAGCCTGTGCTCGCTGGGTCTCAGAGGGTCTTAGAGCAAGCAGGAGTAGGCCCACAGGTCCTGGTGCAATGCCTTTGTTGCAGACACGAGGATGCTGCAGTCCCGGAGCCCGGGGCCGTAATAGAAGGGGAACTCACCTGTCATCCAGGCCCCCATCTAGCCCTCTTTCCATTTGTCCCGCAAAGACCGCCAGCAGACGGCGCCGCTACCATCAAATACAGCATGTCTTTCTGGTGACCCAGAGGCAGCACTGGCCTGACAGCCCCCAAACAGTGAGGCACACATCTGCCAAGCAATTACGACCAGCTGTTCTTCCTCCCAAACACACTGGGTAAGACCCAGCGGCATAAGGGAGCCTGAGAGACTGAGACCACATGCTGTCTTCCGGGTTCTCTTCCTAGCTCTTTCTCTCCCCGGGACCGCAGTGAGTAGAAACTGCTGTGGAAATCTCTCTGTCACTGGCTATAGGGAAGATATCTTTTAGCCTAAAAGCAGAAGACTTGGAGTCACAGAGCCATCAAATAGGAAGGGCTACCAGAAGTCATGAAGTGCCCTCTGTCCCTGTGTATGATGCTCAATTGCTCAAAAAGTAATTCTGATACACAAGGGATTGTTAAAATAGGAGAACTGAGGAACCCCACACCAGGCCACATAAGACTTTTCCTTTAATTACAGGTTGGAGCAGCTCGGCCTGAATGCTGGGCCTTCCTAGACAGTCCCTCCCACATAAAGCACATACGGAAAGGCCCCTGACAGTGTGTCTCATAGACTCGGCACACTTCATAACCGAGGTGGTAACGTTCTTCCCCAACCACTCAGCATGGTGGCCTGGGCCTCCCCACTTACAGCACCCCTTCCTGAAGCTCCCCACAGCAGCCCCCGGCCGGCCAGCCCCTGCGCAGCCCACGCTCCGAGAAAGAAGCTTGACATTCTTGACCTTGGGTGCTGTTAGCTCTGCTGTCGGAAGGAAATCACCAGAAGACACTGAATAGTAAGAGCCAAGAAGATGAGGCCTTTTTTTTTGGCCGTGGATGAAATTCAAGCCCCAGTACGTCATGTCTGTGAAGCTTGTGGAAAGCTGGCTTCTGACCACAGAGGTTGGAGAAGAGCGCACGTCCCTCCGCCAGCACTCAGCAGACATTTATCTGGCATGACCTCCGAGCTCGCACTGTCAGGGTTGGAGCTGCCTAGAGAGCAGTGGGGTCACGGGATAGCCATTCCCGTTCCCTCCCCATCCTGGGTCAAGCCAATGCTTGCCTCATATGTACCGTAGCCAACACCTCGGTTAGTCCCCGAAGCTATTAGGGCAGTTGGTACCCTTCCATATCACAGATGAAGAAACATAGGCCCAAAAAAGTCACGGGAGATGCCCAAAGTCATACAGCCAAGAGGATGCAGAACCAGAACTTGAACGCAGGCCTTGCTCCTCCAAGGCCTGTGCCTCCCCTTCACCCTGTATTCAAGCCATGGAGCTTATATAACCTGGGTGGGAACTTTTTCAAACTCTATTTCAGAAGCAAGAGTTGGCCTAAAATACGCTAGGCTCAATCCCTGGTGCCTCCCACAGCATGCTAATCTTGTAATTATTAGTCACTTGTAATCACTCTCCATGGTGCTCTCAACCAAAAGCTTTGTTATGCATTAATATGTTTTAGTCCCACAAATATTTATGTTTCAATTCCACAGGGATTTATAGGAACCAAAAAAGTTAGTTTCCCTCCTTTAAATGGACAACTGCTTCTTCTTTCAGTAAATCCATTTATGCAATTGCCCACTGCCTAACACATTTATTGAGTGCGTATTGTATACACAGCACTGTGGTGGGGTCTGGAGATGCAACAGTGATCACGACAGACCAGGCCCCTGCTAAGACCGAACTTACATTACTCAAACTTACATTGTAGCAGAGAAGACAGACAGCAAACAAGTAAATAAATAATTTCAGGTAATGAGTGTTATAAAGAAAATAGAACAGGTGACTAGCTGTTGGAGCACCAAGAGACAACAGGCAGACTGACACCTGATCAGTGAGAAAAAAACAGCCATGTGAGAATCAGGCAGAAAAGACAGCAGATGCAAAGGCCCTGAGGTGGCAATGATCTTGGCCAGTGTTCACGGGACTTCGAGAGCTCCGTGAAAACAGCGGAAATTGAGATAGGCTGATTCACACAAGACCTTCCAGGCCAAGAAGAGAGGTTTGGATTTTATTTGAGTTACATGGAGAATGTACCCCCAGAACTTAGAGGACTCAAACTGCCTGCAGAGTTAAGCCACTAAAACCCACACACTGTTGATGTAACTAGGCACCTGTTGGTTCCTGAAGGGGAGTACCCAAGAGCCAGAAAGCACCCCAGACTAACCAAGGTGGTCTCAGAGACAGGGCCAGAATTCGTGAGTAGAAAGTGGCAGACCCAGCCAGCGTTTGAACCGAGGTCAGCCTGATTCCAAAATCCTGAGTCTTTCTCCACTCCAGCCTCCCAGGAGCTCCCACGTAAAGCTCGGATAAAGACAACAAGGAGGAAAGATGAATGCCAACATTTAACAGAAAGCATAGTCTTACGCAGCGCTTTCCTCAGGTGCAACTGGGGTGTGTGCATGGAAGGCAGTCCCAGGAGCAGACCACTCAAACCCAGTGAGACAGGAAGTCTGGCATTTCTCTTATTTCAGAACAAATCCAGAAGGCAATTTTTAATCCCCTACAAGTGCCCATCCTTATGGCACCTGTTGGCAATTCACCAAGTGCTTTCACATGGAGTTCTTACAGCCCCATGAGAAAGATGGGATGGAAAGTTGAATTCCTTTTTTAAAGATTTTATTTACTCATTCATTCATTCATTCGTTTGTTCATTCATTCATTCATTTATTTATGAGAGAGAGAGAGAGAGACAACACGAGCAGAGGGGAGGGGCAGAAGGAGCCGGAGAAGCAGACTATCTGTTGAGCAATGAGTCAGATGCGGGACTCGATCCCAGGACTCTGGGATCATGACCTGAGCTGAAGGCAGACGTGTCACTGACTGAGTCCCCCAGGCGCCCAAAAGCTGAATTCCTAACAATGCCAACTTGTTTCACCTTGAGGTGCTTTTGCCCTCCGCCAGCCCTGCCCACCTGGAAAGTTCACCCCCAGCCTCTGGCCCACGTGCCACCTCCTAAACAGGTCTGCCCTGATCATCTCCAGCTCCTTTGAGGCCAAATTAATCATCACACTCACCACGCTGTATGTATCCGATGGCTTATATGTCCACCCCCTCCAAACTGTGAGCAAACTGAGGCCAAGGATTATGTCATCTGCTGTCAAATGGCTGGTGCCCATCGTCACCCTTAACACAGAGCAGACATTTGCTGAATGCTTGCTGATGAATCTGTGGCTGGCCGAGAAAGGATTTCTTGCCAGTGTTGAGGAACGGCAAAGCTGAGCCCCACATCCAGATCGCAGACCACGTTACAGCCATGAGGAATACCCATATACTAGGAGGTAGGCCACAGGCGATGGAGACATGAAAGGGGCCGTGGAGGAAGTGATGCTGGAGAGAGGAGGCTGGCTCAGAGGAATAAAGAAGCTCGGCGCCGTGGGGAGGCAAGGGTGGGCAGGATTTGGAGAAAACAGGGCGGAAGCGAGTCAGAGGTGAATTACCGAAGGTTCCACATATGGGACACTGGGGAAAGGAGGACACAGCCTTCTGGGATGTGAGGCTGAGCAGGGGGCACAGGGAGTCTGGGGAAGTTTTGCACATTCAGCTTGGCTTGTCAGTGTGATCCTAGATCACTGGGAGGACCCGTGGTCCGAGGCTACATTTAAACATATGCTTAATACTTAATAATTACAACCGGGAAGGTGATGGCTATGCTAAGGTAGTCAAAGAAAATGAAGAGCTCCCAGTAGCTGCTGAAGGGCTTTCTTTAAAACCATGCAACCTCATCTTTTAAATATCAACGAAGGGGCGGGGGGGGGGCACCTGGGTAGCTCAGTGGGTTAAGCCTCTGCCTTCGGCCTGGGTCATGATCTCAGGGTCCTGGGATCGAGCCCTGCATTGGGCTCTCTGCTCAGCAGGGAGCCTGCTTCCCACTCTCTCTCTGCCTGCCTTTCTGCCTACTTGTGATCTCTCTCTCTCTCTCTCTCTCTCTCTCTCTGTCTCAGTCTAATAAAGAAAAAAAATCAACAGGGTATCAGCAGCATTCGTGGCTTTCTGGGATGCACTACCGCCATCCTTTCTAAAGGATCCAAATGCTGCCTTGGTGGCCAAGTGCAGAACTGTCCTCTTTGGAGAAAGCAGGGTGGGGAAAGGGCTTTGGAAAGCATAGACTCTGGAGGGACACTGACCTGGGCTCTGAACCTGACTCTGCCCTCTTCAGCTGAGAGGCGGTAAGCCAGCTCTATGGCCCAAGGAAAGGTACCATGGCAAAGTCAGACATGTGCAGCCCAGGAGATGGTATCTATGAGGTCTAAATTCTACACAAGGAAAATTCCTAGAATATACAGGAACTCCTGAGAACCAACTAGAAAAAGGATAGGAAATTCAACAGAAAAAACGACCAAGCATACAAGACCTAAGGGGAAAAGCACGGAAAGGGAAATCCAAGTGGATAACAGTATTTTGAGAGACCTCCACGCTTATTAATAAGAAAAATGTCAAAAGAAATGCAGCGAGAGACTATTAAACTCTTCTGTTGTAAATATTGATAATACCTGTGTCGGTAAGTATATAGGGAAACGGGAATCTTCATGCCTTATTGGAAGGAGTGCAAACAGGTGCAGCCATTCTGGAAAACAACTTGGCAGGACTTAGTTTAAACAAATGTTTATCTTGCTTGTGACCCAGAAAGTTTATCCCCAGCTATAAATCCCAGAGAGATGTTCACAGGGTTCTGTAAGGCATCATTTATGAATAAATTCCTAAGTCTCATTACTTGTGACCAGGGATTGAAGGCAACGTTAGTGCCTGAGACTAGAGGAAAGGCTGAGGGCAAATTATGGCCAGATTTGGTACACCACTGAATACCGTACGTCACGAACAAGATATACCCACGGCATGGAGATATCTTGAAGTAACACTGAATGAAAACAGTCTGTGGTAGATAACATGTTTATTACATTTCCCACGAGGAAATGGTGTTCACATCTAATGCACTAGCTGATGCACTATGGGGAGCTAATAAACATTGGTTCTTTTCCTTGTACATTTCCAAACCCCCCCTCCCAATACCCTTCCCTGACTATCCCATGGTGGCCTTTAGAGCATCCAACATGTTTCCCAACGTCTCCAGGGTAGTTTAAATATTCCTGTCTAAAGGTGATGGAGATGTGTTACATGATTCTGGGGCAAGCTTAAGTCTGGAGAAAGAGTTGTAAATATCAGTGTCAGTGAAATCTTGGCCTGAAATCCCAGTGTCTGGTGAAGGAGAGAGTGTGGAGCCAATGAGCCGGATGCTCTTATTATTTCCATTTTACCAACAGGGACCAGAACCACAGAGAGAATCTAAGTCATTTGTCCTCACTAATAAATTATTAAACTGGTTTTTATACTGCTCAGGCAGTTTGAATCCAGAGCCCATGCTCTTTTTGTTTGTTTGCACATTTTGTTGCATGTGCATATGGATGTGTATGAGGCAATCTTTCAAACATACAGAAATGTACACAGACTAATAAAAAGAATACATTGTGCCCATCACCCTGCTCTATCCAGCCCTTTGCCATTTAACCACAAAGCAGTTTCATTGTCAATAATGTTTACTTGTTCCCTTTGTCTTTTTTTTTCTGTGATCTGTCTTGCCAAACGATTCTCTGTATCTTCTGTTTTCCAGATTAGTTGGTCTTTTCTATTGGTTGTTTATTTCCCATTTCCTTAATTCAGTCTTTAGCATTTCCTCTCTTCTACTTTCTTTGAGTTTATTCTTTGGTTATTCTTCTCACTTCTGACCTGGATTCTTCTTTTCCAGTGTAAGTATTGGCAGCTCTAGATTTTCCTCTCAGAGTTGTTCTAGCCATTAAGATTTCTTCTTTGAGTCAGTAATTATTAAGATTTTTTTTTAAATATCTTATGGGTGGATTGGTAGGTTACCTTTCAATTACTGATTTCTGATTTAATTGCTTTGTGGTCAGAAATATACAAGATATTGTTTTTCTTTCTGTGGTTAGAGATAGATATGATACTAGTTACTTTCATTATTTGAGATTTGCTACATTATCAATTTTTACAAATGTTCATGTGATTGTTAGAGGCAGGGCTTTGCATAAATGCTTTAGATCAGCAGTCAACAAAGGGTCTATAATAAAAGCCAGATGATAAATTTTTGCACCTTCACAGATACCGTCTGTCACAGCAATTCAATGCTGTCTTTGTAGCACAAAGCAGCCACAGACTCTACTAAATGAATCAATATGTCTGTGTTCCAATAAAACTTTATTTACAGGAAGAAGCTGCAGGCTAGAAATAGCCCAGGGCTCATAATTTGCCAATTTATGCTTTAAATTAAGCTTGTTAATTGCGCTTTAAAAATATTCTTTATCTTTAATAATTTTTTGTTTACCAGTTGTGGGTTATGTTTCTCCTTTTGTAATAATAGGTCTGTCCATTTATCCTTGTCATTTTGCCAATTTTTGCTTTATGTATTTTGGAGTTACATTAGTAAAAACTAGTTCCAAAGTGTTACAGCTTCATGAATCCTTTTAAAAAATCCTTAATGTCTTGAGGAATCTCCACACTGTTTTCCAAAGTGGTTGCACCAACTTGCATTCCCACCAACAGTGGAGAAGGGTTCCCTTTCTCCACATCCTCTCCAACATTTGTTGTTTACCGTCTTGTTGATTTTGGCCATTCTAACTGGTATAAGGTGGTATCTCAGTGTGGTTTTGATTTGAATCTCTCTGATGGCTAAAGATGATGAACACTTTTTCATGTGTCTGTTAGCCATTTGTATGTCTTCTTTGGAGAAGTGTCTGTTCATGTCTTCTGCCCATTTTTTGATGTGATTATCTGTTTCGTGAGTGTTGAGTTTGAGGAGTTCTTTATAGATCTCAGATATCAGACCTTTGTCTGTAATGTCATTTGCGAATAAATAGAGCTACCCTATGACCCTGCGATTGCACTTCTGGGGATTTACCCCAAAGAAGCAGATGCAGTACAAAGAAGGGCCACATATACTCCAATGTTCATAGCAGCAATGGCCATAATCGCCAAACTGTGGAAAGAATCAAAATGCCCTTCAACAGAGGAGTGGATAAGGAAGATGTGGTACATCTATACAATGGAATATTATGCCTCCATCAGAAAGGATGAATATCCAACTTTTGTATCAACATGAACAGAACTAGAAGAGATTATGCAGAGTGAAATAAGTGGAGAGAGTCAATTATCTTATGGTCTCACGTGTGGAGTATAAAGAAAATAATGGAGGGCATTGTGAGAAGGAAGGGAAGGGTGAATAGGGGGAAATCGGAGGGGGCAATGAACCAGGAGAGACTGTGGACTCTGAGCAACAAACTGAGTGGTTTGGAGGGCTGGGGGTGGGGGGTTGGGCAAGCCTGGTGGTGGGTATCGAGAGGGGCACGTACTGCATGGAGCACTGGGTGTGGTGCATGAACAATCAATCTTGTAACACTGAAAAAATAAACATATTTGGGGGAAAAAATCCTTAATGTTCCTTGTTAACAGGCTGTTCTCCGATGATAATATAGTTATGTCACCTTTCTTTTGTTAGTATTTGCCTGGCAAATAGCCATCTAATAAAATTCAAATGTTTATTTATTTTATATTTACTTATCCCCTCAATTTTCTACTCTTTTTTGAGTAACAGATAGTCCTGTGGTCACTTAAGACACAACATAAGATATCAATTTATAAACCTCTAGTTCTAGATATTAATCCTTTAAAATGTTAGCTCCACAAAGGAAGATATTCTTAGGTGTTTTGTTCACTGCTAAATCCCCAGTGTAGTGAATTGCCTGGCTGGCAAAACATGCACTCAATACATCTTTATTATGTGAGCGAACATTTGACTCTTTGTTTGGAGGTAAGATATCTTCTGCCTCTAAAGAGGCAGGCGGCAGGTGGTGTCTCCCCTCCCTAGCTAGGGCCCGTGGCAGGTGGAACTTGGGGTGAGGGAAGGGAGGTATGGTCAGCTTCTTCTTCCTTTTCACCCTTTTGTCCCTAGTTTATTTGGCAGAGCTTCGGGCTCTTCTGAGGGGTTGGAGTACAGAGGGGAGAAGAAGCAAGGGCAGTAAAGCTCTTACTAGGCTACTGGCTAATCCCACCAGCTTTGCATTCTCTGGGCCAAGTAGATGAGTGCATTCTAGCCTCAGAGTTCCCCAGTGGACTCCTCTGGCCGCAAGTCCCCTAAGGTGAAGACTACCTCTTATCCCTCTAGCTGCCCCACTCTTTAGCCCCAGTCCTCCAGAGGGCCATAGCACAGAGAATCACCCTGTTTTCCCAGGCAATCTAAAATATTAAGGCTCCCATGTGACTCTGCATGATCCACACCTTGTCCATGGAAACCTGCCACGTATTCTTTGCCCTGGTGGAGTGGGAAGGTGGGCACTTCCCAAATGCAATCCCGTACCCTCTCTTCCCTGCTAAAGGCCTCTTTAGCATCTCAGTCCCATCAGAGCAGATGTTGGAGACAAAAATCAGACTCTCTGAGCAGTCCAGTTGAAGAGTTTCCCCCGCCCAGCCCAGCACCATCAGGTACCCTGGTTGTCTCCATCCTGAGGGGACCAGACTCCAGTGACTCTCCCAAAGTCCTACCCACAAAATCCTTTCTTCAAAATCCTCACCTGGATCCCTTTTAACATACCGGATATTGCTGATGGGTCTGAGAATTATGGAAGAAAACAGAATCAGGGTCAAATATTTCCTTTGGAAATTCTGCATTTTGATCTCCCACTTCATTTTGAAAGCAGCATATGATTACCTCTTGGTACCTCTGTCAAAATTTCCACTTAACATCCTGTTTTAGTCGTACATCCTAATGCTTCCCTTTGTGGTTTACACTTAAAATTTTTAAATGCACACAACATCTGAAGTTAGCTCTATTCTTCTGCTGAATCTCACAGAACATTAGAATGTTTAAATGTCCTCAAAAAGCTTTTCGCCTTAAAATTATTATTGTCCAATAATTTAGTCCTAGCTGGCTTTTATACCCTCAAATTTGTGGCTATTGTTGTTTTAAAAAGTGAATGCTTATTTCTACATATTCACATGTTGACCGTTTCTGTGACAATGTTACTGTCTCTTCCTCTCACCTGGGTTCAACCTCTATCTCCCCAAAGTTTATTTGTAGTGTGTCTTATTTTATCCTAGTCTTAAATGATAGGTTAGCAAGGTATAATATTCTACCCTAGTTCTTTTCTCTCAGAAATTGAAGTATAATTCCATGGCAGTGGTGGGGTGGGACTCCCATTGTTGTTGTCATATCTAAATCAAATCCTTTTTCTTTTGCAGATGATGTGTTCTTCTCCAGGTATTTTGTAATCTCTTTTTGTCATTGGTATTCTGCAGTTCCACCACAATATGCAGAGCGTAGCATTAGTTTCATTTATCCTGCTTGGAGATCATTGTGATTCCTTTAGCTACAGACTTATGTCTTCAATTACTAAAAGTTCTCGACATCATTCATTTGTTTATCATTTCTTCTCCATTCTCGCTCATCTCTCCTTTTGGAGTTCTTCTTCGACATACTTAGAACTTTCTTCTCTCTTTCCTATTTTTTATACTTTCATCTCTCCATGCTACTGTTTGATAATGTGGTCATTTCCTGGGATCCACCTTCTAGTTTCCTAATATATTTTTCTTCTGTTTCCTACCAGATGTTTAACCCATCTACTGATTTTTAAAATCAGTAACTACACCCAGAAGTAAAAGCACTAACTGAGCTTCTGGTATAGCTGAGTAAGTCCCTATTGGACTGATCT
Source organism: Nasua narica (assembly GCA_028533885.1). Lineage (NCBI taxonomy): Eukaryota > Metazoa > Chordata > Mammalia > Carnivora > Procyonidae > Nasua > Nasua narica. Next base: position 28,673,488 of record CM052798.1, read on the forward strand.
TCCTTAAAATAGCAATTATATACTCAAAACAACAACAAGCAATGACACAAAGGCATTGGAGAGTGAAAACCCAAAACAGGCAAAGTCTGGAGGGAAGTTCACACTGGCATGGATAAGTTTCACACTTTTGCAGCTTTTAGACTAATGGCAGTCCATATGACCTTGGGGGTGGCTTAAACTCCTATACTGGCAATAACAGGAAGTGAGTGGGGAATCCTAGGAAAGATAGATCCATAAATGTACTCCCAAATTAAAATTTCCACCCAAATCTCTGGATCCATTAACCACGCATGTGCAGATTAGACTCTGAGAAGCCTTGGTAAGGACAAAGAAATAGATCGACTTTTAAATTGTTACCCAAAAGACTGAGTTTTCAGCTTGGATCCAACCAATTAATTGCCTGCCAAAATAAGTGAGCAGACAAACAAACAAAATCAACAGGCTCTCTGGAAGAGTATATAAGAATCCAGAGTCTCTACCACTAGCAATGTCCAGGAATCTTCACATAGTTGTCCAAAATTGCTTGATATATGAAGAAAGGAAAACATGATCTATTTCCAAGAAAAAAGACAATCAACAGAGATCAACACCAAGATAATCCAGATATTAAACTTAGCAGATAAGAATTTTAAAGCAGCTATCATAACTACACTTAATGATGTAAAAGAAAATATACTTACATTCATTGTAAGGAAACATCACCAGAGAAACATGAATTATAAGAGAAAAACCAAAAGGAAATTCTAAAATTATAAAATACAATATTGGTAAAGAAATTCACTGGACAAGTTTGAAAGCATAATGGAGAAGATGACAGAAGTAAGACAGTGAACTCAAAGATAGATCAACAGAAATGATCCAATCTCAAGAACAGAGAGAAAAAAGAGGGACAAAGTGGATGGAGGGCCAAAGAAAGAGAGAGAGAATCTCAAGCAGACACTGCGCTGAGCATGGAGTCCAACGAAGGGCTCGATCCCAGGACCCTGAGATCATGACCTGAGCTGAAACACTCAACCAAAAAGAGCTGGAATCTCAACCGACTGAGCCACCCCAGGTGCCCAGGTAAAAAAGATTTTTAAGAATGAACAGAGACTCAAGAATTTAAGGACAATGCAAAAAGATTTAGCATACACAGTTGGAATCCAGAAAGGATAGGAGAGAGAAAATAGGGAAGATACATGGACAACTATGCCTAGATACCTCACAGAACAAAGGCCAGAAATCGAAGATAGAGAGAAAAATCTTGAAAATAGCCCAAGAACAATGACACATCACATACAGAGCATCAAATTTCAAGTGACTTCTCATTAGAACAAAATGTGATGGCAGCCAGAGGACAGTGGAACAACAACCTTAGTGCCGAAAGAAAAAAATAAATAAACCCAGAACTCTGTATTGAATGAAAATATTCTTCAAGAATGAAGATGACCCAGGGGTGCCTGGGTGGCTCAGTGGGTTAGTGCCTCTGCCTTCAGCTCGGGTCATGATCTCGGGGTCCTGGGATCCAGCCCCGCATCAGGCTCTCTGCTCAGCAGGGAGCCTGCTTCCCCCTCTCTCTGCCTGTCTCTCTGCCTACTTGTGATCTCTCTCTCTGTCAAATAAATAAATAAAATCTTAAAAAAAAAAAAAAGAATGAAGATGAGCCCAAAAACACTGTGCTAAGTAAGTAAAAGAATTCAGACATGAGACCACATATTGTATGGATGCATCTAAATAAAATATCCAGAAAAGGTAAATTTATAGAGGCAGAAAGTAGATTAGTGGTTTCCTGGGGCTGGGGGCAAGAACAGAGATTAAGTGCAGACGGATGAGGGGGTTGTTATGAAGATGTTATGAAGGTAAGGAGATGAAATGTCCCCTGACCTGGAGATGTGGCTAATGGCCCCCAGATCCCTCCCTACAATGGGTTCCCACAGCATATTTTTCATTTCCCATAGTAACAATCAGTGCTTATTATAATTATGTGCTTAATATCAGCCTTCTCCAGTAATTGTGAACTTCATGAAAGACAGGCTCTATTTCCAAATTGTTTTTCTTGGTATCCCTAGTCCCTAGCACAGGGCCTGAAAATGAAATTAGGGCTCCATAAAAGTCTGTTGAATGGAGATGAACTTCTCATTCCCTGTTGGTGAACCCTTTCTGCAAACTGATGATTCTTTAATTTCAGATAGATATTCCTATAACATGTTTTAATAATTTTTCTCTTTCATTTGTTTCATCGTCTACATGAAAATCACAAACTACGGTACTTTGCATTTTGTCTCTTCTCTATAGCTATTACTCTTGTTCACACATCTTGACCTTTGCCCTTTCCTTCTGTATTTTATGTAATTCTGCAATGCGATGTCACTAATCTTTTGCTCTGATGGTTCTACTCCTTGCTATTTCCAAAGCACTCCAAGTTCTGCAATGGTACTATTATCATCAATTTGCTGCCTTAATTGTGCCAGTTCCTTATTCATCCCTCTGTTTACTGTCTCTATTTTTCCTCTTGTTTCATAAAGTCCATTTTCTCGTGATTTCCTTCATACTACAAAAGCAACTGCTTTCTGTATATTGGAGTAAATGTTCCTCCAAAATGAGCTCTTCCTTTGTTTTTGTTTTGTTTTGTTTTGTTTTGTTTTCCTGCCATGTTCTCCTTTTTGGAGAAGGCAAAGAAGAGGAAGCAGAATTTTTGCCTAGGTCTCATTTTTTCCCCTTGTTCTTTATCCTTGGTTCACCTCAGTTCTATCTGGCCCTGTTATCCCCCAATGATATGAGTGGATTTTCCCTAGGCTCCACTTCCCAATTTCCTGGGCACTGTTTGATTAGAGCAGTAACTAGAGAGATGAGTGTCCACTATTTGCCCAGTCCTTTAGTTGCCTGAGCAAGATGGAGAGGAAGGTGAAGCTGGGCTTTGGACAGTCTCAGGCCACACCATTGTCTCTGGGCACTCACTCAAACTTTGTTCCGAGTTCCAGCTCCATTCCCTTGGGTCAGGTGTACCTCCGGCCTCTGTGAAGAGCTGGCTTCAAGTACACATGCCATTTTGACGGAAAAGTCCTCCTACCTATTGCTGCCTAACAAGTGATTCCAAAATGGCATGCCTTCAAATAACCACCATTACTGTCCCGGTTCTGTGCGTCAGGGATCTGTGTAGGGTTCAGTGACTGGGCAGCTTGGCTGGGGATGAAGGGCCCAACTCTTCATGGGGAGGAGGGGGATGAGGAATAGATGGCCCCACTCAGTCTGTTGGCTGGGCACCGAGGTTCTCCTCCATGTGGCCTCTCTCTCTCTTCATGTGATCTTTCGTCCTCCATGGCTTCTTTCTCCAGAAAGATGGCCTGAATTTCTTTACACTGCATTTGGGTTCTGAGGGAATAAAAGAGGAAGCTGCCCGGTCTCCAAAGGTCTATGGCTGGAGCTGACAGGTGTCACTTTTACTACAACTTATTGAGCAAAGCAAGTCACAAGTCATAAAACTAGTCAGATTCAAGGGACCTGGTCCTGGGTGGGCAGAGCACTGGGTGTACAGAGGGATGGGAGGAATTGTTGACAGCCATCTAGAACAACTACCACTGTCCTTCTTTGTTCTCCTCATATTCCATGCTAATTCCAGAGGGACTGTGCCCCATCCTTTTCATGGGGACAAAGAAAGAATAGATGAGTGGTTAGCAGTTCATCTGGCCTCCATCTTTGGATGCTAGTACTTACCAGGAGCAGGAGGGGAGGAGCTCCAGGAAGGCTGTTCTGCATTTTTCCCAGTCCAACCAAACCCCTGAGGTCTCCAGACTGGGGGGTGGGGGGGTTATCATTGTGATTTCTCAAAATGTCCTACACTCTCTTTTCCTCACATAATGCATCTTTAACCAGAAAAGGGAGCTCTCCATCCACCCCAATCATCTCCCTTGGTCTACGTTGCTCTGGATCTGGAAGGGACATGTTAATGTTTGTAGGATGTGGCTGAGACCTGTCCCTCGCTTAAGGATTCATGTCCTATTCTTTGCTATTTTTACTTCTTTTTGATGATTTTATACAGTTCCACTCTCCCCAATCCTAAGGACTGAACTGCGTCTCCCAAAATTTATCCGTTGAAACCCTAACAGGTCTTGGTTCGTGTAACTCGACCAAGGTCACCCAGTGAGTGACAGGTTGGAACTCGGTCAGCCTGGCTACATGACCCAGGCTCTGCATTTCCTGCTGGGAGGCCCCTGGTACTTTTCCTTTTGACTTGCAGTTCCAGAGAGGAGGCGGCATCCCGGACTTGCTCCCAGCTCGTGGCTGGTGGCTCCTGGCTCCGCCCTCTACATCATTCTACACCCTCCTTAGGCACCAGCCACCCCAGCGCGGTGACCTCGGGGGGGACTGACAGAAGAGGAATTCTGCCTCAGCCGCACATTCCTTCCCAGCCTTTGGGGAGGGCAACAAAGAAACGCAATTAACACCCAGTGTGTAGGTGGGTGGGGAGAGAGCGGCTCTTGTCCGTCCTTCTGATGTCCTGGAGTACACACAGCCGTTTCCAGGCCCTGGTCATCCCACGAGGGCCCTGGGACACCAGCAAACTCCTGCCAGTAGCTCTCTCTTGGCATAAAAAAGTCTGGTCACTTGCTGTTTCTAAGGAGGCAACAGAAGCAAAGAAGCTGGTTTGTGGACTCAAGTAACAGATTTAACCTGCACAGGACTTTTCAGTGTTCGGAGCACGTTTATATAAGTCTAGCTTCATCTTCATGTCAGGCCTAAGCAACTAGAAAGAAATTTTTGGTGTCTGGTCTATGTTGTTTGTGACAAGCTAGTCCTTCCCACGAACACGAGGAACATTAACTCACATGAGTAAGAATCAGAGTTAACATTTCTCAGTGATCACCGATTCCAAGCCCTGCTTGAAATGTTCTTTGTATGCAATAACTCACTGACTCCTCATTACTTTTGACCTTGACCTTTGACCTCCAGAGACCCCTGGTCCCGTTAGCAGCTCCACCTTCCTACAGCCCCGAGTGATGAGCCATCCTGTGAACGATGCTCCCAAAATTGCACAGTGCGTGACCTGTACAGACACGACTACCCTGCTGGGCTGTGCCAACATTACCTTCTTACGCAGGTATGGGACTTACTTGAGATCTTCTCTCTCACAAGTGGGGCCGCCCCTTTCTTTTCCAGAATCTGTGAGCTCTCTGCATATTTTATCACTCATTAATCCACATTTTGTAAAAAAAAAAAAAAAAAAAAAGTTTATTTCTCTTTCCCACAGTGGCTTCCCCAAGTCACTGTCACAGAGGCGAGGGGCTGAGCACTATAATGCTGCTGGGAGAGGCTGTGTGAGGGATGGAGGCATTCTAGAATCCAGGAGATTCTAAACAGGGTGCGTGGGCTGGGACTAGTAGCGGCAGTAATTCAGGGTTTTAAATATGAGTTTATGGGTGTGAGGTGCCCGAGGCAGTGACCACGTGGTTTATCTCATAAAACAATTAGGCTGAACAAGAGAGAAAATAAAGAAAGAAGGGCACCAGACGCCGAGGTCAGGGGCTTTACTCTTCATGTACACAATCCCATGCAGCACTAAGAAAACTGTCAAGTTCAAACTACTATCTACATTTTACAGGAGAGGAACTGTAACCTCAGATGCCATCCCGCCTTCCAAACCCAGGTCAGGGCTGTAAACGGATACAGCCTTTTTGCTTAGCAGTAAATATCAGGAGCCTTATATTCCCTTGGATCCAATAACATAATCCCAGGAATTTAATTCAATCAAATAATAAGGGATGGGCCCAAAGAATATGTAGAGGGATGTTCACTGTTAACACTGCTAATCGATATTACTCGTTATAATTAAGACTAGCAAAATCTAGGAACATCTTAAATGAGCGCTGGGAAAATGAATATGTAAGTCATGGTGGATCCAAATGATAGAATATCATGCAGCCACTAATAAGCAGGTTTTCAAAATAACTGTCAGTTATTCAATGGGAAAATATTTGTGAGAGGCCAAGAGAAACAAAAAAGAATACCAAATTACATATAGAGTAAAAATCATTTCCAAGAATATGTGTATATCCACATAGAAAAAAGACAAAGGAAATACATCAAAACATTAACAGGATATTAATTTAATGTATGTCACATTAGATACATGAAAGCATTAAGTCACCAGGTGGTGGGATAACGGGTGATTTCCTTTTCCCCTAGATATGTGTGTGTCTTTTGCAAATACCCTACAACGAACACATATTACTTTAGTGGGAAGAAGCGGCAATGACTTTCAAATCTGCTCAGGCAGTAGTCTTGACTACCGGTGACGCTGGGCCTCTGCGCCCTTGGCACCAGCAGGCCACATCATTCTGTTCCTTCTTCGGTAGAGAACTTGGGACCTCGGTACCACAGCTGGAGAAAGTGAAGCTCAGAGGGGTGTGGTTTCTTCCTCAGGTCCCTGGAACCCACATCTGTCTGCCTCCGAGGTCACAGCTCTTTCCTCTTCCTGAAGCAACTCCCTGCCCTCACTGCACCTGGCCTGGAGGAACAGCTGCCCAGGGAAGGCAGTGACCAGGCTGCCCCAAAGCTCCGGGCACCGCTGACATAAAGACCAGGGAATTCTTCCCAAAATAGTCGAGGGACTCGAGCCTGGGCGGAGGGAGAGGTGCCTTCTGGTCGCGCCACAAACCCACACTACGTTCTTCCACTGGTCACCGGGAGTATGCTGCTCCATGTCCCCGTGAGCAGCCCTTAAAACCTCAAAACACCTCATTTTTGTTCCTGCATCAGTTTCCACCCCTCGCCCTACTGGCTGGCTTCCCTGCTGCTACTCGCCAGCTCTGCCTGGTCACCGCCACCAGCCAACTACCGGCCCTCTTACGCGTCCTTCTGAGTTGATTTTTACATCATTCAGAGTACCAGAGAGGCTGCAGGTAAGATACCTGCGGCGCTGCCAGTGACGGGCGGGCTGGGGACAGGGAGCTGCGGGCCGGTGGGGCCTGTTCCCCCTGCCCCTCCACCCACGCCAACCTGAGCCGCTCTTTCCATCTTTGGGTTAATACCGGGCTCTGTTTCAAGAAGAGACCCGAGCACTTGGAGGCCCCACATCTAGATCATTAATAAATACATGAAACACTCCAGCAATTACATCATCCCTGTAGAACTGAGTCACCGTGCCGAACATGAGGATGGCTCTTTTCAAGGCTGCACTTACACCCTATCGATTCTAATGCACTGGGCCATTTCAGCAGGGCCTGCCTTTTCTAAAGGCTTATTGGGAGAGAGTGGACGGGGAGAGCTAGGGAGACAGATGCTGGAGGGGGAGGGACAGCAGGGAAAGAGGAGAGGAAAAGAAGGAGAAGGCGGGCAGAGGACCCCTAGGACAGCACCTAGGCTCCTTCGAACACTGGCATCAAAGAACACCTCTGAGAAGTGTCTGTGACTTCACTTCTAGTTTCCCAACAAGCCATGACTCTGGTCTCCCCGCCTTTGCAAGGGCTCCTTCCTCAGCCTTAAAAGCCCTCCCTGCCCTTGCTCAACCAACAAACTCCTCCAAGGTCACCGGAAATTCCCTCTAGGGCCTGCAGGCTGTACAGGGGCTCCTGGGATGATGCCCAGCTCCCTGTGTAAACCACAGTGGAGTGGTCAGAGTCCTGAGTTAGCTGGAGGCCCCTCTGCTTGTCTTTTCCCATGCCATGCTGAACACGACCGGAGAACATGAGACTGCCTTGTCACTGCTACACTCCAGTCCCCACTCTGGCCATAAGTCCTTCGCACGGAGTCAGGCACTGAGTTTGAGCCTGGACTCCAACACTCAAGAGCTGCAGGACCTTGGAAAGTTACTTAACCTCCCCCAAGAGCCTCAGTTCCATCATATGAAATGGGTATGATACCACCCTTCCAAGGGTGGTTGAGGAAACTAACCATCCTCCCTCCTTGCCTTTGTCTCCACAGGACTCATCACCACCTGATGTGATCATACATTAACTTGTTTCTTTATTGTCTAACTTCCCTCCCAAGAATGTAAGCTCCTGAAACGCAAGAAGTCATGGAATAAGGACGGGCACCTGGCACTCTCTCCATAAATATGGCGGCATGAATGAACTGCCTGACCCAGCAGCTGCATTCACAAAGGACAGAGACTTCTAGCCAGGGGTCCTGGGTCTCCCCCACAGAGACTGTCATCAGAAGACTGAGGAGGACATCAGCAGAACACTTAAAAGTGACCCGTGTGAAACTGGAACCCTTGTACACCATTGGTAGGGTTGTAAATTGGTGCAGCCTCCATGCAGGCAAGTCCCTCCAAAATTAAAAATACAACTACCATATGATCCAATAATCCCACTTCTGGATATGTGTTCAAAATAACTGAAAAAAGGACCTTGAAGAGACATCAGCACTTTGTGCTTACTACAGGATTATTCCCAACAGCCAAGAGGTGGAAACAACTTAAGTGTCCAACAATAGATGAATGGATAAAGAAAATGTGGTATATATGGACGATTATTCGACTGTAAAAAAGGGAGATCTTGCCAAATGCAACAACACGGATGAACCTTGAGAAGATTCTGCTAAGGGAAATAAACAGTCACGGAAGGGCAATTACTGCATGGTTCCGCTACATGAAGTATCTAAATTAGTCAAAGTCGCAGAGTCAGAGATTCACCATCAAAGAATGGTGGTTTCCAGGTGCTGAGTGGGAGCAGGGGAAATGGGGAGTTGCTGTTCAATGGGCATAAATCTTCCGTTAAGGAAGATGAATAAGCCCAGAGATCTACTATACATCCTGCCTACAGTTAACGATACATATTGTACACAAAAAATTTTGTTTAAAGGATAGATCTTGGGGTGCCTTGGTTCAGCATCCAACTCTTGGTCTCGGCTTAGGTTGTGATCTCAGGGTTGTGAGACAGAGCCCCATATAGGGCTCCAAGCTAAGTGTGGAGTCTGCTTGAGATTCTCTCTCCCTCTGCCCCTCCTATGCTCTCTTTCTCTCTCTCAAATAAGTAAATTCTTTTAAAAAAGGGCTGACCTCATGTCATGTTCTTACTAAAATAAAACAAAATAAAATAAAATAAGAAGTGAGTAGCATTTTCCAGACTTACAATTTCTTCAACCACCATTACCTGGCCAATCCCCACATCTTGAAAGCACTACTGGGCTCTTTGGACCCTAATGGCAGTTGTGCTAACTGGAGGATAAGGGGAAGATAGGCAGCCCTTACCAACAGGTGGGTCTGGCACATCCCAACCACCTAGCCACACCACTCAGGCCTGGAGAGACAAAGGCCTAGGGCTATAAAGCTGATGAAAAATAACGGGAAGGGGGTGGGTAAATGCAGAGAGGGCAAGCCCTACCCAAACTCATGCTGTCCATACAACATACTCCTTGAGATCACAGATTCCCTTTTCATAAAGTTCTGTGTGTGTGTGTGTGTGTGTGTGTGTGTGTGTGTGTAAAGCACTAGAAGTTTATTAAGTGAAAATCTAGAAAAAACTCTCCCATCCAAGTACTAACCAGGCCCGACCCTGCTTAGCTTCTGAGATCAGACGAGATTGGGCGCGTTCAGGGTGGTATGGCCGTAGACTAGAAAAAGCTCTCAAGAGTAAGAGGGGTCCCGACAGGGTTGCTAATGAGGGCCTTTAGGGTTGGTCATTTATAGAAAGCTAACCAGGGAATGGAAATCTTTTCCACATTTCTACTGATACCACCATTGAGCAAGGACTAGTGATAAAGTTCTTTCCACATCACAGAATCTGTCTACATCCAGACCTCACACCCAGCTTTGCATTATAGGAAATAATGATTTTAATTCTTTCAAGTGCACTCTGGACTCTGGTAAAGGCAGTTGGCATGTTTTGGAACTCAGAGGGTCCACTGAAGGTCATGACACTGGGTGGTCATTGGCAGCATCTCTGCAGGACCTCAAGATCCCCTGTTGCCCCTGACTACTACACCACCACACATGCTCACAACAGTCTTTGGAAGGAGTTGCCTTAGTCCAAGCCAATTCCTAACCACACCATGGATTTAATATCCTTATTTAGAGGATAACTTAACTTACATTTTGAAACGATCCAAATGGCATTGCTGATTTGATTTGATGGACTTTTGTTTTTCAACTATTTCCAAAGCATGACCCCCTCCTTAAATGATGAAGAATGACCTTCCCTGGGAAGCTCCAGGAATGGACAAAATGTCTCTCTGAAGACATTTCCGAGAGATACATTAAGACCATGGCTTTCCACCTTAGTCAGCATTGGAACCAACTGGAAAGACTGAAAACAAAACACAGGCTCAGATCTCACTCTCAGAGACTCTCGCGTAAAGTCTGATATGCAGCCTGGTGGGGATATTTTTTTGCTTCCCAGGGGATTTGAATGTACCACCAAGGTGGAGAACCCCTGCTAAAGATCAGTGGAATCACTGGGACCACACACATGCATGGAGTGGGCCCCTAATCCGGTAGGGTGGTGCCTACCAGATATAAGTGGTAGTGGTAGGTGCCTACGTGAACATTGTGAATTTTGTAAATTTGCAAAAGCTTCATTGCATAGTTGGAGAACTTGAAGCTGACCGAGAATACATGGCTTGGGGCACCTGGGGGCTCAGTCGGTTAAGCCTCTGCCTTCGGCTCAGGTCATGATCCCAGATCATCAGGGATCCCTGCTCAGCAAGGAGCCTTCTTCTCTCTCTCTGCCTGCCACTCTCCCTGCTTGTGTTCTCTCTCTCACTCCCTCTGACAAATAAATAGATAAAATCTTAAAAAAAAAAAAAAATACATGGCTTGCCCAAAATCTTAGAGTTCAAAGTACCAACTCAAGTTCCTTCAGCGAGATTTATCGAGCATCCTGTGGCCTTGTCGGCCTCCTAATTACTCACCCAGCATCTCTCCCACTGTGCCAAATCTTGCATCTAGTGCAGCCCTTCTATCTAGTCTGTGGACATGTTTTCTCTGGCATACACAATACGAGGTCTTTTGTAAAATCCTGAATTAGTTGGCTAAGAATCTGAAGATTTTACATTAAAGATGTGCAATTCTCGTCAACACTGTGCAGCACTCCCATGGGCAGGGCTCCCCTGGAGCTGGCTTGGCCCATGCCCTCCCTTGGAGCCCCCGGCTCTCCAGGGGCCACCCCTTCCCAATCCTGCATGGGCTGTGCATTTGACCTGTCTGACCAAGTCCCGTCCATTTCTATGATCCCTGCAATACACCACAAATAGAGGTGAAGCTGTATTAAATGGGAACAGCATCCACTCAAACGGATCATGCTTCCTGGAAATCCCAGTCTTGGCTTTTATCTAAAGAAACTGGAGTCAGACCTGGTACACAATTACAGAAATCCAAATGATAATGACAGAGCAAAAATATCGCATTGACAGTGTTTTCTCATTCTCAAATGCTTTCCTGGACTTCCATCCAAAGGCTTTCCTTCTCTGTTTCTACTCAAACCCTGCTGCTTGTCCTAGGTCCTGAAAATGGCCTGGATTGAAGTCCAGATCAGTGGCCACTGGCCAATCCAAACAGAAACCTCTGAGCACAGGAAGCCATTTTTCCTATTGCTTTCCAAAACGGCCCTCACCGATGAGTATTAAGGGGAAAAATGTGATCCCGACATGTCATAAAACTACAAAGGGACAAGGCAATCTAACACATCTGGATTGACAGAAACTATGAAATATATTCATATACATTCAACAAAGGTCAGAATGAAATTTGAAGGGTCCACATAATTTTAGATTTATTAATTAGCTTCTTTTTCAAATGCTGCCTTTATATACCTACTTCGTAAAAAATGACTCAAGAATTCTTAAATTTCTTGCTATTTCCTCATCTGTAAAATGGAATGACAATAATATGTGTCTTACAGAGAAGGTGGGAGGACTGAAAGAGCCAATTCATTACGTAGGACTCAGGACAACACCTGGCACAGTGTAGGGGACTCAGCAAACATTTGCTGTATTTATTATTATTCAGTTGTACAGAGCAATTTATCTCTCCCTTCTCTCCCTCCTTTTCCCAAAAGAAGCTAACCTAATGGGTTTATGAGATCCCCGAGACCTCTGTCCATTAAATAAGGATGAACTTATTCAGATGTGACACATTACGTAAAGCTCTTGTTGACGGATTTGAATGTTTAAGTGACTGCAGTGTCTGTTACAGAAGAAATATTTTTGTGCAATTCACTGACTGGAAGAGCTGCATGGAGATACCTAACTGTCTCCCTTGTTGACCTTTCTCTCTCCACCCAAAGGCCTGTAAAGTCCAGGATGGGAAAAGTACCCAACTCATCACTGCCCCTTTGGCCCATTAGTTGGAAGGCAGTAAACATCAACAGTGAATGTGATAAATAAACGAATATTCAGACAATGCAAAAATAAATCAAGATAAAGATGTCCTATTTCCTTCAGTGGTACAGTCCCACCAGTGGAAATTCCTTGGTGTCCTAGTGACAGGCTGTGGTCCATGCTGTCATGCTGCCCAGAATGAGGCCCTCATTGTCCCAGCTGCTGGGAACGTTGCTGGCTCACAGTCGAATCCTCCCTAGCACTGCTTTCAACAAAGGGCACTGCATTAGCCAAACTGCATCACCAAAAGGAGCCACATATGCTCCCTAAAAGCAGCCTGTATCAGTGATTGTTCAGTTGCATGGGGACAAAGGCCTAGCCCCTTGGCTCCACGTGGGACAACTCTGAAGAGCTATCTCAGCTCCAAAACCCTATAGAACTGAGCCCTGTTGCAAACGCACCACAGTCCAACTTTCCCTTACTCCCAGTAAGCCCCCTGCACACAGGTCTCCACTCCAGGGGTCACGTGGAGAACCTGACCTAAGACAGTTCATACCAGGATTAAGAACAGCCAGGTGGGAACATAGCGGCCCTTCCTGGAAGTTTCTTATCCCCATACCTGCACGACTCACTCCTTGCTTAATTCATAGCTTGTCTCAAATACATCTCAGTGAGGACTTCTCTGACCATCCTAACGCCTCCCTGTCCAAATCAATTGCTAGCATGTTACCCCATTGGACCTCCTTAGGCTATGCAGTTATCAACATCTGAAATTATCTCTTTCTTTGCTTTCTTACTCGTTCTTTCCACCCTCTCCCACCAGGATATAAGCTCCAGGGAAGAGATACCTGCTATACTGCTCACTGCCTATATGCCCAGCTTCTAAGCATCACCCTGCACAACACAAGCCCTTAAGAAATATTGTTAAGTGAAAAGCACGGGGCTGAGGGTGGGGAGCTCTCATCTTGCTCTGTTTCTGCTATTAACCATCCGTGTGACCTCAGGCAAGTCCCTGGACCTTTCTGAGCCTCACTTTTCTTACTTGAAGACGAGGTGGGTGGGTGTGACGATGAATAAGGGTTCTGACATCTAGCATGCTATCATTTTACACGGTTAGGCAGCTCAGAATTACCCTATCAAATACATGGGTATCACAGAATTTTTGAGCTGGAAAGGAGCTTCTCAGAACATTTTGTAATATCTGATGAGTCTGAGCATTCAGAGGCCAAGTTCATGACTGTGTGAGTGCTAGAAAAACTTTGTATCCTGGGATATGTTTAATGTGTGTGTGTGTGGGGGGGGGTTTCATCAAATCCTTAGGGCACTATGAGATAACCATTTTCCTCTTTCCATAAATACTGCAGAATATGTTAAGTCTCTTTCTCTAGTCCTACGAGGTTATGATGAAAGCCCAAACAAAGCCCTCAAAGAATGTTGCCTCGTACCAGCTTCCACTTTCAACGCAAACAAAAGTCATCTTGAGGTAGGTACTCTTATGATGTGCCTCGGGGTGGTAGAGACAGAAGCTTGGAGGATCACACAATGCACCGAGGAGTTAAAGACCTAAGAAGTGGTAGAGCCAGAGTTTGAAGGTCCAAGTTCAAAGCCTTGCCATGGAGCTACCACACTAC